>CM051510.1:7492500-8742500 GCA_028015205.1 Mytilisepta virgata
AATTCCATTTTATAGTTAGACAAATTGAAAATAAAGTCTACCAATTATAATATGACATTACAGGTTGTTCAATTTTTGTAAAAACTTTCAATTTATGAATCACATGACAGTTTTCATCCAATGAGAGTATTTTAAAATACATGTATTTAAAAAATAATAATATATTTTGTTTGTTTTTAAAAACATAAATTGTTCCTTTGCCTGTATAGTTAAGGTAAATTTAATCAAACCAGTATTGTCATTGACTGGTTTTCACTATTTTGACAACATAAACAGGGACCACTTTTGGCTTTGCCAATGTCGCAAACTGCGATTTTTTATTCAATCTGGAAACATAATTTTATAGTTGGCGATATTTCTGGCAACCAAATTTTTCAATCTTTTTTTTTTTTTAAATCTGCCACTAATGTGAAAATTTTTTAAAATGGTGACTAAGAAACATCATTTGTCGGTTTTATATCATTATCTATGATAATTGAACAGTTTACATCAGGATAATAAAGACAACAGTTGTTTCAACAGTAAACAAACACATAATCAATAACTCGTACGTGCTCTGAGGACAATTCAATTTTATATACACTAAGGTAATATTTATATTATCAAAAATTTTTATTAGGTCATTCTATTAGTCATTTAATAACTATACATGCTTTTAACACATTTAACAGGTAAAATAAAGTTTTATTTCATTAAAAATACTTTTCAGGTCATGTTATTTCAATTAGTAATGAATAAAAGAACAATCATGTATCACATGTGTATGCTTCCAAAAGGGGGAGGGTGACTTGGCGAACAAATTTTGAAACTGGCGACAAAAATGATGCTTTGGCGATTTTTTTGGTGACAAGTTTTTGAATGCCAGCATGAACCCTGCATAAATCTAAAAATAAACCATTGCAGAAATAGACTTTGCCAATGAATAAATGATGCTTTCAATTTTATCCCTTTCATAAAAATTTAACTAAAAGCATTTCCAACACAGAAAATTAATATATGATCCAGCTGTAGGTTTCCTTTGTCCATATTGTTGCCAATTTCAACAAAATTGAAACTGTATTACATTTTTATTATTATTCAAGGAAGTCAGAGTGGGAAGTAATGTGTTTTCAACCTGAAAATTGGCAATCGGAACATATATACATCTCATTATAATCACGGTTTGCACTAGGAACACGATTGCCGACAGTTTTTTTTAAATGTTCTGTAATCTGAAGTGATGAATAGACATACAGTCAAACCTGTGTATAAATGGCACCAAGGGGATGAGAAAATGTGCCCTTTAAATAGAGGTAATTTAATATGCTTTTTACGCAACAGGGACATTGCCCTTTATAGACAGCTATACAGAGGTGCCCCCTTATAGCAGGTTTGACTGTCATGACTGTAGTTCACATCATGATTAATGACCACCAAGTACCAATATAATGACCTTAATTTCTGCAGAGGACAAATATTTTTTATCCATTGATAAGAAATGTTCCTCTCTTGAAACAAGAATAACAACATGGAGATGATTAGATTTATCTCCCCTTTTTATTAGATTTATCTCCCTTTTTAACTAACAAACTTATGGTTATAAATATTGAAATATGATGTAATGAGTGCTAAAGTTAATTATTTCATATCGGTTAAAAATAAGCTTCTCTTATTGGATAAAAAGAGGCCACATGACATTCATTATTCTTCAGTAATAAATTCCAGCGGTCATTATCAGAACAAAACGGACCAGAAAACCGGTCATTATCAACCACTTTTACATGATAATGACCGGTGGGGCGTGGTTTGTCTATTTCTGTGACGTAACGTAATAAAACCCAATCACGATTCAGACTTGTTTACAGTTGACAGTTTGGAAAATGGAGGACACGTCTGCTAATGCAGACAACTATAATGACCGTTTTGCAGTACTTTCTGAAGCTGACAGAGATAAACTCCTCAGCAACAAGAATGCTGAGAGCACCAAAGCATCCACCAAATTTGCAGTCAAGACTTTTCATGATTATTGCATGTCAGCGGCGAACTACCAGACGGTCGTGGCCATTGACCTGCTACCCGACAATACTCTTGATCAACTGCTTGAAAGGTTCTATCCATCACTAAGAAACAAGAATGGAGAAAAGTATGCTGTCCAAAGCTTGAGGTCAATACGAGCCGGCATTCAAAGGTAGTTACACTCGAGTTGCATTGTGAATGTTTACTGTTTGCCAGTCTGGAACTTTATTTATATTTGTGCAAGTGCATTTTTTATAGATAATTATGTTACTTTTTGTGTTGATAATTTTAAATATCAATGCATTTTAAACCCGAATCAGTTTGTTTACATGTTCTTCAGGCACGTTCCTTTAATTTTCTGGGTAGATATATAAAAAAGAAGATGTGGTATGATTGCCAATGAAACAACTCTCCACAAAAATGACGCAGAAATTGACAACAATGAGCAAATCCCATACCCTATAGTCAGCTTTAAAAGGCCCTGATTCATGTGGGAGTACAATGCAGCTGAATTGAATAACTAGGTTTAATTCATGTACATTTTACATATACTATAAACATGATAAATGTACAAAACGTAGTGAATTGTATGTGTATTTATATGTGTCATTTATTTTTCAGGTACTACACTGAACCGCCACATAAACGGGAGATCAATATTATCAGCGGTGAAAATTTTACCCGTAGTAAGGCTATGTTTGAGGCTGTTTGTGTAGACTTCAAAAAAAGTGGTCTTGGTGATTTAACCCACAAACCTGTGATTAATGATGGAGATATGGCAAAGATATCTGCCTATTTCAAAACTTGGAAAACAGATCCAGTAGTCCTTATCAGAAAGGTTTGGTTTGATCTTATGATTTTTTGCTGCCGTAGAGGAAGGGAAGGACTGAGAGAACTTTCAAAAACTTCCTATGTTGCTGATAGTGATGGATTGGGTCAAAAATACATTAAAAAAAATGGATCAGAATTGACAAAAAATCATCGCACTGATGTAGAGGATTCGTCCGGTGGAGTAATTTATGAAGAAAAGGATAGCGACTTGTGTCCAGTTGCTTCTTACACTTTTTATTTAGGCAAATTGAACCATAAATGTGATGTCCTTTTTCAGCGTCCACGACCAAATTACCATACAGCAGATGAGACATGGTTTGAGAACAAACCACTTGGAAAAAATACTTTAGGTGCATTAATGGCAAAAATCTCAAAATGTGCTGGATTATCAAAAGTATATACTAATCACTCCATCCGATCAACATCTATAACAACTCTGAGTGAAAGTGGTTTTGAGGACAGAAAAATTAAAACTGTATCTAAGCACAAGTCACTACAAAGTATTGAAAGTTACTCAAGGGACTCTTCACTACCACAAAAGAAAAAGATGTCAAAAGCTCTTGCGTCATCATTATACAATACTACAGCAGAGATACATGTACGTCTACTGAGAACAATGCAATAAGCAGTGTCAATAACATTTCTACTTCGACAGGAAATGCTGTTGCCATTAGAGCACCAACAACTGTTGCAGCAGTACCACAAAATGTTCAAAACACTAATGCATCTAGTACATGTATGCAACTTGATGATATTGATTTTCTCGATGACAGTTCTATCAGTGAGTCTGCAGACTTTGATAAAGTACTGAAAGAAATTAGTGCCTCTCAAAACAATGTGCAAAACAATTACTCAAGAAAAGAGTCCATGAGCAACAGAAATGATCATAGCATTAATATTCAAAATGTGTCCGGTGGAATCTTTAATTTCTATGTTTCTAAAGACTAAATTTATACATGTACTATGTGGATTTTTTCCAGTTGAACATTTTCCTGGTTTCATTTTATATTGCAGTTGTTGTTGAATTGTTTACAATATGTTTTTGTTACTCATAAAATTATAGAAAACTTTATTTTGTATTTAATATATTACTGAAAATTGCACTCAAATGAATGGCAGTGACTTATAGTCATTTAAAACTATGACCGGTCTTCACTCTTTCCTATATAAATACATAAAGTTGAGGTTACTTTGAACAATTTGAATTTATGAATTATTTTTAAAAACATGGTTTCTCAATGAAATAAACATAATAGTTATTGAAAACTGGTCATTATCGTGATATATGGACAGCCCGTAGCACAGTGGTATTGACTGCGACAGTGATAATGACCTCGCCTTCGGCTCAGTCATTATCACTGTCTCAGTCAATACTACTCTCCTGTGGGCAGTCCATATATCACGATAATGACCAGTTTCTCAATAACTATTATGTAAATGCTTTTCATGTACATTATCTTAAAAAAAAACTGTTTGAAAGTCAAACATCTGATTATAAATTAATAGACATATGTTTACATATCAATAAATTTTAAGGTTAAAGTTAGAAAATAAAGTGAAAGGTATGGCAAGCCGTTTTACTATTTATTCTTACTTCAAGATATCTCATATAATATATAAGATATCTCATATAATATATAAGATATCTCATATAATATATAAGATATCTCATATAATATATAAGATATCTTATATAATCTAGTTTTTATAAGATATCTTATATACTTTATAAGATATCTTCTAAAGTTTATAAGATATCTTATAAAGTATATAAGAAAACGTCATTTTTACAATTTCTTCCTAAATACAACACTCTTTGTTTTCTCATATTATACTAAAATCTACATTTTCTGTCACATCTGGTAAATTTTGTACAAAAATGATCGTTTTTACTGCATTTTGCTCTATGTTGTAACTTTTCGATGGTCTCTATAATTGATGCTGAATACAACATTTAGGGATTTTTCTAACATGACTTGTAAATGTCGGTTTCATTTTTTATTTTATTTTGTTCCATAAATGACACACCTCATCAGCTGCCCTATGTCCTGACTCAATGGCACCGTCCATGAAACCTAACCATTTAGTAGCTAGCTCTGTTCCTGCAAAATGGACTCTTCCAAATGGTTCTCTCAGACACCTAAAATTCAATAAGGTACATTGCCAAAACATGTCTGTAATAATGTTGTTTTTAAAATCAATAGAATCTCGGTGGCTCCAACTCGGGTCGCTCGAACACCATGGATTTCTCGACCATTTACGAAAGTCCAATCTTTTTTCCATTATGTCTATATAAGTTAACTCTCGATTTTTCGAACACCGATTTCTCGAATTCTCGAACTGATTTTCTGGTCTGTACAACAGTAATATAATGAGACTATTTCAATATATACAAATGTAAGTAATCAGCAGTTAAATAATAATATACATTCCATACAGCAAATATAGTTGTCCTATTACTTATAGCATCTGAGAAGAAGACTAAACAACAGAAACTTAACATTGACCAATGAACCATGAAAATGAGGTCAAGGACAAATGATACCTTCCAGACAGACGTGTACACCTTACAATCATTCCATACACCAAATATAGTTCACCTATTGCTTATGGTATTTGAAACTAGAGGCTCTCAAGAGCCTGTATCGCTCACCTGGATTTAACTTTTCACATTGAGCAGACCTAAAAATTTAAGTGTTGCAGTCAATTTGGCTGGTTTTTCTATAGGATTCTATATTAAACTAATTTCAGCTGTGGCAGTCATCTTCGTTGACAGTCCAGGTCAATGGATACATTTCTAAAAGAGAACCATCTAGGGACCAATTCTGCATGAACAATAAATTTAAGTGTTGTAGTCAATTTGGCTGGTTTTTCTATAAGGTTCTATGTTAAACAAAGTTAAGCTGTGCTAAGTCTTGTTCCAACTGGCTAAGCGGTTTCAGACAAGAAGATTTTTATATGAATTTTCCTACAGAGTCCAATATTTAACAAAGGTTGGTGTGGCAGCCATCTTGGTTGACAATCCGGGTGATCGTACACATTTTTGAAAGAGGACCTCCTTAGGACCAATGCTGCCAAGTCTGGCTCCAATATGTCAAGTGGTTTCAGACAAGAAGACTTTTCAAGGAATTTTTCCATAGGGGCCTATGTTAAACTAAGTTTGGGTGTGGTGGCCATCTTGGTTGACAGTCTGGGTCATCGCACAAAAATCTGAAAGAGGACCATCTAAGGACCATTGCTACCAAGTCTAATTCTAATTGGCTTGGTGGTTTCAGACGAGAAGATTTTTGAGTGAATTTCCCATAGTGACCTATGTTAAACTAAGTTCTGCTGTGGCAGCCATCTTGGTTCACAGTCCACGTAATCAGACACATTTCTGAAAAAGGACCTCCTAAGGACCAATGCTGCCAAGTCCTCCTCCAATATGTCAAGTGGTTTAAGACAAGAAGATTTTTCAATGAATTTTCCTATAGGGCCCTATGTTAAACTAAGTTCGGTTGTGGCGGCCATCTTGGTTGACAGTCCAGGTCATTGGACACAACTCTGTAAGAGGACCATCTAAGGACCATTGCTGCCAAGTCTGGTTCCAATTGGTCAAGTGGTTTAAGACAAGAAGATTTTTTCAATGAATTTTCCCATAGGGTGCTATGTTAAATAAACGAAGTTCAGCTGTGCTGGCATCTTGGTTAACAGTCTGGGTCATTGGACATATTTCTGAAAGAGAACCTCCTAAGAAACATTACTGCCAACTTTGGTTCCAACTGGCCTTGTAGTTTCATATTAGGGGATTTTTTAAATTCACCCCCCGCCCCCCTTTTTTCTATTTTTAGTAACATCAGCCATGTCGGTTGGAAGTCGGGGATGCCAGACAATTTTGGAAGGGGGCCACCTAAGGACCATTCCACCAATGTTTGGTCTCAATTGGCCCAGTGGTTTGAGAGGGAAAGATCTTTAAAGGGAAGTTTATGCTGGATGCCGTCTGTAAAGGGCAAAAACTCCTATAATGGGTCAATCAATGATTTTGGTCATGTTGACTTATTTGTAGATCTTACTTTGTTGAACATTTTTGCTGTTTACAATTTGTCTTTATCTATAATAATATTCAAGATAATAACTTAAAACTGCAAAATTTCCTTCAAATTATCAATTCAGGGGCAATAACCCAACAAAGGGTTAACCGATTTGTCTGAAAATTTCATGACAGTTAGATCTTGACCTGATGAACATTTTTACCCCATCAATTTTGCTCTAATTGCTTTAGTTTTTGAGATATAAGACAAAAACTGCAGTTTACCCCCTATGTTCTATTTTGAGCTATGTCGGCTATGTTGGTTGGCAGGCGGGGTCATCGGACATATTTTTTAAACTAGATACCCTAATGATGCTTGTGGCCAAGTTTGGTTCAATTTGGCCCAGTAGTTTCAGAGGAGAAGATTATTGTAAAAGTTAACGGACGACGATGGACGCCAAGTGATGAGAACAGCTCACTTTACCCTTTGGGTCAGGTGAGCTAAAAACAGACCAAAACACAAAAACTTAACATTTGCCAATCAACCATGAAAATGAGGTCAAGGTCAGATGAAACCTCCCAGACTGACATGTATCCCTTACAATCATTCCATACACCACATATACATGATATAGTTGACCTACTGCTTATAATATCTGAGAAACAGACCTAATCACTTAACTTTAGCCTTGATCCCTGATCGATGAAATGAGGTCGAGGTCAGGTAAACCCTGCCTGACGGACATTTAAACATTGAAAGGAACCTATATACCAAATATAGTTATTGCTCATAATAAATGAGAAATTCACATGACAAAAAAATATACGTTTTTTTCAAGCAGTCGCTGAACTATGAAAATGATGTCAAGGACAATTTTCATATGACAGACAGAAAGTTCATAACATAAGGTATCTGAATACAAGGTATAAATCATCCAGGTCTTCTACCTTCTGAAATATAAGGCTGTATACAAATAGCTTACGCCGTCGCCAGATAGTAATACTTATGTCTCACTCTGCAACTTTCGTCGCAGGCGAGACAAAAACCAGAGGTCAGATCACTGATGACAAGAAGTTGTTTAATTGTCAATTGCAGGTCATTGATAATCCACTTGATGTTTATCGGTGATTTATTCTTAAATTATTATTTCCACATCAAGATTTGATTAGCGGAGTGATTTTGAATTTATTGCTGGTTCGAACCTGAAAATTTTCTAGAATTTGATGGCTCGAACTATCGATGCCTCAAACTAATTTTACAGAACACTTCGAGCTCGAGAAATCGAGATTCTACTGTATATTACACAAAAGATTTGTGCATGAAAATTGTGATAGAAATTTCACTAAAAAATATATAACTTTCAATAAAAAAATTACCTTTCAAACTTTGGAAGTTTTAAGAAATTGACTCTTTTGTTAAATAATATCAATTAATCGGAAGTTTTAAGAAATTGACTCTTTTGTTAAATAATATCAATTAATCTACAGAGCAGGTGTATGAAACTATTATCAGTTACCTGCCCATTGTGGTCAGGACACCAGGTGGCATCACTGATGCATAACATCCTCCTGAAAATTCTTCTTCAATCCAGTTTTTCTCAAGATATCCCACAGGCTGAAATTCACAAGTAACTCGGACAATAACTTTATGTAAAAATATAAATATACATGTATATAAGATTATATTGGAGGATGAGGAGCGGTAATTGTAATTCTGGAACAACAAAAGTCAAAATCGTCAAAGTTGAAAGGGAGCTTAATGTAATTTTTTCTAAGATTATGTAAAATTTCAAACAATTTGAAACATACAAAAGGCAGTTATTGTATAATTTTGTCAGAAATTTTGATGAGAAAGTTCGGTATCTTAGGAACGACATAAATGAAAATCGTCAAAAACAAAAGGAACAGTACCAAAGTAAGATAAAGTGAAAATATTTGGTGATTTGGTTAACTTTATTAGAAAATTTGACTCGTTGTATGAAATGTTGAAATGTAGGTAGACGGATATAAAAATTCACTGTGTCTTTGACAACCATATAAAAACTAGTTTAAGATAAATATTTAGATTAAACATTAGATTTTACATTTATAATGCAATTTGCACTGCTGTACAAACCTTCAGAAATTGTTCACATTTAAATGCCTCAGCATAATGTCTGCTCACTGCATCCCTCCTGAAAAAAGAACAAAAGTATCACCAATGATCTATTTGCATCACACTTTCAAATTAGCTCCAATGAAGTGACAGTGTAATAGTACAGATTATTTACATTAAAGAATGAAGAATTTCACTGAAAAAACCCGTATGTACGTATGAAATAATATACAATTATTGCACTTTTATGAGATCAATATGAGGATTTATGGAGCAAAAAAGTAATATTGAACGAAGTGTAGCTGTGTTCAATACATGTATTACCTTTTGCGCTCTATAAAACCTCATATTGATCTCATTGAAGTGCAATAATTGTTTTACTACATGGTGATGTCATAAAACCTGATTTATGGTTACAGAACATAAGAGGCATGTCAAAGTGACGTCACTGTGCAATAAAAGATTCTTTATTTAATAATCTAAGTTTTGAAGATGACCAATTTCAAAATATGTTGGATGAACAAAAGCTGGTCCACTTGCTTAATCCAACAATTCTAAACATCTTAGAATGTTTGGCTTCTACTTAAAACAGCCATTAGAACTGAGGGCAGAAGTCTTATAACTCCTTAATATGTTTAGTAAATAATCTTTTATTCTATTCTATATGTATTTTCTGTATTCATTTTGTCACAAACTGTTCACTATGTTTCATGACAATAAAGTTAGTTATGATAACAAAAAAATTAAAAAAATATCATTTCTTATGGACTAGATGACACTCTTTGCTATATACAGAAAATAAAAAGTATAAATGCAATAATATGCAATTATAGCCTTTTGAAGAAGATAATATCAGAATTTATCAATCCCTACATGTGAAATTCACTGAGGCCAATAAATTCTGCTAATGATTGATATTTTTATTCTATGACTGAAGATTACACATGTGTTAACAGTGGTATTTTTGTACTGGACAAGTTGAAAGATTTTTTGTGATTTTTTATCAGTTTGTTAAATATTGCAGTTTTCTACCATTAAATAGATACAAAAGTAACAATTAACAAAATTGTAACAATTAACATATTATTGAAAACTCAATAATTTAAAGCATTGTATAGTAGTTTTTGTGACCTTATGGAATACATTCTTTTGAACATAGCCTCATCAATTGTAGCAAATCTTTTCAGCAACGTTGCTCATTATGTCTTTTTTTCATTTTTATCAGTTGTTGTCTGTTTCAGTGATCAAGCTAGCCCTATTATAGAGAATACTGATTGAGCAGTTTAATTTAACAAGACATGTGATTGGCTGATTAATTTTATTGGTTAACAAATACACCAGTGTGCACCGACACTGATCACATGATATTTTTGTGTGGCGATTATCACGTTTTGAAACAAGGGATTACCTTTACCATTAGCCAATGAGTCACAAGAAATTGTATAGTCATATAAAAATATACACTTAAAGTGTAAGCAAACACAGAGTGGTTTTATTGATGTTCGACTCAAAGTCAGGAGAAATAAATTATTTGATGATATTTTTTCCGTACAAGATGTGCATATTTTGTCAATTTTTGACTCATCAGTTGTGCTCAAGGCCTAAAATGTTGAAAACCAAAACAATAATCCAATGCTTAGAAAAGCAAAATACCAAAATGACCAAAAAGGTATAAACAAAATACCATCCAGTGTTCTCCCCAGAGATTTTGGATAGCATCACATTTAACGTACTTTCCTATTTGTAGATACTGCTTCGGATCGCGCCGCAGAAATGTACACGTACAACTGCCTTGCATGTTTATTTGTAGTGTATTTATATAGTAATATATTAAATGCAATAATTTGTTCAATCTTTTCTTGTTTTTATTAAATAAAAATAAAGAAATATTTATAGTTCATTATTTTTTAAAATGTCATAATGTCTGCCTATTATCTACATCTACCAAATAGTGACCACCTTCAACTTATTGAAGATTACATGCATGTCACAGGAGCCAGACATAGATTAATAAATTTACAATTTGAAAATATAATCAAAAAGAGTTCTTAACAAAAAATATGTACAGAAAAAAAACCAAACTCAGAATGTATGAATAATATTGATATTTATAATATTCATGTACATGTAATTGGAGTGAAAAACCTTTGAGTAAATCATATAAATCATACATGTATATCATGAGTGAATCTGCATAATACGTGTTGGCAGCCTGTTTGGAAAGATTCAATTGTCCCAAATCCTTTATTTTTCTGCACAGAGATCTCTTCATTCAATAATTGCTCCTGTATTAGTTGGAAAAGTATATTTTTGCAGCCTTTTGGTTTGCATTGGAATAACCAATTTTTATTTTTCAAAGTTCCATTCATTATTGGCTAGTCCTGTTTTCGTATTAGACAGTCAGATGTCTTGTTTACGCTTTGCATTTTCCCGGTTGCAATTTTGACCTTTGACATTGCAGTTTCAATGACATAAGCTAATTAGTGCCAGCTTGGGATGGTTAAAATCTTAACAGTTATATAGCTTAAGGGCAATTAACACCTGTTTAATCACTGTTTAATGGGATTGGGGACTAATTACAGGTGTAATCAATCAAGGGAATGATGTATTCTTTTGATCATAAGCGGCAATTAGGTCGTTCACGAGTTCTGTGGAATTTCAACATGTTAAAAAATATAGCATCGCGGCCGAGTTGGATAAGATCTCGGCAATTTCTGATAGCATCTCGGTACCGAGATGCTAAAAGGGTCCAGGGAGAACACTGCCATCTAAGGACAGAGCTATGCATGAGAAATTAAATCTTAAGAATTCAAATTAAATGGAGAAACTTTCCCACCCTTCTGCAAGTTTACGATCACTCTTAGTAAGTGTTCTCTGCTAAATGTTAATTATTTCACATCTGTGATTAAAGGATTGTACATGTACCTTTCTTCTGGAGACATAATCATCAGTTCACTAGCCTGATGGGCCAAAATAAATCCTACAATAGCCGGATTTGACCCGTCTGGCTTAGTATCATCAGTACAACCACGTATAGGCCCATAGTTTGATATAGCAAAACCACTCATTTCTGTACAAAATTATTAAATATTCCATTATCAATAATAAATACAGTCGACTCTCGTTATCTCGAAGTCGTTCAGACCGCAAAAATTTGTTCGAGATAGACAAAATTCGATTTAACAGGTGCTGCTCATGTGCATTGTATAACATTTGGGAATACAGACGAAATTCGACTTAAGTGTGTTCGAGATAACGAGAGTCAACTGTATAAAACAATACAAATTCTTAGAAAAAGAAGTACATTCTCTAATATGATCCATTGTGTTGTTTGTTTATGATATGTAGTACTAGTTGTGTTACCTAAAATATAGAAATTTATATCAATATATTTCTGAGTTGCAAGTTGAGTTTGAAATGCAATCTTAGCCAAAAGCTAAAAGCTGCATTTAATTTGCCTGGGAGTAATGTGATTACACATAAGACATATATATGTACAGTTTCTCTCTAACCAACAGCCCACAACTGACATTTGGATGCCAACAATCAACAACTCATATTTGAATACCAACAGTCAACAAGTCATATTTGAATACCAACAGTCAACAACTCATATTTGAATACCAACAGTCAACAACTCACATTTGAATGCCAACAGTCAACAACTCATATTTAAATACCAACACAACTTAAAATGATCTGATTTTCAACTTTACCAAGTTTTCTCCAAATTGGCTCCTCGTAATACATAATGGTTTTAATAATAGATCCCATCGGCATTCTTTGCACCATTTGAACTTTGTCACCTGGTAATGGAGGGTCAAAGGTTACCTTGGACAGAAGAGTCAGCGGTATGGCTAATATCACATAGTCTGCCTGCAAAATATTAGTAAAAGCATTAAAAAGTCTGCAAATGAAACAGGATATTAACTTCATTTCTGAAATTATCATCCACTTTATTTTGAAACATTGGTATTGGTCAAAATATATTATCAAACTTGTTATGTTGATAATGAGACATCAATTATTTGTGGATTAATTTACTTTTTGTAGTACCAATTTAAGTGGATTTATCAAAATAGAAGTTTTGAGGGATAGAAATAAATTTTTTATAGGTTGAATGTGAAAAACCTCTGTTTCAAACACCGAAACAATTCTGTTAATAGTCTTTTGGGATCTTTTATTTCGCTGTCTGTTCATCAAACTAATACATAGAATCGTGTGCATAAAGATATTTATCTAAAGTATGAGGTTTTGGCTAAAATCACATAGTCTGCCTGCAATACATACATGTAAGTAAAATTATCTAAAAGTCTCCAAATGAAACACTTTTTTTTGTAACTTTTTTCAGGAATGATAAATTATAGGTTTCACAATGAGTGAGAATTAGATATCGCTTGATATCAAATCGAGTTGTTTAATTTGGATATAATAATACACGAACCTTTGGCGAGTTTATTATTAAGTCCAAATTAAATAACGAGAGTTGATATCAAGCGGTATCTAATTTTTACGAGTTGTTCAACCTATTTCTCATATGATTCTTAAGGAATATTTGTTTGTTTGTGATTCGGCGTCCGACCCAGGGGAAATCTTAACATTCATTTTTCTGTGACGTCAAATGTTGCTAGGAAACGGTGGCTTTCAACGATGACCACACAGATTACAACCAATCAGAAAACAGCAACGTTTGGATCAAGGTCAATCAAATAAAAGAATTTCTCGTAACATTTGTTCATATCAGATGATGGGAAATATGTTATGACAAATAATTCATTGTGCAAGAAATAGATAACAACGCACCATCATAAAAGAATGATTATTAAAACTGATATCACAGAATTCTAACAGAATTGCTGTGGTAAAGATATCAATTTATAATTTGTCTCCTAACAGATTACTTATTCTTGCTTTTTACAAGCTCATATTGTCTATCTGTAAATCAACAAAGGAAGCCTACTGCATACGTGTAACTTTCTTACTAAGTAAGTGTTGCCATGGAGATCTGTTATCTGTACATTATCGTCTCTCTGCTTTATTCGGACAACAGGACAAGATAACTTCACACAATCATCACCTATTTGTTCAGCCAACTTTTCTGACAACTGTTGAGAACCATTCACAAATTTTTTCTCCTGCAAGAAAAAAAAAATTTTTTTTAAATTTTTTCCAAATTGTTCCTCACCTGGTGAAATAAGTTCCATGTTGTAATTATTGTTCCACCTGTGAAACCATTTTATGTTGATTAACAGTACACATGTAAATGTGATTAATGTTTAGATACACAATTTTTTAACTATTTTAACTAAACAAAATATTAACAAATCTTGAAGAGATG
Organism: Mytilisepta virgata; assembly: GCA_028015205.1. Classification (NCBI taxonomy): domain Eukaryota; kingdom Metazoa; phylum Mollusca; class Bivalvia; order Mytilida; family Mytilidae; genus Mytilisepta; species Mytilisepta virgata. Next base: position 7,506,769 of record CM051510.1, read on the forward strand.
CATTTTTTCTGATCTCAACTTGCAGCCGAGTGTGGGATTTTCTGTTTAGGTAACACAACTGACCATAAATTATAATTCCCTAATGCACTACACATGTTTTTGAATTATTGTATATATACTTTTTTGTAGATTTTAGGTATTAAAATTTCAAGATTATTTAGGGGTCACCCATAATTTCAACATTTTTCACATGTTTACAAAAAATACTCTTTATGGAACTCTCCACCCCCCCCCCCCCCCTTTAAACTGTGTATATAACATTTTGTAACATTACTACTGTGAACAGGTACCCCCCCCCCCCCCCCTTAATTGGAAAGAGAATATACACATGCATGTACATGTACATGTACCAAGTCAAAAGCATGGGCCATTTGTTGACATGTTCATGTGATTTACCGTTTGTTGGCTTTTTGTCACCTTACATACTGTTCAGTACTTTGTTATCATCCTCAATTCTATAAATAATATTGGCAAAGGTGACATTTATACCAACTTTTAAAGAGTATGCTAAAAATGTTGAATTTGAACACACCAACCCCCCCCCCCCCCACCCAAGCATGAATTTTTAAACTGGAGAAAATATGTTAAAAATTATGGATGGCCCCTTATAATAAAAGTGTCTAAGTAGATCTGGTACCTAATAGTGGGACCACTCTTTCAAAAGACTTGGAATATGCAATTGATCTCTGTCTAAATAAATAACAAAAGGGACAACAGATAACAGGATAGGTCAACAATGACATACCAATCAAACAACACCACCCAATTGACGATGATGGACAAAACATAACATAAACGAGTACAAAAAACAAACACAACACAACAGAGAGTCAGGATCGTCTGACTTGGTACAAACACTGAACAGATGTGGAGTTAAACCAGTTTTATGGGTACTAACACCTCCCCCTTATCTATCCTGACACTCTGGGGTATAAAAAACACTATAATCCAATATAGTTTGATTACCAACAAGGTGATCACTTGATAGAACTGAAAAAAATAGACTGGAGCACCAGTCTGAGTACATACCTGAGCACCATTACCAACTTCAGTCATCTTTGCTATTCCTCCTCCACTATGACAATTCCATAACACTGACAACAAGGAGAGCTCATGTGATTCCACACAAAACAGTACTTCAATAAGTATATGTATAATGTCTTTGGTAAACCTAAAAAACAAATAAGAAGTATAGGAATGAATTAATTTCTTTTTCAGTAATATAAGGGACGAGATCAAAAGTTCAATGTCGGATAAAAAACTTAATTCAAATAGTTTGGGGGTAGGGGGGGGGGTAAAAATCGCTGCAAGTTTTGTTATCCGACATTGATTTTCGGATATGGCCATATTGGTCAATCAATTTTTCCCAAATTAAGTTAAGAGGGGGGTGGGGGGGTCAGTCAAAAAACTATGTGAATTAAGTTTTTTATCCTACATTGAACTTTTGATCTCATCCCTAACGATGCTTGCACATACCCACTCTCAAAATCTTTTTCAACATGCACTAGATTTTAAATTTCAACAAGTCTGCTGTATGTAGAAAAGCTGGTGTCCCCTACCCCTAATAAATAACAAGACAGAAAGTAGCAGAATTACTGAACTGAACTCATATTATACAATGCTAATCTAAACCTTTGACATAAATTTCATTAAAATGTGTTGAAATTTGAACTCAATTTTCACTTTAATGTAGGGCTGCTGGGTATTTTTCTCCAAATTTAAGGTCTGAGAGTCTTCCATGATGATTAAAGGCAAGAACTCTTAGAAAATCAATCTGTCAGTGCTGCTTTTTTAACTTGCCCGAGAGATTTCTGATATAAACACTTGACAAAAATGTCATTAAAATCCGTTCAGAAATGTAGACATGAGAGAGCTTAGAGACAATTTTACCATATTTTTTTTACTTTTCAAGGGCAATAATTCTAAGAAAAATCAATCTGTCGGTGATCATTTCAAATCTGTCTAAGAGAATTCTGATCTAAACCTTTGCCATAAATTTCATTAAAATCTGTTGAGAAATGTAGACATGACAGTGCTTACAAACTGTGATGGATGGACAGACAGACATCAGCATTTCCATAAACCCTGCTACACATTGCAGCGGGGGACAAATAATTGGCCAAATTATTACAATTAAGGACTAAACAGCTTCGCCAAGCAGAGCATGATATGACCACAACATGCTTTTTTGGCACCTTTAATCCCATGTATCTCAAGAACTGTATAAGATAGTTTAAATGTGTTGATATACTACTGAAAGTATTCAGATGAATTAAAAGAAAAAAATCTCAATTGAAATTGGAAGAAAAATAGTAAATTTATGTTTCCTTAAAATTTCTAACTTTGACACCTTGTATCTCAGAAACAATAAAAGATAGAAAGAAATTTGTTGGCATACTAATGAAAGCATTCACAAAAGAAAAAAATTATCATTAAAATTGGATAAAAAATTTTAAAATTTACATATCAAGGTACATTGGTTTTTTTACCCTTTTAATCCCTGTATCTCAAAAACCATAATAGATATAAGAAAAAGCTGCATATGTAACTGGAAACACTCATCAAGATGAATTAATAGAAAAAAATCCCCATTAAAACTGGAGTAGAAATAAATATTTCAAGCATCCTCCAAAAGACTTATTTTGGCCCCTTTAATCCCTTTTATCTCTTTAATGACAAAAGTAACACGAAAATGCTTTGAGTAATTATTATTGTATTTGTTATGAAGAACAATTTTTAAAAAAATCAGATAAGAAATAAAAAAGTTTTGAAAAATAAGGTGTGTCCCCTTTTTGGCCCCTAACATCCAAAAAAGTAAGACATATTTAAAAATGGATCATATATTGGTTTTCCCATTTTTATCAACGAATAAACCAATAAAATGCTCCGCTGGGCGCAGCTTGATACGACCGCAGAGGTCGAACCCTGAACAGTTGGGGCAAGTATGGACATAACATTCAAGCTTGATACAGCACTGAATTTGGTTGATTGATTGTTGCTTAACGTCCAGTGGCAAATATTTCATGCATCTTCATGATGAGAACCAGTTCAATTTATCAAACAATTCAATTAGGGGTGGGATGGGACACAAAGGGGAACCAATTTTGACTGCCACTGTAAAAGGAGGATGGTTGGGTAGGGTCGGATAATTTAGCCTCCTGTAGCGGCCATCAGCCTACTCTTTTTCGAAAACTACAGAAGGGGTCTTTAGCGTGCAGGGAGTGTGGCATTCTCCAAACACGTTACCCACTATGGTCCGCGGTCAGGCTTTCCGTATTATGACCTGACAACCCCCCCAACGAGACTGAATTTGGATTGTGAATAAATATTTGACACAGCATAGGTTTCTGACACAGAATTAATGTGGTCTAAGAACTTAAAATTTTTTAATTTACCTATTCAAACAATATCAGTATTATTTGTTTTTATATATAAATCAGAAATAACCAATTTAAAATTTAAAATTGGGCACACATATCAATTTCTTGCTATTGCGCAATACTGTGCAATTGAAGATTTCTTGCTATTGTGCAATACTGTGCAATTGAAAATTCCCCCCCCCCAAAAAAAAAATAAATAATTTACCCCTTTTTTAGCTTTTGTGCAATACACTATGAAGTTGCACATTGACCCCCCCCCCCCCCTCCCAAAAAAAAAACCAAAAAACAATAAAATTTATTGTAACCCCCCTTTTTTTGCTAAAAGAAATTTGAAATTTCCTTTTTAATTTATGAAATATGAAATGAGAAAAAAATTAAATATGTTTGGATTACCTCCCTTAGCCCACCAAGATAATATCATACATTTCTATTTACTTATTCTAAAGTTATTGTGCAAAAACCATGAAAAATGCTTATTTGGGCCCTTTTTTAGCCCCTAATTCCTAAACTGTTGGGATCAAAACTCCAAAAAATGGTCATAAACCTTGTGTTAAAATTTCATAGATTTCTATTTACTTATACTAGAGTTATTGTGCGAAAACCAAGAAAAATGCTTATTGGGCCCTTTTTTGGCCCCTAATTCTTAAACTGTTGGGACCAAAACTCCCAAAATCAATCCCAACCTTCCTTTTGTGGTCATAAACCTTGTGTTTAAATTTCATAGATTTCTATTAACTTATACTAAAGTTATAGTGCGAAAACCAAATGTCTACAGACTCCGACGGACGACGACGACGACGACGCCAATGTCATACCAATATAAGACCGCAAAAATTTTGCGGTCGTATAAAAAATCATAAAAATCGGAAAAAAAGTTTAAAAAGTTACACCAAAAAAATGGGTCAAAGACACAAATGGCCGGGTTGCTGGGTGTTTATTGTAGTGGTGACAAAGGTGATTACAAGATCATATTGCACATGGGAAATAATTCTTGAAATAATTCCATAAAGTGAGGTGCACATCTTCAATATATATAGAAACATTCTATGAAGTTTCAAGGATGTGGGTGAAAAACTGTAGGAGGAGTTGATTTCACAAAATAGGTACCATCTATTGAAGATGTCAATAAAAAAACAACTAAGTTCCAATGTTTGGAAAAATGGGAAATAATTCCTGAAATAATTCCATAAAGTGAGGTGCACATCTTCAATATATATAGAAACATTCTATGAAGTTTCAAGGATGTGGGTGAAAAACTGTAGGAGGAGTTGATTTCACAAAATAGGTACCCTCTATTGAAGATGTCAATAAAAAACGACTAAGTTCCAAGGTTTGGAAAAATGGGAAATAATTCCTGAAATAATTCCATAAAGTGCGGTGCACATCTTCAATATATATAGAAACATTCTATGAAGTTTCAAGGATGTGGGTGAAAAATTGTAGGAGGAGTTGATTTCACAAAATAGGTACCCTCTATTGAAGATGTCAATAAAAAAACAACTAAGTTCCAAAGTTTGGAAAAATTGGAAATAATTCCTGAAATAACTCCATAAAGTGAGGTGCACATCTTCAATATATATAGAAACATTCTATGAAGTTTCAAGGATGTGGGTGAAAAACTGTAGGAGGAGTTGATTTCACAAAATAGGTACCCTCTATTGAAGATGTCAATAAAAAACGACAAAGTTCCAAAGTTTGGAAAAATGGGAAATAATTCCTGAAATAATTCCATAAAGTGAGGTGCACATCTTCAATATATATAGAAACATTCTATGAAGTTTCAAGGATGTGGGTGAAAAACTGTAGGAGGAGTTGATTTCACAAAATAGGTACCCATTTTCCCCGCCCGCCCGCCGCCCGCCGCCGCCCGCCGCCGCCCGCCCGCCGCCCGCCCGACATTCACCATATTATAACCCGGATTTGCACTCTGTGCAACCCGGCCAATTATCAAAAAACCCTTAGTGATCACAAGATAAAAAAAATGCAGGGGCCAGATTTCCCAAAATCAATCCCAGCCTGTATTTCTTATGGGGGACCACTGTGGTAGAATATAATATGAATATATTCAAAAGAACAAAAATAAATGAGCAGAAAGCTAACTGTCTATACGTATGACGACGACGACAGGCTCATACCATAATACGACGACAAATATTTGCAGTCGTATAAAAATATAGATTCTTCTGTGAGTGAATATTTATCAAAAATCTTGGTACTGTAAATATTTAAATTATTGCGAAAATTGCGATCGGTTTAGCATCGCAATATTATAAACTCGCATTTTTAATGCATATTTTCATGTCCGATTTATTCTAGATTTGTCCCCATTTGTTTTAATTTACTCGGGTAAGCATCTGGTCATTGATTTCCGACATCAGGAGACAGGTTAATTGGTAGACACTTTGTTGTATAGGTATTGTTTTCACAGCTATTATATATATAATAACATTTTGAATTTTAATATTTTTAATCCCATTAATTAAAATAATTACTTTATATAAAACTTCCATTTTCAAAACTTTTTTTTCACACGGGCGGTGATCGCAATAATTTAATCTCGCAATTTTGCGATGGGTAGAAGAATCGCAATAATAAGTGCACGCGAAAATTTCCGAATTTACAGTATGTTAATTTTAGATTTTTAACATGCCAGCTTTTGCAAGCAAATAAAAATCAGGTCTTAATTATTTCATTTGCTGGTTTGGATATTTACATTTACAAAAACGTTTAATTTTTTTTTTTAGGTTAACATAAATTCCACTGGCCACTCACTGTAACCAGCAAGTCTTGTCTATGAACTCCTTCATTGTCTGTGTATCCCATTCTGTAGCTTTCTCTGCCAGCCATGGAGCATGTAGTGGCACCTGAAAAATATTTCTCCTTGGTTTGAATCAAAATCACTGAATAAATATGAAATTAGTTACATCTCAGGAATGTATCAAAATTATACAACCCTCCTTAAACTACATGTATGTCACAAATTTAATTAATTGTAAAGAATGTTTTGAGCAATCTGACAATTCATTTTTGAGTTAGACTTCAACAGCATTGTAAAGCATCTTTCATTCCTAGATGAAAGATGACTGTCATCAATCACAATGTAATGACAATGTTTATAATTTGACAACTTGGCATACAAATTCAAATACATAATCCCTTTGAAATCCCTTTGAAATAATTTGAATACATGAAACATGTAAATTTAACATAAAATTGCTGTCAGATTTAAATAGAAGAACTGAATTCTTCTGCTTCTGCACTTCATATAAAACGTGCTTCAGTCAATGCTTTTACATAGAGCATGCCCCGTTTTTAGTATTAAGTCCTTCTGCACTGCATAAAAAAATGCTTTGGTAAATGCTTTTACATAGAGCATGCCCCGTTTTTAGTATTAAGTCCTTCTGCACTGCATAAAAAAATGCTTTGGTAAATGCTTTTACATAGAGCATGCCCCATTTTTAGTATGAAGTGCTTCTGCACTGCCAAAAAAAATGCTTTGGTCAATGCTTTTACATAGACCATGCTCCATTTTTAGTATTAAGTGCTTCTGCACTGCATAAAATATATGCTTTGGTCAATCCTTTTACATAGACCATGCCCCATTTTTAGTATTAAGTGCTTCTGCACTGCATAAAAAATGGTTCAGTCAATCCTTTTACATAGACCATGCTCTGTTTTTAGTATTAAGTGCTTCTGCACTGCATAAAAATAGGCTTCGGTCAATGTTTTTACATAGAACATGCCCCATTTTTAGTATTAAGTGCTTCTGCACTGCATAAAAAAAATGGTTCAGTCAATGCTTTTACATAGACCATGCCCCATTTTTAGTATTAAGTGCTTCTGCACTGTATAAAAAAATGATTTAAGTATTAAGTGCTTCTGCACTGCATAAAAAAAATGGTTCAGTCAATGCTTTTACATAGAACATGCCCCATTTTTAGTATTAGGTGCTTCTGCACTGTATAAAAAAATGATTTAAGTATTAAGTGCTTCTGCACTGCATAAAAAAAATGGTTCAGTCAATGCTTTTACATAGAACATGCCCCATTTTTAGTATTAAGTGCTTCTGCACTGCATAAAAAAATGGTTGAGTCAATGCTTTTACATAGACCATGCCCCATTTTGAGTATTAAGTGCTTCTGCACTGCATAAAAAAAATGGTTCAGTCAATGCTTTTACATAGACCATGCCCCATTTTTAGTATTAAGTGCTTCTGCACTGTATAAAAAATGATTTAAGTATTAAGTGCTTCTGCACTGCATAAAAAAATGGTTCAGTCAATGCTTTTACATAGATCATGCCCCGTTTTTAGTATTAAGTGCTTCTGCACTGCATAAAAAAATGGTTCATTCAATGCTTTTACATACCAATGAAACTACTCAGAGAAGCATTCCCTTCTTAACTGAGAACACATAGTCTTGCCACAAGTCCCTTTATGTAATCAATTTAATTTTTTATATGTCCATTTATATCAATAATTACCCATGAAATATGAAGATATTTTTATGGATTTCAGTCAGACACAATTTTTGTTTGGACAATATACATGTCATTTCTTCTTCACTAATGTAAAGTTATGCCATCTTTTTTCTAAAATATATGAAAAGGGATTTCTGTGTCATCAATTTCCAATGACGAGTTGGAATCAATGAAAAATCATAGAGCACTGAATGAGGCACAAAATGATTTTTTTTATCTAACAATGTACCTTTACAGACATGTTGTCTATGGTTCTAAATGTGTGGTTTAAATCAAGTATCACTAGTGGATTTTTCACCGGTGGTAAAATTCCTTCATACTTGTACCAGCATTCCTGTCAGAATGTAAAATAATATTAGTTATTTAATTATGTTATAAGAATGGTAGTAAAATATTAACTGGTAATTAAATAACATTACTGCATTGTATTGGACTTACACAGTGAAGCACTTAATGGGACATTTTTGCTATCTGTCTGCTTTTGTTTAATGACTCATTTAGGATTTTTTTGGGGAGGATTGTTGTATTCATAAACATGTTTAACTCTTTCACATTCTATATGTTCCTGTATCAATTTTCTGAAATTGTATCGTGTAAATTAACTGGTTTTTTCAGGGCCATTTCTTGCACCTCTAGTAGGACGACCTGGTGCTTATTCCCCATTTTTTATACTTTTTTAAGTTGTCTCCCATTTACAGAGTTATCTGCTCTTTGGAGAAGGTGTCTTGCATAGATTGCAATTGACAAATTGTCGTATTTCTGCAAAATATATTTCTTTCCTAACAATATTCTCAACAAACATTAATGATATTTTCCTGGATATATTTTCCCACATTTTTTCAATGTTCGATGAAGGTCTTTCCGAATTCAACATTGTTATAAAAAATTAAAATTACTTTTTGTCCTTTATGTTTATTACAAGACACCTTCTGTCAGGAAAGATAACTCATGCATATGGGAGATAACTGCAATATCCGCAAACACGGAATTGTTGAAGATAAAAAATATTACCCATATCCAGTCATTTGGGGTGGATTTGTTGTCTCAATGAAACATCCCAGACATCCTAGATTGGGTGCCGTGGTGTAGTGGTTAGTGTACCAGATTACAAAGCAAAGGTCCATTGTTTGATTCCCATTTGAGATAAAAAAGTCAGGGATCAAATTTGTGACACCATTTTCAAGGATGGTATCTATTAAAGATGCAAGTGCATTTGATGGGGACGAAAAATGGCTGTCCCGTGTTAAGGAAAAGTAACACACTTAGAATATTTTAAGACTCTCCTGCAGATGTTGAAAAAGAGTGAGTTAAAATGCTGCTACAGGGGCCACTTTAGCACTTGCCAGGTGGAATGGGATTAACATAAATTGGTATAACTTGTTTCCCAATCCACTATAAATGAATCAGTTCTGGAACGAAAATATTATTACATTTACTTCCCAATCTTCCACTCAGGAACATACAAAATCACCTTGAAGTTTATAACTGTTTTCCCTTTATCATTGACATCATACAGTTTTAGTCCAAATTCTTCAACAAGTCTGTATACATTATCCTGTCCTGAACCAACATAGGCCCCACCCAGATCTACTGATCCATGGACCGGGTCCTGAAAATCAAAATCCAAAAATGTTCTCACAGTACTCTGTATTATCAGTAGCTTTTTTCTGTTTAATTCATACATGTATATGCTTTACTGTTACTAGATTCTATTAAGTTTTTTTTTTTATATCCTCCCAGCACAAATACAAAGAGCCTACATATTAGGGAATCCTCAGAGTACATCCCTCTTCCTCCCCTCCTTCCCTGGCTAGAAAAATATTCTACCTCACAGTTAAGGTTAATAAGATAATATTTTGGTAATTGTAAACATTTGTTCCGAATTGTTTTCTGTTCAATCATAATTCATAATTTTTCATGATTGACATAACGTAATATGTTGTAGAAATGTTAGGTGTCATACTTCTAGTTTCAAGATGTAAGAATTTAGTACAATTATCCCTGTTTGAGGCTTTAAATGAAATAAAATAGTTGTTTGGTCTTATCTTCAACTACATCCAGTTGACATGATACATTTCGGGTTTACAGAGTTGAAACATGAAGAAATACTCAGGTATTGTTGTATGTAAAATTTTGACCATTTGCCTAACATTGATGAAGTCAGTCAAGGAAAACATCTGGAATATTGATGGAATGGATGGTCTCGAAGCAAATGTATTGTCCTACCACAATATTTTATATCTTACATGCACTGTACATGTTCTACCACCAACTCTGTCTCTGGCCTCCAATACTGTCACATCACATCCTTTCTCCTTCAGGACTCTGCCTGCTGACAGACCTTATATAAAAAGGAAATTAATATCAAAGTTAAATAATTGCAATTACTTATAAAGATGTTCCGATTATCAATTATAATCGAAAATTTATCGATTGGTTTTTTTTCTGGCCATAATCGATTATCGGTCACACAAAAGACTTTTTAAACAAAATGCAGAAATTTGGGTATTTAGTTCAGTTATTAGAGTCAAAACATGTCCAGAAAAGGGTTAAAAATAAAAGCAGATTATTTCATTCAACATTGTTCAAAGGTATTGACATAGAGCCTACTTATACATTACAGAGGGGGCCTCGGTGGCCAAGTGGTCTAGGTAGTTCGTCATGACTACTAACGATCACTAGCCTGTCAACGCTGAGGTTGTGAGTTCGAATCTCACCTGTGGCGGGGGTGTGTTCGACTCCGATCTTAATTGACAAGGATTGCCAATTTTCCTGCCAAGAGTCGGTGGTTCTCTCCGAGTACTCCGGCTTCCTCCACCAATAAAAACTAGCCACCGCGAAAGAGCCAAATGTGCTGAAAACGGCGTAAAACTCCAACTAAACAAACAAACAATACAATACAGATTCTGCTCAAAGAGACAATTAAAACACGTTTTTATATCAATCTGGTAATAACTTTAGTTGCAATTCCGATCATAATCGATAATCGAATCAGTTATGCTTCTCGTTCATTTCAATTAATCGATTATTGTTTTTCAGCCGATTCCCAACACTAATTACTTATATAAGACAACCAGATATAGTATTTATGTTAGCAGCTAATGTTTATGATTTTGTATCAAAATTTTGTGAAGTGGGTCTGTTAGAAATATTATTACTGAAGTTATATATTCATTCTCCTATTCCTAATCATAGGAGAAACAGATTTTCCTTCAATTTACTCGTGATTTATGGAATTTCTCCGGCCTCAATAGTTAAATTTTAGATTTTAACACACTCACTAAAGTGGAGAAATTCCATAACCCACTCGTACCTGAAGGAGAATCTATATTTATTACCTTCTTAATCAGACGATCACAAATAGTTTTTATGATACTTATACTTTACTTCTAATGATTTTATGTCAAAATTTGTGATTTTAGTCTCTGCCATGTGAAAATTACAAGCAAATCCTTTTTTGTCTGACAACTACACATTAGTTTAAATTTTATTGAGAAAAAAAATGCAATTCTGGATATTATCCATATCAAAACAGAGACATGTACATCTATAAGAATTGACAAAAGGGAAATACCTCATACAAATACAAATACAAATATTTTATTAGTACAAACTCATCAACAATAAATGGTTAAGGCTCATGGTGTATTAATTATATAATAGATTATACATAACAGTTGTAAACAATGACTATATTAATATGTAATATTGACTATGAATTAAAGACATATTGACAGTTCTATAGAGTTTGCTCAGCTTTACGTAGATTCAAACTGTCTGAAATGAAAGAGGAAGTCAATCTTAGAATTGTATATGAATTGTTATTTAATATAAAGTTTATATTATTTTCATTTTCTTCAAATTTTGTAGCATCATCGATTATATTTGAAACTTTTGGGTAAAATATGGCCCTTTTAGTTGAGTATTTTTCACAATGTAAAAGAAAATGTTTTTCATTTTCAATTTGACCAGAATTACATACAGAGCAGTATCTCTCATTTCTGGGAATATTTAGATGTCTCCCTCTTACAATCATCAGTATATGAGCACTTATACGGATCTTACATATTGCAGCTCTGTCACTTCTGTTTCTTAAAATATCAACATAGGGGGGTCTTCGACCAATTATGTAGACGCTCTTGAAAAAGTCTAACTTCTTAGATTCAAGTATGTTTTCATTTTGAACTTGCAAACATTGGTCATTAATTCTTTGTTTAATGGAATTTAAATTAACTTTAACATAATTAAAGTTATTAATGATATACAACATTCCAAGTCCATTTAAAAGACTCTTTATCTTTATGACCCAAGGGTTTGAATCTACAGATTTAGTGAATATATCATATACCAAAGAATTTTCCGTAGAAACTATATGGTTCAGGAAATTGAATATTGAATATAATATTTTATTTTTCAAGGGAATCCTATTAAGTTCGGCTCGACATCCATCATTAGATGCCTTACAATGAATCCCTAATATATCTTTGATAAATTTAACATGAAGTTTTTCAAACGGGTCAGAATCTTTAAAATGTGAGTCCACCCCCCCAAATTTCACTACCATATGTAAGAATGGGAGTAACTAAACAAACAATTTTTCAACAATGAAAAATTTTTCATAGTAGAATATCACCTGCATTCAGTGGTCCTAAATAGTATTTCCAAAAACATTCTTTGATACCAATGATTTTTCAAATGATTTGGTGAATATTGAACAGAAATCTAAATTTTGTCAATTATCCACATTAAAAAGGGCCATACTTATATTAACTCTAGAACGGTATGATGAAATCCAAATTCGAAATTGATCTGCAATTTGCGGTCATAAAAATTGTGTGAAAAATCAAGGGCAAACTAAAAAAAAAATTTTAAAAATCATTTCCATTTATAAAGGGCATAACTGATGAACTTAAAAAAAAATGATTATTGTGGTGATAATATTGTGTAAAATGTTCAAAACATTTCCATTATAAAGAGGCATAACTCTGAATTGGTAAAAGGCATCTGATATCCATGCATATGATATCCAAATTATAACTTGATCTGGCAGCACATTTTGGTAACAAGAATTAAATTTTATGTTTTAATACATTGGCCAAGGCACACACATGTTAGAGTCCAGAAACAACAATATAACAGACAGACATGGGTAAAATTTGATATCCCCATCGTCTAGGATTCAGGTATAAATTATAACAAGAGTGGACACACTAAATGTCTCGCCTGAGTATGCATATGGACACAGAATAATGATTATCTGATACCCCACATTGCAAGTCAAAGGAAAATGTGTTAAAAGAAATAGTAATGGTCAGGCATTAATTTATCTGAAAAATCTCATGCATGTCATTCAAGCCTAAACACAAGTCACTAAGGCATGAAATTAAGGTCAATGTCCAGAGACAGGTGTCAGACTGGCAAGTACCCGCTAAGAAGATCTATTGACCAGATATGGTTGGCTTAGGTATTACAGTTGCTAAGAAATGGACATAAAAATGTGACACAGGTCCCTCACCCATGAAATTGAGGTCAAGGTCAAAAGGCAGGTGTCATACTATATATCTATAGACCAAACACGGTCTAGGTCTAGGTATGACAGTTGCTGAAAAATGGACTTAATCAAGAAACTTGGATGAAAGTCACTCATCCATGAAACTGAGGTCAAGGTCCAGAAACAAGTGTCAAACTGCCATGTACCCACCAAGAGCTATCAATATACCAAAAACGCTGGGTCTAGGTATTACAGTTGCTTAAAAATGGACTTAACCACGAAAATTTGACGCAGGTGACTCAGCATGAAATTGAGGTCAAGGTCAAGATGCAGGTGTCAGATTGACATGTACCACCCAAGAGCTATCTATTGACCAAATATGGTGGGTCTAGGTATTATAGTTGCTGAGAAATGGACTTAACCACGAAAATGTGACAAAGTCACTCAAGCATGAAATTGAGGTCAAGGTCCCAAGCCAGGTGTCAGACTGGCATGTACCCACTAAGAACTATCTATAGACCAAATATGGTTGGCCTAGGTAATACTGTTGCTGAGAAACGGATTTAACCACGAAACTTGGATGCAGATTTTACATTTATCTTTATGAAGTCAGTGAACCATGAAAATGAGGTCATGGTCACAAGACAAGTATACTGCGGCAAACCTTATACGATAAGCTATCTGTGGACCATAAATCTTAATTGTAAGTATTATATGTGCAAAGTTTTTAAAGTTTTAGAAAAGTAATACCTATATCTTGCCTTCGCGACTTTTCGTCAAAGGTGAGACAAAAACTGCAAAGATTTGAACGTGCAACATTTAACAAATTAGTTCAATCTTTTTCATCAACATGATCTAGGAGTCATGCAACTATATATGCTGATGTTTTTGGGTCTACAAAACTCAAATATATCTTAGTAATGAGGACTCACAAATGGATAGAAACAGTTCATTGAATTATGTGAGACAATTTGAATTGAACTACTGTCTGGACACCTCAATTCGTAAAATGGATTTTTTCAGAATTGGAATACCTTCATCAATGTGGATTGTATATAGTCACTTTTAGGTGAAAGATGCAATGAGCTAAGTCGTAACTAAAAACAATTGAACTTACCTGATTTTGTTCAATCATAAATTCCAGAGAAACAAAAAAAATTTCACCTATGGAATTTTCAATGTAAAAGGGAGATAACTCTTCATATGAGATTTTATAAAATTAAGTATTAATTTACAACCCCTTGATGAATGGAATGTGCACAAATAGCATTAAAAATATTTAAAATAACAGTTTTACAAATTTTCGGATAGGTCTGAGTTGATAAATTCAAATTTAATTGTTATTAATTTTTTGAAATTTTCAAGTGCATTCATTTTTTATTAGAAATTCCCCATTTAGAATCATTTGTGAGGTATACAAACATAACCTTTATAAACAACTTAACATTTTTTATGCTTTCTTGGATGACTCAATAAGTTTAATGTTAATTAACCAATAAAAAGATTGTCTAATAATTCTAACGTTTAGACTTTCAAAACGTGAAAAATTCATTTTATGAACTGAGGAATATTAGGCCTATGATTGAAAGCGTTTGAACATTATTTAAGAGTAGAATCACATTCTAGGATTTTTTTTAAAAGAACATAATAAGTAGAATATCAACATTATGATCTGTTATGCATTAGACAGATAAGCAGGATGTGCATTGTATTTTAAAGTCAATAGTCTACCTACCGCTAAGTCCACCACCAACAATCACAATTTTGTTTCTTTTTCCTTCCATTGAACATAAACTCCTGCTTTATTTTCTAACAGACGGTCGTTTATCTGACTTTATATACCGATCGTTCGATCCCGTGTTCGATTCATACTCACATGGCTGCTCTTGAAAGAGTGAAGAATTAGACCGAATTTTAACTTTCGATTTCAAAATTGAGGGGAGATAATTCCATGGTATTCATTTGTCGATAACCAAAGTTACACCTAGAGAGGGATCATATTTTCTTTATCTGAAATATTGATAAATAATTTACAGGAGAAATGTGTTTAATATAAACAATATATAGATAATTTTCAAATAGGCCTGAATACTGTATTCCCATAAACCGAAAGTGAAACTAAATGGTCACATGATTCATGTACAGAAATATAACTACAGCAGGCCTAATTTTTCAACCTTCAGCTGCTTATGGCGTGCATGAAGATTAATGCAAAACCTAAAAAACAAAACTGTTATTGTTGGTGGCGGACTTAGTGGTTAGTTACCATGCTTACTTACAAACTTTGAAAAAAAGTAAACATTTTCATAAAAATTAAACTTTTAAATCCATATTATATGACATGTACAGCTACTAACATAAATAAACACAGTCTTATAAGAAAAATTTTGTTTCGGCATGGTATAAAACGTGTGAAAACATAAGCTATAGTGAGCTTTTTACCGAATATAAAAAAAACTAAAGAGAAGAGACTCAGTTGGGATTAATATTAATTAAATTCTTTGATTTGAATTTTGATGCAGAAGATGTGCAGATTTCATTGATTAACAATTCATCAGTTGTGGTAAAGGCCAACTTTGAAAAATTAAAACAATTATCCCAAAATTTGTAGAGCAAATTCAAAAGTTCATAAAGCTAGCTGTAAAGCTAAAACCATCTAAGGACAGAGCTATGTATGAGGGAGATATACTCCTTAGTTGATGGAAACAACCCTCCCCTCTTCCTCAGACTCGAAGTAATTAACATATACTCCATTAATATATGTCATTCCGATTCATCAAAATCCATGATGACCAAATAAAACTAACTGCCTCGGTGGTCTTGTAGAAAGCTTGCCTCGAGTTCACAAGGTCGTGGGTTCGATCCCCGGCTGGGTCAAACCAAAGACCTCAACATGGGTATTTGCTGCTTCTCCGTCAAGCACACAGTATCTAGGTGTAAGAGCAAAGAACTGGTTGGATTGGAGTCAATATAATTTAGCTAGTGGGGAGATGTCAGGGTGATATGTCTTCCTCCATACAGTTACCTCATGAGCAAGCACATCCGGATCAGTGTGTCAGTCTAGTACAAAGCAGGAATCATATCATAATGTTCTCGTTCTGATATACACCTAATGGATGCCACTGGGCGTTTAACAATAATTCATCCATCCATCCAAATAAAACTTGAACTTCAATTATATTTTTTGTATTTCATATCTGCACATTCAACATCAATTTTCTTAAACTTCATATTTTTTGGAAGTTTAGAAGTTTGAAGTAAAACTTACTCTTTTAAGTATTTCCCCTTAGAGGGACCGTTAATTGGTTAATTAACAATATCTTATCTTATTTTTTGGTGCCAATGTAACAGTAGAGCATGATTTGTCTCCCAAAATTACCTAACACACCAACCGTGGATCGAACCCGGAATGCTCTACCAACAGTGCAGCTAATGGAGGGTGGTTATAAACCAGTACAGTTCTATAATTTCTATATTAATCTAGAGTCATCGTGATAAGATGACGATATTAAACTGCAACCCATTTTTCATTTCTTTTACGTTTCTGGAAGAATCCTATAAATAAATAAAGGACTCACAAATTAGTTGTAGCCTTTGCTCACAATAATAGAAATGTAAAACCAGAAGATTTTTACTCTGTATTTAAATAAGTTGAGATGTAAAATGGAGTTAAATAATTGTCTGACAAACCATAATACTTTCTTACAGGTTGTTAAAATTGAGCTTCTTCAAATTAAATGGATAGCGTATAGATCTTTCAAAAGCTTAAATTTCGATAACAATACAATACAACACATAACAAACACTTTGATGGACACTAATTAAGAAATCTGAATATCTGAATTTAATTAAGTGTTTTTAGAAATTAAACTAAGAGGACTTCAATAGTCCAGATTTTGATACAAGATAATAAAAAGTAACTCGATTGTCTGATAGAAGGAATTAGAATTTTTTACGTAACTCACTTTGTTTTGCAGGTCTGTCAGCAGCCAGAGTCCTTAAGGAGAAAGGATGTGATGTGACAGTATTGGAGGCCAGAGACAGAGTTGGTGGTAGGACCTGTACAGTACATGTAGGATTTTTGTGTTGACCGTCTAGAATAGGGGTCATCTGGTGTACTTTTTGCCACAATTTCATTATCTGCAACTCCTCCTATAAATCTGTGAATGGATATCCACGAAACTCTCAGGGAATCTTCATTAATTGATGCGATAATTGTCATGTGTATCTCCTATTTGTTTTTAATCTGAATGATTTTTGGCATCTCCATATCAAAACATGTCCATTACTTAATCTAGTATTGTTTTTATGTAATGGTCTTCGTGAAAATACAGTATCATTTGGTGTAAATAAGGGACACAATACCAACAGTCTATCTAAAGATTTCTACATTTTTTTTCAATTTGACCTGTTTCGTCATGTATTGTAATTAAAATTAGTTAAAAAAGTTTCTCTTATAAATATAAATACAGTTGGGATAGTTATCACCTGCAATGCCTCCCTAAAGAGTGAGTGATCAGAGGAGGTGAAAAAAGTGTTACATGAAAAACAAAAAGCTAAATCTTAAAAAAAAGTCTGCATTAAAACCTAATAAAAACAAAATAAAAAGTTAAACGAAAAACTAAGTATTTAATTTATAACCTGTTCCCACTTCTGTTGGTGGTTTGGACAGAAGTAAAGGGACATTAACTGTTTCTTTGTATAAATTTCGTTAAATGAAATGTTTGATATCATGATTTTTTGTCACTGTCTTTTTAATATGGAAAGAAAGGGATATTATGTATTATTATTCGACATAAAAGTTGAAGTTGAAGAACTACAGAACTGTAGCTTTATTGCTGTTTTTTTTATCATCTAGGGAGGGGTACAAGTCAAATCGGCACCTGGTTAAATCGGCACCTATAGAAAAAGTCAAATCGGCACCTGGTCAAATCGGCATCTGGTCAAATCGGCACCTATTAATAGTCAATTCGGCATTTACTTGGTCAATTCGGCATCCAATAATATTTGAAATAATATATATAAATAATTCTAAATATGTATAAATATGTATAGATATTTGATATAATATATATAAATAATTCTAAATTTTGGGGTTGGATTTTATCATTCATTACATCGTTAAAAATCATCACGTTATTAAGCAGTTAGAATACGTAAGTTAATTGTTTGAAGTTTTCTCAACATTCTAGAATGATGTTTTGATAAGTTTTCTTTTCAATTAATTAATTAATAACTTTTATGAATTAAATAATTAACTTGTTTGTTGTAATACAGGTAGTTATTGATGTTTTTTCTTCAAAAACTTAAATAAAAAACAATGAAGCCATTACCCAAGCTGTTGTTTAATCATGAGAAAATTAGAAGCAATAAAAGGGAAAACTATGAGTCCCTTTCATCACTATCACAATTTCAGATGACACGGTGTGTTCCCTGAGTGCCAACATTCTTAAAATCACATAATTAAATATTGTTGTTTTAGTAGTTATGAAGGGGTACATACAGTAAGGGGGCTTGATTATATGCCCTGACAAGGATCATATAATACTATCGGGATATGTCACAGGGTTATAATAGGATATTTCTAGGACTCGTATACAAATATATGTACAAGTGCCCCGAGTCTTAGAAAGAAGCACAGTCTGAGCAACATAAAGCGTAACTCAATTTTATAATTTCTTTTATACCCAATTCACTATTTTAGTTGTGGAGCGGAGTAGCTCCTTGATCATAATTCTCGTTTTTATATTACCAACAATACATTCATGTCCTGATGCTTTTGAATCGAGAGGATAAAAATACACCACAAAAAATCGTTTGTTTACTGGTCTTTAGAATATGGAACAGTGGCATAGCTTCCATTAAGGCAATTTGCCTCAGTAGTTTTATTTTAACTTCAACATTGAGTATCTTTTATATATCATCATTCATTTTATTCCATCGCTGCTTTGGTCACTATTCTTTATAAAAGAAAGCATCAAATCGGTGCTATAGTGGCTTGAAACTTTCATTAAGGGTGAAAATTAATGATTTCTACGTGTTGAAGATCTCACTGCCGGGCTCAACTGGTTAAAACATGCGTAACAAATATCCAATGCCTCGAATACACATTAAGTTGAACGGAAAAAAAACATACATATACCCCAAAAAATGTTAATAAGTCAATATTTCTGGACAACACCTTCTTTATTTTAATCTTCTTGCTTAAAATACTGAAAATATATACATATTCAACATATTTATCATGGGTGCCGAAATGACTAAATTGGGTGCCGATTTAACCAGGTGCCGATTTGACTAGGTGCCGATTTGACTATACCGGGTGCCGATTTGACCAGATGCCGATTTAACCAGGTGCCGATTTCACTAGAATTCCTAGGGAGAAACCATTTGATTTTTATGGATCAAATTTGAAATAAAAAGGCAGTACCAGGAATTTGGCAAAATGAAAATACAGGATAACTTTAAGTGTGAAAAAAAAATGCAGGACCTTTGTCAGTCCGGAAATTTTTTGGTTTAAATGAAAATAAAAATTTAGGCCACAACAGTGTCCGAAAAAAAATCCAGAACCAAAATGTCCACGAAAAAAAGAGGCAGGATCAAACATTTCATCGTAGCAGAAATATATACATGTATCCGGTAAGATTTGTGGAAATTCTCTGATAGATTTTGATTTTTAGGATGCGGTCCATGGATCAGCTGATCTAGGTGGAGCCTATGTTGGTCCAGGGCAGGATAATGTATACAGACTTGCTGAAGAATTTGGTCTGCAGCTTTACAATGTCAATGACAAAGAGAAAACAGTTTTAAATTTCAAGGTATATTTCGAGGGTTCAGAGCAAAAAGGGGCTATCTGCATATTTCATAGTTTTGAGAAAATCGAGTTTAAAGGTTTACCAGACTATAAAAAATCAGATTCTCATCCATATGATCTATAAATTGGTCAAATATGAGATAATATTGATGTGTGTAATTTATCAAAAGTTTGAAATGATTAAGTAAGTATAAATAGTGTTAAAGTAGGTCAATGCAGATAGCTATGGAAGGGAATTACCGCCATAATGATAACGATATATTCTTGTTGTATTATTCATATTCTTATTCCTATTATTGTAATTGTCAGCTGTATTATGATAAATCTTATTTTCTAATTTCATAAACATCTAATTTCTATTTTATATTATTAAATTTCTAAATTGTTACAGGCCGATTATTAATTTTTTATTGTAACTTTTCTACTTTCATGCCTAAATTTTTTAATTTTATTTTCCAAAATTGTACCTGTAAACTTTACACCTTCAAGCTTGTCAAACTCCTGAAATGATAAAAATCAAATATCCCGTTTCCATAAAAATACATGAATAAGATCTTAGAACTTAGACGAATAGCAATCAGCATATTGGAATTTAGAACTTAGAACTTAGAACTTAGACGAATGCGAGTTAGCATAATTTAATGTCACATTATGACGATCAGTGGCGCTGTCGTCTGATGAATCTCCCCCATCACGTGACCTTGTTTACGTAGAACGATATATGAGGGTCCTAAAGAGGGGGTATGAGAAAGGACAACGTGAAATAAAACATCTTCGCTGAAACCTAATCACGAATAATAAGCAACGTTCTGAGGAAAAGAAAGGGGACATATACATTGTTTTAGATAATATTCACTTCTTAATTACACTGAATAATGATGGTACTAAATATTGATATAATTTACATATGTATTTCTAAAATTAACGTATATCAAAATTTTCCGTATCTTCAATACCGTAACACGTAAAATAAGGAATCACGGCCAATAAAAAGAACTGGAAACGCACAAAGACCGAAAACACGAGAAATAAAATGGGGGAAAACGCAGCACGATAAATAAAAAAGTTCAAACACGCTGTACGTTACCTCCCTCATAACTGGTGCGCTGCGGTTGACTGTTTACACAAGGTAAGTTTTAAAAGAAATATTGGATGGACACTGGTGGATTTAGAGAAGAGGAAAGGCCCGCCCCTTTTAAGCCGAGACCATATATAAAATTATGTATAAAAGTCACATTAAATTATCCCGGGTCTCCTGTTGTCTTCGGGGTCTGTATACGATATTAACTGTGGGCAGGCCTACTCACAATAACTATCGTATTTTACAGGCCCTACGCTTTTTCACTAAAAATTGTCAGATGCCGTGTCCCAACGTTTCGAAAACCTAGATCTGACACTGATCACAGGGGCTCGTACCAATATAGTCTTTCGATCGCCAATCATTACTGGTTGATACTGGGGAAAGGGGAGGGGGCTCTCCATAAAACTTTTCATATTGAATCCTTGAAGTCCTCAGTTGGTCCAGGGCGAAGCCGTTTTGGATATCAAAGATGTGAAGCCCCCGGAATTTCCTGGATTTTCTGAGATAAATTTTGACAAAAAAAAATGGGTGTGGGGGGGGGGGGGGATATGCCGCTTTGTTTGTCCGTCTGTCTGTCTGTCCCATTTCCAGATGATTATTCAAGTTTCCTTTGACCAATCCTTCTGATATTTGAACACAATGTTACTTATAAAAAAACACAGGTCAATTTCTGTTATAAAAATGCTATGAGAAAACAGGGGTGAGGTTTAAATTTTGGGATCCTTGCTCCTCCCATAATAGAACTTGACCTGTATTTTAATATAAGCCAGTAACGTTGTGTTCAAATATCAGAATGATTGGTTAAAGGAAACTTGAGTAATCATCTGGAAACGATTTGCTTTGGGTCAGACAGACAGACGGACGAACAAAGCGGCATATACACCCACCCCACCCCCAATTTTTTGTCAGGGGGCATAAAACTTTTATTTTTATGCTAAAATTTATCTCAGAAAATCCAGGAAATTCCGGGGGCTTCACATCACCCACTGAGGACTTCAAGGATTCAATATGAAAAGTTTTATGAAAAGCCTCCCCCTTCCCTCGTATCAACCAGTAATGATTGGTGATCGAAAGACTATATTGATACGAGCCCTGTGATCAGTGTCGGATCCGGGTCACGGCATCTGACAATTCTTTAGTGAAAAAGCATAGGGCCTGTAAAATACGATAGTTATTGTGAGTAGGCCTACCCACAATAAATATCGTATACAGGCCCCGAAGACAACAGGAGACCCGGGATAATTTTATGGGACTTTTATACATAATATATGGTCTCGGCTAAAAAGGGGCGGGCCCTTCCACTTCTCTAAATCCACCAGTGTCCATCCAATATTTCTTTTAAAACTTACTGGGTAAACAGTGAACCACAGCCGTAAATCTGACGGCCCCAGAGTTATGAGGGAGGTATCGTACAGCGTGTTTATCGTGCTGCGTTTTCCCCATTTCATTTCTCGTGTTTTCGATCTTTGGGCGTTTCCAGTTCTTTTTATTGCCCGCGATTCGTTATTTTACGTGTTACGGTATTGAAGATACGGGAAATTCTGATATAGGCTAATCAGTTCCATCAATATTCAATTTAATAAAGAAGTGAATATTAAAAAAAAAAAATTGTATATGTCCGTTTTCTTTTCCTTAGAACGTTGCTTATTATTCGTGATTCGATTTCAGCGAAAATGTTTTTATTTCACGTTGTTCGTTCTCATACCCCCTCTTTAAGACCCTCAGCTATCGTTCTAGTTGTCGTAAACAAGGTCACATGATGAGGGAGATTCATTGTACAGACGACAGCGCCACTGATCGTCATAATGTGACATTAAATTATGCCAACTCAATTATGCTAACTCGCATTCGTCTAAATTCCAATTCGTAAGTTCTAAATTCCAATATGCTGATTGCTATTCGTCTAAGTTCTAAGTTCTAAATTCTAATTCGTGTATTTTTTATGGAAACGGGATATTTGATCTTTTTCATTTCAGGATTTGACAAGCTTGAGGTTGTAAAGTTTAAAAGTATAATTTTGGAAAATAAAATTTAAAAATTTATGCATGAAAGTAGAAAAGTTACAATAAAAAATTAATAATCGGCCTGTAACAATTTAGAAATTTAATAATATAAAATAGAAATTAGATGTTTATGAAATTAGAAAATAAGATTTATCATAATACAGCTGACAATTACAATAATAGGAATAAGAATAGTAATAATACAACAAGAATATATCGTTATCATTATGGCGGTAATTCCCTTCCATAGATAGCCCCTTTTTGCTCATTGACAAAGGTGAAAAAAATACAGAGCAAAAAGGTGCTATCTGCCATATAGCACCTTTTTGCTCAACATATTTTCTTTTTAATCATGTTTATGTTGTAAATATTATCAGTTTATTCTTGTTTCAGTTAGGTTTTTGACAATGTTTTGGGTCATATTTATAATAACGAAAGTGTTTCACTCATTTTTAATAGAAATATGCTCGATTCTACGAAGCATCTACAGTCAGTGCAAGCATACAGTGGACATTGTTAAATATTTTTTTTTTAAATTGGTTTATTCTGTATTTCATTCAAGATTTGAGTGGTATAGTTTTGTCAGTTAAATTTGATAAACATTGTTTGATTATTTATTTAAAATATTGAATGACATTGACCATTTAACTTTAGCCTCCAGAGATTATTTTCTGATACCTTTTGCCGGTGGGCTTTTTGTAAACGTGAGCATGTCATTTAATTAAAAACAAAACTGAATAGAACATGTTTTTTCATTTGTAAGAAATATACAACATCTAACATTTGATTTGATTTAATTATTGTCAATTAAATCTTCTTCAGTAATGTCTGGCTCTGGCAAAGTGTCCTTCACTAATTTTCCAGCCGGAAGACTTTCATAGTAAGAATGATATATAGCTGGGATAACCCCGCTCTTGCACAATGATAGGAGATCTGCTTTCTTAGCAGCAGAAATTTGCAGTTTCGACTCATACAAAGGTGAAAGTTTAATATTTCCAGCCTTCTTCTTCCTTCCTCTTAAGCTACATGACTGGAATTTAGCTTCCATAAAATTCTCAGGATTAAAGCCAGTATTAAAGAATATGCTTCCTGGATATTCTTTTGTGACCTGAATCCACTTGACTTTAAGCCAATTGATTGTTTCTCCTGACACTGTTTTTTTCAAATTGATGTTAAAATCTGTTTTTAAGCCTTTTAGGTCATAAAAATCTCTATAGTTTAATGGAATAACAATGTAAGGATTTCTCTTCCTCGCCATTGACACGACAGTGTCCCACTGTGACGGATGGTATACCTTTGTACTTTTCTTCGCTCTCTCAACTGATGAATGGATGGAGTCAGCTTCCATTTCCGAATGACCCCTTTCAAAAAACTTATGGTTAATTGTTTCCAAGTTTGAATGAGAATTTAAGGCATACAGCATTGCAGAGGCCACAAACTGGTTCCTGTTTTGCCCACCACAAGTATCTGAAAAGTATGTAATTTCTTCGACAGCGGAATTTTTTTCCGCAATAGAGTTGATGTGCATTAATATGCAAGATCCGATGTCACTTGAACCCCTTGCTCCATTCGTCTCGTCCCACAAATAACATGTGCCTTTACTATCTCCAAGTGAATAGAATGAAAGGTTATATGTTGAAAGACATCTCTTATAAAAAAGATCTCCAACCATGCTACAGGGAGTTGGCAGCACAGCCTCCAAGTCAAAAGTAACTGCAACAAAAGATCTATCTGTCTTTGCTCTTTCCTTGTCCAGTCTTTTTTCTTCTCTTGATTTCTCTTTCTTCATTTGGTGTTCTTGAAATTGTTCTTCGTCTTCGTTGGTTGTTTCACCTCTTTGCTTCTTTTCATAATAAATAGTACACGTTGAACACTGGTCCTTCTTGGGTTTGTGAAATGCCAGGTTATACTCGTTACAGAAAGTATCACGATATACATTTATTTTACATGGTTTTTTCCCTTTCTTTTGACATTCCTTTTCATATAGTTGGTGCATCTTTTGTACTGACAGGTTTGAGCTTAGATATTGACGGTTTGAGTCCTTCCTTGTGTAGTGAGATGATACAGTGGGGAATGATTGTATGTGTTCCCTAATAAAATGCCTATCACCTTCTGGAGTTCTGTTTATGGATGGGTTCTTTCCACGATTATCACTGCCAACAAATACTCCATGTTCTTTCTTATTCAAGGAATATTCTACTGTTTTTTTGCTTACATGAAGTATTCCCAGAAAGAAAGTTTTACAAACTCGCTCTTTTTTCCCGTCTATAGTTAAAAAGTAGGAGTTGGAATTTTCTTTTCTATTTGTGGTACATCTTTTGGCTTTAGTTTGCTCTACATGTTGGCAAATAAAGTTTCTTTGCTTCTCATATGATCCCAACTGATAATAAGTGGTGAAAATCTCACCTGCTTGTTCTTCCGTTATCTTAACAGAGCATTTAAATTTGCATTTTGAACAGTCACGATATTTCATCCTTTTCTTTTCCTGTTCTTTTCCTGTTAAACCAGTATATGGTAAACCATGTACTCTGTTAAACTGTCTTACATTTCTTTTCCAAACTTCTTGATTCTTTTTCTTCTTTCGAAATAGTTGTTTCTTAACAGGACTCTTATAATTTGCACGTTTCCTTGGTGTAATTGAAGCACTCCTTTTCCTTTTATTTGTCACAGGTGTTCGTTCATTATTCATGGCCGGTGGACTGCAGTCACCTACTGTAGATTGCTCTGCTTGAGAGGTATTTTCAAGAACTTCATCCAAATGACATACTGCATCATAATGCTCTTGGCCTGTTATTGCAGTTAAAGCAACTTTGATATACTCTTGTGAATGTTCATGGTCTTGTAAATCAGGAATAATGTCATAAACTGAATTTGACACCATACTTGAATATATCCTTAATGGTCTTTTGTACATATTAGCTAAGGCCAAAGGCATGAAGTCAGCAAGTTCATTGTTCCAATGCCCATCAATACTAAAATCTTGCAATAAATTATCAAATTTTTTATTTTTTCCCTCAACAGTTGTTTCATTGTCAAAAGATATAAACTTCTTGTAGTGGTAATCCTTATTAGAAATGTGTCCAACCAGCTTTTCCCTAAGGATTTGAACATTCATGTCATGCCCTTCTGGTGAGATATGCCTTAAAACTGCTGACAAAAAACAATTTCCATCTGCTATTGTTGGAATTCTTTTCAATCCATTACTGAGTAGGAGGTTGTCTAATCTAAGGGTGTTGTATTTAAGAACAATTGTTCTATTCATTGCTGCCTTTTGGCTTAACCTAATGGCTTCTGCTTCTGTTAAGTTTGTTCTGACTGCTTCTGCATGCCTTTCTTTTTCTTTAATTTTCCAGGGTCCTGACCTGTGTTGATTTTTTACCCTCTTCGAACCAGTAACATGTATAATTCTCCTTTTCTTTTCAGACTTCTTTTTTATTCTTTTCCCTTTTCTTTTCCAATTTTTGTCCCGATGCCTTTGTTTTGGTTTTGCCAACTGTATACTAGATATGGATTCTGGTTCACTGACAGAGTCCCTTTCAGATGTCATGTCTGAGTCTGAGGATTGAAGATCCTTTCTACTTGGCTTATACAGTTCATCTCCTGATTCATCAGACAAATCACTCGTCGGCATAAATGTCTGTTTCACCAAGTTTTGTCTTTCACGGAAACAGTAAAGTTTTTTTTCTGGGTACTGGTATTTTATTGCTTGCTTTTGTACGTTTGTCACGAAAATTGTTTATATAACGTTTAGCATTTGACAGCCTTTTCAAAGCGCTTTTTCTCAGAGCATCTTGTTTCTTTAGCCTTTGCTTGTTTTTAGTCAGCTTTATGAGTGGTGTATCATCAGTTGATGATTCATTAGAGGTATATCCAACTAAATTTCGATGTTCATTATTTTCTGCTGGTTTTGTATTGTTTTGAACTTTGCTTTGGTTTTTTGACTGAAAAACTTCATGCTGCACTTTCGTATTGTTTGGTTCAAACTGACCCTCTTCGTGTTGATTTCCATCACAAGTATCCCTTGTAGCATAAGATGATTGTTCTGTTGAAGTATTGGATGGTCCACTTTTGGATGTATTAGATTGACAGTCATTGGTTTCATTTTTACCATTCCCAGGACTCTCCTTATGTTGACTTGGACTGTCTCTTATTGTATTTGATGATCGTTTACTTGAAATATTTGATGGTCCACTTTCAGACTTATCAGAAAGACAATGATTTGATTCATTGTCACCATTTCCAGGGCTCTTCGTATGTTGACTTAGACTGTCACTTGTTGTATCATATGGTTCACATGTAGACTCTCCACGATTTGATTCATAAAAGTTATGAATTTTCAGTAGTTCTGAGTCAGACCAGTCTGACCATTCCTCCTCACCCTCCATCTGAAAAATTGAAATATTTCCACTTTTATTTTCTATTTATATTCAGACTTATTTTATGCTATCAGTCCAATAGTATAACAACATAAATTGCATACTTCTGTAGACCCTCAATCTGTCATTCATCTTCAGATTAAAGAGTATATTTATTTCAAAAGAAGGATGCTTATATTTTTATCCTTAAAATATACTAAAATGAGTTTGCATATTTTCATTTCATAATTAACAGAATTTAATCCTAGTACTTAACAGTACTTTTATTAGCACACCCGTGTAGACCCTCAACATATTCTGCAATGAGTTGTTGTTTTTGTTTATAGTTATTTTTATGTCATAATCTTATGAATTTAATTGTGTTGAAATAGATAAAATTGAAAAATTCCCATTAATTAAAACATTATAATTATAGTAAATCACTTACCTTTATAAACTAATTTTCTTTGTCTTTTAAATTTTTCTGTTTGCCTCAATAGATACACATTCATACACATATGTTACATATCAGCATCATGTAGAAAAAGGATGTTAAGTAATAAAATTAATAACACATGGCTTTTTCTTATCTTAATATTTAATCAGTTACTGAGGGCAAAAAGGTGCTATCTGGCAGATAGCACCTTTTTGCTCTACATGGAAGGCAGATAGCATCCTTTTGCTCTTAACTTTTCTCTCAATTGCAGATAGCCCCTTTTGTTAATTAATATTATTAGTTTAATTAGTATATCAACATGTTAGATATTTTTATACAATATGGAGTTGATCTTTTTGCATACTTTTATATGAAAAGGTAAAAAAATGTGAAAAATGCAGATAGCACCTTTTTGCTCTGAACCCTCGATTTTCTCTATATAAAAGTACCAGTACTTGTTTTATCTTGATAATTCAACCTATCTCTAGTTTTTTTGGTGCCTACACTAAACATGTCCCCTTTTATTCAGGAAGAAGTATAAAACTATATATAGAAACAAGTCCAAATTTCTAGAAAAAATTGAATCTTTTGCCTACCTACCAACCCTAATTTTT
This sequence comes from Mytilisepta virgata, assembly GCA_028015205.1. Classification (NCBI taxonomy): domain Eukaryota; kingdom Metazoa; phylum Mollusca; class Bivalvia; order Mytilida; family Mytilidae; genus Mytilisepta; species Mytilisepta virgata. The sequence continues at coordinate 7,535,422 of CM051510.1, forward strand.
TTATAAATAAAAAGAGAAATTTCTAACCGGTAAAAGTTACATAAACTAAATACAAACAATGACAACAACAGGATAATTTAAAAGTTAAACTGACACACCATTTTGCCCATTGTGGCCTTGTTCACAAACAGCAGAAAAATCAATTTGAAGTCTTAAGAATTCCAAACCAACAATGAATCTGTACATCTTTTTTTTGTTTGTTAGGAAAATTTACTAAACAAATATGGTTTTAAAAAATAGAAGCAATGTTATTTAAATGAATATTGTACTATTCTCCTTACATGATAATTAAACAAGAATATGTTTATTTTCTTTACTGATAGGAATGCTGGTACAAGTATGAAGGAACGATACCACCGATGAAAAATCCAATTGCAATACTGGATTTAAACCATGCATTCAGAACTATAGAGAACATGGCTGTACAGGTACATGGTTTTATTTCATTAATGGTGTGAAATTAATACTATTAAGTTACAATTAAATAATTCTCCCGCAGGTATATTGATCAAAATAGCAAGAATTGCATAATGTGAAAGAAATGTTATTCACTATGTGTAATTGGGGCTGATAGGACAATTTTACAAACTTTGAAATCCAGGGTATAATACGCTAAGTGTGGAAATTTGTGAAATCGAAGGCTAGTGGACAATTATTAATCTTGTTGAATCCACTGTGATGTGATGTGATAATTGACATTCTAGAGAGATTTTTTTTATCTTAATCGGTAGTTTTTTCTTTTTTAAGGTACCTAAGCATGCTCCATGGCTGGCAGAAAAAGCTTCAGAATGGGATAAACAGACAGTAAAGGAGTTCATAGACAAAACTTGCTGGTTACAGTGAGTTGCTAATCATAGTTATGTTACCTTAACAGTGAACAAAGTTTGTGGTAAATGGAAAACTTAATGTCATCTGTCTCTGACCTCAATTTCATGGTTCAGTGACTTAGTCAAATTTGCATTTAGATTTGCATGATTAAAATGCCATGTCATTCTGACCTCAGCCACTAAGCTACACATCATTTTTACTGTAAAACTTTTGTGTTAATGACTGTTTTATCAGTAACTATATAAGTTTATTCTGTATATTCCTCATAAGATTTACAGTGGGGTCATCTGATAAACTTCTGAAAGAGAACCAACTTAGGACCATTGCCACAAACTTTTGTTCCAAATGACCCTGTGGTTTTAGACAAGAAGATCTTTAAGTAAATTTTCCATAGGGTACTATGTTTAAGTATGTTCAGCTCTGGCAGCCATTTTGGATAGTAGGTGAGATCATCGGAAACAATTCTGAAAGAGAACTTCTTAAGGACCATTGCTGTCAATTTTTGTTCCAATTGGTCAAGCGGTTTCAGACAAGAAGATCGTTCAGGAAATTCCCCATAGGGTCCTATGTGAAACTGTATTCGGCTGTAGTGGCCATTTTGGATGACGGGTGGGGTCTTCGGATACAATTCTGAAAGAGGACCACCTCATAAGTATCTAAACATGGATAAAGATTTTAGACTTACCGGACCTGCAAGGTAGTTTATTACCTCCCCTTTGGAACTTGAAAAATTTGTCAGCTCCCTTTGATTAAATTTCATCTATCTCGAATCTTTTTCGTAGTCTGAAGGACTTCAAGATAACAAGAGTCGACTGCATAGCCAGAATTCCAACTCTTCCAATTCAGTTCAAGTCGATAAGAGTTGACTGCATGCATTTACTTTAATTTTGCCACAATAGACTGGTTTCTGAATATTTTCATTTTTGTTTGTTTTAGGTTTACCAAAGACAATTTGCAAATATTTATAGAAGCTCTGTTTTGTGTAGAACCACATGAGATCTCCCTGTTGTCAGTGTTATGGTATATTCACAGTGGTGGTGGAATCGCTAAGTTGACTGATATTACCAATGGTGCTCAGGTATGCTAGATTAGACAGAGTTATCTTCCTTTTTCATATTGTAGAGTGTGCATAACATATGAAATGAAAAGATATGGGGAATGTATTAATGAGAGAATGTTAAAATTCCAACTATGGACATCCTTTGGCTTTAAACAGAAATTTTAAATTATCTTATCAAAAAAAAAAATGTTTTCTTTACAGGAGAAAAAATTTGTAAATGGGTCTCAACAATTGTCAGAAAAATTGGCCAATGGACTTTGTGATGGTTGTGTGAAGTTGTCGTGTCCAGTTGTTCGTGTAAAACAAACAGACAAAAGTGTACAGATAACAGATCTCCATGGCAACACTTACACGGTTAGATCCTTGTGTATTTTCCTTGTTAAATTAACCTTAACAGGATGAAAAAATCTCTTGAGTAATGAATCCATCCATGGAAGCAAATGGGTTATGAGTTAACTAAAGCAAGCTCACAAAATTAGCCTCTCCTACTCCAAATTATCAGGCCAGATATATCTTGAAGTGAAGTTTTATTGAAAACTTACTAGGAGTTGCACTCTGATACAAGGTCAAAATGATAATATGAATCAAATTAGTCACATTATGTAGATCCACTGAAGATATTTGATAAGATATCATATACTGGTTCCTTCGCATTATATTTTATTATTGCGTTCAACTGTTAGGTCAATACCACATGATGATTAAAAAACCTCAATTATCTCCCCTTCAAAAAATTGAATCAGAATACATGTATATCAAATATTATATTTTTTACATGCTTTTTAAATTAATATAGTTAAAATAGTATTTATTCTTATTGTTATTTTCCTTCGATATATGTAGTAAGGGGACATTACTGTAAACTAAAAACTTTTGTGAAAAAAAGAAACATTCAATTCTTAAGTAAATTCGGTGTTCTAATTGTTGGGTTTTTTTTTTGGCTGTCATATTCGGTCTTGTTAAAAAACAATCCTTCTACAATAACTTTTAATTTTCTAGGCAGAATATATGATTTTAGCCATACCACCGCCTCTTCTATCCAAGATAACCTTTGACCCTCCGTTACCCGGGGACAAAGTTCACATGATACAGAGAATGCCGATGGGATCTATCATTAAAACTGTGATGTATTATGAGGAACCATTCTGGAGAAAACTCGGTAATTTAATTTGAAATAAAGTTATGTCATGAAAAGGTATATTATATCGGTCTTTATAATTGCAAAAAAACAACAATCCAGTTATCTCCCTTTTTAGATTCATGCACATCATCATTATTGCATAATACCTTTCATTTAATTCATAATGGAATTCTATGTGACTGTCATACAAGTGTGAGGTTTAACTAGCTATAAAACCAGGTTTAATCCACCATTTTCTACATAAGGAAATGCCTGTACCAAGTCAGGAATATGACAGTTGTTTTCCATTAGTTAGATGTGTTTGAGCTTTTGATTTTGCCATTTTATAAAGGACTTTCTGTTTTGAATTTCCCTTGGAGTTCGATATTTTTGTTATTTTACTTTTTTCCATCAATTGATTAACCAGGAGTTATAAGATTCATGTAAGCAACAAGTATTCCATTTTTTTTTACAAAAAGTATTAAAGTAACACATTTTTAAAATTAACAATATCTGGATGTATCAAACTTTTATCCCATATCCTTACCAATATGACCAATGACTGAATACATCACATTTGTCTTAATAACCTCTTCATGCTTATTAAGGCATGAATATAGATTCTTACATTGTTTCTAGAGGATTGTCGGATTTATCTAACTGAGATATTGAAGCAGGTACAGAACACCTAATGGAGTTAACTCTTTAGAAATCATCTGAACATTTTAATCACATACTATTAATCACATACTATTTAGTAAAGAGAAATCAAGCTTCCCAATGATCAAAATTAGTGTTTGTCAAACTGCTATATATCCAATGAAATTATTCCCGTAAGTTGTGTTTTTCAAATTTCTTGAAACTTTTATATTTTTGTCAACAGATCAAAGTTAATATTTTATCATAATTTCATGAAAATTAAACGAGCCAAATTTATTTTAGTCAAAGTTAAATTATCTAATTTTAATTCAATAATTTTACTATGGAGATTAGATAAAGAATGTAATCTGAATATAAAATGCTTTCTGATGGGTTATGAACCTTTGTCTTAACCAATCATCAAATGAGATCATCAGCAACCACACATTGATTAAATTTTTGATATACAATGGTCCCAGAAAGCATTAAATTTACAAAGAATAAGATACATGTAAACAATATTTCATGATTTCTGTATGAAAATTTGTTATGTTATCATTTTTCTGTTGTTTGTTTGTTTGTTTGTTTAGTTGAGGTTTAATGCCGTTTTCAGCACATTTTGGCCATTTCGCGGCGGCCAGTTTTTATTGGTGGAGGAAACTGGAGTACCCAGAGAGAACCACGGACCTTCGGTAGGAAAATTGGCAATCCTTGTCAATTAAGATCGGAGTCGAACACACCCCACCACAGGTGAGATTCGAACTCACAACCCCAGCGTTGACAGGCTAGTGATTAGTAGTAGTCATGACGAACTACCTAGACCACTCGGCCACCAAGGCCACTTCTGTTGTTTGTAAATACTAGATATCTCTGTACAGATATGTGTGGTACTGCTATATCCAACCATGGTCCAGTTAGTGCTTGTTTTGATGATACCAAACCAGACGGGTCACATCCAGCTATCATGGGATTTATTCTGGCCAATCAGGCAAGAGAATTGATGAATATGTCACAGGTAGAAAGGTACATTAGAGGTTTGATTTTTCTCCAATTTCTCAAACTTTAATTTGATTTCTAGATAGGGCCCCCTTTCTAAGCACATTACTGAAATATCAACTGAAAGAAAAGGGGCATTTTTTAAATTAAATATTGGTAAAAGAATACCAAAGCGACAAAACAGTGGGAAAAGTTCACAAATTCAAAGTCCAAGGATAAGACAAAGTCAGAAGAACGGAACACAACAAACACCAGTGTTGGTTACATGTATAACTAAATTAATAAAAAAGGAATAATAAACTAAATCAAACTAGAACAAGACAGCACAGAAACTAAGCACTGGCAACGTCAACTCCCATTAAAAACCGAGTCACATCAGGGGCTCCAGAGGTAAACAAAGTAACAGACCCTCTGAGGCAATGTGAGGGGCAGTATGTAACACAGTTAGATGAGAAAGGTTTTCAGGCATGTATATATATTGTGCTTCACATTCCTTAGTTATAATCCTTTGTTAAATAAACAATAATAGGAAGAAAAAATCTCAACAGAGTAATAAATACATTATCAATTTCAAATGTAAGCAAAGGTTGTATGAGTCAACAAATCATTTGAAGAGAAAAGGAGTTAATTATGAGTATTTTATATGGCCAGTTAAAGATAATTGAAAGATTGTTATCCTCACTTTCCCCTCGAAAATCCAACCACCCAGTATTTTTAGGTCACCTGACCCAAAGGGTCAAGTGAGCTATTCTCATCACTTGGCGTCCGTTGTCCTTCGTCTGTCGTCATCCATTAACTTTTACAAAAATCTTATCCTCTGAAACTACTGGGCCAAATGGAACCAAACCCAAACTTGGCCATAAGCATCATTAGGGTATCTAGTTTAAAAAAAAAATGTCCGATGACCACGCCTGCCAACCAACATGGCCGACATGGCTAAAAATAGACTACAGGTTTTGTCTTATATCTCAAAAATTAAAGTATTTAGAGCAAAACTGACGGGGTAAAAATTTTCATCAGGACAAGATCTACCTGCCATGAAATTTTCAGACAAATCGGTCGAATTGTTGATTTTAAGGAATTTTGCATTTTTAGGTTATTACCTTGAATATTATTATAGATAAAGACAAACTGTAAACAGAAAAAATGTTCAACAAAGTAAGATCTGCAAATAAGTCAACATGACCCTGACTGTCAACCAAGATGGCTGCCACAACCGAACTTAGTTTAACATAGGACCCTATAGCAAATTCACTCAAAAATCTGCTTGTCTGAAACCACTAAGCCAATTAAAACTAGACTTGATAGCAATGGTCCTTAGATGGTCCTCTTTCAGAAATTTGTCTGATGACTTAGTTAAATATAGGATCTTATAGGAAAATTCTTTTAAACATTTTCTTGTCTGAAACAACGTAGCCAATTGGAATAAGACTTAGCAGAAATGGTCCTTAGATGGTTCTCTTTTAGAAATGTGTCCATTGACCTGGACTGTCAACCGAGATGACTGCCACAGCTGAACTTATGAAATATAAAATCTTCCGTCCTGCTGCATATTTTCTTTAGGAGATGATAATAATCTGTTATTAGATAACAAATTGGCTTTATATCCCACAAAAAGGACAAAATACTGGTATGCAGCTGAAATGTATATTTTATTTCAAAAATACACCTAAAAAATGAAAAGCTTTTTTTTTCAATCTGGATATTTATACGAGCTGATTTGAAAATGTAATGCAAACATGTCCTATGTACTACATGAACATCTGATCTTTTCAGAAGGGACACAGTGAGCAGACATTATGCACAGGCATTTAAATGTGACAAATTTCTTAAGGTTTGTACAACATATAGAGGTAAAATGAAATGCTAAATAATTATTGGCAAATTTTAAATAGGTTCAATTTTGGTTCATTTGTATGTTTTAGAGTTTAACAAGGCATCCATTTTGCTGAACTAATATGCATTATTGTTTAGGGGCCAGCTGAAGCCCCCCTAAGGGTGCAGGATTTTCTCGCTGTGTTGAAGACCCATTGGTGGCCTTGGGCTGTTTTCTGCTCTTTGGCCGGGTTGTTGTCTTTTTGGCACATTCCCCATTTCCATCCTCTATTCTATCATTACGTCTTTTCTCCAAGTTCTGAGGGATCATCACAAAACCTTCAAGAGGAAAAATTAAAATCTACTTCGTCTTCACTTTGGCAGCTAGAAAATAGGTAGAGTAAGCAAAGACTTTCTAAATTTTCATAAAAAGCACATTGCCTAAAACAATTTTACCCTTGAACTCTAAAAACCTTATCACTCTTTTACATCAGTTTCATCTTAAAGACCTTGGGTATCCTACCCTAATTTTTATTTCCCTTCTATGTAATAGGAAAAAAATTATCAATTTCAGTATATCTTTTAGTGTTTTTCGGAATTGTAGCCACTAGAGACACATTATTACATGTATATAGATAACACATATTCATCTGATTGGTTGACACAATCAGGCCAAAGCAAGTTAATTCTTTGTTTGGCCTCAAATTTTTTTTCAAATGGAAGAGGGTAGGAGGCAAACAAACAAACAAAAAAAACAAAAATAAAATAAATATGAAAACTGGCAGAAAAAACTTTCCTTGACCTACACCATGTAGACTTTAGAGGTATCAAAGTAAAGTTGTAGAAATTGACCAGACATTCATTTCCAGCCTTCATATGCAGATTCTTTTCAATGACATTTCGATATTAGATATAATAAAGAATCTAATTAATATCCTGTGTTTAATTAAATAACACATTTCTAAGAGGGTGACCAAGTATATTGTAATCCCAAGAAAAAATTGTCACCCGCTGTTTCTTTTCCAGCAGGTGATCGAGTAAAATACCACATTCTTGTAAACCAATGAAAATTCATTAAAAGTAGAGAAATTTACATAAAGTATACCCGGTAATAAACTCAAATAACACCTACATGTATAGTACATTCAAAATGACAGAAGAATGACAAATTTCTGGATTTTGTCGGCAAATATGCCTAAAATCACCTTGTTTGTTTTATAAAGAAATGAAGAAAATCCAATGTGGGCACTGATGCCAAAAATAGAATAAACTTGCTTTGGCCTCAGATGAATAACAGGGAAAGAAATTTTATTGTTGTGATTCTAAAAAATTTATTCTTCATATACATATTTGGACTTTTTCTGCAGTTACGCTGCAGCAAATAAACGAATTTTATGCAGATGCATTGTCACCGCAGATTGGCAACACGCTGACATTCAATCTGCTTTTCCGGCATATTTCAACTTTCTTTGATAGATACATCCGTGTGTGAAAGTAATGCAATGTCATTGTTTAACCACCTGTCGAAACTTCGGCCAATTCCGTACCTTAAGTTTTTTAAACGATAACCCAGAATGAAGAATTTATTCATTATATTATCAGCGTAACTGCAGACCAGCACCACTTAGGTGATATGTTTTTATTTTTCCTTCCAGGTTAGCTTTCTTTGGCAAAGCCCAAGGCAAATATGGTCATCAATCTTAAACATTTATCCACTCTTTACTGTTTTGAGACATGTATATATATCATTCTCATAAAGAAACATGTTTGTTGTCTATAAATTTCAGCCTGTGGGATACGTAGAGAAGAATTGGATGGAAGAAGAATTTTCAGGAGGATGCTATACATCTGTGTTGCAGCCAGGTCTCCTCACAACAATGGGCAGGTAACCCTTAATGAACAGCTTAGGGTGGAATTTTTTGTATACATATGAATAGTCTTTATTTAGCAAAGACAATGAAATTCTGATGAAATTTCATAATAGGTCATGAATTAAAACCGCATCGGTGATCTCGTGGGAGCATGCTCACCTCGAGTGCGGAAGGTTGCAGGTTTGATTCCTAACCGGGTCAAACCAAATACATTAAAATTGGTATTTGCTGCTTCTTTGCCAAGCATGAGTCATCTAGGAGTAAGAGGAAAAGATCGGTCGGCTCGGAGTCAGTATAATGTGTCCTGGTGGGGTGATATGTCTTCCTGCGGATTAAAAATACAGCTTAGTGTGTCGGTCTAGTACAAAGCAAGGATCATATTCGTATCATATCAACCTGTTCTGGTCCTGATATGCTCCTAATGTTTGCCACTGGATGTTAAACAGTAATTCGTCCATAATCCATCATCAAGAATTAAATATGTTATAAATTTTGAATTAAGTATATATTTCGTTAAATATTTCAAAGTGTAATGAACATGAAAGTTTTATGAAAGTAGAATGGTGTAGAATTAAATTAAAGGAGCAGTTTACAAATTGCAATCTTTTGTTTTCCATATTAGGTGTCTGAGAGCACCATTTGGAAGAATCCATTTTGCAGGAACAGAGCTAGCTACCGAGTGGTCAGGTTATATGGATGGAGCCATTGAGTCGGGATATAGAGCAGCTAATGAGGTGAATAATTTTTCAGTTTGTAAAAAATGAACCTGACAGTATTGTGGCTAAAATTCCAAGAATTAGATATTAATTAACAATAATCAGTTATCGGTGAAACAAAAAGATAAGAAAATTTTAAAAAGTGGTGAACTATAGGACCCAAGTTATCCCTCCCTTTTTTTGATTAGTTACTTTGGATTGATGTTTGATACTCCGGCGTCAGAGTATATATTTCACAACTCATACGTTATTCCAGAGCTTGTGACATATACATTGACTTCCTGGACAGAGCCCGGCTCCTGACAGAAAAGTTGCTCAGACAGGGGTACGTTACTCCTAAGCTGAAGTCATCCTTATTAAATTTATATGGGCGTCATCATGACTTGGTTGACAGGTATGAAAAAACCGTTTCCCAAATGAAAATGGACCTGTTCCATTGATATTATCCCTTCCTCATACCAGATTTGACATGAGCAGCATGGCGGGTGTCCTGCAGGAAGCGGAGACTGCTTACTCTTCCGGAGCACCTGAGTCTACCCCCGGTTTTTTGGTGGGGTCCATGTTGTTCATACGTTTTTAGTTTTTAATAGTAGTGCATGTATTGTTTTGGTCTTGTCTTCGTTGTTCTCCGGAGTTTGTCAGTTTTAACAATTTTTCTCTCCTTCGAATATCCCTTTGGTATTTCTTGACTTTACTTATAATTTTCATTTAGTCATCTAATTTTATTGTTTTTCTTTTATATAGATTTTGTGCCATATAGAAGGAAAATCCTTTGAGCCTGTGGGAAAAAGGCCACCAATGGAATTGAAAAGAGATTTTGTCGAGATCTTTTTACCATCGATTACAGGATTACTCCAGTCTGCTGTTGTTATCTCATTGGGAATTATACTATATTTTGTACTTAAATAACATGAACAAGCAAATGTCAAATAAAAGATGTTTTTTTTTTTCTTCACGATACTTGTATGATACTTAAAATATCAAGTCATTCTTTTTTTTTTAAAGAAAAAGGATTTTTAGTACTACATTTATTAGATACATGTACATATTTTATTTAATGAATTTATACTGAAATATATTATATTCAAGTGATTTTATATAATAATTACATGGTTTAACATGGAATTCCTTTTTGCATAATATATGGTGTATGATATATATGCACTATATATTTTTTCCAGAATCATTTGGGTTTTTGTATATGAATGATAATTTATGTCCAGCAAATGACATTAAAATTGGTGAATGATGCTTCTCCGCCAACCAGCTGACAGTGTGTCAGTTTAGTACAAAGCAGGGTTCAGCATTTTCTTGTCCTGCATGTTATAATTGCCACTGGATGTTAAATTATAATCCATTCATCCATCAAGGGGCCTCGGTGGCCGAGTGGTCTAGGTAGTTCGTCATGACTACTAATGATCACTAGCCTGTCAACGCTGAGGTTGTGAGTTCAAATATCACCTGTGGCGGGGTGTGTTCGACTCCCATCTTAATTGACAAGGATTGCCAATTTTCCAACCGAATGTCGTTGGTTCTCCCTGGGTACTCCGGCTTCCTCCACCAATAAAAACTGGCTGCCGCGAAATAGCCAAATGTGCTGAAAATGACGTAAAACCCCAACTACACAAATCATCGATCTAATACTATAATTAAGAATTTATCTTTATTGGGAAATAAAAGTGTTAAGCAAAGCAGTTTAATTTCTTAATCACACCAGGAGCTGATTTGCTTCATATCATACACATGATACATGATCAATGCTTTAAAACCTTTTGAAATTATAGTTATATTTAACATATGAAAATTGGGAAATTCACAGTTAAATAGAATCTCTTGTACCAAGAAATTTCTAAGTAAAATAAGACTAATATTTGCATTTAATTAATAAGCATGCAAATACGAAAAAGAACGGTTTTTATTATTAAAATTACGATTATAGCTTACGGGCGAGGCAATTAATCGAATTATACACATTCAATATGTTTTAGAATACTAGGTCTGTGTTTTGTTGCATATGTCAAGGCAGAATGAAATAGGGACCTGACCTGATTATAGAAATCACTTTTCTATATTTATCAATACAGAAGGACACTTGGTTTATCGGCATACACATGTCTTCATCCATATATATTTGGGTGTATTTATTTGTACCATTGAGCGCAGGACTTAGCCCATGGATTCAATTACTGTGTGTCTTTTTTTTAATTGCAAAAAAAAAAATTTTCGTGAATATCTCAAATATTTCATTTAAATGAAAGAAAAAAGTACCTGTATTTCTCTACCTACTGATTCCAATTAATAGTCGTCATTTATTATCCATTAATTGCTGACATGCCTCAAATATTTTACAAGAATGGATTTCATTTTTGTGTGTGCTATTTGTGCGTATAGTATGACATCACCGCAAACATATGTGAGGTTGCTGAATATGTGCAAGTGAGCTTGGAATTAAGACAAATACATCGAAGTCCGCTTCATAATTGGATTTGTTTCTTGAAATAGACAATGAGCGAGATTTGAAGACAAAACTTTATGACAAACGTGATGACTTTCCTTCTTGAATACCAATATACCAGCATCGCCTGCATATGATGTCTACATTTCTCAGCTTATCCGATATTCAAGGGCATGGGTGAGGGTTATTGCTGCCACAAAAGCTTCTTAACAAGAGTTTTATCAGGGATAAATTGATGGAATCACATAGGAAATTTTACGCTCGGTGAGGGGGGGGGGGGGGGGGGGTAACATGACGGGGTGCATCGGTGAACTTGAAATATCCACGTTATATCGAATTTGTGACCCGAAGATACCCAGGAAAGCTAAAATAACACTCTCGAAATTATCCAAAAATGGTAACATTTGTTTTGGTATCCAAAAAAAATATGGATAGACCTGAATTCTCCTCAGTTCTTTATAAAAATCTGCAGAAATTTTTAAAATCCTGACCGGAATTCTCCAGAGGGGTGATACTAAACAGAGTCGAGTAGAGAGGATTAGAGTGAAGGGTGAACATGAAACATAAAGTGATTTTTGTCTTGTTTTGAACTTCTGTTAATGTTATTATTATTTTTTATAAATGATCACATTAATCAGAATCAGGTCGCAACAACAAAGCTTTCTTCGTTGCGTAATGGCGATCAGAGTCTACAAGTTATCTGACTTTTACCAATTGTCTATAGCGTATATTAAATCTTCAGTATACAAAAAAATATTATTTGTTTTATAGTATTTGTTATATTTTCAAGCATCCTAACATTAAATTCATTTAACAGATTGGTTTTGTTTGAGTGTCAAAAAATCCTGACTGAAATCTCCGTCGGCTTTGTAAAACCTTGACCCGAATTTGCCGCACGTCCGGTCCTACTAAAAGAAGCCTGCCAAGGTAAATGAAGCCTGCAGAAGCCTGCAAAAGCCTGCAGGTTAATGGCTATAGGTACGTGGAATATTTTTACATATTATGGTAGATGACAGTATATTATTTGAAAATATCGAAAAAAAAAATGATTTTGATAAGTTTTTCGACTCTTAATCGATGATTTTTAGGGTTAGGTTGCTAAGCAACCAAAACCCTTATGCCGTCGGTCGTTTGGTTAGACAATGAAGGAAACTTTGGAAATCTGGTGTTTTGTGGAAAAAGTTGGACCAGAAGTTTTTGAAACTATGTTTTTATGAGTAAATATGCAAGCTTATCTAGGATTGAAGCTTAAGCAAGGCTAGTTAAGCAGCTTTTTATCTCGCTTTTGAGATGACACATGCGCAAAGCAACCTCTATAGTTTTCGAATTACGACTATGTTTATATTGGAATATCATATAAGAAAATAAACATTCCGCGGTAAAATAGCGGTCCTACTAAAAGAAGCCTGCCAAGTCGATGATTTTCTATTGTCGCATTTGAAGCCTGCAAGAATGCGACGCCATCTTGTTTTACCTTAGATTCGAGTTGACATGTATAGTTAATTAGACAGTGTATATTGTAGAATAAACAATTTTAAGTAAATAATCACATATTAACATTTTTATATAATTATTAAAAGAAATAACTATACTTATATAAACCAAAAATAACTTGAAATATTCTCACTTAAATAAACAATTTAGTTAATATAATTTAATACTGAATTGACAACTTTCTAAATCACTTCACTTTTTCCACTTCATTTGCACACAACGTGATATTTGATTTAAAAAATAATAGTAGCTAATTTATAATAGAAGCTTTTTTTGTTTCAAATTATTATTATTTTTTACATATTTTCAAAATAGTAGCAATTTGATATTTGATTTAAATAAATGTGAAAATCTCACAAACACTAATTATTCATTTTTGAGAAAATCTTCACTTTCATTCATTTGTTCAGGCTGCTGTTTAGATAGCTTTGGAAATTTTGATTTTTTAGCAGGTTTAAAGAGGTTAAACAAGAACGGGAATTCCGTTGAAGTTGCCAAATTGGAGCTTATTCTATCCAGATTTTTTTCAAAAACACTGTCTCCACAATCTTTAGAGGTAAATAGATCTTTGGCTATAGATTTAGTAGGAACTTCACATTTGAGCAAGAATTCGACATATTGGGCAGTGGAGACGACTGGAGATGGGAATTGTCTTTTAAATGCCATCTCCATCGGAATTCAAAATTCAAAAATTCTTTCTGTAGAAATTAGATATAGGATTCAGTACAAATCTTTTTATACGGACGAACACAGACGATGGACTAAATTATAGAATATTTTTTATTCAGTTTTGGTTTTTTCTTCTTCCGCTTTAGGTTAACGTTTTTTTATTTCTTCTTCCTCTGCTCTCACAGTTTTAGCTGAAAAAGATTTTTTTTTTCAAAATTGTAATTTTGTATATAGTTTCTGATTATGAAAAAAGTAAAAGTAAATAAATAAATTAAAAAAAAAAATGGACCCAGAATTAGAACCACGTCCTCGTCATTGGGTTTGGTAACATATTCATTTATGAATATGGCAGAGAGTTCTACATTTTTATTACATTCAATTAACATTAAACTCAATAAAATTGTTTATTTTACAATATACACTGGCTAATTAACTATACATGTCAACTCGAATCTCAGGTAAAACAAGATGGCGTCGCATTCTTGCAGGCTTCAAATACGACAATAGAAAATCATCGATTAAGAGTCGAAAAACTTATCAAAATCAATTTTTTTTCTCGATATTTTCAAATAATATACTTTCATCTACCATAATATGTAAAAATATTCCACGTACATATAGCCATTAACCTGCAGGCGTTTGCAGGCTTCTGCAGGCTTCATTTACCTTGGCAGGCTTCTTTTAGTAGTACCCGTAAAATAGTCCTAATATTTGTTGTTGCTGGTGCAGTTGTTTTTTAATAGAAATGTAACTGAAACACACCGAGAAGTGTAATTGTCCAGTTATTTAATAAAAGATGTGTGTTTTATTGACGATTTCCTTTTTGTTTTGAAAGCCGTGTAAAGTATTCGCACCTTTTAAAGTGTACAATGCTATCGGCGTAAGGATTTTGAATTTGCACGGATATTTTGGGAAGGATTACAATCAGGTTTATTTTCAAAAGATTTCAAAGGTAAGTTCCATTTTTGTTGTGAACGTGATTGTTAACTTATACAGAACATATTTTGCACATTATTTGCTTATTCTTCTTGTAATTCTGATGGTATTTTGTGTATTTGATTAACCTTTTGACCTGATCATCGTGACTTCATTTTGTCAAACCTGTTGGTCAGTGATAGAATTGCATACAGGTTATTTGAAATGCCGACAACTTGCACATTAAGATTGAAAAACACTGTGTTTATCATTAATTTAGAAAACGGTATTATCGAAGGTATAATGGGTTTATTTTAATTGAAAGCTTGAATGTTTACGTTCTTTTTGTGTATTTGATTAACCTTTTGACCTGATCATCGTGACTTCATTTTGTCAAACCTGTTGGTCAGTGATAGAATTGCATACAGGTTATTTGAAATTCCGACAACTTGCACATTAAGATTGAAAAACACTGTGTTTATCATTAATTTAGAAAACTGTATTATCGAAGGTATAATGGGTTTATTTTAATTGAAAGCTTGAATGTTTACGTTCTGATCTACCTGCACATGCGCAATGTAGTGTAAATAGAAATGACCCCCTTCTACAATTGTCCAAACTTTGTCTTTTTAGCTCACCTGGCTAAAAGCCAGGGTGAGCTTTTGCCATCACTTTGCGTCCGTCGTCCGTCCGTTAACTTTTCACATTTCAATCTTCTTCTAAAAAACCACTGAACCAAATGGAACCAAACTTGGCAGCAATGTTCCTGTGAAGGTCCTTTACAGAATTTGTAATTTTGGTGCTGATCGAATATTCAACATGGCTGCCAGGCCCAATAATGTGTTCTGATTGGCTGAAATTTCAAAAATCTTCTTGTTTTTCTTGAGGATTAGTTTTTTTTCAGGCGTAGAACAAATTTACCTGCGGCACAATTTTTTTGAACTAAATTATGAGCTTTTCTCATCACTTGGCGTCCGTTGTCGTCGTTAACATTTTACATTTTGAACTTCTTCTAGAGAACCACTGAATGGAATGAAACCAAACATGGCATGACTGTTCCTTATGAGGTGCTGACCAAGTGTTGTTACTTTGTAGCTGATCCATCATCCAAGATGGGGCCTAAATTAAAATATTGTTTGTTTGCTGTCAGCCGACCGACCAAAAAAAATCGCCGCGACCCAAATAATTTTATTGCCGTTTTTGAAAACATTTTTTTTTATTCCGGAATTTTGCCGGTTGCGGTTTAGAATCGAGTGCTGATTTCCGGGTTACATGCGGTTTTGATTTCCGGTAGTACATTGAGATGTTTCGAAGGTATACAAGTTAAAGAGGTGAAGGTTATAGCAAGTGACACATAAATGCATGCATATGCAGAGATAAAAGATTACGAGGCTCCCTACCTTCATACTATTATATAAACATCCAAAATATTTTTCGAGAAAAAAAATAAAATTATTTACCTACCTACCTACCCACATAAAAAATTCTGGGTAGGAGAATGCAAACAAACAATATTTTAATTTAGGGGAACTTAGTTTAACATAGGACCCTATGGGAAATGCATACAAATGACTTCTTTTAGAGTCCGTTGAATGGAATGAAACCAAACATGGCAAGAATGTTCCTTATGAGGTGCTGACCAAGTTTTGTTACTTTGTAGCTGATCCATAATCCAAGATGGCCGCCAGCGTGGGACTTAGTTTAACATAGAACCCTATGGGAAATGCATACAAATGACTTCTTTTAGTGACCCACTTAATGGAATGAAACCAAACATGGCATGAATATTCCTTATGAAGTGCTGACCAAGTGTTGTTACTTTGTAGCCGATCCATCATCCAAGATGGCCGCCAGCGGGGAACTTAGTTTAACATAGGACCCTATGGGATATGCATACAAATGACTTCTTTTAGAGAACCACTGAATGGAATGAAACTAAATCTGGCATGAATGTTCCTTATGAGGTGCTGACCAAGTGTTGTTACTTTGTAGCCGATCCATTATCCAAGATGGCCGCCAGCGGGGGACTAAGTTTAACATTGGACCCTATGGGAAATGCATACAAATGACTTCTTTTAGAGAACCACTGAATGGAATGTAACAAAACAGAGCATGAATATTCCTTATGAAGTGCTGACCAAGTGTTGTTACTTTGTAGCCGATCCATCATCCAAGATGGCCGCCAGCGGGGAACTTAGTTTAACATAGGACCCTATGGGAAATGCCTACAAATGACTTCTTTTAGAGAACCAATGAATGGAATGAAACTAAATGTGGCATGAATGAACCCTTATAAGGTGCTGACCAAGTGTTGTTACTTTGTTGCCGATCCATCATCCAAGATGTTTAGAAGTCTATCAGAAAATTGTAAAAAAAATTCTGAATGGTCACAACCTGACCACATATTCAAAAATAATAATGATAAGATGTCTTCAGTAGCTATTGTAAGACTACACTAAGATGACCTGTTTTTAATTTTAAATACTGTGTCAAATTAAACCAATCTTGGTCTCAATCATTATATAATTTTACATAATTTCCAAATTACATTAGATACAGGTGAGCGACACAGGCTCTTGAGAGCCTCTAGTTATATAACCTTAATAACTTGAAGACCTTTGATTTCTGTTTATTTTAATTCATCAAATCATTATTATGCGTTTGACTTTTTAAAAAAATTCAATTTAGAGTGATAATTCAAGAAACGTTAGCCGACTCGTGCTTTCTTTGATTGATTAGTGCATATTTATGTACAGACATGCGCAGTAAAGTTGAGTAGTAGAACCTTCAGCTCAGATACACTGTGTTGCGAAAATATACGTTTTAAAAAATCACTGTATATTTTGAAACCAAAGCAATACATATGCTGTCAATTTAAAAAAAAATCAGTCACCTACCCACAGGAACATTATTATATAATAGACACTTTTTCCGCAGAGCTCGTTAACTTTCATAATTGATATATTTCCTTGTAAATAATACTGTTAATAAAAAGAATTCAATACCAAAACCTATTTTGCAATACATTGTACAAACAAAAAGCATTGAAATAATCATCAGCAATGTTTGTACAAATAAAAGTCAAATGCTAGCAACCTAACCCTACCAGTGCTATGCACTTTGATTTATTGTGGTATTTGAAGCCTGCAAGAATGTGACGCCATCTTGTTTTACCTGAGATTCGAGTTGACATGTATAGTTAATTAGCCAGTGTATATTGTAGACTAAACAATTTTAAGTAAATAATCACATATTAACATTTTTATATAATTATTAAAAGAAATAACTATACTTATATAACCTAAAAATATTCTCACTTAAATAAACATTTTAATTAATATAATTTAATCACACAATCTTGAACTATACTGAGTAGTGAACTGGCTTCACTTATTAGGATTAATTATCATTTTAATGTTTTCATTATGTTTTAATTACAGCTCTTAATGGGCTATATGATAATAAAATATTTAATAAAACAAAAATTTTATGAAGCCCTAAATTGACAGCTTGTGTCCCAATCACAGTTTAAAGAAATATAAATGAATTGACTCGGTAGGATGTAAATACTGAATTGACAACTTTCTAAATCACTTCACTTTTTTCACTTCATTTGCACACAACGTGATATTTGATTTAAAAAATAATAGTAGCTAATTTATAATAGTAGCTTTTTTTGTTTCAAATTATTATTATTTGTTACATATTTTCAAAATAGTAGCAATTTGATATTTGATTTAAAGAATTGTGAAAATCTCACAAACACTAATTTTTCATTTTTGAGAAAATCTTCACTTTCATTCATTTGTTCAGGCTGCTGTTTAGATAGCTGCCAAATTGGAGCTTATTCTATCCATATTTTTGTCAAAAACCTGTCTCCACAATCTTTAGAGGTAAATAGATCTTTGGCTATAGATTCAGTCAAATCGGTTGGTGTCTACAGACGGACAATTGACAGTACCCGTAACCGCTTGACTTGCCAAGAAACCCAAGTTTTAGCTGAAAAAAAATCTTTTTTCAAAATTGTAATTTTGTATATATTGTCTCTTTATGAAAAAAGTAAAAGTAAATAAATAAATTTTTAAAAAAATGGACCCAGAAGTAGAACCACGTCCTCGTCATTGGGTTTGGTAACATATTCATTTATGAATATGACAGAGAGTTCTACATTTTTATTACATTCAATTAACATTAAACTCAATAAAATTGTTTATTTTACAATATACACTGGCTAATTAACTATACATGTCAACTCGAATCTCAGGTAAAACAAGATGGCGTCGCATTCTTGCAGGCTTCAAATACGACAATAGAAAATCATCAATTAAGAGTCGAAAAACTTATCAAAATCATTTTTTTTCGATATTTTCAAATAATATACTTTCATCTACCATAATATGTAAAAATATTCCACGTACATATAACTATTAACCTGCAGGCTTTTGCAGGCATCTGCAGGCTTCATTTACCTTGGCAGGCTTCTTTTAGTTTAGAACTTTAGAACTTTATTGGATAACACTCAGACACATTACAAATGTGTGACATGAGGACATAACTTTCTAGTATATAAATATACAACATGACAAAGTGAACTACTGCAGTATGATACATCAATAACATATAAACAATACTGATAGATATAATTAATTACAATAGGAAGGAAAGTTTTCTAAGAAATAAAGACAATCTTTTATAAACCTCAACATTACAAATAGATAATAATCCTTCCATTTTAACAGTGTTTGGATAACTCGTATAATAATTTGGTAAATATTTTTTCCGTAAGTTTTGAACATTTTGATTTTTACAAATAAATAGGTAATGGTATTCATCTCCAATATTTTCACCACATAAATTACAAAATCTATCTTGAGGGGGTATATTTCTCCACCTTCCAGTTTCAATTGGTATTTTTAAATTACAAACTCTAAACTTAGTGATCCACATTCTAGAATATTCAGTAAGTCTGAGGAGATATTTTTCTATGCCAAATTCTTTTTTGAAAATAGAATAAAAATTACCACGTGATGAATTTTCTATTTCACTAAACCATTTTTGAATAAATTGGTTGCATAAAATAGTCTTTAGTAAATTTTTGTCATAAAAAGGAAGCTGATTTGTAAAAACATACCCCATTCCTGTATCATTTAAGATTGACTCTACACATCGTATCCATTTGAAAGTATACAAATTTTTATCTTTAACACAAACATAAGTCTGTACAAAATACTGCTAAGTTTCACATCATTTTGAACCAATTTACTCCAAAAAGCTATCATTCTTAATTTAATATTAATCTCAAGGGGATATCTACCCAATTCACCGTACACCATAAAATTTGGAGTTGTATTTCTAACTTTAAGGTTACGCTTGCAATATTTCAAATGAATTTGTTCAATTATCTTAGTATTTTCGTAACCCCAAATCTCAGAACCATACAAGAAGATTGGCTCTATCATAGCATCAAATAACTTTAATGCTATGTCAACAGGAATAGACTCGTTTGAAATCAATTTATATAAGCAATACAAAGCCTTTTGTGCTTGGTCCACTAACTTCTTTTTTGTATCAGAAAACGAACCATTATATCTAAAAATAACACACAAATACGAGTAAGAGTCAACAATTTCTAAATATTTCCCGTCTAATGTGAATCTAAAATTTTCCCTATTTTTTCTTTTGCTAAAAACCATAATCTTCGTTTTATTGACATTAACCTCTAATTTCCAAGTTTCACAATACGACTGAAAAATATCAAGAGCCTTTTGCATTCCATCCCTGGTTTCTGCTATAATAACCGTATCATCAGCATATAGGATAACAAACAGTTTATAAAAAATATCCAATTCACTTTCAAGTTTTTGACAAATATGTTCTAATGAAAATCCTTCCAACTGTAAAAAGTATTCTTCTAAGTCATTTAAATAGACTGAAAATAAAAAGGGTGATAAATTATCTCCCTGTCGTACACCTATTAAACATGAAAAAAATCAGACATACTTCCATTATACTGTACACACGATTTGATATCCTTATACATATTAAATATGACTTTAAAACACTTCCCTTTAATTTCACTGTTTTTTCATTTTTTCCATAACCCCGGGCGCCAAACTGTGTCAAATGCTTTTCTGAAATCTATGAATGTGCAAAATATTTTTTTTCCAAAACAAAAGTACAAATCTATCAATACATGTAGAACAAAAATATTATCCATAGTGGAATATCCTTTTCTAAACCCAGCTTGATTTTCCGAAATCAAACAAAGTTCGTTTGCAAAAAAATTTAATCTTTTGTTTATAATAGAAGTGAACAATTTCCCGAGGCAGCTTATTAAAGTTATCGCTCGGAAATTATCAGGGTCATTCGGATCACCTTTAGCTATGAAACTTTGCTACCTTCAAAAAAAAACTATTCCAGTTGTTCCCCTTTTACCATGATTAAAGTTTTCATGGAAAATTTATCAATTTTCTTAAGGTATTAAAATGTTATCCATGAAAAAAGATACCTTGCATCTCTGCAGTGTATGGTATAGGTATTATAATGTAATCCTTGAAACTAAGCTCCCTTACGTCCCTGCAGTGTATTATATAACTATCAGAGGTTGTCTATGAAAATAAGCTACATTACGACCATTCAGTGTATGATACAGGTATCAGAAATATGTAAATAAGCTACCTTAGGTCTCTTCATTATATAATATAAGTATCAGAATTTTATCCATAAAAATTAGCTATAAATTAAATTTTTGCAGTGTATGATACAGGAATTAGAATGCTATCCATAAAAATACGCTACAGATGGTTGAGCGTGTAACGCACCAAACCACACTCACACGATTCACACGTTACACGCACACGATTCGCACGTTACACGCACACGATTCACACGATACACGCACACGATTCGCACGTTACACGCAAACCACACGATGCACGTTACACGATACACGATTTCCAATCGTGCGATTTCTATTAATTATGTTTGTAAGATACGAACGGAATATAACGAAATGAATTGATAAAATTGTGTGTCAGATATGAATAGCAGTGAAATATAATTAAAAATTTCGTTTGATTTGAAATAAATGAATACGATAAAAGCAGGAAAAGGAAGCCGGTTTCATTGAACGGCCCACATTAAACTTTTTTCATAAATACAAATATTTATTTGTGTATGCTATTATTTTTTTTTGATGGGAAATTTATTAAACTTTATAACAGAACTGTTAAATTATATTTTAAATTTATTTAAAATTTATAAACCCTTTCATGTTATTTTAATCTAATTATAACTAGCTAGGGCATACTAACCAAAATTGATATGATAATAATAAAGTTGTCAGCAAAATAAACATTGCGCCACAATTATGGCTCCTTTCAAACAAAAGACATCATGTCATGGGGGTAGTCTACGAACGACGTCTCGGTTAAAACAACGTTTAATTACACAAGGGATTAAGAGTTCCTCTGACGGGACAAATTCTTATTTAGCTGTACATCTACCTCATATATACAATGTTTAATGGTTTAATCATAAGTTAAATTGTAATAATGTTTTATTTATTAATTAACAATATAAAGTATGATATAAAATATTAACTGTTAATACATAGTTGATATAAATATGATATTTTTTTTTATTATTTATTCATTTAAAACATTGTTTAACCATAAGTGAATAGAAATATTTAATATTCTCTATGTAAAACATTTGTACATACATGTAAATATATTTATAATATAATTGAAGATTATCTGAAAACGTAACTCTAAATGTCTACATTTGAATATAATATTTATTTTGTCAATAAATTGTTTTTAGTGATCTATTTTATTTTCAATAAATTCATGTATACTTAATTTTATCAATTTTATTTAGCTATGTCAGATTTCTTATGTATTCCTTTCTTCAATCAGAAATCTCATCTCAGGTAAACTTACAGATAAATACATACATGTAGAACCTATTAATCCCTTGTCTAATTAGATGTTGTTATAGCCTAGTAGTCGTCCGGTTAATAAACCGTCTTGGGAATATAATAACCAAATAATTACTTATGTAAAAATTTACTATGCAGATATAAATTAATAAATGATTTTGTCGAAAAAAAATTAAAATCGAAAAATTAGAAGCTGTGCTTGAATATTAATATCAACATTTTCAAATATTTGACACAGGTGAAAGTTCGTTCCAATCATATTTTAATTCGAGTTTGAAATATGCACTGATTTGAATTCACACGTTTTAAAATCTGTCTCGACCAATGAAATCACGTACACGTTACACGATTCAAATCGCACGTTTATTACCACACGCAAACCACACGCACACGATTCACACGATACACGCACACGATCCACACGTTACACGCGCACGTTTCGCACTTTACACGATTCTTTTGGTGATTAACACGTTCAACCAAGTGTACCTTACGCCTCTGCAGCGTATTATATAGGTATCAGAAGATACCGTACGTTTCTGCAGTTGTGGTGTTAAAATTGTATCCAAGAAAATAAGCTACCTTACGTCTCTACAGTGTATGAGATTGTTATTAGAATGTTATTCATGAAAAATAAGCTTACTTACGTCTCTGTAGTGCATTATATAGGTATTAGAATGTTATGTCTTTGAAAATAAGCTACCTTAGTACGTATCTGTATTGTACGATATAGGTTTCGGAAGGATATCCAAGAAAATAAACTACCATAGTACGTATCTGTATTGTACGATATAGATTTCAGAAGGATATCCAAGAAAATAAGCTACCTTACGATCCTTCATTGTATGATACAGGTGCCATGAAAATGAGCTACCTTACATCTCTTCAATGTATGATATAGGATTTAAATGTTATAAATTAAACATAAAACCCACTCATTTCTGAGATCGATGCATCTGAATCTTTGCAGTGTATGATATAGGTATTAGAATTGTATCTATGTAAATAAGCTACCTTACGCCTCTGTAGTGCATAACTTAGGTATTGGAATGCTATCCATGAAAATAAGCTAACCTACGTCTCTGCAGTGTATGATATAATTATTAAAATTTAATCCATGAAAATAAGCTACCTTACGTCTCTGCAGTGCAGTGCAGATAGGTATTAGAGTGGTATCTATGACAATAAGCTATCTTACATCGCTGTAATGTATTATATAGGTATTAAAATTGTGTCTATGAAATTAAGCTACCTTACGTGTCTGTAGTCTTTCGTATTTGTTTCAGAAGGTTATCCATAAATATACGCTACTTTACGACCCTTCAGTGTATATATTAGTTAGTTTAAACATATTTTATTTGAATAGTATCAAATTGGATTAGACACGAGTTATACCAACTCACTAGGTCTTCTCCATATATATGATACAGGTATCAGAAGTTGTCCACGAAAATGTGCTACCTTACATCTCTTTAGTGTATGATATAGCTATTAAAATATTTTCCATTAAAATAAGCTACCTTACGTCTCTTCAGTGAATTATATAAGTTTCAGAAAGTTATCCATGAAACTAAGCTACCCTACGCCTGTTCAGTGTATGAAACAGGTATCAGAAGTTGTCCATGAAATTAAGCTACCTTACATCTATGCAGTGTATTATGTAGGTATTAGAATTGTATCTATGAAAATAAGCTACCCTAAGTCTCTGCAGTATTAGAATTGTATCTATGAAAATAACTTAGTACCTTAAGTCTCTTCAGTACATTATAAAAGTATTAGAATGTTATCCATTAAAATAAGCTACCTTACGTCTCTGCAGTATTAGAATTATATCTATGAAACTAAGCGCTTACGTATATGTAGTGTATGATATAGGTATTAAAATGTTATCTATGAAAATAAGCTACCTTACGTCTCTGCAGTGTATTATATAGGTGTGAGAAAGTTATCCATGAAAATAAGCTACCTTACGTATCTCTAGTGTATGATATAGGTATTAAAATGTTATCAATGAAATTAAGCTACCTTACGTCTCTGCAGTGCATAACTTAGGTATTAGAATTGTGTCTATGAAAATAAGCTACCTTGCGTATCTGTAGTGTTTAGTATTGGTTTCAGAAGGTAATCCATGAAAATAAGCTACCTTACGTATCTGTAGTGTTTCGTTTTGGTTTCAGAAGGTTATCCATGAAAATAAGCTACCTTACGTATCTGTAGTGTTTCGTTTTGGTTTCAGAAGGTTATCCATGAAAGTACGCTACCTTACGATTCTTCAGTGTATGATGCATGTATCAGAGGTTGTCCATGAAAATGAGCTACCTTACATCTCTTCAGTGTAGGATATAGCTATTACAATATTTTCCATTAAAATAAGCTACCTTACGTCTCTGCAGTGTATTTTATAGGTATCAGAAGTTTTCCATGAAAATCAACTATCTTACGACCCTTCATATATATTTATATAGGTATTATGATTATATATAATAATGTTATCCATGAAAATAAGCTAACCTACGTCTCTGCGGTGTATGATATAAGTATTAAAATTTAATCCATGAAAATAAGCTACCTTACGTCTCTGCCCTTACGTCTCTGCAGTGCATAAATTAGGTATAAGAATGATATCAATGAATATAAGATACCTTACGTCTCTGTTGTGTATTGTACAGGTATTACAATTTTGTCTATGAAAATAAACAATCTTACGCATCTGTAGTGTTTCGTATTGGTTTCAGAAGGTTATCCATGACAATAAGCTACCGTATGACCCTTCAGTGTATTATACGGGTATGAGAAGTTATCGATGAAAATGTGCTACCTTACATCTCTGCAGTGTATGATATAGCTATTAAAATGTTATCCATTAACATAAGATATCTTACGTCTCTTCAGTGAATTATATAAGTTTCAGAAGGTTATCCATGAAATGCTCAGTGTATGAAACAGGTATCAGAAGTTGTCCATGAAAATAAAATACCTTACATCTCTGCAGTGTATGATATGGATAACCTTCTGTTATCCACGAAAATAAGGTATCTTACGTCTCTTAGTCGTATTATAAAAGTATAAGGAGGTTATTGATGGCCATATGCTTCCTTAAGGCTCTTTTAAACGTGGATGATATACTGTAAATACAGAAATTAATGTAACATTTTTTTATTAATGCAAAAAGTACGATTCGGTATCTGTCGCATTTATTTGAATATGCACTTTGAAATTTTTAAATATATCCTTTTTAAATAAAATGACCAAACAGCATATTATTTAATTTTTGCATATAAACAGACCTTATTAGAATGGATTTTTATACGAATACCGTACCGTGAAGCAAATTACCAATACATTGTGATTTGGACCCATGATTTTAAGGAGTATGTATGGTAAGCCGTTTTACTATTTATTCAAACTTCAAGGTATCCCATAAAGTATATAAGATATCTCATAAATTATATAAGATATCTCATTAAGTATATAGGATATCTTAAAAAGTTGATAAGATATCTTATAAATATTTTTTATAAGATATCTTATATACTTTATAAGATATCTTATATATAAAGTTTATAAGATATCTTAATTTTTTTATAGATCTACCTATGAAATAAGGTGCACCAAAGGAGTGGTTTCAAAACAACTTTTTCAGTTCAAAAATCTTATTTTAACACTATTTGGTTAAAATTTCTGACGCATACATATTTATTCAAAATCGATATCTGAAATCAGATACTATATTTTCAACAATTTTCATATATGTAATTAGAATTATAACAATCTTGCTCTAGTAAGACCAAATACTTATTATATGAAAATGCCCCTTTTTATATAGTTCGAATAAAATACAATATAATTATGAATCAATAAAGGAATTAAAGGATTTTTGTTTAAATGATCACATACTTGTACAGGATTTTACTTCATTTGGGGAGTTCATTCCAAACCGAGTATCGTCTTTACATTTTGAATGTTTGTACAAACTATTACTTGTATGATGGCTATATATTTTGTACAGATTATAACATGTACAAAATGTGCCTGTACAAATTATAATTTGTACAAAATCTGACCAAAAAATGCTAGTAATAGAGAATTAATTTAGCTTATTTTCATGGATAACATTCATAAACCGACATCAGACAAAATTTTAACGAGCTATTTAATTTTCAGTGTTTGGCATGAAGTTAACTTCCTTGCAAATTTAATTTTGCAGTGCATTCTTTGTAAAATATTTATAAGGGGCTTTATTCTGAAATTAACTGTATTTGATTAATACATCGAACCAAAGTATAAATAAACCATAAAATAGTGTTAAAATTCAAAATCGTTTTTACTGCAAACAGGGATCATATAATACTAACATATACAGTTCCTGCTGCAAATGGGAATGATTTATATAGATTCTACGCAAATTATGTGTGTGGAATGCTATTTTAATAGTGTAATATATACAAAAATATTTCTGAAAGTCAAGAATCAGAAGTGGCAAAAATACAGCAGATCGGTGAACAAATGTTAATAAGAAATACAATATAAACATGGAAATAGAAATCTGTGTTTCATCATATGCAACTTGATTTTGAATCTTACATGGAATAGTACTTACGCGTTAGTTTTTACAATAAAGGAGTTAAAAGTTAAAACATTTTTAAATCGCCAATGACACGACTGACCTCTCACATCATAGTATTGAGGTAAAGACTTTAGTATCTCTGCACGATTTGTGTAGTCCGATGTTAGTTCTGTGTTGTTACATTTTATTCAGATGCCCCAAATACAATGAAATAAGAAAACAATTTGAAACAAAATCTATAAATGCATGTAAAGAGCAATTTCATTAGAGCTACTTATCCACAAAAAACGATCCATCATTTATACTAATAATAATTCAGGAGTAGCATTAAAATTATGTGCCAAATTTATCAAGGATTGTTTTCAAGTGAGAAATAATGCCTCACAAAATACTTAGTATTAACAAGTCATCATGTTTTTTTACACAATCAATGCATCATTTTGTATTGTTTCATCTCATCTGTATATAATTATAATAACAATTGATTCATACTGTAATGCCAAAACCATTTATTGTTAGTGCAAATAAAATATTGTCTATTGTTATAAATAAATAAATAATTCAAACCTGGGACTAATCTGAGACTACTATAACACATGTGTTATAGTAGTCTCAGGACTAATAGCTAGACTATTGGTTGGTCCCAGTTTAAACGCGTAAAATGTACAAGAGGATATTTGTTTTTTGTTTATTTTGTTTTAGAAATTGTATTCTTCTCGGGGCCATATAATATATACAGATAATAATTAAAATTCTTATTTTATAGTAAGAAAAAAAAACAATCAAAATCAATAAATGCAAATTCTAGTACAGTAAATTTAATTATATTAAATATGGATTGTTTGATAAAATAAAATACAATTGTAGCTAATAACGGGAGATAAGTCTTATACATTCTTTCATCTTTATTTAAATGGAAGCACAATTTCATGGTAGTCTTATTTTAATAGCTTCGCTGTATTAAAATTCACTACCAACCACTTCCGGTAGCAAATTTTCATAGGTAGTGTTATTTTAATACGACACCGGAAAAGCAAATGTAATAATTGCTGGCTTTTATACATATCGTTTGAGCATTATATGGAAAAATTGTTTAAAACCTATCACTGTAATCTGGTAATATTTACAATTAAAACAATCAGTATAATAGTGCACAAATTGATATCCTGCCATAAAATGACCTTGAACTTGGAAACTGTTTTTGTTATTGATGATGAATTGTTGAAATTTAGTTCACTCTGATTTGTTTGAGTTTGTTTCTTCAATAATAAAATAAAATCTATATATACATGTACTTTTACTTTTATGGCAGATGATAAGCCTACATGCATTCCGCGTATCAAAGGAGAAAAAAGTT
The DNA here is from genome assembly GCA_028015205.1 of Mytilisepta virgata. Taxonomy (NCBI): domain Eukaryota; kingdom Metazoa; phylum Mollusca; class Bivalvia; order Mytilida; family Mytilidae; genus Mytilisepta; species Mytilisepta virgata. Next base: position 7,563,866 of record CM051510.1, read on the forward strand.
ATGGCCCGTACAAGGTTAATACATTGTATAATTAGTATAAGAATAAAAGGGAGAAGAATCATGTAAAGGGGAGACATAATGATCAAACTCTTATTAATATATATCATATATCTTTATTGCATATTATACTCATGCAACTGGGTTAAGCAATATAATATAAAAAACAAATAAATAACATAATTATTATATTACACATAGTTCATGTAGTTATGACTACAACATAGAAGTAAATACTGGCCAATGTGGACATCATTTTTGCAATTTAACGGACTGCATTATAAAGTCAACTACATGTGTACGTTGTACAATATTTCTTTATTAGGATTTAGAATAACACATAGAACAGAGGATGGAAACGGGGGATGTGTCAAAGAGACAACAACCCGATAAAATAGCAGAAAACAGCTCAAGGCTACCAATGCAGCGAAAAATCCCGCACCCAGAGGCGGGCTTCAGCTGGCCCCTAAACAATAATGTATACTAGTTCAGCAAAATGGACCGCACACTAAACTCCGAAACATAAAAATTAATCAAAATTCAAAAACAAACAAGACAAAGAAAGGCTAGAGGTTCCTGACTTGGGACAGGCGCAAAAATGCGGCTGGGTTAAACATGTTTTTTGAGATCTCAACCCTCCCCCTATACCTCTAGCCAATGTTGAATAAAACACACATCGATACACACAGTAAAGCTCAGTTCAGAAGATGTCCGAGTACAATGTTAAAACAGGTAGAAGAAACTAAGCAAAATGACAGTGATCAATATATGGGTCATTAAAAAAAATGTGCATTTTTAACATTGCAAGATTGAGAAAAAACAATTTGCTTGAATCATCATATTTATTAAACTTGTAAAATATATGATACTTCTTGAACAAAATACTCAATCTTAATGACATAATATATAAAAATATGATTGACACATTTTCGACTGAAGGTTCAAATATTTGTCTATCCTGTTACCACATTTGTGAGAATTGTTTTACTATCAACAGAAACAACGTGAAAAACATATTGTTTGTTTCTCGAAGATACGTTAGTGGTGCTTCTGGAAACAATAACAAACTATTTTATTTCGTTGCACTAAGAAGATAAAAATATCAATTAATATTTCGTCCTGAATAAACTATCTAAAAATAGATTTTCAAATGCTGCAAAAATTACTACAATCAATGCAAAACCAACTGAAGCACTATATTGGACTTTTGAATCAATCCAACACTTAGTTCTTCGATTACATATAATTTTAACGGACATCGAAGATTTACAGAAACATATTTGTCTATCCTGTTACCAAGTTGGGGTAACAGTACAGACAGTAACAGGATAGAATAAATTATATGTTTATTGATTCTATTGCATAACAACAACTCCCCTTGCATAGTTGTTTGTTTTTTCTTTAAGATATGTGGAATATCAAATTTTTCATTTCATTTTCAAGTATTTCATAAGGTCTACAGATACATAGTTGTTTATTCTGATACTTAATCTGTCTATCCTGTTACCTTATTCAAGGTAACAGGATAGATAGTAACAGGATGGATAAAATTATATGTTTATTGATTATATTTCGAAACAACAGCTCCCCTTACATCGGTGTATGCTTTTTTTAGTTAGCTTTCCTTGTTTCCAAACAGTTACTGACCCTATTAAGAATGTATGGGTGTAGTAATGTATAAATTTGTTGGTAACATGATAGACATTTTGAAAGGGTACGCTATCAGTTTGACTTACTTTTCTGGTTATAACTTCGCTTCCGTTTCTACTAACGTTCTATTGTTTTTGTTGTAATTTGGAAAATATTTGTACTTTTGATAGAAGATATTCGTATTTGCAGGCAAAAATTATTTAGTAAACGTTTTGACAAGTTTGTGATATCGAAATCCCTGGCGTAATAATTTTTCAGTGATACAGAAATTTCTTTCGTTAAAATCAAGTACGTTGTGACATACAAACATGTGACATATAAACACCATGCGATGGTGCCAAGGGAACGTCGCCATCTAAAAACGGATAATTAACAATAGGAAATGAAAATTCATCTCTTTTATCGTAAATTTTAATATTAAGCTTCCCGTTAGAGATATGGATATCAAGATCCAGGAAAGGACAGTGTTCATTGTTAGTATTAGCTTTATTTAAAGTAAGTTCAACAGGATAAATCTCTTTAGTGTACATACTGAAGTCGTCATTATTGACAGCCAAAATATCATCCAAATACCTAAAAGTGTTATTAAATTTGTGTATCAAATGTTGTTTCGTTAGGTCTTTGCTGATTTTAGATATAAATTGTGATTCGTAACAATACAGAAACATGTCCGCAATAAGTGGTGCACAGTTAGTCTCCATTGGAATTCCGATAACTTGGCGATATAGCGAATTAAAATGTTATCTAGTAAAAATTCAAGTGCAGTTATCATATCAAAGCAGGTCCAATTGACATAGTTCTTTTGTTTTTCGTTACTGAAAAATGACATAAAATAGTTTGAACATATATATTCACATTCTGACTTTTTAAATGCCCATTTAATTAGGTATGTTAATTTTTTCTTAATGAGATAATGAGGGAGAGTGGTATATAGGGTACAAATTCAAAACTTTGAACAGATTCGAAATCACCAATATGAGCATGTAATTTATCAAATACTTCCAACGAATTTTTCACACTCCAAAAGTAATTAATACCATTATTTTCGTATACCTTATTTGAAAAATTTATTACCAGGTTTTTGATTGTACCAAGTGCACTTGTAAGTAGAATAGACAGTTTAGTGGTGGAACAATGGCTTGAAGAAGAAATCAATCTATATGTGTAAGGTGTTTTGTGCAGCTTCGGAAGCAAGTATATTTTTACATAGTTGGAACTTTCTGCAGTTTACTTATTGGACTGAGCTGCTGAAAATCTTGTTTAATATTTTGAAAAAATGAGGCCCTTATGTCTTTATTGATTTTGCAATAAAGGAAAAAATGCGATTCACCATCTAATATGTTACAAATTTTATACACTCTTAATATAAAGAACTCTAGGAACATTGTTGTAACGACCACACACAACTTCTAAATTGTGATCACATTGTAACTCAACATTTAGTAAGAAACTGGCCTTTTTAAAGTTTTTCTCGGCTATTAAATAATCTTCTAATTTAATTTCTTTTTTCAATTTGCTATATAAAAAAATTGATATATTATCAAAGTTTGATAGTTTTTCAGATATCAATTTTTCATATTTTTTTCCAGTTTTTTTAAATATACATTTAAATTAGCATTTAATAACTTTGAAAGAATTATTACAATTTTCAAAATCATCTCTGCTCAATTCAAGTTCATCGAAAATTTCCGTTGCAAACGTATACCAAATAAAAATGCCTTCATTATGCATCGATTTATTTAAATTATATGCTTCATTTATGGCAAGTCGTTTTACTATTTATTCTAACTTCAGGATATCTAATAAAGTTTATAAGATATCTCATATAGTTTATAAGATATCTTATATAGTTTATAAGATATCTCATATAATTTTCTTTATAAGATATCTTATATAAAAAATATTTATAAGATATCTTATAAACTTTATAAGATATCTTATATACTTTATGAGATATCTTATATACTTTATGAGATATCTTATATACTTTATGAGATATCTTATATACTTTATAAGATATCTTATAAACTTTAGAAGATATCTTATAAAGTATATAAGATATCTTATAAAGTTTATAAGATATCTTATAAAAACTAGATTGTATAAGATATCTTATATATTATATGAGATATTTTGAAGTAAGAATAAATAGTAAAACGGCTTGCCATAAATATAGGTCTTATTTAAACAACACATAACATAAAAGATTAATGTTATACATTACATCATAAAAAAAACTCGGTGTTGTTTAAACTGATTTGTGTCGATATAAAATGAATGAACATCATATGACCGTCTGAACATGATAGAAACACCCCGTGCTTAGTGTTGTGTATTTCGAATTAATCAAAAAGTCAACATATAAAACTTCGACGAAAAAATCGGATTATTATTAATTAACTATTTAATGGGTTGGGAGTGGCATTTCTAATTAAGATTCGTACTATAACTTATAAACTGTAAATATATATATATATATATATAAGTCTAAAGATTTGCACAATGGTACTAATATAAGATGGTAATATACGAAGATGATGTTATAAAATCGTGTTGACAAATATTTCGGCTTAACAAATAGCCTTCGTCAGTGTCGATAGTTTTTACAATACTGAAAACTGTGTTGTATATATATATATATATAAAGGCCAGACTGAATTCACTCTCGGATCATGTTGATCCTCGTGGTAATGTAATTAATCATAATGACAAAACTGTTGCAAAAGTAAATAAATTAGCCGGCGTCAATCTATTTCTCTTTTCTACCTTTAAACGTGAGTCTCTTCTAACATAAAATCATGTATTCCTCCTGGAACAATTGAGTTTGTTATCACGAGGACTATGATATGTGTCATCATGCATCTCTGTGTTTATGAGGTAGGTGCAACACTTACTCCTGAGTCCCTGTTGATGCACCTCCCCCATCTATTGTTTCAAATCGTTTCTGATTGAACATATGTGACATGCTATTTATATTTAAAGTAGATACCCCTTTACATTAAATTGGTATTAAGCCGATTGAAATTTGATGGAGGCATGGGTCCAAGGTTTGATTGATTGTATATTAATACATGTATGTATATTTTATATATGTCTGTTTCTTTATTCATATTTATGTTTTTGTTTGATATATTTTGGTGACAATCCTTGTGTTTTGGATTTTGGACCAATAAATATTCTGATTCTGATTCTGTGTGCGGAGTCTTTGCGACTCATCATATCATTAATGCAAGTACTTAAATCAATTAATTTAATATTAATTGCAATGAAAAGAAAAGTTCCAAAACTTTGTACTAGAAATATCATTAACTATTTTAAATAATTGTTGCATAATATGACATCATATTATGCAAGAATTATAACCATAATATAAAATCACGAAGAGACGGCTAGCACAATCATGAGAGATATATGTTAAATAACTTTAGATGATAATTTTATTAAATCAAAATATAAACACATTTTTTTTTTATCTTGTCCGATGTTGTAGAATTTTGCAAATAAAGTATTACTATATTTGTAACAAGTTTGCATAGCCATATGAGTTTATTATGCAATATATTTTTTTCAACTTGAAAATAAAAAAAACTTCCATAATATATTTCATTTATTTTTCGTAAATCTCTCCATTAATACATTTCCCATACATTTTTTTCCTGTTTTACGTTCTATCATACACTCTGTACCCTTATGTGAGTTTCTATCCTCATACATGTACTTAGTTGTTGAGTTATTAATTAATGCATCGATGTCTTGCCAACGTTTGAGACTTATTTTTAACTGTGTGTTCGCTGTGATATTTGAAAACTGTGTTGTATTAACAAAGGATTCGTACTGCTTTCTTGACGCGACATTAATACATTCATCTAAATATTTCAGCAAGTTATATTTCTCTGCTTCTAATATGTAATCTATTAATTTGTCTGATTTTATGTTATGTCCATTTGTCCTTATCATATTTGCTAGGTATATTTCAATCTTTTTCAACAACTTTTCCGTCTGATACTCATGAGCTAAAGGTAGCACATCGTGCACTATGGATCTAAAAAGAGAATGAAAAACATTTAATGAGTATCTTTTCTTAAAAACATATGAACATTGCCATCCGAAAAAAAACACATGTTTTAATCAATGTAAAGGTGTCTTTATGGGAAAAGAGAGAAGAGGACACCTGTCATGGATTCTTATACTTTGAATTCCTTCCAATGATTACAACAGATTCTTTAAATCTCTGATCTATAATGTACTGGCTTAGCCTCATATATATATATGTATATAATTTTCAAATTTTATCTGACACCTGCCAATAGGAGGGGGTAAGTATAAGTTGATATGATAAAAAGATGTGTACATTCTTACAAACAAGAATATATTTATTTCTCATTTATTCACTCTTGCACAATTATACCCGTAAAGGTTGAAGACATACATCAATAAGTCATGTAGAAAATAAACAAGCAATCAATCATTAATTGATGTAATATAAACTATGCAGTAGGAGGGTCCACTCTCCTCAGTTTTAAAGACTTTCTAATGAATGGAGCTGTAATTCATAATGATGTTTTTTCATAAAGTTTTTACATTTTGGACATATTTTATCGATTAAAACTAGATATCAAGGATATGGATTCCATCTCTGGGCTCCGCCGTAAATTACTTGTGGTCAAAACTTTGTATGGATTAACTGGAGTTAAGCTTAGTAATAATTAAAGCATTTGAAGTAATAACCAATTCCGGTTATGTACTGAGAGTGATATTATTCAATCACATTGTCAAAGTATCAAAACAACACGACAAATGCCCCAATACAAATTCCTTCAATCAAAACGAATTATTCAAATCATAACGGTTCAACACCTTTGGTCCAAGTTTTTGACCTAGAGATAAGGTTATTAATCACGACACACCTCCTGCTGGTGGCAATTATAAGCATCATCACTACAAACAGTTCCCAAGTTATAGAGCGGGGAAGATCTTTAGCCGGCAAAGGACATGGTGTACTCACCTTTGGTTTTTTTACCTTGTCCTTTGACGTAGAGATTTGGACATTAATCGAGACGCAGCTTCTGATGGTGACCTCAATTATTGACCTTTACCTTGACCTTTGACCGAGAGATTTGCACAATAATCGTGACACCCAATTTGCCAGTTGTGAATAACCATGCAAAATATCTTCAGTTATCTTCAAACCATTCTCAAGTTCAGAGCGAACACTATTTTCACCATAGGACATGAGGTTCTCAACTTAGACCTTAGTGTTTGACCTTGACCTTTGACCTATAGAGTTTTACATGCATTGTTACACATCCACTGGTGCTAGTGACTATCCATACCAAGTATAAACTTTGAAATCATAAAAGTTCTCACGATATAGAGCGGACACGATTTGTTACGGACGGACTGATCACTATATAGGGCGACCGCCACCCAGTGACCAGGCCCTAATTATTTACAACTATTACGGATTGCCGACATTCAAAGGCAATAACGTCGTCAAGTATCTTTTGTCTTTGCTTTGTAACGTTTATGTTTGCCATACAATTTATCTGAATACAAGTGTTTATATATTGTCTTACTTTTTCTGCGAAGTACTAACCACCCTAAGCATTGCTAATACAGCCAACCCTCATATTGGTGCCGTGACGAAAAATTGAGAAACTCAAGGCAATCCGAGAAGGCCATAGGAGAGCAATTACGTAACTGATGAAGCGAATTGACGAAAAGATCGACCTAGGTGACGTTACCCCAAAGAGAAAAAGCAAAGGCCATAGACTCTTGAACGAAAACGTGAAGTGTTACAAGGACTTAACTCTCAGATGGTGGATAATTCAGAAATTGAAGACATGGAGCAGGATATTTCGGACACGGACGAGTATACATTGGACTTGGATATGGCGACAGAGAGATACAAGGACATGATGATCGTAAAACAGTCAGATGAACAGCAGCTGTTGGTGAGTGCTAATGAACATGAAACCTCTACTTCTCACTCTCAACACTCTTTATCACACCCTACATACGTCCTTGATTACAACACTAATAAAACTTCTAATGTCCATGAACTACAAGAATCTTTAACTACTTCCGTTCACCCATCAAACTTCTATCACAGGTTACCCAAGCTAGACCTTCCCATATTTTATGGAGATATACTTACTTGGCAGACATTTCGGAAATCGTTTGAGACCACCGTACATAACAACCTTGCCTTGACCAAAATTCAAAAGTTTAGCTACTTGAAACCCCAGCTATATCATGATACCGCTAAGTGCATATCGGGTCTGTCCCTAACCAGCGCAAATTATGACCAGGCCATATACTTACTGAAAGATCGTTTTGGTCAAGAACAGCAGATAGTAAACGGCTATATGCAAACTCTACTCCAATTACCAGAGCCTTCCAATACACCCCACAGCATTAGACAGTTTTATGATCCGTTAGAATCCAGTATCAGGGGTTTGGAGTCCTTAGGAGAATTACAAGACACGTATGTGTCGCTACTTATACCTATTATTTTAGGAAAACTACCAGCCGAAATGAAACGCCATATGTTACGAGAACAAGGTAAGAAAAAATGAGACATAAGGTCATTACGGGATGCTATTGCCATGGAGATGTATGTTATTCTAATACAACGGAACATCTTACACCAACTGCATTTTCTACACTGGATCGTCTACTAAATTTCGAAACTATAAAAAACCAAATAGGAACAATAATAACGCTAAGTGTACCAAAAGTTCCATCCTTTGCCAAGAATCACATATGCATACCTAGTGTACAAAAGCAACTGATTATGACAAAAGGTATACCAAAAACAAACAGAAGAAGTTATGTTATAATTGCTTCCGATCCCATAAAGTCTCTGAATGTCAATCACGTTATACTTCCCGTAAGTGTGAGAGAAAACATCATACCAGTCTATGCAACAAAAATAACAGTAAACCCTGTAATGAACAAAGATTTGATTTAAACCGAGGAGAAAGTTTACAGATGATGCAGGGAACCAGCACATCAGTCAACTCAGTCGATGCAGAAGTGTATGAGGAACCAATTTCTCACACTATGTCAACCAAGATATTAAGAAATGAAGTACTGTTGAAAACAGCAGTAGAACCAGTATGTTCAGGCAATCTATCCGTATCCGCAAATACACTTCTCGACGAAGGCTCAAAAAAATCATTCATTACTGAGGTATTAGCCAAGAAACGAACTTAAAGCTATTGAAACCGTAAGTATAGGTTTAGCAGCCTTTGGAGATGCAAGCCGAAATATTCATTACCTAGTGAAATCACTACTTAAACTTGAGACTTACAATGGAAGGAGATTACAAATTGAAGCCCTGATTGTACCTACAATAGCCGCACCTTTGGATAATATAGCTATTTTTGAAGCGTCAAAACTGCCTTATTTAAGAGGACTAAAATTAGCGCATCCAGTATTTAATGGAGACCAGTTCGAGATCGAAATGCTAATAGGAGCTGACTATTATTGGGAAATTGTTCATAATCAAACTATTCGCGGACCATGACCCACTGCTGTCAAGCCCGTACTTGGATATCTTCTATCAGGACCCATGAGAAATTCAAACAAAACCACAGCTTCAGCATCTATGCTTAATGTTTTGATCCAGCATAAAACAGAGGAATATTAGCTAGGAAAATTTTGGGAGTTAGAAAGTATTGGAGTAAAGAATGATGAAACAGTCACATCGACATCCAAGGATTTATACGATGAATACGAAAGTACGTGTATAGAGTACAAGGATAATCGATACACAGTTAAGTTACCATGGAAAGATGATTTCAAAGAGTTACCTACAATCTATGATATAACGAAACTCAGGACATTAAACATGATAAGCAGAATAAGCAAGGACCCAAAAATGTTGAAAATTTATGGTGACATTATCACAGACCAAGAGAAGCGAGGCTTCATAGAGAAGGTAGTTCCTGATGAAATAAAGCCACAGAAAATGCATTGCATTTCACATCATGCCGTACGCAATATAACTCCCATACGCATTGTATATGACTGTAGCTGTCGCCATTCAAACGGAAAAGTTAGTCTTAATGATTGTCTGATGTCAGTAACACCAAAGATCAGTGAAATTACATGAATACCCGCTAGGTTTAGGCTACACGAATACGGAGTGACAACTGATATCGAGAAGGCGTTTTTGAATGTTGACCTACACAAAGACGACAAAGACGTGACACGTTTCTTCTGGTTGAGTGACCCAGCTGATGCAGATAGCCAATTGATTACCTACCGTTTTAAAGTTGTATTGTTTGGGACCATATCTTCACCATTTATGCTAAACGCTACACTCTTGAAGCATTTGAAGATGAATCCATCGACCACTGCTACAAATTTGAGGAATAATTTATATGTAGATCTCCTTAGCTGAAATTTGGCTTCCTATTTCGGTATTTTTGGTTATGAGTACTTCTTGTTTTAAAATAAGTTTGGTTTTTGGTCTTCCAAATGTTTCGGTTTTAATGCTGCTGATGAGAGGTAACTCCTTGAAATGCGTCGTATACAGCATACTATAAATTTACAATATCTAATATTAGTATCTTAGGATTGTTTTTTTGACAACGTTCTGACCAGTTTTAGCAATCAACATAGTCTACTACAATTCAACCGTGAATCACGTTTGTTACTGAAAAAGGGAAGATTTAATATATGCTCCTGGGCTTCAAACAGCGATGAATTACGACAACTTGCGAAAAGTCCGAAAGATGCTTGGATGAGGACAATGTGGTCAAAATACTAGGATTGTGATAGAAAGTTCAAAATAACAAAATCATGTTTCAAAATAACCTCACAACTACCATAAATGATCCCATAATACGATGGAAATATTAAACAGTCGTCACGCATTTACGATCCCATTGGAATGTTCAGCCCAATAACAGTACGCGCAAAGATGCAATCAGTTTGAAAACAGAATTTGGAATGGGTTGCACCGCTATCTAATTCAATCAATTCTGAATGGAATGAAATTTTACGGGATTTACATACAGCTTTGACCTTGGAAATACCGAGACGATATTTTGAGAAATAATCAACAGAAAGTCCAGTGCAACTACATGTTTTCACCGATGCAAGCCTGTCAGCTTACGGAGCCTGTGCGTATATCGTAAAAGGAGAAGAGTCAACGTTATTAATGGCACGGAATCGAGTAGCCCCTTTGAAACAAATTACATTGCCAAAGCTGGAACTAATGGGCGCAGTCTTAGGAGCACGATTAGCAAAACATCTTGTCGAAAATTTAAACTTAGGACAAAAGGAAGTGAAATTCTGGTATGACAGCCAGATAGTTCTGAACTGGATCGCTACAACAAAACCGTTGAAAAAGTTCATACATAATCGAATTACAGAAATAAAGAACCATTGCCCTACAAATGAAAATCCTGCGCACCTACTAACACGAGGAATGACCACCGAAAAATTCATGGAGAGCAATTTATGGTTTCAAGGACCGGTATGGACAACTAACGAGAAAAAATGGCCGATTTGGAGGTGTAACATAACCATTGACACAATGATAGATTTCGACGACACAAAATCCGAGGATGAAAACAACCATTCTCTATACACCTCGTCTAAAACAGTGAAAAAACACTATCATGACTATGGAGTAGATGACGTTATTGAGATTTCAAAATTCGGAACGCTAGGAAAACTCGTACGTACAACTGCCCACGTATTTCGATTTATACGGAACTGTCGTGTAAATGTTATGGAAAGAAACAAAACAATAATTTCAACAGATGAAATTCAGGACGCAAAATTCGCTTGGATAAGTTGTGTACAGAAATCGTGTTTCATTGACTTGCTACAAAATAACGTTCGTTCGTCAATCATCAAACAATTGAAAGTTTACAAGGATGACAACAAAATTTTGAGATGTAAAGGACAAATAGATAATGCACAAATCATTTTTATTGCCTATAAAACACAGATTCACAACCCTAGTAGTAAAAGACGCTCACGAGAAACAGTTACATAGTGGAATCAGCTATACCGTAATTTATCTCCGTCAAACCTATTGGATTACATTGATTAGACAGTGTGTTTGAACCGTTATAGGTTCATGCGTTACCTGCTGCAAAATTACAACAAAACCTTATTCTATCGGATTCACCACCACAACCTAAGGAAAGAGTTCAGGAATTAACTCCGTTTTTAGTAGCAGTAGTTGACTTTGCAGGACCGATGTATGTGCGTAATTATGATAACAGTAAAATTAAAGTATACATGTGTTTATTTACCTGCGCAACCACTAGAGCAGTTCATCTGGAAATTATCTCGAATCTATGCGTATCGACATTTATCCAAGCATTCAGAAGATTCACCAGCCGAAAATCTTTACCAAGCATCTTAATACCCGATAATTCACTGACTTTCGTTTCCGAAAGTAAGGAAATCCATAAACTTACTAATTCAAACTCGCTACACGAAAAACTTTGTACAAACGGAACTAAATGGAAGTTTATACCAAAAAGAACCCCTTGGTTAGGAGGACTCTATGAACGGATGATCGGACTAACTAAAATCTGTCTTAAAAAGTACTCGGAGTCAACTGTATTGATATCGAAAGTCTACAAACTATATCTACAGAAATCGAAGCCACACTGAATTACAGATCATTAACTTACGTATATTCTGATGATACAGATCCTGAACCAATAACACGATCTCAGCTTTTGTGTGGCCGGAGGATTACGCGTTTACCGTATCCCAACGCAAGGACCACCGATGGACATTATGAACCACTAACACATAGTAACTTTAACAAACGCTTGAAAATTCAATGTGACGATATTGAACATTTCCAGAAAAGGTGGAAAATGGAATATCTAACGTCCTTACGAGAATTCCACAAGATTACCAGGAATAACAAACAGATCATCAAAATAGGAGAAGTGGTTCAGATTCACGATGACAACGCACCGAGAAGTACAAGGAAGTTAGCAGTGATAGAGGAACTGCCCAAAAAGAGATTTCACAGATATGTATCTTAATTTTAAGACAGACGGTATATTAAAAAATCGTTATGGACAAGGCTGTTGCTCATATTTGTTTTGACTAACATCTACTGGGGAAACACTCAATTGAGGAACCTGTACCTAATATTAACACTTGCAGGACGACCGGAGCTCATTCGACTATCGAATCCCAGGAAAGAAAGACGCCTTAAATGTATAACTGTGTCATATGTGGATACCAGTCCAAGCGAAACCTAGGACGTCACAAAAAGGTGGATAACAGTTTGGAAGAGGATTCAACAGAGTATAGTGAATAGATTCAACCTCAGATGCCAATATCGAGGAATTGGAACAAAGCAGTTACGAAGGATCCAACGAAGACTTCGATGAGGAAGGCGAACAATCCCCATGGGACGTCATTATGAATAGAACATTTCAAGTACACAAACCGGAATACTCACAGAAAGTAAGCGAACTAGTCGAAGTCGGAATGGAAGAAGACAAGGCATGCTTGGCAGCTTATAGAGACATGTTTGACTCATACAGAGAAGAAATGAGAAAGCATTACCTCGAACTGATGTCCAGGAATCAGGACATAAATAATGACCCGTACATAGGAAGATCAAGAAAACGGCTAAACGCTTGAGAGAAGAGGATAAATACGAATCAAAAGAATCATTGGAATATGCCGTAGAAAAACGAAAATAGCTGCTTAACCGTGTATTGAATGACTACGACTCATCACCAGCTGAAGACAGCAAGGACTCTATGTGATGGAATAATTGAAACTAAAATTAACATTATAAAGAAAAAATATATAAAACCAAAATTAAAATTAAAAATTTTTAAATTTAAAAAAAAAAAAAAATTTAAAAGGGAAGAAGGGGTAATGCAGCCTATATATGTTTATACATATGTAGCCAGTCACAAGCCTGGACAAATGCAGATGGGCCTAAAAAGGGGGAGGGCTAATGCAGCCTATCTTATGATAGCCAGTCACCAACCTGGATAAATGCAGTGATTTTTCAAATGAGCCGGATTTAACGGTACTCTCGCACAGATCCAAACTCTGACTAACAACAAGCAGCAGCAGCAGCAAAAACCCCGAAATGAGCACTAGAGTATGGTGCTGAACAGCAATGAGCAGCGAAGAGCAGCATAGAGCAAGAGAAGAGCAGCGGAGAGCACTTCCTGTAACGTCATTTCCGGTTCCGGTGACGTCAATCCGGCACCTCCTCAGTACCTCCTTTTCAAATCCGACTTTGCCTGTGCCCATATACTACTGACGTTCTTGGAATCACTGTTGCATCATGAGAAGGAATTATGTACATCGATCGATAGATTGTGAAAGTTCAATCATTATAAAAGTTGATGACTTCAATTTTCCCATTGTTAATTTTCCCTTCTTGAGTAGCAATATACTAGCATCGCCTGCATACGGCGTCTAACCGATATTCTCAGCTTATCCGATATTCAAGGGCATTCGTGAGTTACCCCCTACTTTCGAAAGAGAGGATTATATCTGTCACAAACAATTCTTGACCAGGGTTTTATCATGGATAAGTTGATGTCATCACTTAGTAAATTTGACGGTCTTCATCACGAATTGATTGACCGTTACAGTGTTCCAAGATGATGTTGGACCTGTCCCCACTGTCGTAATATTTCATGTACCTCCACCGATTTGTGACTTCCACCGGCTTGACTTTCATGACGGGTGCCTCATACGGAGCAGAAACTGCTTACCTTTCCGGAGCAACTGGGTTCACTCCTGGTTTTTATAGGAGATTGTGTTGTTCGTTGTTGTTCGTTGTTTTTTTAGTTTTCAGTGTTTATTTGTTGTGCTTGTGGTTTTTCATTTGTCTTCCCTGATTTGTTTGTCTATTGCGGTTTTTGGTTTGCTCCTTAGGTATATATTTGTCCTCTTTATACGATAAATATTATACGAATTCGAATCTGATATCTTAATTTCAATTTTTCCTGTCAGTTGCAAATGACGACTGAAATCATGCCTTTGAGTTGACCATCTTTGGTACATAATGTGTTTAAAAATGTGGGGTCGAATTCATAAAAGTGGTTTAATGTAAACCTTGTTTAAGTTTAAACCTGGTTTAGTTAAACCAAGAAACTAAGTTTGAATTAAACTCTATTCATGAAAAAAATGTAATCCTAGTTTAGGTAAACTTTGTTTAAAATTAAAAAAAGCAAAGATTTAAACCTGCCTTGTTGCAATTTAAAACAGGTTTTAGGCTATTTCATACACAGTTTAAACCAAGTTTATTTTAAAACCGTTTCCTAAATTAAGTTTATTTTTAAACTCAGTTCAAGATCTTTTTAAACTCATTAAACTACCTTTGTGATAACCTTATCTGAACTGAATCATTGCCTATGGCATGTATGGAGAAATAGTACATAATTATAACCATATTATTTAGCCAATCGATCAGGACACAACTATTAGGAACGAAATGTTCACAGAACTCTAACGCTTTTTACCTAAACTGATTTTTTTTTATTTTGTAAATGTTTCTTGAATGCGGTGCTATTCTAAAAAAAACAAATATTTACGAATTTAGTTGATCTTGGAATCCTGGCAACATACATCGTAGGAAATGAAGAAAGTGTGTAAGATTTTTTCCAGGGAGCTCTACCTCATTGTTGTCTGCTTCTTTAAAACCAGAGCTAAACATTCGACTGAACACTGGAGATTCTGCCATCAGATCCTCCTTCCTTACAAACAACTTCTCTTTTTCAATTATTAACGTTAGATTTTGTTGACTGAATGGGGATGACAAATTTCTTATATAATCATCATCATGATCATTTTCTGTTGTAAGCCTGCCGCACATCTCGCCCATGTTAATTTCGGAATCAAATTCCGAGCATTCATCACTTGAATCGTCAATTTGCCCGAATACATCACTTAACATCTGATTAAAAAAAATCTATTTTAAGATATCAATATATAATGAATCTTCTTGTTATAAGCGATATATGACATGTATAATGAATCTTAGGTATAAATACAGCTACTTTTAAGTAATTATCCCGTATGGAAGTAGTGCCCTTTCTGAGGAGACTCGATTTTATTTTTCATTTCGACAATTTATATAACATGAACATGCTCAATTAGGATCTATTTCGCAAAGCCTCTCCCTCAAGCAGAGTTTATGGATTTTGGGCAATGTATTTAGGCCTTTTTGTTTTCACATTACTCACAAAGTTTTGACAATTTCTTCGAAAGATATTTGGCCACAAGTGTACCTGATGAAGATTAAATCAGAAATGAGTACTGTATGCAAGGAGCTTGATATACAAATGTATATGAGTATGAGAATTAGGTTTATAGAATCGAGAATACTGGCAATAAAAATAATGAATAAAGAATAGCAATTCTAACTTCAATATGGCGTGTGAAACGTTGCAATATTCACAAAAAACAAAATATATGTTCATAAAATTAAAAAATTGTTCTAAAAAACGAATTTATATGTTCAGAAAAACAAAATATATATTCAATAAATCAAAATATGTGTTCATAAAAGAAAATATATATGCATAAAACATAAATATATGTTCATAAATGAATATTTGTTCATAAAATTACTCATATATGTTCATAAAACAAATAATCGTTCATTACGATTAAATATGTATTCATGAAAACAAATTATGTATTCATAAAATCAAAATATCGATTCATAAAATTCAGTAATTGTTCATAAAAAATATATATATATATCTTCATACAAATAAATGATTATTCATAAAAGTTAAATATATGTTCTTAAAAATTTATAAATACGTTCAATAATTTGCATCATGAGATACCGTTTCCAAAGCGGTCGGTTCAGGGTTGTACTTGAAACGTGGTGGGTGCGTTTGTCCCACACAGACATGACAGACATGAGAGGTGAGCACAATATTTTATGAACACATATTTTGATTTATTGAATATATATTTTGTTTTTTTATGAACATATATTGGTTTTTACGAACAATTATTTAATTTTATGAACATATATTTTTTTTGTTTTTTTGTTTTGTTTTTTGGTTTTTTTTGTGAATATTGCAACGTTTCACACGCCATACTTCAAGAATATTTGTTGGAATACTTTCAGATATATACCGTAAACAACATTGCTTCAAAAATATAAACAATTTAGGTGTTCTGAATTTTAGTATATAATTTTCACGTAATACTACCTTATTGTGAATATATTACTCCAAAATAATCCTCTGTTGGTTAAAGATTTTTCTGCAAGTTAGATATAGGGAGTAAATATTAACTACCAAGAAACACAATGTCACAAACTTTAAGTTGATAAAATTTTAAATAAGTTCAGTGACACGAATCATTAACTTCATTTTAAATATTCGATCAGACGTCAAAAAGTAATTCTACCCCGAATAGCATATACCGTGAAGAAATAAGAGAGGGACCATTTGGTGTTTACTCAAAGGAATGTAATGGAAGAGAAAATATATAAAGCTATTTCGTTTTTCAACAGTTTGATAGAAAAAAGATAAGTTCTCAAATACGATAACAATTTGTCAGTCTGAATGTTCCCCAATACCAAATACAGTTACAATGTATTAAAGCGACTGGCAATTCGCAGAATAAAGTTTTTCATTCATTTTACCGAAATTGGAATTGCAACCAATACAATCAAATGATTTGATCAAGCATTACAACAGAATTATTTAAGTATAGAACTTTTATAGAAATCATCTGTCAACTAAAAGCTCCCAGATCACCTGGTTTCAGATTGCCAATCATCGGTCATTAAATACCTATTGGCTCAGTGGTTTCATATATGATCTTCCAGTAAAATTTTCCATAGGGACAAATGGTACCATATTCGGCTTTAGCGGATAGCAGACGGGGATCATCGGATATATTTCTGAAAGAGGACTATCTAAGAAGTTTGGTTCTAATTGGCTCAGTAGTTTTAGACTAGAAGATCTAATTCAATATGGTCCAGTGTTAAACTATGTTCGGCTCTGTTGGCAATATCTCTTATTGCTACCAAGTTTTGTTTCAATTGGCTTTGTGGTTTCAGAAGAGATTTTTAAAGAAAACTTTACGACGATAGACGAAAGACGCTAAGTGGTGGTAATAACTCACATGGTGAGCTAAAGGTGTTTTCTAAGATCTAGTACTTTTTGTGTAGAATAACATAAATAGAATGAAAGTATGTCTGCAAAACAACGATAGAAAATATAAACACAATTTATTAAACAAAACAAAATTTACAGCAAACAAGAGCCTGTAACGCTCACCTAGACTATATCCATCTTGATTGGCAGCCTGGACTGGCTCACTGGTTTCAAACAAGAAGATCTTTCAGTGATTTTCCAATTAGGTCCTATGTTAAACTATGTTCGGCTTTGGCGACCATCTTGGATGACGGGTTGGGTCATCGGATATAATTCTGAAAGAAAACCAACTAAGGACCATTGCTGCTAAATTTTGCTCCAAATGGCCCAGTGGTTTTAGACAATAAGATCTTTAAGTAAATTTCGCATAGGGTATTATGTTTAACTATGTTCCGCTCTGGCAGCCATTTTTGGATGGTTGGCGGGATCATCGGAAACATTTCTGAAAGAGAACCACTTAATGACCATTACTGTCTAGTTTTGTTCCAATAGGCCAAGCGGTTTCAGACAAGAAGATCTTTAAATTTCCCATAGGGTCCCGTGTTAAACTACATGTATGTTCGGCTCTGGCGGCAATCATGGATGACGGGTTGGGTCACCGGATACAATTCTGAAAGAGGACCACCTAAGTACCATTGCTACTAAGTTTTGTTTCAATTGGCTAAGTGGTTTCAGACAAGAAGATTTTTAAGTAAATTCCCCATAGGGTCCTATGTTAAACTATGTTCGGTTCTGGCTGCCATCTTGTATGACGGGCCGGGTAATCGGATATAATTCTAAAAGACGACCACCTAAGAACCATTGCTGCCAAGTTTTGTTCCAATTGGCCCAGTGGTTTCAGAGGAGATCTTCAAAGGAAAGTTTACGACGACGACGGACGACGGACGCCAAATGATGGCAATAGCTCACAAAAGGGCCAGGTGAGCTAAAAAACGGATGTGCTCTAAAGCAATTGATATGCGATTCTTTTGTAATTCATAATCCATAAAGATGCTTCCTCATTTCAGATTTATCTGATAATAGAATTCTTCCAATAAAGTCTATGCAAGATTATAAGCAGTGAAAAAAGTCATGTGTAAGAAACATGATGCTGAGCAATATATACGCCAAAAGACTTTTCAAACGTTAAAAGACACATTTTGCCTTCCTAATTTAAAATCCAAATCGTCAATTTTGTTAAAACTAAGAAGTATCTACTTCGTGAATAGCTCTGTCCTTAGATGGTTTTTGCGTTAACTTTTTGGTCTTTTTAGCTCGCCTGGCCCAAATAGAAAACTATGGAAATTTTCACCAAAATAATCTTCTTGTCTGAAACCAGTCAGCAAACTGGAACTTTATTTGGCAAAACATGTGAGCAAATTGGGACCTAAATTGACAGCAATATTCCAGAATGCCAACCAAAATAGATATAATCAAAATTCATTGTTTAAAGTCTGAAAATGATATCCAGGTGATCCTCTAGTTGAATTTCTGTTTCAACTTTCTTGAATATTGTTTTGGTTTTGAGCACAACTGATAAAATTTTCACATCTCGTGCATCAAAATTGGCATCAAAGGAGTAGATACTTTTTAAGGGGGTATCCAACACTTCGACTAAATAGATTTGATTTGTTTAATTTTCATAAAATCTTGATGAAATATTTACTTAACCTGTTGAAATTTGAACCACACAAATCACGGGAATAATTTCATTGGATATATAGCAGTTTGACAAACACTAATTTTGATCGAGAAGCCTGATATTTCTCTGTACTAATAGTATGTGATTAAAACGTTCACCTGCTTTTTAATGAGTTAACTCCCTCAGGTGTTCTGTTACCCCCTTAGGACAAAGAAAAGAATACAGAAATACAACCGACAGATAGGTTCCAATCATTAGTTGCATTGCAGTTACCATTACTTTCATTTTCTTTAGCCTGTGTGTGACTGTACAAGGTACAATGACATACAGAACGAAAAGGATAGACCACTTACTGAGGCAACAGTTTAGGGTGAAATTGACAAAGAATTAGAGAAATGAAGATAACACACAAACCCTCTATAATTTTAATTAAAATAAACATAAAACACTAACAATACAATGAAAGACAGTTCTTGTATAAACAGTATATTTCTGAAATTTTCAAATTTGTCCAATAATCATGAATATCAAATATACATTGTCACCATAAATTCAATAAAACGTTATCTGTACATAATTATGTAAGCCCAAGGTTTAATGAAGAATAGACAACAGTCAAATTACAATAAATGTATTGAGTATGTATTACAGATGTTATTTATTAAGATATAAAGTTTTTAATTTTTCAGGACAAATGTCACTGTGTTTTGTATACAAATCCATGTAATCAGCCCATAATGGTAACAATGAAATATCCTCAATTACCTTTAATCCTCTGGATTCAAATACATTTTATAATAAAATATAATATCACAGATAATTATTGCTTATTCAGCAATATGATAACTTTGAAGCTCATTTGTTAATTTTTTTAATCAACTATCACTGCCCAAGAAAAATACTGAATTTCTGAAAAAAGAAAATTTTTTCTTCATCTTATGTGTTTGTTACTGTGTTATGGCCCTTTTCAGAAACTCATTTCTGGTATCATGATTCTGACTCTAAAATTATAATTTAAAGCAAGTTATCCCTACTGGTTTGCTGCAGTGAAGAGCAATTAGTAGGAAGTAAACTGAAATTATTTATTACTTTGATATACAAATATTTCCAGCTTTATAATCAAGTTTGATTACAAGTATGTTGGAAGCAAAAAGATCGTAAGTAGTTCCCAAATTTATATAAACCAAACATTACTGCAAATTAATGTTTTAAAAACAGTTAATCCTTTACTCTTCACTGCAGCGAACTAGTACTACGTCCAAGCAAGATTCAAATTATAATTTTAGAGTCAGAATCTTGATAGCAGAAATGAGTTTCTGAAAAGGGCTATTGCTTGCAATATTGTTTAACCATAAAAGGTTTAACTTACAATAAAGTTTAGTATTTAAATCACTGGAAAATTGTTATTATAGCAAACTCACTAGAAGAAACTATTGTACAAAATTTGATTCTCTTCATGCATCAGATAAACAGGTAAGTTTAATTGATATGACTTCAGACCCTTCATTTCAATCAATGCCAGAAAAGAAAAATCCTCCGAAACACTTCTATTCTATTTTCATACTGTCAACAGACATATAAAAGAATAAATAATTTCTTTGGCCTTTTTTGTCAACAAGATGGATCTATAAATGTTATTCAGGTCCATACATCTTCCAGATATCGTTTGTGGAGTCTCATTTTCATTACCTCAGCTCTGGCTTCATCTTCTGAACAACCTGAAAAGATAAAAGTTATTGAGTTTAAACATGCGCATATACTTTTCTGTTTTTTGTTTGTTTTTTTATTGAGTATTACTCAACTTTCCCCGAAACTTGCTAATTTTTATTGGTAATGGCACCATGAGTACTACAAAAGAATGGCTGACCTACAACACGAAAGTTGGAAATTTTTATAAATTAGGATTGGAGTCAAACACATCTCATCACAGGTTTCAAGATTCAAAGTCACAACCAGAGTGTTAACAACAGGCTAGTGACTGTTAGTAAAAACTACCCCAAACCCCTTTTTATATTTACGAATTACCTCTAAAAACACTATGCCTCTGTTACTGTACAATAGGACTTTTATTTTTATCTTGTTAGGCAGGGCCTAATCTTGCCGGCGAAATGACGATTTAAGCCGCCAAAGAATTTTCAAAATCGCTAAATCTCGCCGGCCTATTCATTTCTTGGCGAAGTGAAGTCGCTATCGAAATATCAGTAAATGGGAGATAACTCGTGAAATTTTTAGCACAGGTAAATTTTTGAAACAAAATGGCGACCATCAAGAATCGGAATTTTGAAGTGGCTCACAACTTATATTATCAATGTTTGACTGAAATAAATACAACGGCGACTTTAAACCTTTTTGAATTTTATATTCAAAACTATTTAGGGGAAATTGAAATATCGTTTCAGTCGTTTGTTATGAATTGAAGATGCATGGCGTCAGGACGATGTTGCGTAATCACAAAGTCATCTAATTTTATATTTTTATATAATCAGCTGATTGTTGTTTTGTCCTACAGTTAGGATTACAAGGAAACACCTATGATGAAAGATAATTAGCCGTTAATAGGTTAGTTATGTGATTGAAAGTTGGCTTGGGTGACATTGAGTATGAGAATCTCGAGTTACAATGACACAATGTTTTGACAACTTATCCTTTGATAATAAAATATTAAGCTGTGAAAATTAAATTACTCAAGTACTCAAAATTAGTAGATCAAAAGAAAATCAAACTGTATATAACTATCCTAATTTTTTATAGTTTATCAAACTTTTATTTATATATATGCCAATGAAAACGGACACACAGAAAAAGCGCAACCGATACGGTGAATTAAAGTCCACTTCGCCAAAAAAACGACCACTTCTCCCTAATCCATCCTGGAAGGAGAAGTCACTTCTCTATCTTTAAAATCCTAGATTAGGCCCTGTTGTTAGGTGTGTTAAACTTATTCCATATGCAACATGATTTTTAACCTGTAGGCAATTAGTGATCTCCTGCATGGGATCAGGTAAAAAAGTTAACATTAACACACGCATCTCAATTTTGATCATAGGACTTACTGATCATTCTGAAAACTTAAATAACATGAAAACAAAATAAAAAATTTCCTTTCCTTGTCCTTCAAACAATGGTACTCAGGTTTAATCAAATATACTAGTCACAAACATCTTCTATAAACACAATTTTGATAAAACTGGAACCAAATATTTCTGTCTGTTCAATCTCTTAAAACTTTTTTTCATTTCCCATAGAATATCATAAAGAGCTTGGAAAACAGCGTAAAAAAATATGGAAGAAAAAAAAATCTGGATGAAGCTCTGTTGTTTTTCCTCTTCAAATTGGAAGCTTATGTTAATATCACAAAGGTAAAAAATCACCTAAATATTTTGGAAACAAACCTTTGTACGACTGTATAACAGACATGATGGCCTGGTTGACATCTTTGGCCATATTTTCTGCATCCCCACAAACAAAGATGGTGGCATTTTTCTCCATTATAAGGGTTGACAGCTCTGCTGAGTATTTCCGTATATTGTCTTGTACATATCTTGGTGCATCTGTTGACTGGTCATCACGTGAGAAACAAACACACAGATTAGATAATACACCATTTATCTGGAATGCCTCAAGTTCTTTTCTACAATAAAAAAATATATAATGCAGTTCTAAATTAGAACTTTGATATGCTAATTTCAGGGACAATTTTTCTTATTATCATGAAATAAAAATAATGAATGTATCTATATGTATTGGGCAGGTTTTAAATGTACAGTAAATTTCCTCATATAAGGAATCAATATCCTTACAGTAATTAATATTTTTAGCAATTAACAAAATACCTTAAAACACTGTAAGGTCACAAATTATTGCATGTATTTATAATTGCAAATCTTTCTTAACAGACAAAAATGCTATATTAATAAATTTTATTGTTGCGCTTCTTAGAGTACTGACATACTGAATGGCAAAACTTTATGTGAACCAACACCATTACCCAATGTAAGGACAAAAAATGTTGACAACACCATGCTGGACATTTTGACAAAAGAAGGATGATTAAAAATGATCTTTAAAATTAATCCTGCAATTATATATTCTCTGGCCCCCCCTCCCACCCCCACAAAAGCATATCCAACCCCAACTCCTCAGAAAATTAACCTGAATATATAATCTCTGTTTTCATGTCGACATCCATAGAACAGCCAGGTATCACCGTAAACTTCAGGTTCTGACATGTCTCTTTTCAGGACTTCCCTATGTCTTAGGAAACCTACAAATGGAGCCACTCCAGTCCCTGGTCCAATCATTATGATGGGGATGCTGAGATCATCTGACATTCGGAAATGTTGGTTGGTCCGGTTAAATATTGGCAACTGTAGAGAAATGTCCAAATTTTGAAATACCAAAATTATTACAGAAAAATTTCTAGATAGTTTAACTAAATCCTGCAGCTTCTCTTTTAATATAAAATGCTAAAATAAGTTTAAAACTTGTGTATAGATTTTTCTTTAAAAAAAGTACCGATTTTTATCCTAATTTGTTTAAAGGCAATACACTTTTCCAGTAACCTGTTAAACAAAATGCAAAATTTTAAATCTATTTTTGAGTAGAAATTCAGATTATGAAATATAAATAACATACTTCTAAGCTAGAACATGTGACATCAAGATTTTGGATAGTACTTGACAGACTATCTACAGTATCTTCTGTTGAGATGTGCTTGGATTGGATCAGATTCGTCAATTTATCTAACATTCCTGTACAGACTCCGATCCTGCTGTAGGATCTTCCGTCACCAGGAGGAATGTCTATAATGTTAAACACAATCTCAATGGTCCCTGGATTTACCAATGGTGAACTGAAACATAGTTTACATGTAAATGTTTAAGCAAAAGGACGGGGATAAAAGTTTTACAGACAACATTATAGCAGAGAATTTATCCCGATATGATGGCATTAGAAATTAAGAATATAATACATTTTATAACTGCATTGGAAGCCCCCAAAATCTCACATCGTTACATTTTCATACCTGGCATGTATTTAGTATTATTTCATCTTATTAAATTTCTACACATCAGACAAAAGAAACTTACAAAATATCATACATACCTACATACAGAGTATGGCCTAGGCTGAAGTCTTGGTAAACATTCTATATATAAAAAGAAAATTCATTTTAAGGTGGAAATTCTTGTTTTAAAAAATCAATATTGCTATCTTTTTTTCATCCAAACAACCCATCAAAATACTTATACGTATAAGTAAAAATCAGATTTATTTTATAATTTTTTGATAATTTTTAATAAATTTTTAGAGCGTTTGAAACTATATCAGTGTTCTAAGTAGCCTAAAATAGAGGAGAGCAGCACCCCTCTGCTCTCTTTATTGGGACTAATGTAAAATCTGGTGAACAGTTTTAGTACATCAGTGTCAACTAGATAGGACTGAATGAATTGAAAACACATTATAGAGTTAAGGATGTTCGCTGGTCATGTTTTTGAATTTTTGTCACATGTTCAGATACATCATTGGTTTTATCCATTTAAATGCCATAAATTATTTTTCCCGCTAAGACCCATTTTTATTTTCATAAATCTTTTGCATGCAGAATAATAAGCCATTTGTAAAAATCTTATAAAATTGTTGTTATTACTTAATGGTTTTTGTTTGTTTGTTTCTTTAGTTGGGGTTTAATGCCGTTTTCGGCACATTTGGCTATTTCGCGGCAGCCAGATTTTATTGGTGGAGGAAGCTGGATTACCCGGAGAGAACCACCGACCTTCGGGAGGAAAATTGGCAATCCTTGTCTATTAAGATCGGAGTCGAACACACCCCGCCACAGGTGAGATTCGAACTCACAACCCCAGCGTTGACAGGCTAGTGATCATTAGTAGTCATGATGAACTACCTAGAGCAGCAAACATCCTTAAAGAGACAATAGATTATTGAATAACATTTGGACTCTGGGGGGAAATACACCTTTCAATTATTAATCTAGTATCATCAATAAATCAATCATTCTGATATAATTACCCAGAAGTCTCTCTACAGGAGGATTGCATGATGGGAAGGCCAACAAGATGTCTAAAAGAGACAAAGATGGCTGCCGTAAAAACTGAGTATAATCTGATGCTCCTTGTTTACTACATAATTCCTGTAATCTTCTCTTCTCTGATTGGTCTGTTGTATGCTCTATAAAAACTCGTAATAGTGCCTTTGAAATATAAAAGTAAATTTGAGTAAGTGTTTCCTGCATGCAAAATCAACACTGGATTGCTTGGTTAAACTTTCTAAATCTAAAAAAAATTGTTAAGGATGTTTGCTGGTCATGTTTTTGGATTTTTGTCAGATGTTCAGAATCATCTGGTTTTACAACTTTTAAATGCCATAAATTATTTTTCCCTCTAACACCCATTTTTCTTTTCATAAATCTTTTAGCATGCAGAATAATAAGCTATTTGTAAAAATCTTATAAAATCCTTGTTATTATTTAATGGTTTTTGAGAAATAAAACTTGTCAATGATAAAGTTACGTAAAATCAAGAGAGCATATTTTTCCCACCAAATTTTCAATGGCTTATATCTCGAAAACAAGCACACGACCTATAATTTTTTTTCGCTCTTGTAGTTCCTTTATTAATCCACTATCAATATTTACCAGTGTTATGAAAAGCTTGTTATTTTGAAACTGAGCAGCGAATATCCTTAAATCTTTACAAGTTAATTCTGAAGATTGCAAAATCTTGTGAATCACATGTACAGTAGTGATTAGCAAACCCACATGCTATGGGCATTTAAATAATGAAAGTAACTTTTTAATTTGTAATCTGTGTTCCTCAATGAACATATCTTTTCTCATGCTGCTCATAACATCACAATCTTTACATGAAGTATTTCAATGTTAAGTTGTGAGTGAACATTAACAATACAATGAATTTCTTCAAAACAACACTTGGGGCCTCTGTGGCCAACTGGTCTAGGTAGTTCGTCATGACTACTAGTGACCACAAGCCTGTCAATGCTGAGGTTGGGAGTTCGAATCTCACCTGTGCGGGGTGTGTTCGACTCTGATCTTAATTGATAAGGATTGCCAATTTTCCTACCGAAGGTTGGTGGTTCTCTCCGGGTACTCCAGCTTCCTCAACCAATAAAAAATGGCCGCTGTGAAATAGCAAAATGTGCTGAAAATGGCATAAAACCCCAACTAAACAAACAAACAATCAAAACAACACTTACAATTACAGTAATTATAAGAAGGTTAGGATTACATACCTTTTTGGGTGGTTCTCTGATATCAACACAAGTTATAAAGATATGTCTGAGTGTACACTGAGGAGGGATATGTGGTGGTACAGAGGCATTCCTTTTCTTTGTTCCTTCTATAACACTTACACAACAGGTCTTGTCTGCCTGCTCTAACACTCCAAGTCTGTAAATGAAAGTATTCTACTCCTGAATTGTATATTTAAAGTAATATTATGAAAATCTTGGTAAAAAGACTAACTTCTCACCATCATCCATTTTCTTGTAATTGTCTGAAAGTGCTTCATCACCCAAAATGATTTTAAAAATGTAAGACAAATACATGAAATAGTTCAATACAAATTTTTAAATAAAAATCAATGAAACAAATTTTTTCTCATAAAATCAATGCAATGATGTGGGTGAAGCTTGAAAACCATAAATTGATTGAGTAAAATATTTTGCATGCAGATGTATAGCAATTTAACACTCACCTTTTAAGTAGACTATCCACTTCCTTTTCTTCATTCTTAACTATTACTGATATACTGTCTCCTGGCATGTAATCAACAATATTCTTCTGAAACAGAATTTTTTTCTTTTAACAAAAATGAAAATAAAAACATTTAAATGTACATGAAATATACAGAGGTGTTTACCCCTATTTCAGTCTATCAGTAGTAATAACAATTTTCTCAGTATTTTTCAGTAGTATCACCGGTGATCAGCCGGAGTTGCCCGCTTTGTAGCTGACATATTTTGAGTTTTCATAATTTCTTCAAGCACATTTTAAATTATCTTTCGTTACATACTTTGAAAGATCGGTAAAACATACGATTAATAAGAGGTGTCCCGAAAACCACAGAAATCTCTATCTCAGACGCGTTTACTTTAGTTTAATACATAACCACCGCTCATTCAAGCACTTTGAGGAGAAAAAAAAAATTTCTTGAAAAGAACCGGAAACCGTACCTCCGTGAATTAAATCCGTAGTTCGTATTTTGCATTTAAAATCCGTGTAAAATACGGAAAATCCGTAGTGGTAAACACCTCTGAATATATATGACTGAACTAGAAATTCAAATATTTCATCTTGAGTGTTTTTTTTTACTTTATTTCAAACACATGAAAGGATATGGTTGAAAAATTCTTCACACGAATAATCATCACTTATATCGTTGTCTGTCATCTCAAATATGTTAAGTCATCGGCATTTTGGATACTTTCTCAAGTTAGGAGAATCTCTCACCCCAATGTTGTCAGAATGCAAGGAAGTGATGTTTTTCCCTGTGTTAAAGGCCTCTGTGAGTTTTTAAATATGAGGACTGGTAAAATATCATTTTCATGTGCATATAGGGCTATAGACAAGTTAGAGGCTCCCAGGAGCCTGTATCGTTCACCTATATCATTTTCGTAAGCATATAGGACAAGCTAGCTGGCTCAAGACCTGCAATGAACTTTGACCTGAGGGATAGGAAAGAAGTCCATTAAAAAAATTATAATTGCACCATGATATATGGACCTACTGTAACAAAACCAACCACGATAACTGAATAACTAGTGTTGTTTTAAAGGCGTATTTACCTGAGACATTTGACATAGAAATATTGAAAGGATTAAATGAATAAAACCAAGAAAATTTTTATTCTACATGGAGAGCATGAAAGAGGTACATTTTACTTTGCGGAAGGAGACTTTTTTACCATGGCTCGTGATTTCTCAAATTACGGAAAAAAGTAGACTGACTTCACACCCCGAGATTTTAACTGGATATGTGCCATTGTATGGCGATCGTTTTGAGCCATCTCCCATGTTTCAACGAAACGTACAGACTTAATGGCAGCCTATTATTTCATGACTTCTGTAACAGGAAAACAATTGCGCGGCCTGATCCAGTTTGAACTTCACAGGCTGCCAGTCAGTTCCCAGGAACCTGTATCGCTCACCTGGACTATGTCTATCTTGACTGGCAGCCTGTGAAGTTCAAACTGGATCACTGGTTTCAAACAAGATCTTTCAGTGATTTTTCCAATTAGGCCCTATATTAAACACTGTTTGGCTTTGGCGTCCATCTGGGATGATGGGTTGAGTCATAGGATATAATTCTAAAAGACGACCACCAGAGGACCATTGCTGCCGTTTTGTTCCAATTGACCTAGTGGTTTCAGAGGAGAGGATCTTAACGAAAAGTTTATGACGTCGACAAACGCCAAGTGATGGCAATAGATGGCCAGGTGAGCTAAAAACAAAAAGGATAACAGGATACATGTAGGTCTACAATGACATACCAATAATTTAATGCTATCTCCTACTATATTATATTATAGAGAAAAGGTATATGTTAATTCAACCATTTACCTTTGTGTCCAGTTTTAAACTTAATGTTTTCTTTATTGAATCTTCTCTTGTTAATACTGTGGCTGAATTTATGGTTGCCACAACAACAGAACTCGCAGCAGACGGCAATGGGCAGCCATTTTGTAATGGTATATCACATATATTCTGCAAAGGCAAAACTAAAACCTTACATCTGTAATGAATGCATCTTGAACGTTACTGTAAAGATTTGTAATATGGATTTTAAAAATTTCAATTTTCAAAATATTTTTTTCTTTTTTAAATTACCGTATGTAAAATTAAGTGATTTCTTCATAACATTTATTTCTTTCATATATTTGTAGTTTACCCTAATTTATATTAATTAAATATAGTACTAACAATAGACTGTTCCTCCTGATATTCAATCTTTAGATATTCAGCAGGTAATACAGGAACTGATATGGAACTCTCTGATAGAGGAGGTAAAGAAAGTGTCAAACTTTGCTGACAGACTCCAATGGTTCTGCTTTCTCCAATCTGGTTAGAACTAGCAGTTTCTTTTTGATTAGAATTTTCCTTGAATGAATTTAATCTACTGTCTGATATTTTTAACTGATCTGAATCACTCTTAGTCAACTGAGACAAAGTAATATTTGATGAGATTTCAGAATTTTTACTGTCTGACTGTGTTAAACTGTCATGAGAATTGCTCTGAGAATCTAGATTTGTTCGTATTCTGTCATGTCCATTGACCTCAGAACTTACAACCTGGTTATTCTTTGAGTCTGATAAGCCATTGTTCAATGAATTTCTCTTATCATTATTCGTTATTTCATTTTTTTCTAATTCACTTTTCCCATTTAAGACTGAGCACGATTCCTCAGACAAAGAATCTTCTGTCAACTTATTATTCAAAATTATGCTTTCTATATGACTAGTGCCATCGATTCCATTTTCATGTTGACTTAATCTTGCATTTTGTTCTGCAGTAGTTGTACAAGTAATACCACTACCAACACCAAGGAACTTCTGTAATGCTGAAAACAGCCCCTCCATCCAGGGTTCTACAGCAACTTCTAGCCTAACAAAAAAATAGTCATGTATAAATTTATTTGATTGCTAAGAAATTAAAATTAGACGTCGCTCTTCTATTTTCATATTTTTAAATGATTGTGGATGGTGGAAAAATTTGGTTCTCACGACAATTACAATGCATTAATTCTTAAATAATGGAGTACAGAAACAAGAGGCTCCTAAGAGCCTGAATCGCTCACCTGTTACTTTTTGTGTAGTTCTTGTATCAATGATTATTTTTGCTATTTAATGTATACTGTTGCATTTTTCGCCTAAATATTGACTTGAACAGCTAAAATATAGAATCTTGAACCCAAATATATATGGATGCTAGGGACTTTTTCATCGGTTGCTATGGACTTTGTCAATGGCATTGACCCTTGACCTTCCATTTTGACTTGAACAGGTAAATTGTAGGGTCCTGAACCAAATAGATCTGGTTGGTAGTGACTTTTCCATAAGTTTCTATGGATTTTTTCAATGATCTTGACCCTCCATATTGACTTGTAAAGTTAAATAATAGGGTCCTGAATCTAAATATATATGGTCGCTATGGACTTTTTCATGTCACTATGGACTTTTTCAATGACCTTGACTCTTGACCTTTCTTTTTGACTTGTACAGGTAAATTATAGGGTCCTTAACCCAAATATGTATAGTTGCTAGGGACTTTTTTATTGGTTGCTAGGAATTTTTTTATTGATTGCTATGGACTTTTTCAAGGACCTTGACCCTCCATTTTAGTT
Organism: Mytilisepta virgata; assembly: GCA_028015205.1. NCBI lineage: Eukaryota > Metazoa > Mollusca > Bivalvia > Mytilida > Mytilidae > Mytilisepta > Mytilisepta virgata. The sequence goes on from CM051510.1 coordinate 7,594,669, forward strand.
GGACAGCTACCATTTAATTTATTTCAAGTTATGCTCTTAACATCTGTGACAATATGTCAGACCATTATTTTTACTGATAATTAATGTTTACATGTAAATAATCTTTCAAGGGCAAAGACTCCCATAAGAGGTCAACTGACAATTTTGGTAATATTGACTTATTTGTTGATCTTACTTTGCAGAACATTTTTGCTGTTTACAGTTTGTTCTTATCTATAATAATATACAAGTTAATATCCTAAAACTGCAAAATTTCCTTAAAATTAACAATTCAGGGGCAATAACCCAAAAATGGGTTGACCAATTCGTCTGAAAATTTCATGACAGGTAGATTTTGACCTCATAAACATTTTTATTTCCTACCAGTCTTGCTCTTACTACTTTAGTTTTTGAGATATGAACCAAAAAGTGCATTTATCACCTATTTTCTGTTTTTAGCCATGGCAGCCATGTTTCTTGATGGACAAAAATCCAAAACACAACTTTATACTAGATACCCTCAGGATCTGTCAGCCTAAGTTTGGCTGAAATTTATTCAGTAGTTTCAGAGGAGAAGATTTTTGAAAGTTTACAAAGATGAGGAAAAAATGTGAAAGATTGTCTTCAAAGGGCAAAAACTCCTGTAAGGGGTCCATTGACAATTTTGGTCATGTTGACTTATTTGTAGATCTTACTTTGTTGAACATTTTTTCTGTTTACATTTTGTCTTTATCTATAATAATATTCAAGATAATAACCTAAAACTACAAAATTTCCTTAAAATTAACAATTCAGGGGCAATAACCCAACAAAGGATTTACCGATTCGTCTGAAAATATCATGGCAGGTAGATCTTGACCTGATGAACATTTTTATCCCAGTCCGTTTTACTCTAAATGTTTTAGTTTTTGAGATATAAGCAAAAAACTGCAGTTTACCCCCTATGTTCTATCTTTAGCCATGGCGGCCATGTTTCTCAACGGACAATAAAATAACACACAAAATTTATTCTACCGGTAGATACCCTAAGGATCATTCAGCCTTAGTATGGCTGTAATTGGTTCAGTGGTTTCAGAGGAGAAGATCTTTGGAAAAGTTTACTACGGACAACGGATGCCAAGTGATAGCAAAAGCTCACATGTACTTTTAGGACAGGTGAGCTAAAAAGAAAATTTATAAGCATAATTTTTTCTTGAAAATTGTGCAGGTACATTTGATTTTTCAATATCCTGAAATATTTCTGCCACTAATATGTCCTACCCTACAGCACCATCTGCCCAGCCAGAATCATAAAATCATTTAGCACTAATATGACCTACATGTACCTTACAGCATCATCTGCCCTAGCCAGAATCATAAAATCTTTTAGCACTAATATGACCTACCCTACAGCATCATCTGCCCAGCCAGAATCATAAAACCTTTTAGCACCAAGCTGTTCTAATCGTCTGTCCACTGTTTTACCATTGTTACAAAAATTTGTGTAGTTGGAGTCACCAAGACCTGTAAAACAATATATTAATAATTCGTGGTCTGATATAATGATATTGTATCTACGGGTACTGCTTTGAACATGCAAAAAGATTAAAAAAAAATTTAGACATTTTTTTGTATAGCTGCTTTTCAACTTTTGAAATTAAACCCTGGTAATTTTGAAGTAAAAACAATTTCGTGCTATACCTGTAGGTGAACTGTTCAGGATAAATCTTAGACTTTGAATACATGGGGAAACAGTACATATTTTGTGTCTTTTTAAGATGAAATTTTTTTTCACTGATTTGATAGGATATTTACAAAGATAGATAAGATTCTAGATATGTGTTACCCAGGACTGTATAATTGAGATTTTCCAAATAATTTGAAGGTAACGTTTTCTTCTTCAGACGTCTGACAAATTTCTGGGCTGTATCAGGTGGTTCTCCATCTCCTGTCGTAGATGTAACTATGACAATACAATGTTCACGTTCAATATTAAACTGAAAAAGAATCAGAAAATTTTATTAACATGTACATAAAATTATACATACATGTGATCAATTCAAAGGGGAAATTTTTTCCCAAACTTTATAATTAAATTTTGGATTGTAACCTTGTTGCTGATTGTTGAAGGTTTTTGTGTTTATTGTTCAATGAACAAAATTTTCTCTTTGACTGTGATGTTATGCCGTCTTAAAAATCAATTTTGGGGACTTCACACATTATTTTTAAATTAAATTATAAGGAATGTCTGTCATTATTTTTTGTTCATTCAAAATAACATCAAAAATGTGATGCACACTGAATATAAACCCCTTTGTGGGTTATTTAGTGTTCATCAAATTTTTTATGTTTTTTCTTCATAAACAAAAAAATAATGACAGTCATCCCTTAAAAAGAACAATTTTTACAGATAAATGGAGAAATATATACAGTGGAACCTCTGTAAACCGAACAGCTGTGGGACTGGAGAAATCGGCCGGTTTTCAGAGGACCAGGTTTTAAGAGGTTCCGGACAGTGAAACCGGAAGGGTATTACAATGTATTATAACGATGATGTAAAATTGTGCCATGTACATGTACCACGCGCACATTATTTTTATACAATTAATTGTTTTTAATTTCAATCTGACGTTTTTATTGATGCCTGATTATCAACTTTCACACTTTTTTTAAAATGGTTATTTAGTTAATGATGTCAATCATCGATCGATTAAGGATGACATGTATTACGGTTCACTGATATTCCAGGTAATATATTGTTTCAGCCGGTTTCTGGAGGTTAATTTGACCAGAATATATATGTTTTGTACCGGAAAGTATGGCCGGTGTTCGGAATTCAGAGGGTGAGGTTTTCAGAGGATTTTTTCTACTTGAATATATAGGCAAATACCGGACCGAAAGTAAAAGTTCGGTTTTCAGAGGAATCCGGTTTTCAGAGGAGCCGGTTTTCGGGGGTTCCACTGTATAAAAAAAAGTTGAGGAGTTATACCATATTATTCTAACAGCATTTTCGGTAAAGGACGAATCTAAGCTGTAACGCATGTGATATCACAATTGAATGTAAAAAATATTACAAGAATTACGTTAAAAAATGTCCTTGAAAATAAAGCAATTTACATGTATCATATACAATGTACAGCATAAAACTTAATTTTTATTTATTTCTTCAGAAAGATTACAAAATATTTTTTGTTTTACATAACATTTTCTTGTGTATAAAAAAATGATTATTTAAAATTCAGGAAATGACATTTCAAACAATTTTAAAAATTAGTCCACACCAAATAAATTTTTTGTTCTTTGGATTTTTGGATGGCAAAAATAGGTGCAAGGGGTCGAAATTTAAATTTAAATTTTTTTCTTGAAAACTTTGTTTTTTTCGAGTGCAGTTAAAATTAACGTGGCACACATTTTTTAAAGTAAAATATTGGAAAAATGTGAAAAATCCCAATTTTTACAAAAATTTTAGGAGTGGGCAAACAATTTTCCTTTTTAATTTATTGAAAAATGAAAAATTTGGGGAGAATTTTCAACATTTTTGCAAAAATAAGCAGCAATAAAAACTTTTCTTAAAATTTACAGAGTCCAAAAATCAGAGCGACGAAATCCAAAGAATTAAAGATCAATTTGGCATCACGGGTATGGCCTTAAGAAAAATTATTGCACCAAGCCAACTATACTGCAATACATTCATAGTTTGAATGTGAATTTATCGTTATTTTTCTTTCTGTTTGTGTTTTTTCATCAGTAAAACTTATTAGGTCCTGTGGCCTTTTTAAATAGTTCAAAATACCTTGTACATGCATATTCTCCATTTTTGGTACATGTGAGTTGTCTCCCATTTAGAGAGTTGTGTGGTCTTTGAAGGTGTCTTCTTACTCTTCTATAGATATTAATAGACAAATTGTAACTTTTCTGCAAAATGTTTTGTCTTTCCTAATAATATCATCCACACATATTAATCATATGTATTTAGTAATATTTTCCCATAATTTTCTATGTGTTGTGAAGGCCTTGCCCAATTCAATTTTCATAGAAAATGTTTAAAGTAATTTTTGCCCTTCATGTAACAACACAACTTATGTCAGGAAAGATAACTCATGCATATTGGAGACAACTCTAATATCTGCAAGTAGGAAATATTATTTGGAATGTTTGATCAATACACAACATCCTATAGCTACTAGTTTTAAATCTGTTCCCAATAGTTGTAAAAATTGATGCAACCATTTTATCACTAAACCTACTTTCTTTTCTGTTTGACTAAGGCAGTGAAGATCAGCATTCATATTAATCTTTTCAGCCTTTTCTGCTATCTCTTCTGATATGGCTTTGGCCTGACCAGTCTGTGATCCATATAACAGCAGAAAACGATTCTTTACTGACACAGGCATGTTTTAATGAATCTGATAAATTTAAAAGTCAATTAATAGTTTTAGAAAACAAAGAATTGGGGGGGGGGGGGGGGGGTTATGGTTAGTTGACCATAGACTCCCAAGAGCTGGTATTGCTTGTCTGGAACCTTTTGCTATTCTGACAAATATAATCACAATGAAACGTTTCAAGATCTACAGAAACCGACTACGATATATTCTGTTGTGATATTCAGCCTATATTTTTGTGGATTTTTCTAATTGAGGAGACATTTTGGAAGCACCATTACTCATGTGATCTATGGATGCAACCAATAAGTAGCCATGGTTTTAAGATTAATCAACCTTGACTTAGGTTTTTCCTAGGAACTAATTAACATGGAATTCAAAATAATCATTCAACTGATTAATAAAATCTCTTAAATGATTTACATATGGAAGGAATGTATTTTTAAAGTTTTATATTTATAAATATCACAATTGTTTTGATTAAATTTGCATTCAAACGTTTCATAATGGAGATGTCAATAATAAATCCGAGAATACTGCACTTCTTTAGTAGCCTTAGTGTTATAACCCACTGTGCATTGCTGTGGTGCAAAATATTTTCAGTGATATGTAAATGAATCCCCATGAATTTTAACACAGGATATTCTCAACAACTGGCAAAGCATCGTCGGAAACCAACAGCCGTTCATGCTTACGCTTTGCTACACTTACCAACCATGGCTCAATTTGTTCTTTTCTCGTTTTCATCAGGGTTCTCACTAAGAATTTTTCATGATGAGTCCTGGACATGCTTGTCTTCTTTGTTTGAAAACTATATCGAAAATTACAATTGAATTGCGTACCGGCGATGATATATATCTTGACCTAAAGCTCGTCTTTGAACTATCACTTGATTGGCTGTGTTCCCATTACAGAATCATAAGGAAACCAATCAAAATGGTTAATGAATTACTCTAGCTACAATAATGTAGCTCCTGTGACAACTTTTGACTCTGCGGAGCTACAAAGCAGTCCCATTACTCGTAATGAGGCAGCTGGGTGTAATTCACACCTAGGGGTTTTAGTCATACTTTCCACCTGTTTTGGTTCAAAAACTGTAAAAATATTATATTTCTATCATTATCAGTTAAAATAAAGTAACACACCATGAACTAATGGGAGATTTCCAATCCAGAAATCTGCATTTAAAAATTTCATCCACGTTTTGAATTTTGTTTACTTTTCAAGTCCAGGTGGGATTCTCGCTAAAGTCACGTTCCAAATATGGAAGTTTCCATTGACAAAATACTAGTTCTCGCAATGTTGTCAGTCATAGTCTTAGTAAGGATATCCGTATAAGGTCAGGCCATGCCCACTGCGATCTCACGATATATGTCATGGTGGAAAGAAAACAATTTTGAAACCGACAAAATGACCAGATGTGCAAAACAACAATTTCGACATTAACATGAATTTATAATGAAGTAATTTTACATTTCATATTCTGGAAATTATACAGTTCAATGATATTTCAGGTAAACACGACCTCTTATTGCCACATGTAAAAATTATATTTGGTCAATTACGAATAATGAGACCGCTTTGTAATTCCGCCGCGTCAAAAGTTGTCACAGGAGATACATTATTGTAGCTAGAATTATTCATGAGAACAAGAAAAAATTAATTGACCTAAGGCCGGTAAGTGCAGCAAAGCATAATAAGCGACATGCCGTGGGTTTGCGACGATGCTGGCAAAGCAGTATAGAGGAGTCAGGAATAATTTTAGCCAATCTTTTTAATCATAGTTGCATTGTAAACATAATTTTGAAAGGCAACAGACAAATGAACCAAGGAAGCTAAAAATGTAATCCAAAAATTCATATTTTTCTCAAATTAACACTTCAGAACAGCTGCAAAAACGTACTTATAGAAAAAAAATAACCCCCCCTCCCCCTCCCCCCAGAACTGGCAGAAGAAAAATGATTATCATACTGCCTCTATTCCTGAGTGTTTAAATTACTTCATGTGGAAATATGAGTTCTTTTGTTTTTTATAACGCTGCTACAACAGTTAATTAATACTTACATACTTGTATACGACCCTCTGGGAATCGTGGTTTCGTAAGAAATGATGACAGCGGAAGTTGGTGTTGATTTTATACCAAACATTGAGACTGGTTTACTAAACTTCGCTGAGCTCTTAAGTAAGTACATTTATCAGTCTCTAGTTTATTTTTACGGAATCATTAATGCATTGTGGTTTATCGTCAATAATATATTGTATGAATCTGTGTTATTTGGTGCATGCTATATTCCTCCTGAAAGTAGTAACTTTAGTTCTATTGACATTTTCGATGTAATTGAAGCAGAACTTTTAAAGTATGCAGTAGAAAAGAACTGTAAAGTGTGCCTTCTTGGCGACTTTAACGCGCACACAGGCAAGAAAGAGGACTTTATTGACATTAATCACTATGTTAGTGATTTTATTCATCTGGACAATGATGTTAAACAAAATTATGATTTTGTCAATTTAGATGCATTAGGTATTTGTAGTAAACGCTTTAGTCTTGATAATTCTGTTAATAACTATGGAAATAGATTACTATTGTTATGTAAAGATTTAAATTTATTAATTGCTAATGGCAGACTGGGTAAAGATAAAGGTATTGGCTCACTTACTTGCAAAAATTCTACTATAGTTGATTATTGTATTTTGTCTCCTGAACTGTTTTCATATATTTTAGATTTTGAAATTCTTCCTTTTGATCCTATGCTTAGTGATGTGCATAATGCAATTTATATGGAAATTTCATGTAAGAGTATGCCTATTGTTGTTGAAAATGTAAATGATATTCACGAAAATACAAATGTTATTACTAAACCAAAGTGGATAAATGACAAATACCAAGAATTCAGTAATTGTTTAGATGATGCTGATATTCAGTCACTAGTTGCTAAACTTGACTCGTTAGATTTAGAACAAGTAGAAAATGTTATTGTTAACTCATTAGTTAATGAATGTAATGCATTAATTTTAGAAGCTGCTTCTAATTGTAATTTGTTGGTTGAGAAAAATATTCCTTCAAGAAAGGTTAATAATTGTAATAAGAAAAGAAAAGTTAAAAAACCATGGTTTAACAGAGAGTGTAATGAAAAACGCAAATTGTATCATAGAGCAAAATGTTATAACTGGAGAGTTAAATCAGCTGAAAGTAAACAAAATCTATTAAGATGTAGTAAAGAGTATAAGAAAGTGTTGTGTACCCAATATAATTTGTATAGTAAGAATTTTATTAAGAAACTTAGAAATCTTAGACAAAATGATTGTAAATCATACTGGGATTTATTGAACAGAGCATGTAGTAGCCAGACTAAGCAAAATATTATTGATAAGGTATCGCTTGATTGTTTTCTTGAACATTTTAAGAACCTGAATACTGTACAAGATGTTAATGATGATAATTTTGAAAATATTGATGTAGAAAATATTAGCAATTTAAATGCTGAACTTAATAGAGCTATTACTGAAAATGAGGTTAGCCAAGCTATTAAAGGCTTGAAAAATAACAAGGCTTGTGGAAATGATTTGATACTAAATGAGTTTTTGAAGCATTCTGCAAATAAACTGTTACCAATTTTTGTTGCACTTTTTAATGTTGTATTTGACTCGGGTTATATACCAGAAGCTTGGTCAGAAGGTATTATTGTACCAATATATAAAAATAAAGGAGATCCAGCAAGTGCTGATAATTATCGGGGCATAACTGTTTTAAGTTGTTTTGGTAAACTTTTTACATGTGTATTGAATAATAGACTTAATTGTTACTTAGAAAACTTTAATATACTTTGTGAAGAGCAGGCAGGCTTCAGAAAGCAGTATGGTACTACTGATCATATCTTCAATATTAACTGTTTGATTGATCTTTATTTGAGATGTAATAAACCTTTATATTGTGCATTTGTCGATTACAGAAAGGCTTTTGACTCTGTTGATAGAGCTGCACTTTGGCAGAAGCTATTACAACAATGTATTGATGGTAAAATGTTTAAAGTTATTCACAGTATGTATAACAATGCTAAATCATGTGTACGTTTAGGTTGTAAAACATCAAGTTTCTTTAATAGCAATGTTGGAGTGAGACAGGGTGAAAACCTGTCACCTGTACTGTTCTCATTGTTTTTGAATGATTTAGTTGAATTTCTATCGCATTCATATGATGGTTTGTCAAATGTTTACAATGCTGCTCATATATTCCTTGATAATAACGAAATTGCTGTTTATTTCAAACTGTATCTGTTACTTTATGCTGATGACACTGTAATTTTAGCTGAATCAGAGTCTGAATTACAAGCTGCTTTGAATGCCATGTACTTGTATTGCAAATGCTGGAAGTTAGAAGTAAATGTATCGAAGACAAAAATTGTAATTTTTAAAAAGCGTACTGTTAAATTGGATGAAAATCTTGTTTTTACTTATAATGGTCAGAATATAGATATTGTAGATGACTTTACATATCTTGGAATTATTTTTACAAAAAATGGCTCATTTTGTAAAAATAAGGAAAGGCTGGTTGGTCAAGCTAGAAAGGCTATGTTTAGTATCTTAAAAAAGAGTAGAAAATTGAATTTACCTATTGACATTCAGATTCAAATGTTTGATACAATGGTTTTACCAATTTTAATGTATGGTTGTGAAATTTGGGGTTTTGCAAATAACAATATAATTGAATCGTTTTGTTTACAGTTTTATAAATCTATACTAGGTTTGAAGAAAACTACACCTAACTGTGTTTTGTATGGTGAGTTAGGAAGATTTCCTATTGATATTTTTATCAAGAGTAGAATGGTTGGATTCTGGAAGAGAATAATTTGTAATAAGCAGGATAAGATTGCTGTTACTCTGTACAAAATATTATATAACATGCATATTGAAAACTTTTTTCATTCTAAATGGATTGTTTGTATTGAACATACATTAAATAATTGTGGTCTTACACAATACTGGTTGTCACAAAGTGTACCAAAGAATGTGAATTTATCAAATCTTGTTAAAAAATGTCTCTGTGATCAATTTAAACAGAAATGGGTAGCTGATATATATGAGTCTCCTAAGTGTTTGAATTATAGAATTTTTAAAACTGTGCACAAATTTGAGAGTTATATTGTTGATTTACCATATGATCTTCGAAAAGCATTAGGTAATTTTCGATGTATGAATCATAAATTGCCAATTGAGCAGGGTCGTTTTTGGGGCGTCGATCGTGATGATCGTATCTGTGATTTATGTAATCTATGTGAAATTGGTGATGAATTTCATTATTTGTTTAATTGCAATTATTTTTCAAATGAAAGAAAAAGGTTATTGCCACAAAATGTTTACAAAAGGCCAAATACTGTAAAATTTTATGATCTTTTATGCTCTGATAATTACAGTACACTTGTTAAACTTGCAAAATTTTGTAAAATTGTGTTGTCTGTTGTGAAATAGGTTTGCCTTCCTATGTAAAATTTATACTGGATATATTTGATACATTGTACTTGCATTGATATCATACCATTTCATTCATTCTTTCCACATTTATGTATATGTGTTCATTATATTGTTATTACATGTTAATATTCACATTCCCCTGATGGGGACTTGAGAAATAAAAAGTTTCAAAGTTTCAAGTTTCAAGGAATCACACGTAAGATTTTTAAAAAACGAAACATTAACCCCTCGTCCAGTTTTCAATTATCATGTTATATGGTACATTTATACGGCTTTCTTTAGAAAAAGAGGGTAAAAACTGCATAAATGAAGTAATTGGCGAGGACGCCAGAGAAAAATTTTCTTTTGTAAAATAAATATAAAGTGTAAAAATTAGAGAGTAAATGGGCGATCTGGGTACACTGGGCGATTTGGGTTCCCCGACGTTAAGTAAATAAGTAAAGTCAAGAAATACCAAAGGGATATTTGAAGGAGGGTAAAATCGAAACAACTGACAATCTCCGGAAAACAACGAAAACAAGACCAAAACAATACATGCATTACAATTAAACACTAAAAACATATGAACAACATGGGCCCCACCAAAAACCTGGATAGACTCAGGTGATCCGGAAGAGTAAGCAGTAAAAATGTTTTGAAGGTTTATTTCATTTTTTAAAAGATGAATAAAAAATTAAGAATATGTTATATCCTAGTTTTCAACCGATGGCACCATAAACAGCCATGACTAAGTCCAGAAAGGGGAAGTTAGAACTTTGGAAAACAGTAAAAGCGTCTCTTGTATCATCAATTTTAGTATATATATATTCCAATTTTCGAAATTTATGGCAAGCTCTGAAAAGGGACAGTATTTACTATTCGTATTAGCTTTGTTCAAATGTAGCTCTTCTGTATAAACGTATTTTGCTTATTCGAGACACTCAGGGTTATCAACAGTAAGTACATAATCAAGATACCCGTAGTTGTTAAAAAATTTCAGTTAATTCATCTTGGTCCTGTATTACACCTTTAGGATTTTTTTCATAAAAGACTTTCATAACTAACCCAAGGATTTGAATAGTAGACCACTATTCAAATCTTTGATTAACCAGAGAATATCATTACTGTCAAATACTGTTCGCAAATCACCAAAAAACGTTTGGAGAATTTTTTAATCTAAAATCAAATTTTGCTACAATGATTAATGACAAGTTCTTTTATGCTTGAAGAAGGAGAACTTATAAAATGCACAGACAATTTAGTGTTGGTAAATTTGCTGAGGCAGATATATAATGAAATTTAGTATGTAATTTATATATAAATCAATGCATAGCAGGAATATGCTGGTTTTGGGTAGAAACTAGCTGGAACTGTTCCGTTGCTGGACTAAAACAAGATCCATTGACCATGATCAGTGCAATTAGATCAGGACGGATATGTTTTAATTTTCTAACGAAAGTATGTGAAGGCTTTGCAGCTCTTGTTGAAGAAGTTATTCTTTTCTTCCCATATTGCCAATTTCCGAATAATAATTCAGATTCTTCATTGTCGTGTGCAAAGAGAAAGAGACAAGAAATTAGTTTATAAATTAACCAGTATTCCTCCTGTGATGTACATGAACTGTTGGCGGACTTCATGTGATCACACAATTATTGATAAGAATTGTAATATTCAATGAAATCAACAAAAGATATTTCACTGCATACACTTGAGTCTGTCTTTTATTCGATATATATTCTTAGTTGGAAATATCAAAATTATGGAAAAATTTGATACGAAAATGTCCAAAGTGCCTTGTTTGCAATGGGTAATTATCGTTCACTCACCCTTGGTTGGAACAGCAGATGGCAAATGAATACAAACATGTTATGAATATATGGATGTTGTTTCAGAGATAAATATTTGATGCTGTTTCAGAAATATCTTGCCTGCAAAATCATTAAGATTTTAGAAAAAGTTTACGATGCCTTCTGAAAGATATACCCATATCTCGCCTTTAGCGACTTTTCGTCACAGGCGCGACAAAATTGGCTGCATTTCTCCGCAACTGTAATACCTAGGCAAATCATATTTGGTCTATAGACACCTGTCAAACCAACATTGACCTGAATTACTTGCATCACAATTTCTCTATTAGGGTCCATTTCTTAGCATTTTTAATACCTAGACCCATCATATTTGGTCAATAGTTTTTATTGGATGCATATGCCAATCTAATATCTGTCACCCGATTTCATGATTAAGGGACTGTCGAATATTTACCAGGCAGGGTAAATTGCCAATTGGATGTGGGACAGGTAGTTTTTCAAAGCTGTCGCCCATGGGACATGGACTTATGTTTTTTAATGATATATGGTGAAAAACAACTTCAAAACACCTCAGCATTTCAAAACCCCAATTTTGTTAATTAAAATAAATATAATTAATATAAAGTTTGACCAAAATCATAAACATAACTGAAATTAGTATTTTTGTTTTACTAAGAGGTACATTTTCCATTCTAAATTTAAATATAAAACTAAGGAGTAAATCCCTATTTCAAAGCTTTCACCTTATACGGTTCTTTGGCTTTTTGTTTTAATAATTTTGTCTATGTTTGCTCATAATTTGGTTTTATTGACTAGCTTTCCGAACTTTTGGTGTTAAGCCCTGCTGAAAAAGAATTAGTTTCTGAAATGGCCATAAACATGATTCAGGGCATGACAATTTTAACTACTGTTTATAAACAGACCACAGCTAGCTTTATCAATTGATACATACAATTAATGGAACGCAAACTTTTTATGGAAGTCACGGGACATTGATTTTTTTTTATATCCCAGATTATTAGTATGGGACATCCAGATTTTCACCGCCGCCCCGCTATTTCTCAGCAATTGTACCAACTTTACCCACAGTATTTGGCTGATAGTTCTTAGTGGGTATATATATATACCAGTTTGACATCAAATACCTTACGTTTGACCTCTATTTTACGCTTGTGTGACTTGTCATATTTCATACATGTGACAAATTCAGAATATGGGCGAGATTTTGATCATTTAAGGGTGTGATTAAAGGGGTGTTCTTGGGTGAGATTTTCGGATTTAACAAACTATAACCTTCTTACATTGAAATTTTCTTATTACATATTATCATGTCATAACGTACTGCCAAGAATTGTTATGCCCCGTAATTTTTGTATTATTGGCATTATTAATGTTATAGTACTTTGAAAATATATTCTCTGTTCTGTATTTTGGTATTAAATGACTGTCATTTTTGCATTAAGTCCATTTCTCAGCAACTGTAGTACATAGGCCTACCATGTTTGGTCTATAGATAGTTCTTGGCGTGTGTCCACACCTGAGGGACTCGAGTCACATGATTTAGTTTATTTCTCTGTAGCTGTAATACCTATGGTACAAAATGTTGGTGGGAGTCAGACACCTGACCTGGACTTCAATTTCATGCCCGAGTGACTCGCATCACATTTTTACAAGAAAGTCCATTTCTCAACAAGTGTTATACATGTATTTAGACCCACCATTTTTGTTTTTCTAGATACCTTTTGGTGGGAACATACCAGTCTGAGACCTGTCAACTTAACCCGGACACATTTTAGGCTTGAGTGACATGCATGAGATTTTTCAGACAAATGTCATTTGATCATTACTATTTCTTTTTAATGCATATTTCTTTGAGTTACAAAGTCGGGCATCACATAATCTTTATTATATGTCCATGTGCGTACCAAGGCAAGACATTTAATGTGTCCACTTGTTTTCCTTTTGATAAATATCTGAAGTTGTTTCATTGAGCAATATCTAAGGATAAAATTTGTCATTTCGTACAGAAATATCAAATGTCATTTGATTTTCATATTCAGTATCAAATGGCAAAATATCAAAACTAACACATTAAGCAGAAAAGAGTTTATTGTAATAAATAAATTAAGCAAATATAGGATGATTGACAATGATTATTAACCTTAATTTCATAATTTCTAAGATATTTGTTTTTGAAATAAAATTAAAAAAAAAAAACAGTTCAACATTTCCAAAATCTCTTCCCATACTCAATATTAACAGTTTAAATCTAAATTTACATAACATTAAACATTTAAAATAATTTCTAATATCAAAAATAAAAAATCTTTTGAAAAGTGTATAAAAAAAAAAATAAAATAGGAAAGTATTAGGGAAAAAAATAGCAGTGATATAAAGAAAAGTAAATATAAAGTATAAGAAATAAATTGTAAAGGAAAAAGAAAGTTTAATCACAAATGAAAGAATAATTAAAATGAAAGAAGAAAAAAACTGCAAGAATTAAAGTAAAGTAAAAAGAAGAAAGGCATACTAATTCTACATGATACACAAATCTATTATCTACCTGTTCACCCAGAAAAATAAAGGGTTTTTCATACAATGTGGATATACATAGATATATATGTGGATTATAATCTTTAAACAAAACATGAATATTGCAAATAAAATATAAAGAAAAGCATACTAGCATACTAGATAATTTTTTTCTACTTTTAAATTTTGCAATTTTTTTTATATGTATACATTTTTTTCTATTTTTTTGGTTCCACATCCCACGTTTTTTTCCTGTACTGCTTAGAATTTATTTTTTCAAGTATTTTTTTTGTACAAATATTATTTATATAATTGTATTTTGTTGTTATATGTGTATGCTAAATTTATAAATCGTTGTTTCTGCGAGTGTGACTTAGCGTTTTCAATACTGTTTATACATGCTTGTTTGAAAAGAATTCTGTGATAGTGTACAAGCCGTTTTACAGTAACATGAAATAAAAGTTTAATACTTTTATGTAAGGTATCCTGTAAACTGCAGTGACAGAGTGTGACATGTTGTTTTATATTGTTTTGTACAGCATATAACTACACATTAACTCCAGAGATAGTGTGACATTTTACTTAATATTTTTTTGTATATTAATTGTAAAGAGAGGAATGTGACATGACGTTCGATATCTTTTTGTATATATGCAAATACATTATTTCTATTATTTCACTGCAGTGAATATATGTCCTTTTTTCTTATTGTCTTTATGGCATACACAACTGTAAGTATCATTTGACTTTTGGTTCTTATATCAATGTTAATCAATGTATATTTTTTCATATAGAATGTGGGTTTTTTTTTTTTAAATAATCTTTTTTCTTTTTCTTCTGTTTTACTGTTTTATGTTTTTTATGTTTTGTATAGTATTTTTTTTTCTTTTCATTGCGGTGTTGGCAGTGTTTGTTTTGTTTGTATTTTGCTGTTTAGTGTTTTATATTTTTTTCTGATGGTAATAATATATCTGAAAGAGAGAATCTCTATTAAACACAGTTTTCCTACCAATAATACATTTTTGGAAAAATTTTCACAGAGAAAAATTGAGAATGGAGTTTTTTACTATTGTTCACGTTTTGAAAATGCAGACATGGATGGAATTTCAGTATTTCTTGAACCTATGGCCATCTGGTAGACATCACGTGGCCTTGTACGAGACGAGACTTGGGTGTCCTCTGTTGGCTGGCAAACTGTAGTTTCTGTGTCAGGTTTAAGTTCATCTGGATTATGTGGCAGGAGAATTTTCTTCTGATCTTCAATACTACGCCTTACTTTCTTGGAACCCTCAATCATTTTGACACAGTCTTCCTGAGAGACTGATGACTGTAACCTCCACTGATCTAGCTGTTGTTGTTGAATGCTCATATTTTCCATTAATCCTTTTTCCACTTCTTTGAACAAATGAAACTTCTGAAATCAGAAAAATTAAAAATACACATGTACATTTATCATTGAATATGATTTTCCATGCACTTTCTTAATTTTTTTAATTGTATAGCAAAGGTAATATTCTATACAGAACATGACACACATTTCTTGTGCAATATATTCTATAATTGCACATCATGCAATATTGCTTAATAAATTTATGTAATTGATGTAGAAAATGTACTTATTTGACAAGATCTTGCTAAACAACAAAAGTTTGAAAAATAATATATTGCACCCACTTGTCATATTACATGTATTTGGACTGAAAATCTGTAGGCAAATTTACAAAAATACTTGATTGCTTGTTGTTCAATGACTTACAGTACAGTCAGAGTGGAATTGTGATATTTCCTATATATTTTTGAAGGGAAGTGCAAACCTGTGGACAAATAGAATAAATTGCTTCGCTGAGCACAGCTGGATACGACCGCAGAGCTCCAACCCTGAACAATTGGAGCAAAAATGGACACAATATTCGCACTTGATACAGGTCTGAATTTGGATTGTAATTAAATATTTGACACATAATAGGTTTCTGACACAGAATAACTGAAATCAAAGAACTTAGAATTGGTCATATGATTTGAATTTATATTCAATTTTTTGCTTCTTGTGCAATACAATATGCTGTGGAGAATTGCCCCCCCCCCCCAAAAAAAAATTACCCCTTTTTTAGCTTTTGTGCAATACACTATGAAGTTGCACATTGACCCCCCCCCCAAAAAAAACAATAAAATTTATTGTAACCCCCCCACCCTTTTTTTGCTAAAAAAAATTTGACAAATGTAGACAAATTTGAAAACGGGACCAAAAATTAAGAATCTAAATACACGGTTAGATTCGGCATATCAAAGAACCCCAATAGTTCAATTTTCGATGAAATCAAACAAAGTTTAATTTTGGACCCTTTTGGCCCCTAATTCCTAAACTGTTGGGACCAAAACTCCCAAAATCAATCCCAACCTTCCTTTTGAAGTCATAAACCTTGTGTTTAAATTTCATAGATTTCTATTTACTTATACTAAAGTTATTGTGCAAAAACCAAGAAAAACGCTTATTTGGGCCCTTTTTTAGCCCCTAATTCCTAAACTGTTGGGACCAAAACTCCCAAAAACAATCCCGATCTTCCGTTTGTGGTCATAAACCTTGTGTTTAAATTTTATAGAATTCTATTAACTTATACTAAAGTTATAGTGCAAAAACCAATGTCTTCGGACGACGACAACACCAACGTCATACCAATATACGACCGCAAAAATTTTGCGGTCGTATAATAATCAACTGAAATAAGTGGACTCCAATCAAAATCTGAGGGGACACTACTCAAACTGCAGGATGCCCACTCGAAATTGAGAGAACATTTTGTTGACAATCAGTTTATTTGGAACGTGGAAAAAAACCACAGTTAACATCTGCATAAATGTCACTGCAATCAGGCAAAACAATTTAAAAAAAAAAAAATTGTGTCTGTAAGACACCGATGCCCCATCTAAAATGTAGGTCATCATGAATGAATGCTCAGTACTATCCAAGGCACCTCCACTGATGAAGTTTCATTGATACACTATGCTTAGTTCCAAAGAAATGAACCTAAACGCAAAACTTAACCAGAATCGCTCCAGCATAAAATGTATGTCATAATGACCCAATTATTGTATGACTGCTCAGTACTACCCAAGGCACATCCGCTGATGAAGTTTCATTGATACACTATGCTTAGTTCTAAAGAAATGAACCTAAACGCAAAACTTAACCAGTGTTGTTCAAGCATGAAATGTAGGTCATAGCGACCCAAGTGTTGCTGAACTGCGTTGTACTATACAAGAGGACTGTAGCAGTGAAATATCATTGATATATTACTATAGGTTTCTGAGAAATGAACCTAAACGCAAAACTTAACCAAAGTCACTGACCCATGAAATGTAGGTCATAGTGACCAAGTGTTGCTGAACTGTGTTGTTCTATACAGGAGGACTGTAGTGGTGAAATATCATTGATATATTACTATAGGTTTCTGAGAAATGGAGCTAAACGCAAAACTTAACCGAATCGGGACTTACGGACATACAAACAGGACAAATGTACAGACGGACGGACAAGGGTAAATCTATATGCCCCAGCTAGATTCGTGGCGGGGCATAAAAACACATGAAAAATATTATCCATAAACAAATGATGAATCATGTTTTTGTACCTTATCTAGTTCTTTCCTTCCTTGTGGTACAGATGAACAATTTTGGTTAACATCTGACATATCGGTAGTATTCTCCATGCTGACTGGTTCATGTGGTTGTGGTATAACCTCAAGGGTTCTTTTATTTTTATGGACATATTCTGTTAAAAGAAGACTTCCAAGTTACACTTCAAATACAATTTCCTTACTGCTAGCATTTACCACTTGCTTCTCTAGTAGAGAGGCTTTAAACCAGACTTCAAAATGTTTTAAAGTAGTAATCATTTGACAAAGACCATCCAAAAACAGAACCTTTTGGCCTTTATTTCTTAAAGGGATTTACTTTCAGGAAATTCTTTTCTTTTATATACTTGTATAAAGTAATTTGAGTAGATATTTCATCAACTAATTTAAAATAACAAGAAGCTCAGAGGGCTGAGCCTGTATCGCTCACCTGGGAGCAACTAACTTTTGATCTGATTCGATGGACTAGATTGATTTCTGGAAACTTTGTAAATGACCTTTCATAGATGCTTCATACCAAGTATAAGTTCATTTGGCCAAACGGTTTCAGAGGAGAAGAATTTAAAAATTTGACAAATGAGAACATATAAAGGCTTCTGGTGGCCATTTTGTTTCACAGTCTATGATAGTTTACGCAAAGTTTGTAAAGGATCTTTCATAGATGCTCCATACGAAAATTTAGTTCATTTGGCTTTACGGTTTCAGAGGAGAAGAAGTTTTAAATTTCAACCAATCAGAAAATGTAAATGTTCATGGCGGCCATTTTGTTTCAGGGACCAAGATGATTTATGCAATCTTTGTAAAGGACCTTCCATAGATGCTCCATACCAAAAATCAGTTCATTTGGCTTTACGGTTTCAGAGGAGAAGAAGTTATAAATTTCGACCAATCAGAACATGTAAATGCTAATGGCGGCCATTTTGTTTCACTCACTGCAAACTTTGTAAAGGACCTTCCATAGAAGCTTCAGGCCAAGTTTCAGTTCAATAAGTCCAGGGGTTTCAGAGGAGAACATGAAAATGTAAGTTTACAGATAGACGGATGCCGGACGCTGGAAGCCAAGTGATGACAAAAGCTCAAATTTGACCAGGTGAGCTAAAAATAACATTTTGTCCCTCTATTTAACAAATATCATATATGCTAAATATATTTCACTGATGCATGTTTACCCACAAACATCATAAAATAAATGATTCCACATGCAATAATTTGCATTTTTAATAAACTTTAGAAAGAAGTGTTTCATAGTTTATAATATAAAATTTTACTAACCACCAAGCTGGTCAGATGTCTCAACTTGTATCTTCCCATATATCTTTGCACTTTCCTCTGTACTTTTTGCACATGCACCTACAATATAACAAATAAATTTTATCATAGAATATAAAAGGATGGAATGATTATTTAATGATATGATACGTTACATTTTGTTGATCAACACTGAATGAAACTTTTTTTTTTATTTCATTTATTTACCTTTGGGAGGGGATTGGGAGCCTAAAAATGTGCCACAATTTTTTTGTGTCACAAATGCAAGTGACATGTCTACTTAACTAGTTTGAACAAACTATCTTATTGGGATAACTGAAATGGTTTGACACTTCAAACGAAACAAGTTGACAGCAACATACAATGCATTTACAAACTAATTCTTCTATTTTACGCCTAAATAAAAAATAAACCTGTGTTTTTGGTAACCCATCTGACCTAATTTCTAGTGCTATTCCTAAACTTTTACTGCCATTTTAAACAAGCACTGTTAAATTCGGAAGAACTCCTCTACATAATATACATTTACAGTTCTGTAAAAATAAAAACAACAAAACTGTTTGCCTGCCTGCCAACCCTTATGTTACTGGAAACATAGAATTTTGTATGTTGGCTTTAAAATTCTGAGTTTTTGGTAAACTTCTTTGTTCAGGTTTACTGTTGCTTAGATGCTCACCTTCTTCTGGGTTTTTCAGTATGGCAAACACTTCATCCAAGGTTAAACGATGGTCTGGATTATGTTTCAGTAAGCCTCTTACAATGTGCCCCATCACAGCATCTAAATCCTCTGGTAATTTCACTTCTCTTGATCTTAAACCTTTAAAGATTGGCATCTTTTCTTGCTCTGTGGTGTTGGTCCCAAATGGATACCAAAGTTCAAAAAGGATAAATCCTAAGCTGTAAAGATCTACTCTCTTGTCATAACATCCAGTTTCCAGTTCTGGAGCACAGTAAGGCTTTGTCCCAATATACCCAGTGAATTTTTTGCTGTTCTGTCTAGATCCACTGCCCCCAGAATGCTGTACGGCCCACCGTGAACTTCCAAAATCACCAATTTTTATAATTCCGTTGGATGTAAAGAAGATATTATTTGGGTTCAAGTCTCTATGCATTATCCCCTCAGAATGGACATAACCTATTCCCTCTAAAATTTCTTTCAATGCTTTCATTCGTGTCTCATTTGTAAAACTGTAACTTTTAATCGATTGCTTTAAGGTTGAACTACAAAATTCCATCTGAATGACCAAGCATTTGTTCTGACGTGTCACAATTGCCTCGGCAGCTGCCTCTTGATAACTGTTATTAGATTCCACAAATGATGCATCATCATTGCTGCTGTTGTTATTATCATCATCAGGGTCTCCAAACAAAATATCATCGTCATCAATTTCATTGAAATTCTGAAAACCAGTAGCTTCTTCTTCGTCCAATTCACTGTCTCCATCATCATCATTCTCCCCCCGGTTTTCTACAGTATCCACAATCTCTGACGTGTGATATCTAACAACGTTAGCATGGTACAATTTACAGAGGATTTGGGCTTCACGGATTTGAGCCTCTTCTTCACTTGATAACAGTGGAATAACTTTCAATGCATATAGGTTTCTATCTGTTTTGTGTTCAGCCTTAAACACTGCTCCAAACCCTCCTTCTCCAAGTTTTTCAAGTACATTAAAGTGCTTGCATATATCATATTTTGTAAACTCTTCCAATGTGGGTGGAGTTAAACTTTCATTGCTCTCATTGGATGTTGAACTGCCATCCTCACTAATGTCTGGGATTCCAGAATTGTCATTATTGGTTGCAAACTCTGGAAAACAAATATTTGCACTTTTTAAATTGTGAGAATAATAAAAGCGCAAGCATGAATTATGATTTCTTTTTACAATACATACATATAGATATCTTCTTTTTTTTTTACATCAAAACACAACAATGTTTAGTACAGCTGGAAAATTGTCCAAAAAATAGAAATTGTTCGTTCCGTCCTCATTTTTGAGCCCACAATTTTGGTACAAGATCGACCTGGCGTATGCATGGTAAAAATAGGCAAGCATAATAATATGTCATACTTTCGGCATCGTTATTTTATTTTGCTTTCAAAAAATTACCTTTCTTGTTCCTTCAAATAGCTGTTTTAATGTCAAAGTCGAAAACGGCAGCAAACTCTAATCGATCTGCCATACTGTTGACAAATTCGCAACACGTGACCCGGATCTTGCTCCAGTTTTGGAGCATCTCACAAATAATTTTTACTACACGTGTTCAACGTTTGTGCACATTCGTCTTGTTTGAATATATATAAATTGCTTCGCTGAGCGCAGCTGGATACGACCGCAGAGGTGCATCCCTGAACAATTGGGGCAAAAATGGACACAATATTCACGCTTGATACAGGTCTGAATTTGGATTGTAATTAATTATTTGACACATAATAGGTTTCTGACACAGAATAACTGTAGTCAAAGAACTTAGAATTTGTCATATGATTTGAATTTATATTCAATTCTTTGCTTTTCGTTCAATACAATATGCTGTTGCGAATTGAACCCCTCCCCCAACCCCCTTTTTTTTGCAAAAAAAAAAAATATTTGAAGAAATTTTCTTTTTAATTTCTCAAATGAGAAAAAATTGTCCCCCACAATTTCTTCCCCCCCCCTTAACTTTTTTTCACCACCACTTTCATTTTTCCCAAAAAAAAAAAAATTCTTTCCCTCAAGATATGGTCATAATCCCTATTCAGATTTCTCATGGAGTTTGCAAACATAATTACCATTTAAATACATCATAAAAGTCTTAAAATAGAACATTACATATGGCTAAAATTAATATTAATAAATAGTAACTTCTAAAAATAAATTGACAGCTATAAATAACCCAAAGACAATCTACATTTCTTTATACATAATTTACAAGCAGTTTAAGGGAGGTAATCGAATCATACACAACATTTTACTTTAAATGTGTTTGGATTACCTCCCTTACACCAATATAATAACCAACAAGAAAAATGCTTATTGGGCCCTTTTTTGGCCTTTAATTCTTAAACTGTTGGGACCAAAACTCCCAAAATCAATCCCAACCTTCCTTTTGTGGTCATAAACCTTGTGTTTAAATTTCATAGATTTCTATTCACTTATACTAAAGTTAAAGTGCGAAAACCAAATGTCTTCGGACGACGACGATGCCAACGTCATACCAATACGACCGCAAAAATTTTGCGGTCGTATAATAACCATAACTTTTTAATATCTAATAAGAGGATTTGTTTTCTAAAAAAAAAATCATTTCATTAAAATATTTCAAATTTACTCCTCTGAGAAACGTGAATACACAAGTCAAATTCCGAACTTGTTTCGTATTTCTTTTCGAAAGATAACTTCCACATAGAAAAAAAAATGAATAAAATATATTTTAAAATCGTTCTCATTACAACTATTTTTAATACAGTAAATGGTTGAAATGGTTAAGAATGACGAAATGAACACTCTATAAGGAATGAAAGTAATTAAATTACTGAAAATATTAAAATTACCGACTGTCACCACCCGGTAACAATATTACGGACAATCTTATTTGTAAATTAAATTAAATTTCCCTCCCTTTCGCACTTCTGTATCTTTTCATATTCATACGCTAAAGTTTGCTTGACTCAAAACAGTTTTCTCTAATACCCATTTGTTATTCGATAGAGTTATCTTTCTATATATGTTATTATTCAGTGAATAAGGCCATTTATTTTTAATTAGTTGGTTTACGGATCCGCCGACCCGATTTTGCCGATTTGAAGAAAAAAAATAAAATTGAAAATTTTGGTTTTTTATTACCGCCGACCCTCTGAAATCAGCCATCCCAAAAATAAAAATAAATTAAAATCCTTTTTTGCATCAAAATTTCATATAAAAAGATTATATTCCAATTCGTCTAAAAATAGATTATCCATCAATAAAATACTTGTAAACATGATCCCCAAAAAAAAATCTATTTATAGACGTGATTGATGCCAATTACCGAAACACGTTTTATGAAACGAATTTCTTAATAGAATCCATGCGGCTTTTAAGTTCGTTTTGTATGAATATCTTGATTCCGTAAGATATCGAATCCACTCATTTAATGTTGTAGTTGACGAGTCGGTCCCTTAAAAAGGGAGCGGTCTACTAAACAACACCTTTCAAGATAGATGTTCTGATATTTGGGCAATATGACCAAGATTGTTCGAAAGTACATGATTTTCCCTCTTTTTTTTCTTCTTTTTTTTCCCCCGACCGACCGACCTTATTTTAAAAAAAAAAAATCCGTAAACCAATTAAATAAAAATAAAAGGCCTAACTGCATGCAACCCTATGTATTGTACCTTGGTTAAAAATTTTATTTCATGGGAACTATTTGCAAATTGGGGGTACTTTGTCTCAGCAGATTGTCGTGTCAACAATACTCCAGCACGGCTAGTTTTTATCAAAACTACCAGTGCTGGACTAAAAATTGGGATATTCCCAAATTTTTCAATATTTTACTTTAAAAAATGTGTGCCGCATGTAAATTTGAACTGCGCTTGAAAAAAACAAGTCCTCAACAAAATAAAATTAAAATTTAGCCTGCTCGCACCTATTTTTGCCATCCAAAAATCCAAAGAACGAAAAATTTATCTGGTATGGCCTTCATATAAAGCACACAATATTAATAGTACACATGTAAATAAATTATGTAACTCACCATTTGAATTTTCGTCCTCAGTCGAAGTAAGACAAGTCCCACCAAGTCCCACCCTACCTGCGGCAGTCGCATGTAGGGTGGAGCTTGGGGATCTAGCTTGTTCTGAGTTTTCCTTTACATCTGTAAAATAAAAAAAAAATTAATTCTTAAATGTACTTCAAAATACAATGATGAGAAAAATTGATGACAAATTCAAAGATCTAATTTTTTTCAGAAAAATATCTGAATTTTAAGTTTTCAAAAGTTGGTACACCCATATACATGTATTATCATGATTATTATACATTTGATTTTTATATGACCACAAAAATTTGTGGTTATATATGGCATCAACCTGTCGGCATTGTCGTCATACGTCAGTGTCCATTTACTTTTGTTTTATTGAACATATCCTTATATTTTAGCATAATGGTCCAACACAAGAAATACATGTTAGGATTGAATTTGAAAATCTGGCCCCTCCAATTTTTTCTGGGGGTCCACACCTTAATTTTCAAAACTGTTTTATTTCTTATCCGATTTTGATAATTTTTTTTAAGACTTCTCCATAAGAAATAAAATTTACTCATGGCATTTTTGTGTTACTTTTGTCGTTGCAGAGATAAAAGGGATGAACAGGGACAAAATCAGCCATTTTGAAGGACATGCACATAAAATTTTTTACTTTTCATCCAATTTTAATGAGGATTTTTTTCTTTTAATTCATCTTAATGAGTGCTTCCACTTAGTATGGTCTTTTATGGTCTTTGATATATAAGGGGTTAAAAGGACCAAAAAAGTAATGTGCCTTGATGTGTATTAATTTTTTTTTAAATTTTCAACCAATTTTAATGGGGATTTTTTTTAAATTCACCTTGGTGAATCCTTTCATTACTATGTCAACAATTTTTTCTATCTTTTATTGTTTCTGAGATACAAGGGGTCAAAGTTGGCAATTTTAGAGGAAATATAATATTTTTATTTTTCATCGATCTCATTAGAGATTTTTTCGTTAAATTCATCTTGATGATTACTTTCAGCAGTATGTTAACACATTTTTACTATCTTTTATAGTTCTTGAGATACAGGGGGTTAAAGGTGCCAAAAAAGCGTGTTGAGGTCTTATCATGCTGCGCTTAGCAAAGCCCTTAATTATTTAACATGTTTAAGGCATCAAACCAATATTTTTTTTTTTCAAAAGAGTTGCAAAATCTACAACAGGCCAGATATAATAAATGTATAAATACATGTGTTTTGAGGTTACATTCTAAAAAATAATAGGGTCAGTAGGTCAGATTCAAAAAAAATTTTTTTTTAAATTTTAAACTGGAAAATCTTGTGTCTTGCACATATATTCGATTCCAGTATTGCTCATGCCGACTGACTGGATGGTGAAAGTTTGTCATTTTTCAATTTTTTGTTTTAATTTGGTGATGAATAACATGTATTTTATCAGTTCAGTTATAATTACATGTTTTGATGGATGAATTATTGTTTAACGTCCAGTGGCAACCAGGTGCACATCAGGACGAGAACATGTTGTTATGATAATGAATATGATCCCTGCTTTGTACTAGACAGACACGATAAGTCAGATTTTTAATGTGCTAGCTCACGAGGTAACTGTCCGCAGGAATACATATCACCTCACTCGGACACATTATACTGACTCCGAGCCCACCAGTCTTTGCTCTTACTCCTAGACGCCCCGTGCTGGACGGAGAAGCAGCAAATACCAATTTTAATGTCTTTGGTTTGACCCGGCCAGGGATCGAACCCGCGACCTTCCGCACTCGAAGCGAGCACGCTACCACGAGACCACCTACATGACCTAGGCGGTTTACATGTTTTGATAAAATAAGTGAGTGGTTATAACAACAAAAATGTTTGAGAAAAATTTATGTGAATGAATTTTAAAATATCTATTTATAAAATCTTGAGGGTAGGTGCTAAAAATGATGGTCAGTTGAAACCATAATCGAACATATTATTTATTCGGGCCATAAGGTAAACCATTTTGATTAAAAATTATCTCAAAATATAATTTTTATCACTGTGAAACTATTAATGATTGGCTATAGAAACTTCAGTTAACGCTATCAAGTGCAGCATTGGGCAAGAAACATCTATTGTAAATATTGTATGTGGTAACCATGGTAACTGAATGGTAAATAAATACATGCATGTATATATCTAGATATTGTGCATATAGTATGGCTCTGACCTGACTGCGGTTATTGTGGGTTTAAATATATATATGTAAACTGAATATGTACCTCCAATGATATAAATCACTTGCATTTGATTGCTTGCTCTTAATGGGCCCTTAATTGGAAATAAAATTCTTTATTCTTCTTTATTTTAATGGTCTCTCATTTCAATGTGCCCTGATAGTGCTTTAAGTTTCCTACAAATTACCCAAATTCAATAGGTCTCTGTTCTTTAAAATTAACTTTGGGAGCAACCATCTGATTTTTATTGGGGGCGAGGGGGGGCGGCTAGGATGAAATGTTGGATACTGCTTATTTTTTTCTGCGAAATTTTGGTGTTGGATTTTTTTCGGCTGCTATTGCGCCCTAAATTTTTAATTTCGTTAAAACAAAAACAAATTCTCATTGACACAGGTTTTTTTTTCACTTCTAAAGTGATCCTGTCTTTTTATTTTGCTAAAATCCTAGTACTGCCTTTTTATTTCAAATTTGATTCTAGGCCCCACCTCCCCCTAGTTTGACATTCATTAAAGGTATTAATTACTCTTCGGGGCACGATTTAAGGGGTTACATGGTAGTTGATACTTAAAACATTTGATCTATTAAGAATTTCCTTCTTGCTGGAACACTATTAGTGGTTATTATGAAATGCTGTTAAACCGATGAAAACAAAAATTTGGAGATTCTTTTAATTAGTTGAACATATAGGAACAAAATGCCTAATTTGGGTTTCAGTCAGAAAAACAGTAAAACAATTTTCGTAAAATCTGTTCTTACATTTGACAAGTTCGTCGACATATTTATCTTTAGTTTACTGTAAACATAACTATTTTTAGATTATTCTGATGTTCAAGATTATCGTTTTTAAGTGGAAAGGGCGAGGATTTTTTACGGGTACATGTAAACCACGAAACGAAAAGTAACGAAAAGAAGTGAAATCATATAAACCATGAAACGAAAAGAAACAAAATCATGTAAACAACGAAATGAAACAAAAATGAAATGGAACGAAAAGAAAAGAAAAAACCCAAAATGGAACAAAAAGAAAACAAAAGAAAACAAAATGCATTGAAAATAATTGAAACGTAAACAAAATGTCAGGAAAAAAAACACTGATACAAAGTTGGATCATCATAATTTTTATTTCATTAATATTTTCCACCAGTGTAAGATATTTTTTGTTTCGTGGTTTACATGATTTCGTTACATTTTGTTTTTGTTTCGTTTCGTGGTTTACATGTACCCATTTTTTACTTATATCTTTCACAGGCGCTTGGGTAGAGGTTGGTGTATTGAAATTATGAATATTTGTGTAATAAAATCTTTATTTCGTGATTTGACAACATATGATACCATAATACGCATGTCCAACCTAGTTTTTAGTCATTTTAACATGTTTGATACAATCCCTTGTTTGTGTATCTATATATTATTTCCACCACCTGTACCCAAGCGCCTGTGATATCTTTGAACACGACTGCCACGTGGGAGTTTGACATTAATCACATTGGTACATTTATTTCTTATCTACTATGAAACTGTCATCTATTTCGAAGCAAGACATCTCGGCACATTACAAACTCGGCATAGTGCAAACTCGGCATATTACAAACTCGGCCCACTAATAATAATATATATATATTTAGGATTTAAACATTTATTAAGTATTCAACAAAGAATTAATGAACAATATCTTCAAAATTAAACCTTCAAAGCTAAAGTTCGACAATTTATTTATAACTATAGGATTGCAATTGAGAGCAAAGATAAATTCTATTGGAGATGCATTGTGCACTGAAATCTCCGGATATAGAGGATGAAAATTATTGTGCCAATAAAATAATTTTTATTTCTATTTGTATATAACTTTTGTTTAATTTTTTAATATTTTCTTCTATTGTAATTTTTGTTTGTATTTGTCTTATTTATTAATATTTATGAATTTTATTTTCTTCTATGCATAGTTAAATAAACATCACCATAATCTTCTACTTCAACGCATCTGATAAACTGTGTAATAAATATTTAACATTGTCAATGAAATTGTTATTGTTTCGATTGTAACGATTCTATGATTTTCTTTAATTAAATGCAATAAAAACAATAGGATGGTAACCTTTATCCTTTTAACATGTTTAATTAGAGCCTTTTTAGGAAACAGGTGTTGATTATATATTGCATATAATAATCACATGATTATTAATAACAACGGTAATTGTAACAGTGGTTTGATTCCGCCAGTGTAATTTATCCGGCGGATGAAAACCCCTAGTGTTTTTTATCCACCAACAAAATATCCCTAGGTTTTTTTCTCCGGATCCAGTGTAAAATATCCATCACACATCCTAACATTCTAAAGAGGGTTTTTTTGAAGGGGAACTATATAAAAAATGGGGCTTGGTATTTTTTGGGGGTATTTAAATATACAGAAACTTGCATAAATGATTTATGTGTTATATGGACAAAATAAACTAGTGTTTTTTATCCAGGAATGATTACACTAGTGCTTTTGTACCCGGAATGATTACACTATGATTTGGAACCAGGAATGATTACACTAGTGATTTGTAACCAGGAATGATTACACTAGTGCTTTAGATCCAGACAATGATGAAGTGTTTAAGTACTCATTTTAAATAAGTGAGGGGGTGAGTTTTTTTTAGAACAAATATCCTGACCATGATTTTGGTTAAAAAAAAATATTTCTGGTCTGCACTTGTATTGAAAAAAATAATCTGTCTCACATTTGACAATTTAAAAAAAAAATTTCTACATTGAACGTATAGGGAACATAAGAAAGACTGGTATTCTCTCCACCGCAACATCTCCTGATTTAATTGTTATAACTTTATCAATGTTTATCAGGTGAAATCAAAAATAAGGTATTTCAAATATATTGAACAATGGAATATTCATAAATAGTGATTGCATATCAAAACACTTAGATAATCAAAGCTTCTTAGTATTTTAGTTTGTTTTAAGCCAAATCAAA
The DNA here is from genome assembly GCA_028015205.1 of Mytilisepta virgata. Classification (NCBI taxonomy): domain Eukaryota; kingdom Metazoa; phylum Mollusca; class Bivalvia; order Mytilida; family Mytilidae; genus Mytilisepta; species Mytilisepta virgata. The sequence continues at coordinate 7,623,595 of CM051510.1, forward strand.
CTTATAAATAACATCTTATTAAGAAAAATGAATCCGAATCTATTAAAGGGAGATAATGCTAATCCACACAAATCACATTTATAAAATACACAGCGACATGTAAATAACCACCCATAGTTCAAAACGCGACAGGAATATACTAGGTAATTTCATCCTATTGACAATAAAGTATCTATGTATTAAAACAATAAATTTACTATTCGTAAAGTGACTGACTGGGAAGTTTTTAACGTCCTTGACTACCTATTTAGGTCTCGCACGGACGGGTCGTAAAGTGAGTTCAATTTAAATTATAATATGTTTCCCATCTGAATTTAAAGAAAAGATATTAAAAAATAAAATAAATTACAAATTTTTAATAACATACTGAACGCATTTTAAAATAAAAAAGGTTTACAGTTAGATAACTAATGCTCATTTATATTTTTATTTGTATTAAAGGTTTCAACTTATTTTAAACATCTTATTCAGAAATGTTTTTATCAAGACCAAATAAAGGGAGACTATTCAAATCAGCTAAAATCACAATACATGTATTGTTTGTAACTAACAAAAGAGAGTCCTTACTCAGTCAAATATACACTAGAGAGTTTTATCCTATGTACAAAAAGTACCAAAATATTAAATTCATTAAAATATATATTGCGAGGTCAATGAAGTATGAAAAGAAAGTAAACAACAAACCGGTCTAATGTAAACAAAACAACGAAATCAATATCGACGTTTTCACACTATTTACATCCAATATTCCCTAGTGAAAAACAGTTACCCGGAATAAATACACGGCGGAATGAAATTACGCTTACATAATTAATGACAACCAGATCAGATTGTTATGATACCCCGTTAGTATAGCAGCTTGAGTTAGTGCTACTGAACACCATGTGACAAATATCTCTTAAAGTTATTTATTTTTAATCACGAATATATTAATCACGAATTGCATTGTAATCGTTAATTTGATAATTTCGTCTAAAAATGGGCACTGAGTTCTCAGTACGGTTAATTTTTTTTCATAAGTTATAATATAATAAACACCAGGCACAAATGTTTTTATGGTTTTTTCATAATCATAATATAATATTGCTTTTCAAATAAATATAAAATACATGAATAAGAACCATTCCCATTAATGGGCCGAGTTTGTATAGGCCGAGTTTGTACTGTGCCGAGTTTGATATATCCCGAGTTGGTAGTGTGCCGAGATGTCCTGTATTCATCTATTTTGAGGGATACCTACCAATTATTATAACAGATTGTCATGATTTAGTGGGATGTGCACCACCTCTTTGAAAAAATTTAAGATTTAAAAGTGAAAGTAGAAGTGACCTAAAGTTGTTTACTGTGTGAAAACAACAATATAAAGCTTTAATGTAATGGTATATTAAGGCCCTTAAATTAATCTATAAAGGCCTATGAGCTTTAAGCTAATCTATTGCAATGGTTTGCTGATTTTATCAAATTTTTACCTGCTTCACTGTGTTGCATATCCTTCTCTCATGGTGGTCGTCTAAGACAGATCCAACATACAACTAAAAGTAAAAGCCTGCAACACCAACGTACGGTTCGACAGTGTTTTTAATTTTCAACTTCCAGATTTATCAAACTTGATTGTTTTTGGTTCTGTTTTGAAATTGAATCATAAAATATCGGGTGTTTTTTTTTTTGGTGTAGGAATCTAGTTGTAATGGGTTCCGATTTAAATGTATTGATTTATTATGCAATATACCAGTATGACGCAATACCAATGCAATACATTTAACGGGGGGCCCGGGATGGACGGATGAATTATTGTTTAACGTCCAGTGGCAACCAGGTGCATATCAGGACGAGAACATGTTGACATAATGAATATGATCCCTGCTTTGTACTAGACCGACACGCTAAGTCGGATTTTTAATGTGCTAGCTCACGAGGTAGCTGTCCGCAGGAAGACATATCTCCTCACTCGGACACATTATACTGACTCCGAGCCGACCAGTCTTTGCTCTTACTCCTAGATGCCGCGTGCTTGGCGGAGAAGCAGCAAATACCAATTTTAATGTCTTTGGTTTGACCCCGCCGGGGATCGAACCAGCGACCTTCCGCACTCGAGGCGAGCACGCTACCACGAGACCACCGAGGCGGTACGGGGGGGGGGGGGGGTTGCTATAGAAATGTATTTACCCATAAGAATTGCTCCAACCCCTTCTTAAGGGTAAATTAAAACTTTTTAAGTTCTTAGACAACATTCATTCTGTGTCAGAAACCTATGCTGTGTCAAATATTTATTCACAATCCAAATTCAGTATTGTATCAAGCTTGAATGTTGTGTTCATAATTGCCCCAAATATTCAGGGTTCGACATCTGCGGTCGTATCTAGCTGCGCCCAGCGGAGCATTTTATTGTATTATACATCAATGGTCTACCTCTAAATTTATCACATACAACGCCAGATTTATATGCTGATGATACAACACTTCATTATTCATCAGCATCTCTTATAGACATAAGTACCACTGAAACTTAATGTTGATATCTTAAACTTAGGAAAATGGTGTAATAATAATGATATGGTTATAAATACAAAACATATGTGATGTTATGTTAGTTGGGTCTATGCGAAGGTTGACGAATGTTCATACTAATCTTGACATATATATTGTCATGATCAATTGTTTACTAGTGAGGTTAAATTTGAAAAGCTACTTGGTATTTATATAGACAAAAATCTGTCATGGGATCAACAAATTGATAAAGTGTGTTCTTTAATTTCTTCAAGAATATTTTTATTTACAAAGACTTAAATCCTATATTCCAAAAGAAGGGTTATGTTTATTTTATAGTGGTTATATCCTTCCACTGTTTGACTACTGTTGTACTACTATATGAAGTGAAACCTCAAAAGGAAACATTGATAAATTATGTAAACTCAAAAAAGAAAAAAAAAGAGCCGCTCGTGTCAATGAATACTACTATTGATACATCATCTAAACCACTCTTTAAAGAGTTGGGGTGGCTATCTTACGTAAACAGAATTCTGTACCATAAAGATGTATTAATGTATAAATCCATACATAATATATTGCGCTATGATCAAATCTAGTACAAACCAGTATTCATTGCGCTCTACAAAATCTGGTTGTTTTTTTGTACCAAGACCAAATACAAACTATATGTATTAATGCGAAGGTAGTCTGAACATCTTTTCATAGAGCAAATTAGTTAAAAATGTAAATGTATTTGTTCTTATTTTAATCAAGAACAAATTTACTTGTTCATAAATTTAACTGTATAGATTAACTCACTGTAACTATAATTTGTTTTGTATACACATGATATCAGAGACATATAAAACATAAATGTTTTATATGTCTCTAATGATATAAGATATTTCATATTTATATATTGTAAATATTTAGTACTGAGTTCATTTGTAATTGTATCGAGGGCCAAATGGGAGATTAGTATAAAGTATTCTTAATGTTGTTACCCTCTTTAAATGAAGTTATTATTATTATTAAGGTCTTTCCCTTTCCAAAGGGAAGACCTTACTGTATTTCTTATGATTATTATTTTTTTTTCTGCCACAGATGGAAAAAAAGTGTTGCGACGTATCATTTCGAAACTTGGTACCATTATTCGGTCATACTCTGACTCGCTCTGACTGACCCTGCGAAACCGATCTATTTTTAGTAACAGAGTTATCTGCCCCGCTACCAAAAACCTTGTGTACAGATAAACTCAAAAACCATAATGGATATCAAAAATCTAAAGTGGGGAAAATGTTGTCAGCCTCGACCATGGCCATGATTTGTCATGCAAAAATTTTTTTTTCGATCCACTTCCTGGTTACGCGTTTTTGAGTCGAAAAGTGTCGCGACGCGTCAATTTTTTTTCTTCAAAACGGTTAGTCCTAGGAACTTGGGACCTTCACCTATCATCCTAGGTGACATATGTTGCATCCAAAAATGTCAAGGTGAAAGGTCAAATCTCAAGATCAGAGGTCATATTACACTTTGTGTGCAGTATATCTCATGAACCATAAAAGATAGAATCAGACATTAAATGGGGAAAATACTCCTCTCATTTAGACCTTTATTTGATTTAAAGGGTCGAAAACTGTTCGACAAACCGTTTTCGAGTTATGGCCCTTGACGCGTTTCGGCTTATTTGTTTTTGGCTTATAACTTTTAAGCCGTCAGAGATAATATAGTAAACATATGGGTTTTTTGTGACCGTCATTGTGAGTACTTCAATTTAAGACCAAAGTCCAATGTTTACGGGTAGCCATTTTCAAAATGGCGGACACCGTAAATAGTTTTTATGAAATAACACTTAAACCATACAAAATTGAAGTGGACAATACATGGGAAAAATGTTCATCATGTCAAAATCTACAAAAAATGCTTCAAGTGCGAAAGCGTAAAACTTATCGTTTTTGAGTTAATGCTCTTGATTCGTATTTTGAAAAATGATTTTTTGTTTATAACTTTTTAACCATAAAAGATAATGAATAAAACATAGGGTTCATTTGATAGAGAATTAAAAGACCTACAATTTGAGCCCAAACAGTACATGATTCGGTTGAGTGTTTTCAAAATGGCGGCCAAAAACATATTGTAAACTGCGTTATTTACCAATTACTTTTAAACCGTTACAGATTATATAGTAAACATGTATACTTTTTGTGTTCAGTAAGAAAAAAGCTTCAATTTAAGACCAAGGTCAAATGTCATATCCCAAGGTCACACCTTAGCAACAAGAGTACCTTACCAGAAACTCCTCTTTTAGATTAAAATTGTCAGATTACCCCATGTAGAAGAGACCCTTTTGGCCCTGAGGACCAGGTGAGCGATTCAGGCTCCTGGGAGCCTCTTGTTTAAATGGTTGCAGATATCAAGCTGATTTTTGGTGTGAGTCTACCTTGATGAGTTACAGATTAAGTTTACGTTTCGTTCCACTCCGATAATTTATCAGAGTTATGTCCCTTGGACTTAGAAAAAATTTACTAAAATTTCAGTTTCCCGCACTTTTTAAAACAAATTCTTCCAGATATTGAACCAGTTTTTGTCTCGCCTGCGAAGCAGAGCGGGACATAGGTGTTACTTTACCGGCGAAGGCAACGGCGTTGACTGTTGTGTTAAGGTTTTATGAGCACCGCCATATCTCAAGAACTATAAGTCCTAGGTTGATGAAACTTGGTATGCATATGCCCCAGTAGTAGCTTAGCACAGTTGCATCCCCATCTTTTGACCTTGATTTTCCGGTTGAGTGACTTTGACAACTTTCAATACATATAATAGCAGTGTTAAGGTTTTATGAGCACCTCCATATCTAAAGAACTACAAGTCCTAGGTTGATGAAACTTGGTATACGTATGCCCCAGTAATAGCTTAGCACAGTTGCATCTCCATCTTGATTTTCTGGTTGAGTGACTTTGACAATTTTTAATGCATATAATAGCAGTGTTAAAGTTTTATCAGCACCTCCATATCTCAAGAACTATAGGCCCTAGGTTGATGAAACTTGGTATGCATATGCCCCAGTAGTAGCTTAGCACAGTTGCATCCCCATCTTGTGACCATGCCCTTGATTTTCTGGTTGAGTGACTTTGACAATTTTCAATGCATATAATAGCAGTGTTAAGGTTTTATGAGCACATCCATATCTCAAGAATTCCACGTCTTAGGTTGATGAAACTTGGTATGCATATGCCCTAGTAACAGCTTAGCACAGTTGCATCCCCATCTTTTAACCTTGACCTTGATTTTCTGGTTGAGTGACTTTGATAATTTTTATTGCATATATTAGCAATGTTCAAGTTTTATAAACAACTTTTGGTCTCAGAAACTGAAAATCCTTATAAATTTATGAAAATATAGTGGAAGTAAGAAAGAATTATTGTTTCTGATAGTTCCAGCAGGCAAGACATACTTAAGTGTTAACTCTTGTTGGTATGTAAGTCTACCTTGACGAGATGCAGATCAAGTTTGTTTCATTTTGCTCCACCCTTGGATTACCTTACCTTCAATCTTGATCTGTGGTCTTAAGGTTTAATAATTCGGTTTTGTATGGGTGCCCTGTGGTGCCCAGGTTTTTATAGCGGGGCCCACAGAGATGGGTACCATCTCCATGATATCTAGTTTATATAAATTTGTCCTGACAGGGCCCCTTTAAATTAAAAATAGTGTTTATCTTTAAAACTTTAGAACAAAAACTAACAGAAAAGATGTTGCTTGCTTGAACTTTGTTCTTTGAACTCTACAAGTCTGTTGGGTCCAAGTTGTCTGATGTCATAGGTCAAGGGAAAGACCTCACATTTGTTCTCCGAACAAATGACTTTTTAATTATTATTATTATTATTATTATTATTATTATTATTATTATTATTATTATTATATAATAATAATAATAATTATTATAATAATAATAATAATAATAATAATAATAATAATAATAAAATAAAAGTGCAGCTATGATCGAGAGCCTTTGCTAGCTTTACAGTTAAAATGAGCACATTCTGACCCTGCTATCTAAATTATGTACCGTCCAATTTACTTTTTAGTTCTAGCAAGCGGTCACGTTGTTGGTAATCATGCTGTTTTTTATTTGGTTTTTATTGTGTGTTGTATACACAGCAATAATATCTTTGTGTTCGATGATTGTTTTGCGATCTTAAAATTATGTTATTTTTGTGATTATGAATAGTTTAAACAAGCTGTTTATTTGATTAATGGTTAATTATCAGTGTTAGTGATGTATACAGCTTGTTCTTGTTAGTTGTTATAACCCCCACCCCCCCAAAAAAACAAAAAAACAAAACAAAACAAAAACAGAAACGAAACAACCTTTGGATTAATTTTTAGAATTCGTTTCGTATGCAAATTTGATAAATTATTAGCAACTGGTACCTAAAATTCGAACCGGGTAACGAAGACTAGGCGATTCGTCCCCCAAACCACTCGCCCTAAACACCATGAAATGGATTTGATCAAGTGTGCACATGTAGATATCGTACGACTTAGGTTAAACTATATACCACAACATTACTATGTAAATCATACAAAGCAGAAGCTAAAAGGTATGCTTAAATACTAGAATATCAGAGTCTTGAACAATTTGGCAATTTTTCTGAGTAAAATCCTAAAATATTTGTGATATAATATAAATAAAATAATTACTTACATCAGTATATTCTTCCCGGAACATCTGATTATATCAATAAGGTCAAGTTTGTTGAGTGAATCCAAAACATAATATTTTACGCAAGTTATTTACTGTGATTTTGTAGGTAAAGTGACAAAGTCACTTGTACTTTACCGGTAATTACGATTGTAAGATATTTGTGTTTATATATATTCAATTCTATTTAGTTCGTCTTTGTGTTATATATATTATGTATGTTTGCCTCTTGTTACAGAGTATAATCTGTCTTGAGTGTAATAAAATCTTGAATCTTGATAAGGCCAAACCAAATTGATCAGTCTGGATTTCGCCGCGCCGAGTTTTGGACTTTTGAATTTTAAGAAAAAAAAATTGCCAGCTTTTTTTGCAGATATGCTAAAAATTCGTCCCAAATTCTTCATTTTAAAAAAAAATTTCTCCCACTCCTACAATTTATAGAAATTGATAATTTAAAAAAAAAAAAGAAATTTTTTGAGTGAAAAATGTGTGTCGTATTTGATTTTCTCCCGAAGAAAAGTAGTCCTTAAGAAAATAATAAAATCAAAATTTGACACGCTCGCACCTGTTTTTACCATCTAAAAATCCAAAGAACGAAAAATAAATTTCGAGTAGCATAACAATACTATTTGCCACTTAAATGTAATTCTAGTGAAAGCATATATTATCATTTCATTTCTCGCTAGCCCTGAATACATAAACAAATACAGTGCATAATGCCAAACCAACGTGAAATATGTATCAGTGCCGCACAGATGCTTAAAAATTTCTTGACTGCAGTTAAGAAAAAAAATCGTAACTTTATTGAAGTGTATGTATACAGCTCGTTTTTTATAAGCTTTTAATAAGGGTTCGGGGTGGTAAATTTAGAATAGAAAATATTAACGGATAGAATAAAGTCCTTACAAAATAAAAAAAATAAAGAATAAAGAAGAATGAAAATTAAAGTATATTTGAGGGGAAAATATTAATTTCAGAAAATAACAACTGTACAGAATTAACAACATTGCTCTGAAAACTGACCCTATTATTGCATGACATAAATTTCCTTAACATATGTGTATTTAAACAATATTGTGTCACTTTCATCTTATATTAAGGGCCCATTCAGAGCAAGCAATCAAATACAAAGTATTTATATCATTGGAGGTACATGTACAGTTTACACACACACACACACACACACACACACACACACACACACACACACACACACACACACACACATATATATATATATATATATATATATATATATATATATATATATATATATATATATATATATATATATATATTTATTTATTTATTTATTTATTTAAACCCACAATAACCGCAGTCAGGTCACAGCCATACTATATGTAACATGGTAAAGAAATATACGTAACATGGTAAACAAAACTACATTTCAAATCAGTTTATCGGTATCTTTGCATATTTTTAATTACCGACTTCAGAAATTTCAACTTGACTAGATTCCACAGAGGTATTGTTTTTTTAACGTACTGTCATAGCTGAATGAAAGAATTTGAGACCCCTTTTGTTCACTTGGCTGTATTTTTATTCAAGGGGTGGGTTCTGTTGGTAATGATATATGTAAAAATAATCTGCCGTTAAATTATTGAAACGTCTTGTCGGTAAATTTGATTGCACTTGAATTTATTAAAATTGAATTAAACATCTTATGTTTAGTATGTTTTTTCTTAAATATTATTCATGTTATTTAATAGATAATAACAAGTAAATAAATTTTAATTGCACGTAACCTGATAGTTTTTTTTTCATTTTGCATTTAGAAAGCCACTGCAAGATTATTTTATGAAAAAAACAGATAAACATAGGTCGAAAGAAAAAGAGAACACTCGATATTAAGCAAGATAACGCATTGAATACATGTAGGGTCTTCACGGTTAAACCCATCCTCCGGGCAAGTCAGGGTTTTGTATCCAAGTTCTTTCCTACAAACCCCTGACACCTGATAAGTAAACAATGATTTTCAATAAATTCTATCTGAAATGTATAAATATCTACCGATCTGCAAAGGAAACGTTATCAATCGATCGCACTGGTTTAAATCTACTTACCCTAAAGGATATGAAAAGGTTATTGATTTGAGAGTCTAGTTATTTGTCAATAAGGGCGACATCTTATGGTACGACTTGTCCTGAAATGATATAACAAAGCATGATGGGAAAATCAAGATGAGAAGAATGATAACAATGTTTCGCATCAAAGAACATGAATGCAAGGCGTGAACTAAGACCTTTTACCTCTCAAAAAATCAGAAAAAGATGTCAGAGGATGTTGATGTTAATTTGAGGGAACAGACGTTCCACAATGCTGTCCGCGAAGTAATTGTAAGTGACTGCAAGCACACAGTCGGTGGCGACAGACAATCTGCGTTTCTCATTTATAATAAAAGTGGCTTTTTTGTATAAACACGAAAATGAAAGGATAATTTTTTTTTACCGAATAAAAACTGCTGCTTAATATTCTGTGCCCTGACTTTGGTGAATTTTGGAAGCACAAGTATGTCAAGTTTTATTCTGGCTGCAAGTGGTTTCTTTTCCCTCTAAATCTAGAAAATCTCGCATTTTTCTTTATAAAAATGAAAGTCAAGAGTATTACACTACCTTTTGTTTCCAGTAGTCGTAACAAATTTTTGTCGTATCCACTGCTGAAATGCCACAAATATTTCAGAGAGCTGATTTTAGATTTTTATATATGCATATATTTATTTTAATTATTATTTGCACGCCATGTCTTTTCACCCGAACATCCCCAACGTACACTGTAAATGCAAATTTTTATCAATAATGAAGTGTTAACAGACACCTATTATATATCTCTGCTAATAATGATATAGTGTTGTGGTAAATATTTTCATAGTCGTAAAGGGCATATACAATATAACAAAAAGACCTCAAAAGATTACATCTTAAAAGAAGATTTGAAAAACATTGAGACAATTAGAAATTAACACAATATGAATTATGATGTGCTTTGATGTGCCTTTAGTGTGTGTTGGGCTTTTCATGGTCATAAGGGGCATCTGCAATATAATACATGTATAAGTAAACATACTAAGGGGCCTAGTCAGCCAAATGATTCATTCCCACAAGGTGAATTCTTTAACTTTTATAAAAACCTATATAAATCTGACCTAAACATTAACACATTTCATGACAAAATAACTTAGGAATATGAACATCTTAATAAAATTCAAACTTCTAATTTTAATGAACTAAATGAGAAAATTAAAGAAGATGATATAATGAAAGCAATAAGATCACTATGTAATGGAAAGGTTGCCTCTATTTATATGATTTCCAATGAAATGTTAAAAATGGTACCGCAGTACTGATTAAACCACTAATGAAACTTTTTAATTTTGTTTTTATGAATGGTGATTTTCCTTTGATCTGGAATGAAAGTTAGTTCTCCTTCATAAAAAAGGAAATAAATTTTACCCTGCTAATTACAGAGGCATCTATATTAACTCTAATCTTGGAAATTTGTTTACCACAGTGGTACATAACCGCCTTCTAAAATTTTAAATGATAATATTTAATCTGTAAAAACCAATTCATTCATTATATCTGAACATATTTTTTAACAGTTTATGACCTCTAGTAGTGTTACTTTCTCGTAATATTTGAATTTTTCTGTGATATATACCCGGGGATATATTTAAGCAGCTGATCTAATCTTGTATAGTTGATGATAAATGTTTATTTTTCATCTTTTAATTATCCCAAAATTAACACTGGCCGGGTCTCATGGCAAAAAGAAAATTTAATCCCTAGGAATTTCCAGATGCATTTTCAAGTCTAAATTTCAATTTTAAACTATGTTATAATGAAAAAACCAACCAACCATTTATCTGTTAGAAAACAAGGAAAATGGAAATGGTTAGCTATCAAAAGGGGTATAAAACAACTTAAATGCAGAAAATATACAAGCTGAACAATACCAAATACAATTTATCTGTTATTATTCAAAGGGGAATAATCAACTCGGGCCATTAGTTTCAGAACATATATACTTTTGAATACTTGTTGATTACCTTTAATGCTTTGTCAATTTTAGATTTTTCTGTTGCTGTTTATTTTATTGTACGTGAGCTCATATGTTGTTCTATGTTACTTCAAGAGAAAGACAGATAATGATGAAATGTATGCAGGTAAGTAAAGATCAAGTTTATTATTGTGAACAGTGTTCTAAGATGAGAAAAGGAGGGAAAGTTTTTAGTTGCCAAAGGGTATCTATAATACTAAATTTACGAATTAGCCGAATAGGCGGCAAAACGCGTGGTTCAAAATAAACGATGTATGGTTCAGATTATAAAGGTTATTATCGGATTTGACAATCTGCATTTATAAATTTTAAACTGCAGTTTTGTTTATGTGCAAATGGAATTTGCATGGACTTTTCCGGTATGAATTCTCCCAACATATCCCTTAGAAGGTTCTCGAATGCATCATTTTAACACATTGATTTAAATAAACAATTATGCACATATTTTAAATGTATTTTTGTTTGAAATTACGGAAGAAGAATAAAACAAATTAAAAACATTCTCCTTCGAGTGGGATGTTTCCGCTTCATGTATTCAGGATTGTTTTTTTCTACAATAAGGCAATTTCTCCTAACTGTAAAGGTTATGAACTTTGAAGATTATGAAGAAGTAAGGCAAAATTCAGAGGAATTCCTAACTTAGTTGTTTTTTGGATTGCTGAGATGTTTACTTTGCACAAAGTGATAAAACCAGCCATTATCCATTTTTACATTATTTGTCATGTGACCTGTCTAAATATAGCTCTACCGTACAATTCCCTGTAAGCTCTAGATAAAAATATTTTTAACAAATGGTCTACTTTATCATTTTGACGAAATTTATCTCGGACATCTTTATAAACGTGGACAGCACACTCAGCCACACATTAAAAATGCTTTTATCGTCTATTGGATTTATTTGTGAAATTAAGTCTCGCTTGCCCTGCCCATGGTGACAATGAACAATTGGAACAATTATTTTCCAAAAATATGCTCTACTTAACTCACGGCATCTTTTGAAAAATTCATCCGTCACTAAGGAAATGTTTATTCATATTCTTTTTCATATTTATTCTGAATGAAAAAGGTAATGCATTATGAAATGTGTATTTAATGAAAGATTTTCATCAAGTTCCAGTTCAGAATTAATTGTAACATAAACATATTGACAATTTAAGTGGTTGTATTTTTGTCATAGATTTTGACTATGATGGAACCTTAAGGTCCATTTTGGTAATTCTACGTGGCATACAGTCTACTTCATCAGTGGATACATCTTCGGTAGTAACGAACAACCATATGACAATTAGGTCACGTTGACCTACATTTCACGCTTCATTGACTTTGGTTAAATTTTGCATTAACATCCATTTCTGGAATACTACAGCATATATAGACATGAAACTATCAGTTGACACCACCTACTTGACAGGAAAGTTTATGGGAAGCCTGCCACAACATCCACATTGAGTTACTGTTCCACGAATGCCATGGCCGCAAAAACTTTTTAAAGTCAATATGGCCACCACAAAAAAATGCTTATTTTCCCACGCTCGCGCGGGTTCAATGTCTAGTATTAACTGGGTTTAAGGTCTGGATAAAGTGAACTAGTAGTTATACATTTAAGAACTACCAATATAAAGTGAACTAGTAGTTATACATATAAGAACTAGTAGTTATACATATAAGAACTACCAATATAAAGTGAACTAGTAGTTGTACATATATGAACTACCAATATAAAGTGAACTAGTAGTTATACATATAAGAACTGCCAATATAAAGTGAACTAGTAGTTATACATATAAGAACTGCCAATATAAAGTGAACTAGTAGTTATACATATAAGAACTACCAATATAAAGTGAACTAGTAGTTATACATATAAGAACTACCAATATAAAGTGAACTAATAGTTATACACATAAGGACTATCAATATAAAGTGAACTAGTAGTTATACATATAAGAACTACCAATATAAAGTGAACTAGTAGTTATACATATAAGAACTACCAATTTTTCATTGACATGTATGTATTGTTACATGAACAGGGTTCTCACTAAGTAAGAATTTTTCATGATGAGTCCTGGACTCATCATTTTTCAGGGACGCACGAGTTCGGAAGGATGACGCCTCCAGTCCAATTTTCTCCCTTCCAGGACGCATGTACGTGCATTAGCAAGAACCCTGATTTATTTTATAGTTTATTTGTTCATGTTGTTTTGTTACCAACAGTACTCTTAATCTACTGTTACAAATTATTCCTATATTAAGCATATAGAGTCAAACCTGTCTATAAAGGGCACCCAAGGGACCAGAAAATACTACCCTTTACGGGCAGGTGACCTTTATACAGACTAGGTTAATTTTACTTGCTTTGTTCATAAATGGGACTTTTTCACTGTGTCCTTTATAGACAGTGATTTGCTATTTAGAGGTGTCCTTTAAAGCAGGTTTGACTGTATAATAGAACTATGAAGAATTACTTGGATACATGTAGATGTATTTTTTTCTTTTGTAGGTGAAGAAGATGCAATTGTTTTTAGAATATCGTAAGTCTATTACCTATTTTCTTTAAGTAGGCATGATAATAATTTTCACATTACTTAGTTTAATTTTTATACGACTGCAAAATTTTTGCGGTCGTATATTGGTATGACGTTGGCGTCGTCGTCTGCGTCGTCGTCAGCGTCGTCGTCCGAAGACATTTGGTTTTCGCACTATAACTTTAGTATAAGTTAATAGAAATCTATGAAATTTAAACACAAGGTTTATGACCACAAAAGGAAGGTTGGGATTGATTTTGGGAGTTTTGGTCCCAACAGTTTAAGAATCAGGGGCCAAAAAAGGGCCCAATAAGCATTTTTCTAGGTTTTCGCACAATAACTCTAGTATAAGTAAATAGAAATCTATGAAATTTAAACACAAGGTTTATGACCACAAAAGGAAGGTTGGGATTGTTTTTGGGAGTTTTGGTCCCAACAGTTTAGGAATAAGGGGCTAAAAAAGGGCCCAAATAAGCATTTTTCTTGGTTTTTGCACAATAACTTAAGTATAAGTAAATAGAAATCTATGAAATTTAAACACAAGGTTTATGACCACAAAAGGAAGGTTGGGATTGATTTTTGGAGTTTTGGTCCCAACAGTTTAGGAATTAGGGGCCAAAAGGGTCCAAAATTAAACTTTGTTTGATTTCATCGAAAATTGAACTATTGGGGTTCTTTGATATGCCGAATCTAACTGTGCAGTTAGATTGTTAATTTTTGGTCCCGTTTTCAAATTGGTCTACATTAAGGTCCAAAGGGTCCAAAATTAAACTTAGTTTGATTTAAACAAAAATTGAATTCTTTGGGTTCTTTGATATGCTGAATCTAAACATGTACTTAGTTTTTTTATTATGGGTCCAGTTTTCAAGTTGGTCCAAATCGGGGTCCAAAATTAAACTTTGTTTGATTTCATCGAAAATTGAACTATTGGGGTTCTTTGATATGCCGAATCTAACCGTGCATTTAGATTCTTAATTTTTGGTCCCGTTTTCAAATTGGTCTACATTAAGGTCCAAAGGGTTCAAAATTAAACTTAGTTTGATTTTAACAAAAATTGAATTCTTGGGGTTCTTTGATATGCTGAATCTAAACATGTACTTAGTTTTTTTATTATGGGCCCAGTTTTCAAGTTGGTCCAAATCGGGGTCCAAAATTAAACTTTGTTTGATTTCATCGAAAATTGAACTATTGGGGTTCTTTGATATGCCGAATCTAACCGTGCATTTAGATTCTTAATTTTTGGTCCCGTTTTCAAATTGGTCTACATTAAGGTCCAAAGGGTCCAAAATTAAACTTAGTTTGATTTTAACAAAAATTGAATTCTTGGGGTTCTTTGATATGCTGAATCTAAACATGTACTTAGTTTTTTAGCTCACCTGACCCGAAGGGTCATGTGAGCTATTGCTATCACTTGGCGTCCGTCGTCCGTCCGTCGTCCGTTAACTTTTTCAAACATTAACTCCTCCAACACCATAAGTCCAACTGCAACCAAACTTGGTACAGTTATTAATTGGTATGGGTGCTACAAATCTATTGTTTGGATTTTTGATTCGTATAAAAACATGGCCGTCATGGCTAAAAATAGAACATAGGGGTAAATCACAGTTTTTTGCAAATAAGTCAGAAACGGTCACAGATATCAAAATTCTGGCATAGGGTAAAAGTGATCAGCACCTCAAGATCTACCTGCCCTGAAATTTTGAAGAAGATCCAACCACTCATTTCAGAGTTATCACCCTTTTTTTGACATTTTTGGCTTTTTTTTATGTTATTATTTCAAAAATCTTCTCCTCTGAAACTACTGAATGGATTTGGATAAAACTTAGCATGATTGTTCCTTAGGGTATCCTGCACAAAGTTTATGCTTCGATTTTTGATCCATCGAAAAACATGGCCACTGTTACTAAAAATAGAACATAGGGGTCAAACAACAGTTTTTGGCAAATATCTCAAAAATCATTAGGTTATGGCAAATTCTGGCAGGTTGAAAGTGTTCAGCATGATGAGAGCTACCTGTGTGCTTATTTTCGTGAAAATCTGTCAACTGATGTTAGAGTTATTGCCCTTTTTTGACATTTTTGGCTTTTTTTTAATATTATTATTTCAAAAATCTTCTCCTCTGAAACTACTGAATGGATTTGGATAAAACTTAGCATGATTGTTCCTTAGGGTATCCTGCACAAAGATTATGCTTCGATTTTTGATCTGTCAAAAAACATGGCCACTGTTACTAAAAATAGAACATAGGGGTCAAACAACAGTTTTTATACGACCGCAAAATTTTTGCGGTCGTATATTGGTATGACGTTGGCGTCGTCGTCGTCATCGTTGTCGTCTGCGTCGTCGTCCGTCGTCTGTGGCGTCGTCCGAAGACATTTGGTTTTCGCACTATTACTTTAGTATAAGTTAATAGAAATCTATGAAATTTAAACACAAGGTTTATGACCACAAAAGGAAGGTTGGGATTGATTTTGGGAGTTTTGGTCCCAACAGTTTAAGAATCAGGGGCCAAGAAAGGGCCCAATAAGCATTTTTCTAGGTTTTCGCACAATAACTCTAGTATAAGTAAATAGAAATCTATGAAATTTTAACACAAGGTTTATGACCACAAAAGGAAGGTTGGGATTGTTTTTGGGAGTTTTGGTCCCAACAGTTTAGGAATTAGGGGCTAAAAAAGGGCCAAAATAAGCATTTTTCTTGGTTTTTGCACAATAACTTTAGTATAAGTAAATAGAAATCTATGAAATTTAAACACAAGGTTTATGACCACAAAAGGAAGGTTGGGATTGATTTTTGGAGTTTTGGTCCCAACAGTTTAAGAATCAGAGGCCAAGAAAGGGCCCAATAAGCATTTTTCTAGGTTTTCGCACAATAACTCTAGTATAAGTAAATAGAAATCTATGAAATTTTAACACAAGGTTTATGACCACAAAAGGAAGGTTGGGATTGTTTTTGGGAGTTTTGGTCCCAACAGTTTAGGAATTAGGGGCTAAAAAAGGGCCAAAATAAGCATTTTTCTTGGTTTTTGCACAATAACTTTAGTATAAGTAAATAGAAATCTATGAAATTTAAACACAAAAGGAAGGTTGGGATTGATTTTTGGAGTTTTGGTCCCAACAGTTTAGGAATTAGGGGCCAAAAGGGTCCAAAATTAAACTTTGTTTGATTTCATTGAAAATTGAACTATTGGGGTTCTTTGATATGCCGAATCTAACCGTGCATTTAGGATCTTAATTTTTGGTCCCGTTTTCAAATTGGTCTACATTAAGGTCCAAAGGGTCCAAAATTAAACTTAGTTTGATTTTAACAAAAATTGAATTCTTTGGGTTCTTTGATATGCTGAATCTAAACATGTACTTAGTTTTTTTATTATGGGCCCAGTTTTCAAGTTGGTCCAAATCGGGGTCCAAAATTAAACTTTGTTTGATTTCATCGAAAATTGAACTATTGGGGTTCTTTGATATGACGAATCTAACCGTGCATTTAGATTCTTAATTTTTGGTCCCGTTTTCAAATTGGTCTACATTAAGGTCCAAAGGGTCCAAAATTAAACTTAGTTTGATTTTAACAAAAATTGAATTCTTTGGGTTCTTTGATATGCTGAATCTAAACATGTACTTAGTTTTTTTATTATGGGCCCAGTTTTCAAGTTGGTCCAAATCGGGGTCCAAAATTAAACTTTGTTTGATTTCATCAAAAATTGAACTATTGGGGTTCTTTGATATGCCGAATCTAACCGTGCATTTAGATTCTTAATTTTTGGTCCCGTTTTCAAATTGGTCTACATTAAGGTCCAAAGGGTCCAAAATTAAACTTAGTTTGATTTTAACAAAAATTGAATTCTTGGGGTTCTTTGATATGCTGAATCTAAACATGTACTTAGTTTTTTTATTATGGGCCGAGTTTTCAAGTTGGTCCAAATCGGGGTCCAAAATTAAAGCTAAAAAGGGGGTAAATTTTTTTTTTTTGGGGGGGGGGGGGGGGGGGCAATTCTCCACAGCATATTGTATTACACAAAAGCAAAAAATTGAATATAAATTCAAATCATATGACCAATTCTAAGTTCTTTATTTCAGTTATTCTGTGTCAGAAACCTATTATGTGTCAAATATTTGAAGAAATTTTCAATTGCACAGTATTGCGCAATAGCAAGAAAGTGATATGTGTGCCCTGTTATCAAAACTTTATTATTAACAAATTCCATTGGAAATTTGCCAATATAAAATGTGCTGATGAAGCTTTTTTGTTTATCTTATCTAAACTGCTTTTAATATGTATATTTAAAATTTGCCATCCATGACTATGATGTCATTTTCTATTTTAATATGTTATGGTGTATTTAAATGGGCTGTTATGGTTGCAAAGTATAAAGAAATGGGGGGGGGGGGGGGGGGGGTTGAAAACAAAATTTGGGGGGGGGGGGGGTAAATGAGAAATTGGGGAGGGGGTAATTTTTTCTCATTTCATATTTCATAAATTAAAAAGAAAATTTCAAATTTTTTTTAGCAAAAAAAAGGGGGGGGGGGGGGTTACAATAAATTTTATTGTTTTTTGTTTTTTTTTTGGGAGGGGGGTCAATGTGCAACTTCATAGTGTATTGCAAAAAAGCTAAAAAAAGGGGTAAATTATTATTTTTTTTTGGGGGGGGGGGGCAATTTTCCACAGCATATTGTATTACACAAAAGCAAAAAATTGAATATAAATTCAAATCATATGACCAATTTTAAGTTCTTTGATTTCAGTTATTCTGTGTCAGAAACCTATTATGTGTCAAATATTTGAAGAAATTTTCAATTACACAGTATTGCGCAATAGCAAGAAATTGATATGTGTGCCCAATTTTAAATTTTAAATTGGTTATTTCTGATTTATATATAAAAACAAATAATACTGATATGGTTTGAATAGGTAAATTAAAAATTTTTAAGTTCTTAGACAACATTCATTCTGTGTCAGAAACCTATGCTGTGTCAAATATTTATTCACAATCCAAATTCAGTATTGTATCAAGCTTGAATGTTGTGTTCATAATTGCCCCAACTATTCAGGGTTCGACATCTGCGGTCGTATCTAGCTGCGCCCAGCGGAGCATTTTATTGGCAAATATCTCAAAAATCATTAGGTTACGCCAAATTCTGCAGGTTGAAAGTGTTCAGCATGATGAGAGCTACCTGCGTGCTGATTTTTGTGAAAATCTTTCAACTGATGTTAGAGTTATTGCCCTTTTTTGACATTTTTGGCTTTTTTTTATGTTATTATTTCAAAAATCTTCTTCTCTAAAACTACTATTCAAAATCAAATGAAACTTGGTAAGATTGTTCCTTAGGGTATTCTGCAAAAAGTTAATGCTTGGATTTTTGATTGGTCAAAAAACATGTCCGCCCTTACTAAAAATAGAACATAGGGGTCAAAATGCTGTTTTTTGCTATTCTTTCCTGAATTATAGAAATAAAATGAAGATGAAAGCTACTTTTAAGGCAAACATGGTATCCCGAGTTGAATGGTGATGATGAAAGTTTGTTTTGGACGGCCATTTTTAAAATGGCTGCCATTTTCCCGCCATTTTTTACACTTGCTCGGATTTCAACAATATTTGGTTTTTAAAGTAAACATGGTATCCTTAGTGAATGGTGATGATGAGAATGTTGTATAACAATGATTAAACTTCATAATATGTGAGCTTTTAATTGCCATCACTTGGTGTCTGTCATAATCGTTGTTAACAAATTTTCAACATCTTCTCCTCTGAAACTACTTGGGGGAATTTGATGAAACTTAGCATGATTGTTCCTGCAATATTTCCTTTTCAAGTACAATAAAAAGCCTTAACCCACAATTTTTACATAACTTCTTTCAAACATTTTAAAAACGAAGACAACATATAGACCAAAAGATTTATACTTGTATTTGAAGATTAATTAAAGCTTGTATTTTGTATTATGAATCATCAGATTGACCATGACTGTATCTTAATCAAGCGTAGGGAGAACTCATGCCCATTTCTTTCCAGAGGTTCTTAAAGGTTTTTAAAGGTATTTTCAGCATTTTACGTGACCTTTAATACTCAGTTTAGTTTACAACAAACATTAATATATTAATTTAGTTTATAGTGCATTGTTTACCAGGTGAGCGATTCAGGCTCTTGAGAGCCTCTTGTTTATTTTGGGCCCAGTTTTCAAGTTGGTCCAAATTGGGGTCCAAAATTAAAGCTAAAAAAGGGGTAAATTATTAATTTTTTTTTTGGGGGGGGGGGCAATTCTCCACAGCATATTGTATTGCAGAAGAAGCAAAAAATTTAATATAAATTGAAATCATATGACCAATTCTAAGTTCTTTGATTTCAGTTATTCTGTGTCAGAAACTTATTATGTGTCAAATATTTGAAGAAATTTTCAATTGCACAGTATTGCGCAATAGCAAGAAATTGATATGTGTGCCCAATTTTAAATTTTAAATTGGTTATTTCTGATTTATATATAAAAACAAATAATACTGATATGGTTTGAATAGGTAAATTAAAAATTTTTAAGTTCTTAGACAACATTCATTCTGTGTCAGAAACCTATGCTGTGTCAAATATTTATTCACAATCAAAATTCAGTATTGTATCAAGCTTGAATGTTGTGTTCATAATTGCCCCAACTATTCAGGGTTCGACATCTGCGGTCGTATCTAGCTGCGCCCAGCCTAGCATTTTATTTAAAATGAATTCTGAAAGTTAAAGAATCTTGAAAAACACCAAATTTCAGTCATTTTTGGACCTTAGAATTAAATTTTTTATCAGAGCAACAGCTTTGCCCAAAAGGATATTTTACTGATATGTGTCTTTATGTAAGACGCACATTATATTAAAAAATCTTTCTGGGCAAGGCTGTTGCTCATAGTTATTAACTTATTTTGACCAAACTCTGCCGTGAAAACACTAAATTGCCTTCAGATCCTTGAGTTAGGAGACGTTCATGATGTTGCTGTTGTGTCATGGGAAGGAATTTATTAGTGTATGATGATGGATTTTGAAAGTTCGACCATTATACGATAAAAATAATACAAAGTGGAATTTGAAATCTTAATTTTAATTTTTCATGTCAGATGGGGCCAAATAATGGCTGAAATCATACCATCTCCTTTAAAGTTAGTTTTCAGTTATACGTTATAGCCTTCTTGAAATCACTAACTGTTTATGTTTAAGGAGGTACAAAACACCTAATGGAGTTAACTTTTTAAAAATAAGCTGAACATTGTAATCAGATATTATTAGTAAAGAGAAATCAAGATTCTCAATGATCAAAATTAGTGTTTGTCAAACTGATATATATATCCAATGAAATTATTCCCATAAATTATGTGGTTCAAATTTCTTGAAATTTTTATATTTTTGTCAACAGGTCAATGTAAATATTTCGTCACAATTTTATGAAAATTAAACGAGCCAAATCTATTTTAGTCAGAGTGTTGGGTACCCCCTTAAGCATAAACTTCCAGAGATAACCTTTCCCAGAATTTACAACGATCCATGTAATCTGATTTTAAAGAATTTTCTTATACCAAATTGTGCTTGCATGTAGAAACATGTTGAAACTCCTTTCTTTCTAAATTGCTTACTGTACATTATACATTTGTCACAGTCTACAAAGTAGTTTATACAGTATATACTAACATACCTGACCAATCAAATTGCTTGGTTAAACTCAAAACAATATGAACATGGAAAGTTTTTAATCTTACAATGGGATGAATAACTGGTTTTATGTAAAACTTGTAGTAAACATAAAACTCTTTGAAAAGTTGTATGATAAAGTCAAATAAAAGATCCTGTTATATCGGAATATACGATCATAAAATAGTTCAGTAAAAAAATATTTAAATAAAAACACTGAGATTGAATATTTAGATAAAATATTTTTTATAGATTATGGTTATGCACATTTACGTTAGCTGTATCAGCAGGGGCAGTTTTACTTTTACCAATATCTATCGTATCCAATGAAGTGTTGTTACTGTATCCTAAAAGTTACTATGTCAAATGGTTGAACAGCTCATTAATCCATGGTAAGTATAAGTAAAGTTATAGTGAAATGATTACAATTTTACCAACATTGTTAAAAAGTTGTTTATGTGGTACCTTGTTAACAAGTATAAGATGTTGTAGACATTGAAAGTTATAATTTATACAATTTCAGAACATGTAACCTTGGGTCCTTAGCAACTGGAAAAGTGACTTTTACGGTTTTGAAGTATTCAAAACAAGTACAGTGACCCTTATATTTCATTTCTGTTTCAAGCTTCATACAAACTAAAGTTTATATTCGGAGACATTGCATGTATTTGTATCAATGTTCTCCTCAGGCTGACATGTTTGTATCACAGTGGTACCAGTGTCCTGTAATTTCTTACCACTATTTAGTTTGACTATGTTTCTATTTTTTACTTTTGATGAATTGATTTGTTCCCTTCTTCCCATGTTTACTTTATAGAATAATTAGAATGCAGTAAAATTCTACATAACAATTTATTATTTCCCATAAATCATCACAAATCTTATTCAAATTCTGATAAGGGGCCTCGGTGGACAAGTGGTCTAGGTAGTTCATCATGACTTCTAATGATCACTAGCCTGTCAACGCTGATCTTAATTGAAAAGGATTGCCAATTTTCCAACCGCAGGTCGTGGTTCTCTACAGGTACTCCAGCTTCCTCCACCAATAAAAACTGGTCGCCACGAAATAGCCTAATCTGCTGAAAACGGCGTAAAACCCCAATTAAACAAACAAATTCTGATAAATGACTTTATTACAGTAATAAAATGATTGGTTACAAATAAAGATATGTTAATTTTCTATTACAATGCTATTAAAAATATGTTAATGGAGAACAATGATTATATTGTATATAAGTTAGACATTTGTTACCTGTATTAGTCTTAGGCTAAACCAAAATTATCTTTAGTTCTTTGGATTTTGCCAGCTCATTTTGCAAAAATCCTGAAATCCAGAAATTAAAAATAAAAAATTGTTTGCTCGCTCCTAAAATTGGTAAAAATTTGGATTTTTTGCAATATTTTATTAAGAAAAATTTTTGCTGCACGTAAATTTGATCTTCGCCCCCCAAAAAAAGTTTTAAAATTAAAATTAAAATTTCGCACTCTTGCACCTATTTTTACCATCCAAAGAACGATAAATTAATTTGGTGTGGCCTTATATCACTATTTTATGACTGCTACTAGATTTATACTACATGTTTAAATTCGAAAATTGCAAACTAGTCCAGATAAAACAAATATGTGTATTAAGGATTTCCTTCTAATAAAAATAATAATTAGTAGATATTTTTTGTTTATTTTGCTAAATGAGTAGGGTTGGGCATTTAAGCCCATTTGAGGAATGGATTCAAAATTAGCCTGGAGTTGGTAAAATATATAAGATTTTTGATTTTCAGCATTGTAATGTCAAAATGATGTCATAATATTGCTTCATTGACCAAATATCTTTAAAATAGCTGATTTTTAGCAGTTTTCCATGCACATTTTGCTT
This sequence comes from Mytilisepta virgata, assembly GCA_028015205.1. Classification (NCBI taxonomy): domain Eukaryota; kingdom Metazoa; phylum Mollusca; class Bivalvia; order Mytilida; family Mytilidae; genus Mytilisepta; species Mytilisepta virgata. The sequence continues at coordinate 7,646,895 of CM051510.1, forward strand.
GAGGAAACATTGTGCATATTCAAGAAACAAAAAAAATATTTCCAGAGAAAATGTATACTATCCGAATACATATTCATGTTAAATATGAACTTGTTTTTTACATGCAAAGTTAATTTCCCGTTGCAAGTTAATGCGAGAACTGTCCGAGATCATCAAAAACTAGACATTATTATGAAATTTCTGTGATGGTTAATTGACATATTAATGTAAGAAATATTAATTGTATTTTTCTTTATTTATGACAAAGGTTATTTTTACAAATATATCATTTGCTTGCTTTGGGTTTTATTTTTGGCCAAATACGGGCCCTTATGCCCCTTTTTCTTTTCTACCTTCTCCCTACGGAAAGAATTTGGTTTTTAACGATGCTTTTAAAAAATGTTAATACAAAATCCTTTTGATAGGCAAGAAAATGTCTTTTTACGTATAATTTCATTGTATTTGATTGGAAATGGTTAAGTACTTTATTTTTACAGGACTGTGGAACCATGTATTCCTGTTTTCCAACCTTTCCCTGTTTATATTTATGCCATTTGGTTATTTTTTTACTGAGTCTGAGGGTTTTGTGGGATCCAGAAAGGTAAATATGTTTATTTAAAATGCATTGGTATTTTTCTCTTGTTTTATGAAAATCTGTTCAGAATTTATATACTATTCTTAATACATACTGTAACATTTTCTTGACATCCAAATAATTTTTTTTAATAATTTAAGTACTAAATTAAATGTCTGTTTTCATGAAATAAAAATTGCCATTGTGTTTTTACATTCTTAGTGATTAATAAATGTATAATTATTCACAAAGTCGATTGAGTTAAAATCTCTGTCAAATAAATGTTTTATTTTATTTCTTGACAGGGACTTCTGGGAAGAGTATATGAAACCCTGATTCTTTTATGTTTGTTGATAATCCTTGTGATTGGTTTAGCTTGGGTAGCTTCAGCTTTTTTTGATAATGATGATCGTAGAAAAGAAACTTTGTTTGGTAAGATTACCAATAAACGTGATCATGATTCTTGTAAGATTTGAATAAACATTACCATGATCCATCTAAAAATTCAAGTAAATGCAATCTTGACCTGCGTAAGATTTCCTTTAAAAAGTAGCTATGCTCCTTGTAAGATTTCAAATAAACAGAATCATGGTTTTTGTAATTTTACCAATAAATACAACCATGATCTTTGTAAGATTTCCTGTTGCAGAACCATGGTCTCCGTAAACACAGCAAGATCTGTCTGTGGCTTTATGATAAACAAATAAGACGTCTTCGTGCAAAACCACACTGCATTACATTCTCTTAATGGCCCCATAAGGGGCCTTGGTGGCCGAGTAGTCTAGGTACTTCGTCATAACTACTAATGATCACTAGCCTGTCAACGCTTGGGTAGTGAGTTCGAATCTCACCAGTGGCGGGGTGTGTTCGACTTCGATCTTAATTGACAAGGATTGCCAATTTTCCTACCAAAGGTCGGTGGTTCTCTCCGGGTACTCAGGCTTCCTCCACCAATAAAAACTGGCTGCCACAAAATGGCCAAATGTGCTGAAAACGGCGTTAAATCCTAACTAAACAAATAATGGTTAGAACACATAGAAACACTACTGACAACGACTCCTAGTTTATGAGCACTCACTCTGGGTCCATACATGTACATAAACACAAAATGAAAATGCAAACACATATTTAAGCTTATGATAATAATATAACTATTTGTCAATATTTTTCTTTTGTTTTCAGATGTATGGAACATTTATTTACCATATTTATATTCATTCATTTCATTTCTTGGTGTCATTGTTTTATTGTGTAAGTACAAAGAAGTTTATCTTTAGTTTCCTAAAAAAAAATTAACATTTAGAATTTATTCTAAAAGAACTTCACATGTAATCTAAATGTTACAATTTTCATGGGGGGCCTCGTCGGCCGAGTGGTCTGGGTAGTTCGTCATGACTACTAATGATCACTAGCCTGTCGACACTGAGGTTGTGAGTTCGAATCTCACCTGTGGCTGGGTGTGTTTGACTCCGATCTAAATTGACAAGGATTGCCAATTTTCCTAAGGAAGGTCGGTGGTTCTCCGAGTACTCTGGCTTCCTCCACCAATAAAAACTGGCCGCTGCGAAATAGGCAGATGTGCTGAAAATGGTGTAAAACCCAAACTAAACAAACAAACAAACAATTTTCATATACTGGTTGAAAGTAAGAGTTCTGATTTAAACCATGCAGTTACTTTCAGTTGTGTTAATGGCCTACAGATATGTAATGGTCATAGTACTAACTGGATGATATGAGATACAAATGTTGGGATTTTCTGTTGTCTGAAATCTTGGGAATAACTATACATGTATGAAAAGTATTAGTATATGATTTAGTATGAAATATTGCTTCATCAGACCAATGTGATATTTTCAAATATTTACCCAAAATATGGAGTTATGAAATGGGGCTGATAGTGGAATTTCATCAATACTATACTGAAAAATAATAAGTTTTTACAAATATAACAACAATTTAGTGTGTAGTATTCCTTAATATCACATACAGATCAATCTATTGTGACAATTACAACATTATTAAAAATAAAAATGGTCTTCTGATCTGATTGAACATTTTGCTGTACAATATTAGGGTTATTGGACAAATGCTTGAGCAAATTGTAAGGAAATGCAATAGTGTATTCTTAATTCAATGTTTATTTATTTAATATACCCTAAACTATGTAAGTTAATTTAACAAGAATAAAAAGAATTTAACCGTTCAAAGATTTGTAGTTGTTCATTGTTCACATTAAATTGGATTTTAATTTATGCACTGAAGGCTTTGGTATAATGTTCCTTTATATTTGTTTTCAGTATGTACACCTAATGGTTTTGCCAGATTGTTTACTGTGATAGGCCAGTTAGTTGTCAAACCTCAGGTAAACTGTACAGTCATGTAGATATACATATATTGCAACTGAAAAATTTCATCATGGCTCAGTGTTTTTATTTTTTAACCGAAGGGACAGTATAACGACAAGTTATTAATTCTAATTTTATTAAACAGAACAGCCATTTTTTTGTCCCCATCCGATGAACTAGTTTCTTTCATCGAGACCATCCTCACAAATGGTGTCGATAAGGCATTGCAAATTTGATCCCTGAAATTTTCATCTCGATCTAAAATCGATTCAGGAACCTTTAGCTTTGTAGTCCAATGCAATAACATTGCAAAAGAAAATTTTTGTGCTGCTTTTTAGCTCACCTGGCCTAACAGGTCCTCTTTCAGAATTATATCTGATGACCCTGTCTACCATCCAAGATGGATGCCAGAGCAGAACTTAATTTAACATTGGACCTAATGGGAAAGTTCACTGAAAGATCTTGTTTGAAACCAGTGAGCCAATTGGAACTTGACAGCAATGTTCCAGGCTGCCAGTCAAGATTGACATGGTCCAGGTGAGCGATACAGGCTCCCAGAGCCTCTAGTGTACATTTCATAATTGCATATAATGATAGAAATTTTATGAATAAAAATATAACATCTACTTTTATTGTTGCACAAACTGCTAGTTTGCACTTTGAGTGCTAGCTTTTAGTAAATTTAGTAAAATTGAAATTCACTTCTCTCAAGATTTACATGAATTACCTCCCCTTGATTTATTTCTGAGGCTATGACTTTGTTATTGTTCAATTAGAAAATACTGTCACACAGGTAAACAAACCAAAAACTGTTTATGGCAGCAAGACTCACCATTATTGGGGTTTATTGTAATGCATTAGTCATTGTTAGAAATCAGGGGAGGTAATAAATCTTTGAACTTAGAAAAGTTTTTAACTAATCTTATCACTATATTATAATGTACTTTTTTTCTCTTACAGTTCTTAAGCGACATTCAAGAAGAGTTAAGTGCAGTGCAATTACAAGAGCAAGATTTACGTAGAAGGATTGACCTTGGAAATCATTTTCATGGTTTGTACCGACCTATATATTTTAGTTTTAGCACAAAAATTAACTTAGCTGCATTGTCATATAAGATATGCTTCTTCTTTATAAAAATACACCAAAATGATCAAAATCATTGTAAGATTCCATAAGGCTCAAAATAGCATTATCCGCAACATATTTTTTATATTTTAGAGGATGTCATTAACCTTATCCCATAGGTAGTTCATTGTAACCACTAGTAATTTAATCACTAGCTTGTAAGTTCAGATCAAACTTCCATGGCAAGGTGTGTTCATCCCTCATCGTGACAAGGGTTGCCAGTTTTGGAGCCGAAGCTTTTTCCACCGATCAATAAAAGGGGCAATAAGTAACAGAGTAACAAAAAACATTGAAGAGGGAAGAAGTAACTTGATTGATGTTTTATATTTGACATTTACCTAAACTCTATTTCATATGAACTGCCTCGGTGGTCTCGTGGTAAGTGCTCGCTTCGTATGCTAAAGGTTGCGGGTTCTGTCAAAACCGTAAACATTAAAATTTGTATTTACTGCTTCTCCACCAAGCATGCAGCATTTAAGAATAAGAGCAAAGGACTGGTTGGCTCGTAGTCAGTATCACATGTCCTGTTGGGGTGATATGTCTTCCTGCAGACACTGTTGGGGTGATATGTCTTTCTACAGACTGTTACGTCGTGAGCTAGCACGTTAAAAATCGGGGTCAGCGTGTCGTTCTAGGGTTCATTTTCATATCATATCCACATGTTCTAATCCTGATATGCACCTAGTGGTTGCCACTGGACGTTAAACAATAAATCATCCAGCGATCTACATGTATTTCATATGAATTGGTTTTGATGGCTTGCTTGTTAGGTACAGTTAAGGATAGCTAATGGTTATTTGTGTATGTGTCCATTCTATATACTAATTAATTATTTTTTAATGTATATAAAATTGCAATGTATTGGATACATAAAAAAAATTTAAATATTTATTTCAGTTCCTAATAAAATAGCCAACGGACATTCCAGTCACGAATCATTACAACAACAGTTAGCCGATGTACAAAATACTCTAACAGGTTTAGGTAAATATTTGAGTCCTTTGTTGTGAATACTAATGCTCTGGTTTTAGCATTGAATTGGAGAAATTGATGTGTTTCAGGTTTTGAAATAAAGTAGGATAGCTATTATGAATGGTAGAAATGAACATAATTATATACATTGTACATGTATGTCATTTAATGGAGCCTTGTTTTTTTGTTTTAGATAGACACCTGATTTTGGAAAATTTTAACACAAAAATATCGGGAAGGGGGTTAGTTTAATATGAAGATGAAAAATACATTCTAATATAACATGGATTTTCATTGGACAACATTGAACAGTTTAAGCCATTAATGCTGCAGTGATGCCCTCTGAGATAAAATATCAGTTCCATATTTTTATTTAAAATTTTTACATTTGCATTAGAATGGTGATAACGTTATGGTATTTGAATATTTGGCAGCATCAATATTTGATTTAAACATTACAAATAACTGTTTACTGGCTCAATTAACTCAATTTGCAACCATCAAATCCACAAAGAGTTATATGCACTGCAATTACAAGAGCAAGATTTAAGTAGAAGGATTGACCTTGGAAATCATTTTCAAGGTTTGTACCTACCTATATCTTTTAGAACAAAAAGCATTTTGGCTGCATTGTCATTCAATTATGTTTCTTTACATTTGAATTACTATAATAATTTTAACTATCTCCTAAGTGTATTTAATGTTTTTTTTTCAGAAAGAAAAAAGAAGGTGTCACCATGGAGAAGAAACCTTGGTTATCCTTTAGTTATGTTGTTGTTATTAGTTTTAACAGTAAGTTTATAATATCTAAATTTTCTAACGTGGTGAATATTTAAATTGATCTTCTACAATGGCCAATGTGACGTTTTGTTTACATTTAATCTCTTCATTGATTCCAAACATCCTAGATTGTTACAGTTTATATTTTTCATTTCCTAAAGCGCACAAGAGGTTTAGACTTTTCTTCAGATCTGGACCGGATATGATTTTCTAGTCAGATATTCTATACCCAAGTTGGTTTAACTCCCCTACAAACAGACTAATCTTTCATTGTTAAACAATCCATTTTACCTGTATGTAAGTATTGGTTTTATTTTTAGATATATTTTTCCCAATTTTGAAAAAAAAATGTGATAAATTTCCAAATTTAAAAGGAGAAGGCAGCTTTTAAAAAAGTAACAAAATCACTCCTGATGTTCATGTAAATGATATAATATTGTATGCATTTTTAGCCATTAGGTAGTTTGGTATAATACTTATAGAATGCTTAGTATTCATTACTTTAATATTTAGGTACATACTAGTTTTAATATTTTTTGAAGTACTTAGTTGGTACATTTTGTATTTGTTATGTTGTAGGTATTATGTTTGCTCATGGTTGCACATAATTTTTTTGAATTGTTGGTTGGCATAAAAGCATTACCTGTTGGTGCTAAGGTAAGAAATTCTTTTTTAACTTCATTTTGATCTTCTGTGTATTGGATCTGTCGTACATTTTTTATCGCTTACTTGAGCTTGTTAGGGTTTATGTAAGACTGTTTTTAGGTAGAGTCTGGCTCTCGTTTGATCGTCTTGTGAATGTGTTAATGTGTAGAAAATTTTGAAAAAAAAATATTGTTAGCTTACAATCGTTATTTTGGTTTATAAGTTCCCCTGACCAAGGTACATGATACAAAGTGTCTGAGATAAATAGACATCAAAGAGATCATATTCACCCTCAAAATATATTCAAAAGCCTCGTTTACTACATTTCATGTGTTTCAATACAGTATTTTAATATTGGTGATGTTTTTGTAATTGCAGGAAACAGTAGTTTTAGGAATTTCATCATTGTCTACATTGGGATCAATAGGTGCTACCTTAGAGATTGTTTTAATTTTGTATCCTTCTGTGAAATCTGTCAGAGACAATAATAGATAGAAAGTTAAAATCTGGTAGAGTAAAAGAATATGTCTTTCACTAGGGAATGAATATTCAAAAATTCAAATACGACTTTATGGGCAAAATTATAAGTGAATAAACTTTTATAAATCCAAGGAAGGTGCAATCTCATAAGCTATGAAATCTAGGATGTAGGAATATATATCATGACTTGCAATTATATCACCAAGTTAGATGGTATTGTTATATACTTGGCAATTTTGTACTATGCAGGAGGGTCTTAAAATAATCCCAAAATATCAATTATTTTAGATCTTGTCTTAATATACTATTATATCTAATTCTTCCAGTCTCCCTGTAAAAGATTCCCAAGGCTGGTTCTGCATTCTGAATATCATAATTATGTTAGTTATTAGCTAAGATGCAAAAAAAGAAACAGGTCAAAATTGAATGTATTTTGTATCTATTTAAAATACTGTATTAATTAAATTTGGAGTAATTATTTAATTTGGAATTTAACTAAATCATGGATTTCATGGATATTCACAGGATTTATATTCTTCACCTGGTCTGTGCACCGCACAGGATTTATATTCTTCACCTGGTCTGTGCAGCGCACAGGATTTATAGTTTTCACCTGGTCTGTGCGCTGCACAGGATTTATAATCTACACTTGGTCTGTGCGACGCACAAGATTTATAGTCTACACCTGGTCTTTGCGGCGCACAGAATTTATATTCTTCACTTGGTCTGTGCGCCGCACAGGATGTTTTACTTTCCCCTGGTTTGTGCACCACACAGAATTTATATTCTTCACTTGGTCTGTGCAACATTTATCACCTGGTTCTGTGTGACGCACAGGATTTATATTCATCACTTGGTCTGTGTGCCTGCTCCAGATTTATATTCATCAGCTTGTCTGTGCGACGCACAGGACTTATATTTATTACCTGGTCTGTATTCCACATAGAATTTATTTACATAGTAACATGTTCTGATGTGTATTTTTTGGGGGGAAAACTCTGATTTAGTTAAATTCCAAATTAAATAATTACTCCAAATCTAATTAATACAGTATTTTAAGTCCATTCTTCCTATCTAGATATCATTTTATCAAGAAATATTATCCATTTCTTATAAGAAAGATTGTTGTTCTTTAATAAATAGGAATTGGATCATTTATTCTAAGTTTCTGTTAATGTTAATCTTTAATGTAGCTGCAGTGTAAATTGATTAACAAATATGGTCACACAAAAAAAAATGCTTAGACCGAATCAGAAAACCACCAAGCAGGACATGATATAAACAGAAAAAAATATTCAAAATTATACACGATATTGAGTATACAACCTTAACTGTATCTAGATATGTGATGTCTGCGTCTGTAGTAGGATTTTATAGTCTGCCATTCTTCAAGAGATTACGTCCATTTCCACATGATACGTCCATGGTGAAAATTATTGGTAATTGTGTAGTTTTGCTCACACTGAGTTCAGCACTGCCAATTTTATCCAAAATGTTAGGTAAGTTCAATTAGTTACTACTAGGTTTGCTATGCTCTTCCAGTGATTACAATGTAAGCACTCATCTGTTTTGCTATATACACTAAATATACTATAGATTGAATGGATAACAGGAAAAGTCAACAATGACCTACCAATCAATCAATGCCACCTAAGTCAGAACTCTGGACAAATAAAACACATAAAAGAGCACAAAACACAATCATGAACATAACAGAGAGTCAGGATAGAATTGGTAACACAGAACAATTCTTACATATTACCGGAAGTTTTGAGATTGCAGATACCACTGGATTTGCCAAAATCCTTTACTAGACATGGATTCTTCATTTATTGATTTTCTTCTTTTCCCCAAAATGTGTTAGGAAATGATATACAAAGACACAATTTCTTCGACTATTGCAGACAGGGGGCCTCGGTGGCCGAGTGGTCTAAGTAGTTCGTCATGACTACTAATGATCACTAGCCTGTCAACACTGAGGTTGCGAGTTCGAATCTCACCTGTGGCAGGGTCTGTTCGACTCCAATCTTAATTGAAAAAGATTGCCAATTTTCATACCAAAGGTCGGTGGTTCTCTCCACCAACAAAGACCGGCTGCCGGGAAATAGCCAAATGTGCAAACAAAACTATTGCAGACACTTTTTTTTATTAAAGTTTGTATGTTTTTTATTTGTTTCAGGTCTTACAAATTTTAATCTAATTGGTAACTTTGGTAGTATGGAGTGGCTTGGGAACTTGTATATCATTTTAGCTTGTGATGCTTTGTTTGCTGGACTTACTGCCTTGTGTCTGACCGACAAATTTACAGTGAAAGTACGGACAGAAATTTACAATCGATTCCTTATGGCTTTCCAGGGAGATAATCGCAGATCATGGTCATTTAGTACTTACGTCAACACAGGAATGAAAGATGAATAATTTTATATACTTTCTTCTTCAGGTTGTTATTTATATTTTTTGTTTATTTATCTAAGTCAAATTTTACTTCTTTTACAGTTATCATTTCAGAAGCATTGAAATCCGTTTTTATTTCTATGTTTTTTTTTATTGTGTATATGAGAACATTTTTTGAATTGATATCTTTGTGTTGGTCTTGAATCAAACTTATTGTTCATTGCAAGATTGGTTTTCAGATTGTAATAGAAGAGGTAAACAAGTATTCTTAATTGTGCAATTTTTAAATGGGAAATTCAATGACCTGTGACAGTAAGGGAATACAAACTACTATTTAAGTCCTCTTACTAAAAGTTTTATTTTATAGAACATCCACCCCGAAGTTCACCTTTTAATTGTTTTTTGTCAGTTTAATGTTTAAGTTGAGGTATCCAAATCAAAAAATAATGTGATTCTTCAATATCAGTGTTCTCCCCAGGCTTATATACCAGAGTGGTACCACTGTGCTATAATTTTTACCACTGTGTTATAAATTCTTAGTATTGTTCTATAAATTTTTACCAGTGTATATATTTTCTAATTTTGATGCAGTGATCTGTTCCCTTTTTTCCTTAGTTTACATTAAGGAAAACCAAAATAATTAAAATCCAGTAAAAATTACACATAAAACGTAATTTATTGTTTCTCATAAATCATCAGAAGTCTAATAATTTCTTTTATTAAAATAATAGTACAATTTGTATCAAACCTATGTGAATTTTGTACCACAATGCTATTTAAAATTTCTAGGGAGAACACTAAATATGTCCTGGATGTTTCATGCAACAAACGGCTAAGGCCTTGGTAATTGTCGGTAAGCTTCAGAAATGCAATATAACTAACTTATTTTCATAGATGCCTCATACCAACAGCAAGCGTGTTCCAATTTGAGAAAGATATTTCTTCAGAGTTTCGGTTCCAGCCATTCTCGGTCAAAAAGAAATTAAATTTACAATCATGATATACTATGGTCAGTATACCTTAATGTTATTTTTTGGTCGGATACACATAAAAATATAATGTATCAGTTTTCATATTAGTGGTAAATTGTGGTAATGACAAATTCTGTAGGGAAATTTTTTTCTATCTGTTGTAGATTTACTGAAATGATAACCATTATGAAAATAACTATGTTGCTAGTTTTTTATTTGCCCAGAACATTTTTATTCATAAAAGTAAAAAGATTTTTACCTTATTCTCTAAACTTGGGGATTCCATTGACCATGATGTCAAAATGTTGTATTGAATCAGGCCAGTAGAAATGAATACGTATGTATCTAATAGAACAAACATGGAAGGTCATTGTATGTCTGAGTGCCAATAAAGAAAATATTATTTTTTACATTCCAATTGATCTTTTTGTGTATCATTTCTTTATACTTATGTTCAAATCAAGTCCACACAACGAACAAATTTTGTTTTATTTTTAGACAATCCTTAATATTAGAATGAATTTAACCGTTACAATGCTTTAGTAAATTGCATGACCGATTGAAAGCACATTTGCTATTTCCAGATTTGTAATACATTGTTTAATGGTTTTAAAGTAGAATTCTTAAAATTTAGTTTTCTAAAAACTTTATACATTACATTTGTTAAGAAATTACAGTAAATAGGGACCATAATCTGTTAAAATTCTGGGTGTTGTTTTTACAATCATATTTTTAAGGTAGTAAGGAGTAAGAACACAAAATTTTGCACAAATTTTTTTAAAGACATTTCTGTATTATTTTTAATTTTACATGAAATTGTTCTTATTTTTGATAGATGGCTAAAATGGTTTAGAAAGCCAAAAACTAAAACCTCAGTAAAGACTTAAAGTAATTAGCTTAATGCATGTAAACAAGTTGAAATTACCAACTTTCACTAGCTGGTTACAATACATATTTTGCAAGTGTCAGAAAATAATAGTTATCGAAAAATACAATTTTGCTTGAAATTTCAAAATTGAGAAAAAAATTAGAGTAGTTACGGTAAATCATGTGTATAAGATTGGAAAATATCATTCAATTTGTATTCTTTATCTTCATGTAAATTTTATAGAAAGCATAAGGGAAAAATCATCGGGAAATGGTCCAAGCGGGAATAAGTTTTCCAGTTCGTAAGATTTTATACTTTATATTAAGTAATTTTAAGTTTCCTCTTGTAAATTGGTTTTTAAATACATTTTATTATTACCCATTCTTATTTGTTCTAAATTCAAATGTTGCTGTAAGAAAATTGATTGATAAACTTAGTTGTAGTTTTGAAATATTGTATAAATTAGTATGACAAACTTGATTTGCAGTTGTAGCTTCCGTGTAGTTCAGCTTTTGGCTGGTATAGGTTTTATTGCTGTTGTGAAAATCGGAATGTTTTTATAATTATAAAAAGACTGGAAAATATGATATTAAATAATTGTAACTTTAAAAGCATATTGAAGTTTGTTGTTAATTTAATATTTAATTTTAATAAGCCTTGAGTAACTACTGGAAATGGAAATGCAAAAGCTTAAAGAACAAATTTGATTCATTCATTTTGTGTTGCCTGCATATCAGTCTTGACACAAATGGATTGCTGTCCATTATTTTGCATAATCATTGGTAATTTTTTTAATAACTATGCATTATGGAATATAAATTTTTTGAACTGGATTTTCCAATGTAAAAAATTTGGTTTTTTGTTTAGCAATGTACATGGGAGGACAGATGGCTTGGGGTCGGGCAGTGTACCTGGGTGGACAGATAGCTAGGGGTTGGCAGTGTACCTAGGAGGACAGATGGCTTGGGGTCAGGCAGTGTACCTAAGTGGACAGATTGCTGGGGGTCGGCCATCAATGAAGGGAAATCTGGTTTACTCTCACACAGGCCTATTGTTTTAAATATGAATAAGCGCTCCTGTTTAACCCACACAAAAAAACACTAGAAAAATGGTATCCAACAATGTATAATTGAATATCTTGCCTTAGATTTATGGCATACATAATATTATTAACCACTTCCTGCAGATTAAATTTCTACGTGGGAATTACCACCGTTTTTTCTACACTTATTGAAACGATAAACTAGAGAAGTCCCGAAATTATGTCTATGTAAACAAACTACATAGCAAAGACATTTTCTTGAGGTTTTTGTAAAAAATCATAGGAGAAACAGATTCTCCTTTAATTTACTTGTGAGTTATGGAATTACTCCACCCTCGATGGTTAAATTTTAGATTTTAACATGGTCGCAAAAGCTCGCATGTTGAAAATCGAAAATTTAACTATCTCAGTTGGAGAAATTCCATAATTCACTCGTACCTGAAGGAGAATCTATATATCCTGCCTTAGATTTATGGCAGATTATCATATTTTCCAGATTTATATATATTGTGTAGAGGGTAGCAAAACATCATATAGTGCTAATTTTAATTTGGTCCTTGGCTTGTGTCTTGCCTGAACAATGTAGAACATATATTGTATTGTAGTTTATTTCTAAAATAACTGGGTATTGTCAAAATTTGAGCAGAGGGGTCAGTGAAGCAAAAAAGCATTAACAAATCAGATTATTGCATAATCAGCAGAAAACATGAATTTAATCAGTTTTGCGTTAAAAATATACCTAGTAGAAATTTATTCAGTTTTCTTTTAGGAAATTTCATATAAGAAATTATTTTGTTTTGAATCACATTATAATTTTTATATAGAATTTTTGTTATTGAAATCAACAGTTTCATGTTTTATTTTTATTTTATGCATACAGTTGTTGACAATAATGTAAACATTTTTAGTGTATAAATATGTTTTTGTACTTAATAATTATTATGTTACATCTGTGTTTAACATACATGTATTTAATAATATTGAATATTTGCAAATACAATGCAAAACCACTCTAGTAGTTATCAGAATTGCTGAAAAACTTACACATAAATGTATATATCTAAAAAGTAGTGTCTTTAAAAAAATACATTTAGAAATAATTTAGTATTTTTAAAAAGTAAATGTGTCATTATTTCAGTAGTATTTTTTATACATGTACATTACAGTCATTATGAAATGCTGTCTGACCAAAGAAATGTCAGACAAAAATCCTGTCGGTCAGACAAAAATCCTGTCGGTCAGACAAAAATCCTGTCGGTCAGACAAATTTTTTAGATTCTTTAGTTGAACAAAATGCCAAATTTGGGTTTCGGTCAGACAAACTGTAAAACTATTTTGTAAAGACTGAAATTAATAATAATATAATGTGTATCAAGCTATAGATACATAAACATTGAAATGTAGGACAAAATTGCATATAAAATTGATTTATTCTTTGTTCTGGGTCCAAGCAATGTTTCACCAAAATTAAGTGTTATGATTTCTTTATATAAAAGTAACTTCTTTTGTTTAATTGTAGAAAATTAAGTCTTTATAATAATGATTTTAAAAAGGATCTATTCTTTACAGATTTTAAATGACGTAACTGTGGGAACTTGCCCTTTATAATTGGTTTAATCAGATAATTCTTGGAGAAAAAAAATAGCAGGCTTTGAATTCCGAAAAATGTATAAATATAAATGTTTATAAAAGGGAATTGAAAATAGCTACACTAAACTGAATATTAAAAACAAAAAACTATATAAATATCAGCAAGTGCTTTGGGATTGTTGCAATTGGTCTACATTCTATTTTATACTGAATTGCAGTACTTTTCAAGACAAGTAGAATGTAGTATAGATATAAGTAAGGGAAATATTGCAGATATGATTCATGCTCAATGGTTTCTGTGAACACATATATTACCCCAATATCTTAACTGTGTCCTACAATGTAGGTACTAATTTACATGTATGCTTAAAGACAAAAAAGAAGACGGTAGTTCCATTCTGTCATATTCAAAGCCTGTTTCATATATACAGTCATTTCTGGTTAAGATGGATACTTGAAATTCAATTCCATGCTGGCCTGCCCCCAAAATAAGATTTTGGTTTATTCATGAACAATCATGATATATCTGTTAGGGTTTTTTATGCGTAGCAATTTTTCTTTGTTCCTATTTTATTATTGTCTGCCCATCTCCCTTTAGTCGACAATTATCTAGGCCTGACATGAATCTTGTAAACACATCTTCTCTTTTACCATTTATAATAAATGGTTTTAAATTGAAACCTCAGAGGGAGATAGTACACTACATGAAAATAAGCATGAAGCAAAATAATTTCTGCTTGACGTATTGAAGGGGAGATAATTGTACTTATGCAACATTAAGTCTGCGGAGCCTGGGGTACCATTGTGTTTGCTTACAGTACACACTTTGTACCTCAAGTTAATACAACAATGACACAAGTTGCTGGAAATGTTTGTACTTAAAGAAAGGGTAGTTAAATGTACAGTCAGTCATAGTTTTCTTGGAATAATGAGGGATTGTCATAAAAGTTCTTGTTTTAAACAATAGAGACTTAAAGTATAGTTTGAGATACCCAAGATATTTAAGTTGGTCGAGCAGTTAAGGTTCATTAGTGAGAATCCATTTGTTTATAAATGTAGCAAACTGTTGAAAGGATAAATAAGACTCTTTGCTATGTCGGTAGAAATGGTAGATTTTACCTGAAAATAGAGGAATATAGAAAATGCCTTATTATCAATGGAATAACTTTTGAAAAAGAAGCATAATTAAATATTTTTATTGCTTTCGACAATATGATATGTAATTTTTTATCTGAAAAATGTACCCCAAAACCTGCGGCGTAACACTAAATTGCCCTGAAATTTATTTGAATATGACAGTAATGGTAACAAGCATACGAATGAAAATGCTCATTTTAGTTGTTTTTAAAATGTGCAATCAGCATATAGTTATTATTTTATTACATGTGTTTGTATTGTTTAATTGTTATTTAGCAATATATAATGCAAAAAATATTGATAAAAATTAATAAAATATAGTTAAAATAATAAATTTTGTGATGTTTCTTGTGGAAAAAAATTATCTTAATACTGGAAACAAGGTCAGAAACTTGTGAATTGGGCAGGACATACCAATTCTTCTGGAACACCTGGTGTCATTCCCAGTTTTTTGTCAGATTTTGCATTGCCAAATTTTGGTGTGTTCTACGAATGAGGCATGGATTTAATTTATTGCATCCCTACTTTGCCACCCTTCCTCCAAATGTCAATCGTCCAAAAATTTATTTCTCTTCATTTGTGAAGAAATGAAAGCCACTAATATAGCAAAAATCGTGTGTCTGCTTTTTATTTGACTGCAAATATGTTGTTTTTGTCGTCGTCATCGTAATTTGGCGTCCGTACACAGTTAGCACGGTGCATAGCCATAACAGATTCTTTTGGATGAAATGGATTCTTTCGGAATCGCAGGACGGACAATTTCGGATCATTTCGGGGAAATGAAAGTATGTGCTTTATTATTTCCCTTTTTTACAACTATAAATTCCCTTAATCTGTTAGGGAACTGTATGACGGAACTTTGCAATTATTTATTTTATCTAGTAATTTGAGCGGGGAAGTTAAAGCTGTCGTATTTGTTGTTTTTTAACAAACAAAAGCAAACTTTTTACCAAAAAAATGTTGTTGAGCATGTTATTTTTACTGATACAAAATAAGTAAATGACACATTTGGTACAAATATCGCTTTTAAAATATAGTTTACCAATCTTCAACTTCGCCATAATTTTTTCCTTAACATTTAAGGCTGTTCCATCCGGTGGAACTTGAAGTACAAGTATCTGAAAGTGTCGATCCCCCTCAATCTAATGTAGAAAACAAATTATCAGACAGAATACAGACCGGAGAACCTGTATCTACAAGGAGTTTACATTTTACCTCATTTATATCCACTTCTACATTCAAACTAGAACCTGAAATTCTATTTAAATAGACTCTGCATTTCTTATTTTCTATTTTATTCTGTTCAGAAAATCTTGTTTTATTTATCTTTAATTAAAACTCCAATACTTCAGCTTTAAACTTATCTTCATTTACCTTTTCATTTAACTGACTCAAAATTATCTTATCATTTCCCTATTGGTCGTTTTTCATTATCAAATTTGACAGAATTTCCGACCTTGAACTAAGCCCCTACATGTTTAAATGACCCTGTGGTTCCATTTGTTGAAGGGGATTTCCCTGGTATTCTTGCTGGGGGTTTAGATATGGGCATCTTGTTTTAATATGGCCAAGTCCATTACAATAAAAACACCTGATTGACCATAATATCTTTCTTGATCAAAATTATTCAGACCCTTGCCATTTGACCCTGTTCTATGCATTGGAATATTTGCATATGCAGTATTTTCCTTTTTAAATATTTTTCCAAGTTTTTCATCTAATAGCTTAGAAACATCATCTATGGTTAAACCCTCTGTTTTATTATCTTTACTACTAGTACTCAAAGTTTGTACAGAAAAGGTAATTTCTTGATTTTCTATCCCTACTACTTGAGGCTTTATAATTTTATCTGATGGACCTAGGAACGCTTCAAATTCACTAGCAAAAACAATTGCTTGATTTAAGGTTCTGGGATGGTGAAATTGTACATGTTTTTTATTTGATAATTGCTTAACCCATGAGCATATTGATGTATTACCTTCGGTTCAATATCGGAACACCGTAAAGTAGGGTTAGCTTTCTGAGCAGATCTACGTAATCTATATCCGTATTCCGCTAGTTTCATCTGCTTGACGCCTCAAATTACGAAATTCACACCAATGTGCTACCTCACTTCCTCTGGGCTAACGCGGATTTGATTGAATTATAGTCAGACAACTGGCCTAACGTTAAATCACTAAGTATTTTCTGCCTCAGACCCGCGTAAGCACTTCGAAAGCTGCATTGTGCTTTTTCGTCATCCGCCCAACCGTTCCAGGTGGCAACTTGTTCGAAATGAACTATATAATCGATCCATTCTGTTTTGCAACCATCGAAAGGTTTCGGTTCTTTTTCTTTCCGCATAAGGGTTGCACGTTTCAATTGAGATGGGGGTTCTAAAACAGGCGGGAAAAACATCTGCGAGGGTATTTGATTCCCATAATTTTTACAAGGCCCAACATTTCTAGGGGTTGAATAAATGTCTAAGTTTAAACCAGGGTCATAATATTCTTGTCTAGCACTAAATTGAGGAGAATTTCCATACATTTTATTTTGATCATGGCACCGTTTAGGATCACGAACTACAGAAATATGTATACAATGTTTTGCGTGCACGTGAGGTACTGTGTCATGCATATCATATCGATTGATTGGTGCATATTGTGATCAGTATATCTACTATCTTGTAAGGGGCCTCGGTGGCCGAGTGGTCTAGGTAGTTCGTCATGACTTCTAATGATCATTAGCCTGTCAACACTGCATGGGTTGCGAGTTCGAATCTCACCTGTGGCGTGGTGTGTTCGATTCCGATCTAAATTGACAAGGATTGCCAATTCTCCTACCGAAGGTCGGTGGTACTCCGGCTTCCTCCACCATTAAAAACGGGCCGCCGCGAAATAGCCAAATGCGCTGAAAACGGCGTAAAACACCAACTAAAACAAACAAACTATCTTGTATATGAAAAGGGTTTTCGTGACTCGATTTGTATTGATTTAATGCTCATTGCGTGCATGTGATAATCCACTTCAATATCCTGTCATTCTCGGCATTTCATCAACTTGTCTCGACAAATTTGTATCATGAAAAAACCTCGGCAATTGTGTACATGTATTCCATAGCCGTGTCGGTTCCCTAATACTATCATTCTGATTTAATTGTAGTAAATCGTTTCGATTACTTGAGTGAAACTCTGAATTAGATGGTTTTGGCAATTTATCATCAAAGGCATATGTCGATTTCGGCAATTCATACTTTTCTTGTACTGGTCGAAATGTACTGCGAGGCGGTTTAGGCAGTCTGTATTCATTTTCAAAATCAAACTTGGATTGTCTCGGAAATGTGTGACTAGCCCTATGTGGTTTTTATTTTTTATGCTCATGTGTAGCTTCAAAATACCTAGCCGTGTTTAACGATACATCACTACGAAATGGGCGTGTGTTTTGTTCAACCCGTTTGTTTCCTTTTTCAATAAGAGCAAATTTCTCTTCTTTAGAATCTGTATCTGATATAATGCGAACCTCGAAATCGTACCTGTGATTGAGTGGAATGTGTATTTAACCTTGTCGTGTTGTACCCGGTATCAAAAACGTGTGTATCACGCTTGTCATTAAATTCATTAATTATAGAACAAGGTGTAGACGTACGCATGAATGGTTTTTCAATGTGGTAGTTCGTGACCCTATGTTCCCTATCACATAAACTAATATCAGAATATTCTAAATGTTTGTAAGTAGACTTACTTTGTGGCAGTCTTTCATCTTCACTAACTCTGCCTTTACCTGAACTCAAATCATCATCACTCATCTGAGGAGGCTTAATGTGGCACCTAACACTGAGCTAAAGATTGCTCCATTTCTATGTTATTCCAAATATTTTATATTTTTATTTAACCTATAAATTTGGGAAGTTGCTTCAAATACCCAATCCGTCTCGCGGGACCAAAATGTAGCAGGTGCATGCAATCTCTGCTGTGAGTTCGGGGAATGGGCCACAACCTGAACCAAATCTAAGGATTATGAGAATCAGACTGACGGACGGACACCAAGTGTGCCATCGGATAAGCTCACTTAATCATGGACTCATATCAAAGTAAATCAATGAACATATAACATGTTATTAAACAAATACAAATTGGTCTAAATTAACATAACAATTTAGAATAGAAATGAAGCATCTGAATATGCTGAGGATCCTTAGGTATGTGGCAGAGCACTAACCTTAATATGTAGGATAATGGAGTAGTAGCCAGCTATAAAACAAATGAAAAAGTGCTCATAAGAACTATAAATGAATTTGATTGTAGCTCAGCATTGGTTTGTAAATAATATAAAAAACTATTCTAAATCAAATTTACCCTCTAAAATTTCCGAAACAGCCTTTTGAATTTATTAGAAACAATAAACTATAAAAACTTTAACTTATTTTAAACCAATTTAACAAAGAATAATATCATGAAAACATGGAATTTTGAGTTTTAAAGGGGACATCATAATGACAGATCTGCCACACCCGAAATGATCCGAAATTGTCCGTCACACCGATTCCGAAAGAATCCGTTTCATCCAAAGAATCCGTTATGGCTACGCACCGTGTTATAGCTTCATCTTGTTCAATGTTGTTTATAGATTTAAAAATTAGAGTAACGTCCCTTGAACATTTATTTCCCGCCACGCTTTGCGACTAACGACTAACGGGAACCACGTGAATTTCAAAATGGCGGACAATGAAGAACCACCAGAAGCCACACCGGCACAAGATATTGTTGTAACCAAGTATAAAATGGCCGGAGACATGGTCAACGGTAAAAACTAAAATTTTCCAATCAAACTTCCATGAATTCCATAAAATTAACATGAACAATATGGCTCAATATTTTTAATTAATGCCTGGTATGGTAAGATTTCTCACATGTGCTTTTTTGACATTGCACAACAATAGGATAATAGAATTTCTAGGAATGAGCAATAATAATAAACTGGTTCGAAAATGAAATAAATCTTGAAGTGATGGGGAGGCAGTAAATGGTGCCAACAAAAACACCTGACCATTTGAAGATTTTATTTAAACTAGTAAAGCCTAAAGGCCATACACGAGGCCTGATAGTACAAATAATAAACAATAAACATTTATTGAAAACAAAACCATTTATGAACACATATTTGGAAGGCAATATTGTTGACCCATAGAAAATAGATGTTACAAATAACATTAGCATTCATGATTAGAAAAGATATTTTATATTGAAGATAAGTAATCGGCAAAATTTAGTTTAAGGCATTTCCAAATCAAATATTTATTACCTCCCGTTATTTCAATTTTATGGGACAAAGCTGCCCATTCTAGTAATACCCATGATACCAGGCAGAACTGTTTTTCAAAATGTTATTCAACTTTGTTACTGAATATATATCAACAATGGTTACCTGGTACAATGTTTGTAGGTAATGTTTTATGCTTAGTGGTGCACCTACTATTAACTGAAGTTACAACTTGTTTATCTGCTTCAGATTTTCAAAAACCATTACAGGCCTTCAGTAGGCAATGAACAATCTCACTTTTTGAATTGGTTATACATATATACACTGTACATGTAGGTAACAGTATGCATATTTGTTACTTCTCCTAATATACAATAACAGAGGCACATTATATCAGTTAGTAAATTTAAATAAACCAGTCAGTTGAGAAAGTGAAATGATTTAAGGCAGAGGATTCAACAGAAAGAGAGTTCCAACAAAAATAAAAACAATGTCCAGATGACAGACTGATTGATAAAATGGTTAACATATACTCACATAAACAGTGTTGTGGTAGGTATGACTCATATACACCCCAAAAAACACATAACCATGCCAACTTGGTTGTGTGGGGATAAATTGAATGATATAAATAGTAACCCCTGTTAACAAAACATTAAGAAGACTTGAATATTTTTTTAAAGACAATTATAAATTTATTTGCACTTTACATCAATACTGACCAATGACATGGAAATTATTAAAATTATGAATATTACGTATAATATCAGTGACATACGTAACAAATGACATCAAGAGCCTCAGTTCCAATGACTGTTTTATGAATGGGCCAAGTAATCCCACCTGTTCATTGATCCTTGGATTTAATATCTCTTTGATTTTATCTACATCATTTAAATAATGAAATGAATCATCAAATTATAATTTAATATTGGATGTAACGCATCATTTGATTGGTCATATTTTTTTTCTCGTCATCTCATAGACTAAATTTTCTTTTCTACTATGACGTTATTAAAAGAAATCCTGACACTTTAGACATCAAATCAACCGTTGGAATTAAATTATAAGAATTGACAGTAATTTTGTTTTCAATCTATTCAAAATAACCTCAATGCTTATGGTGCACACTTTAAAATACCGCGCTACACTGGTTATTTAGTTTGCACCACGATATTGAGGTTATTTCTTCATAGACTGAAAAAAAATAATATTATTCAACTGAAAAATTTAACATAAAAAAAATCTTGCATACAAGACATTTTTTAAAAAAAAAAGTTTGTAAAATGCTATGATATTCCTCTTGTACTTGAAAGTTGAATTTATTGTTATAGTAAATATCATGCACATTTGAGATAATGACTGCATTTTTTCCACAGGTATTTTAAAGGAAGTTTTAGAGAAGTGTGTTGAGGGTGCTTCAATTATTAGCATTTGTGAATTTGGTGACAACAGATTAATTGAAGAAACAGGGAAAGTATTTAGAAAAGACAAAGAAATGAAGAAAGGTACATATTGCTAGTTTCTGTCAGTTTTGCATGTATGAAAATAGAATTGAGTAAAATACATGTTCATCTTATGAAATATTTAAAATTCATTGAAGGAGAGTAAGTTTTGTAAATTCTATACCAGAATTGAATCTATATTCGTCTAATAATCGCTGCCGAAAGTAAGAAATTACAACAACAGGAACACATGAGGAAGTGAACCAAAAAGCTTTTTCATTCAATTTCCGGAATGGATCTGAAGAAGTTCCCGAAGTCAAAAGCTAATGAAAAAAAATAGGGATACGGAAAATTTTTTAGGCAAGGATGAGGATGAAAATCTTTGAATTAATTTTAATTGGTGCATTATGTTAGATTTCTTTGATAGTAAAACCTTTGTATACATGATCAGTTTCATACATGGTATGAAAGTTAAGCACGTGTCATTGTGTGTTGTAATGATGACCTTTTTAGGCTAGAGTTTCAGACAAACAGCATGATAATCTGTTTGAATGAGGCATATTCCACAACTGAACAACACAAGCTTTACAATGTTGAGCTGTTAAACTGGTTGATCTTACATCACCAGACCTAATAAACTTTAAATCATTTCCATCTTAAATATTTTTACATAATTAGGTAACAAGTCATGAGTGTTTGTCTGTGGTTTATATGTTCTGTTGTTTAAGTATTTCAGAGTGTTTTTCAGCTGTTGTGTGCATTTGTTTGAATTCTTTGCATATTTATATTTTATTAAATTCTTGTCAAGCATTATAGTACAAGACACATATTCTTGTCTACATTTAGTAGTTTATTGACATGATGAAGTACAGTACAATGAATTTTTATTGTACCTTTTAGGTTCCATTCTTGTCTTATTGACATTATATTTCCACTACTACAGGAATTTAAGGCCACATAAAATTTATTTTTAGTTCTTTGAATTTCGCTGCTCTGATTTTTGCACTTTATAAATTCTAAGAAAAAATGTTTTGCAACTTCATTTTGCAAAAATGCTGAAAATTGTTTCCATTTGCAATATTTTTGTGAAAAAAAATTAATGCAGCACACACATTTGATCACCTGAAAAAAATTATACTTGGCTCATTGGTGCCTGTTTTTGCCATAAAAATCCAAAGGACTAAAAATCAATTTGGTTTGGCCTACAGTTAGTATGTTTTGTAGTGTGTTGTAATGATGACCTTTTTAGGCTAGAGTTTCAGACAAACAGACAGATAATCTGTTTGAATGAGGCAAATTCCACAACTGAACAACACAAAGTTTCATAATATAAATCTGTTAAATTGGCTGCTTTTATATCTAGTGGTAGAACATTCACATAGGTTTGTTACGAATCACGCTGTTATTGTAATATAGGCATTGACATCAATTTTCATATTAAAATTTCTGATGATTTGTGAGAATTAATAAATTATTGTGAAGAATTTTACTGGATTTTAATTATTCTGGTTAAGTTGAAAGAAATTTACACTGATCAAATTAATAGCACAGTGGTACTGCCTGGGAAGAACATTGTCACCTTTCACAGAAAGAATTTGAAACACTTTGTAAACATGTCACAAGTCAGGCTTGTCAGTGGTTGTATGTTTATGTAATTGGAGTATTGTCTTTACCCTGATTTTCAAATCGAAATAATCAGCTTGTTAATTTGGCAAAATATTGCTGGCAGACGATCATATACGGCCCCAAAGTGAAGACAATTAATTATACAATGACCTGTTTGCTGTTGGAACTTTTCAGATTTTACATTGTATATCTCAGGATTGTTATCTAATCAACATTAACATGTTTGTCCTTTTATTTGTCAAATTCCAGTACTGCAAGAAATTTTAAAGCACAATAAAGATATTTTGGAATGTGTTGTAATGATGACCTTTTTAGGCTAGAGTTTCAGACAGACAGACAGATAGTCTGTTTGAATGAGGCAAATTCCACAACTGAACAACACAAAGGTTCATACATGTAATTAAGAACAGACTGAATTGGCTGATTTTATTGAGCTCCTTGTACAAAAAGATTCAATGTCCATTACCTAGGACCTTTCCTCAGGAATTTTTGAAAGCATGGTAATTTTTCCATATTTACGCACAAGTCAGAATTGTCAGTTAATACCAAACTACGTGTCCATGATGTTGTGTTTTTACAATGTGTTGTAATGATGACTACTTTAGGCTAGAGTTTCAGACAAACAGTAAAATAATCTGTTTGAATGAGGCAAATACCAAAACTGAACAACACAAAACTCAATGATGTAAAGCAGTTCATCTGTTTGCTTATTTAAGCCATCCAGTTATTTGGAATTAACCTTATAGGCTTTGGCTGACTTTTTCTTGAAGTTGATCTGACATTCATATACTTATGAAACGGGTCCTTGTGATGACTATGCATAGAAGTTTGCTTTTGATTGGCTGAATGTTTTCAGATGGGAATATAATCAGGCAAATGTTCCTATATATATGTTATAAATCTGCTGTCTTTGTTGATGGGTCAAATCATTGGATACCAGTAGTTCTAATATATACTGTAATGTGTTGGTATCTTACCTTGCAGGCATTGCTTGTTATTCGGCTTTAACAGGGTTCGCACGGGTGCTTGAAAACCTGGAAAGTACTTGAAATTGAAAATTGGAAATTAAGGCCTTGAAAGTACTTGAAATTCAAAAGAGGTCATTGAAACTCCTTGAAAAACTGTGTTTTTGAAGAATCAAAAAAATTGGTTAAATTTTCTGTCATAAAAGTGTTTTTAATTGGTTTTCAGATCACTCGGTCTCGCGTTTATCAGTATTTTTGTCAAGACTTTATAAAAGTTTCGCGTATTTTCCATTTTCTAAAAATAGCTCATTTTCTGTGAAACCGGTGAGTAGTAATTTCTGTGATGCGGTCAAGAAATAAATCTAACTGCGTAAAAGTTTTAGTAATTAAACGATCCAGATTGATTTTTTGGTAACTTAAATTAACTTTAACTAATAAAACATCTTTCATTTACTTGATTAAATGTATTTTGCCGATGAATTTTAGTCACAGTGAGCAAACCGAAACTGAAAGTAGTTCGAAAGAACGTTGATGACATGCCTGGGAAATGTAAATTCTGGTCCTTGAAAATTTTGAAATTGGTGCTTTAAAGTCCTTGAAATGTCCTTGAATTTTGTGGTAAAAAATGTGTATGAACCCTGCTTTAAACTGTTTTCTGTTGAAGTTAACAAACCTGTTCTCCTTAACCATTGATTGATTGGAGCAGGCAACACTCAAACCTAAGGGTTGTGCATTAGTCTATTACATGCTGATGTAACTGAAAATGTTTGGTATACAAAATATGTTTGCTGCTTGAGTTAACCCACCTGTTCTTGGCATGTTAAGTTTTTGTAACTTACCATGTATGTTATGGTGGTATATAAAATGTGGACTGTCTTCGGTGCTGGAGTTCTATGTACTTCGGATCCCTCCTCTATGTTCACTACATCTATTGTACAAAGAAATCTTTTCTGTAAGTGAGATGTCTTGGAATTTATATTCAAAAATAGGATAAAAATGTATACATGTATATATTTAACTGTTAACATGTGGCCAAATAATCTTTTAGGGATTTTTAACAGACCACACAGGGGTCACACTGGCATTCAAAAACTTGTCACCAAAAAAATCTCCAAAGCATTAGTTTTGTCGCCAGTTTCAAAATTTGTTCGCCAAGTCACCCTCCCCCTTTTGGAATCATTCTGCGATACGTGATTGTTCTTTAATTTATTCATTACTGTTTGAAATAAAATGGCCTGAAAAGTATTTTTGATGAAATAGTTTTAATGACAGTTAACTTTCATCTGAAATGACCTTTATTTTGATGGCAAAGCCTAATAATACATCGATTGTTCCACATGTGTTTGTTGATGATAAACCAGAACTGACATCACAATCTTGGAAATTTTACGATATAATGCTTTTAAACACCTTTTAAAGGTGTTAAAAAGCATGCATAATTATTTTCATGACTAATAAAATTACCTAATAAAAATTTGGATAATATAAATAATACTTTAGTGTACAGTCAAGTGTAAACGATCTTATCATGTGCGAATTATTGATTATATGGTTGTTTACTGTTGAAACAACTGCTGTGTTTATTATCCTGATGTAAACTGTTCAATGATGATAGATAATTATATATACCATATATTATGTTTCTTAGTCACCATTTAAAAATGTTTTCGTGTAAGTGCCGATTTAAAAAAAAAAATTGAAAAATTCTATCGTCAACTATAAAACTCTGTCACCAGATTGAATAAAAAGTTGCATTTTGCGACTTTGGCGAAGCCTAGTGCGGTCCTTTTATAGTTTTTAGCTCTGACCCTAAATGCACATGTATGTCACAAACATTTTAGTTGTGAAATAGCTAACTTGTATTATCAAAGTATTTAACTGATTCAGAAATAAAATCCATTATAGTTGGGCACTAAATTTGTGACTAACAGCTTATAAAAAAGTATTAAGTTTCAGGTTCCAGTCAAGGTACATGTGTAAAACTGGAAACAAACTTGGTGAATTGGTGAACATAAATAATTTGCATAAATTTGAAAATCACCTGGCATACCTATACTATAGGGTTTCTTTAACATAAACAGGTTTCACCAAATTTTAATGGATTTGATTATAGTAATATACCATAATGAGTAAAAATAATTGAAATTTTCCAAATTTTTCAATGAATGTAATGTATTGGAAAAATATAAAGACTGCAGTACGAATTTACCAAGTAATTGGAGATAATTCAAGGGAAAAAACAGTATAGCTTGAAGTAAAATATGATGAAACTGGGATAAAAGGGGATCATTGCAATTTTAAATCAGCACTATGGAACATATTGAACTTTGAGCTTGCTTTGTCAGAAATAACTTTACAGTGTTTGTTTGTCTTTTACAGGTATAGCCTTTCCTACATGTGTTTCTGTCAACAATTGTATATGCCATTTTTCACCATTAAAAAGTGAAACTGATATATTACTAAAAGATGGAGACATAGTAAAAGTGTAAGTACTGTTAAGGACTACCTACCAAAGATGAAGCATTTTGTAAAAGTATGTTATATTCAAATTAAAAATATACAGTAGAGTTCATTTATATTGAAGTTCAGAATACTTTTGTTTTTATTGTCTCGCCTGCGACGAAAAGTTGCAAAGTCGAGATATGGGCATTACTTTCCAGGGGCGACAGCAACGTAAACTTTTTTAAATCTTTAATAACTTTGCACATATAATACCTACCATTAAGATTTATGGTCCACAGATAACTTATATAAGGTTTGCCGCAGTATACTTGTCTTGTGACCCTGACCTCATTTTCATGGTTCACTGACTTCATAAACAAATGTGAAATCTATGTCCAAGTTTTGTGGTTAAATCCATTTCTCAGCAACTGTATTACCTAGGCCAACTACATTTGATCTATAGATAGTTCCTAATGGGTACATGCCAGTCTAACACCTGCCTCGGGACCTTGACCTGAGTGTCTTCATTAAATACCGCTTGCATAATAGCTTGTATGATAAATAAAAATTTGGTCTAAAATTGTTTTTAATGTTTTTTATTATCAGTTTTGTTTCCTTTTCCCCATTTGAATGCAGATCAAGCTATAAATATCTTGATGACCTTGGTGATCTATTTCCAGAATGGTGTGTGATTATTTGTGTCTCATGATCGATATATATAGAGTAGAAGTGAAAAATCATGTGATCAGTACACATTGAAATTTACATTTTAGTAACTGGATTCGAAAAAATACTAAAAACAAAACTATGTACAATATTTTTTTTATTTTTAATAAATTTGTAATCATGTTAATATGCAATATTTCAACAACAATATTTATTGAAACATTCATCTATTTATGGAATTGGCGAATTCTGTAACTTTTGTCATCTGGTGGCTGCAAATAACTTCAAATGCATAGTTAAACAAGTGTAAAGTCTGTGTCAGCTGTACCCCTTTCTTCTAATACGCGTCAGAGGTCATTAAGATAGGTGTCTGTGTGGTTAAATGTCGTCGGCAGGCGCAATCCTCGGATTCATCGTCTTCGTTACTCTCATCTGGGTTGTCTTGTGATGTTGTCAGTTGTCCTGTAGAAAGGAGGCTGTGATATCTGAGTCGGTGAGTATGCCATGGCATTCAGTGTTTTGGTCATGGTCGATGTACTGGTCGAATTTGGTCTGAGTGAGCTGGTCTGGTATAACAATGTCGTCGTTGATGTCTGGTATATCTTGAGTCGAATCTGTCTGGTGTGTGAAAACTGGCTTTGCAGAAACAGTTGACAATAGTAAGTGACTTGACGTTTTTCCAGGCAGTCGTAAGCATATAAGTGGCATCTAGTATCGTCAGTTTCTTAGCGATTGCATTTGCACTGAGGTCTTGTGTTGAGTCTATGTCGGTGATTATCTTGTTGACAACTCGGGATCGGTAATGTCCCTTAGATTTCTGTTACCCTGGTCACAAGGCTAAATAATGGCTGTTGTGTTTGGTGGTAGAAAGTCAGTTTGATGATGCTCAGTCTTTCAGTTGTATGTGTACGGGCGCTGCAGTTGTCTACCAAGAGTACAATCTGTCTTTGTTGTAGTCTCATGACTTTATTAAAGTCGAATGATCATTCTGTGAATATATCTGCAATCATCCATGCGTTCTTGTTGTTGCGGTAGGTGACCGGTAAGTTTCTTTACACCCTGAAAGCAGTGTGGATCTTTACTCTTTCCAATAACCAGTAGATGTCGTCGATCTGTACCAGTCATATTGCAGCACACCATCGCTATAATACAGTCTTTTGCTTTTTTACCACTGCTCACCTCTTGTTTTTGTCCCCCGCCGCAACGCGATGCGGGGGATATGGTAATGCCGGGCGTCCGTCCGTCCGTCCGTGCTTCCGTCCGTCCGTCCACCTTGTAAGCGCTCTAGCAAATTTATTTCTTGACCGATTTGGATAATATTTATACAGTAGCTTTAACTCAATGATACCTCAAGGGAGTTCGAAGATGAGTCATGTCGAAATATTTTTGTAGGAGTTATGCCCCTTAATAACTTAGAAAATTGACAAAATTTTCATGTAAGCACTCTAGCAAATTTATTTCTTGACCGATTTGGATAATATTTATACAGTAGCTTTAACTCAATGATACCTCAAGGGAGTTCGAAGATGAGTCATGTCGAAATATTTTTGTAGGAGTTATGCCCCTTAATAACTTAGAAAATTGACAACATTTTCATGTAAGCGCTCTAGCAAATTTATTTCTTGACCGATTTGGATAATTTTTATACAGTAGCTTTAACTCAATGATATCTCAAGGGAGTTCGAAGATGAGTCATGTCGAAGTATTTTTTAAATTTATAACATGGTTGTGATTTAGTATTATCTCGGTCCAGTTCGAATTTCAGTGTTGTACCATTATTTTTATGTTGGAGTTATTGCCATGTGGCGGGGGACATTGGAACACTGTTCTTTTATTTAAGTTAGTTACCTCTTGTTTACCATCAGACAGACTTCTGTAGTATATTCCTGTCTCGTCTGCATTGTAAATATTTTGGGGCTGGTATTTCTGAAGAATGTCTGGCAAAACGTTGGTAACCCAGTGGTCTTCTGCAGTAAAGTCTGATATCTCACCTGTGGCAGGGTGTGTTCCACTCCGATGTTAATTGACAAGGATTGCCAATTTTCCTACCGAAGGTTGGAGGTTCTCTCCAAGTACTCTGGCTTCCTCCACCAATAAAAACTGGCCGCCGCGAAATAGCCAGATGTGCTGAAAACGGCGTAAAACCCCATTTGCAACTAAACAAACAAACAAACATTAATTTTGATAACTTTGTTTGAAGTTCTAATTAGCACTAATTAATTAAGTCATAATAATTGATTAATTTCTTTAGAAGTTTTAATTGCTAATGTTCATATTCTTTGATTGATTTATTTTTTAGCTCACCTGGACCAAAGGTCCATGTGAGCTTTTACCATCACTTGGCGTCCGTCGTCGTCGTCGTCTGTCGTCGTCTGTTAACAATTTTTCAAACGTTAACTTGTCCGACACCATAAGTCCAATTGCAACCAAACTTGGTACATTTGTTTAGTGGCATTATGTGTACAAAAAGATCGTTCGGATTTTTGATTCGTAAAAAAACATGGCCGCCATGGCTAAAAATAGAACATAGGGGTAAATTGCAGTTTTTTGCAAATAACTCAAAAACCATAACAGATATCAAAATTCTGGCATAGGGTAAAAGTGTTCAGCACCTCAAGATCTACCTGCCCTGAAATTTTGAAGAAGATCCAACGACCCATGTAGGAGTTATTGCCCTTTTTCTGCATTTTTTCCAAATTTTGCACTTATTAAGCTCAATATCTTGGATACTATAAAGGAAATTTGAAAAATTTAAATTTCATATTGTTAGGCACACAAAGATCTACAAAATTTGTAACAGGATCGAAGTTGTAGGTTCATTCCTTTTAGGAGTTATTCCCCTTAGATCATCAAAATTGACCATTTTTGCAGTCTTTATTCATTGTAATAAAATCGTTAACTCCTCTTACACCATAAGTTTAATTGCAACCAAACTTAGTGTAGTTGTTCCTTGGCATGAGTGCTACTAAACTATCGTTTTGATTTTTGATTTGTAAAAAAACATGGCTGCCATGGCTAAAAATAGAACATAGGGGTAAATTGCAGTTTTTTGCAAATAACTCAAAAATGGTGACAGATATCAAAATTCTGATGGGAAGCTAAAGTGTTCAACACCTCAAGATCTACCTGCTTTGAAATTTTGAAGAAGATGTAACCACCCATGTAGGAGTTATTGCCCTTTTTCTTGATTTTTTTTTGAAATTTGTACTTATTAAGTTGTTGTCAATAGAGAAAAGCTGTTGTTTGCTTAAACAATCAGCTCATTGAGCTCTACAAAAGTCTGAATTGGGTCGAAGTTGTCAGATGATCCATTATAGGGGTAATAGCTCATGAAAGACTCCCTTAAAGCTTAAGGACCAGGTGAGCGATTCAGGCTCCTGGGAGCCTCTTGTATTGATCTCCAAACATCTGGTTATTAAAAATCTAAAAATAGACACTGTTTAACCTGTACACATTTAGGTCACATACCCAAACAAAATGGTGGACGATGTTTTTCTGTTTGGATATTCGGTTTGAGGTACATGTGCAGGGAAATATTTTTTTATCAAAGGCAAAACGAAAGGAAACATTGACGAAACACATTTTCAAAAAACATTTTTATTGAAATAATCTTTTATAGGATTACAACATCTCAAACCGGATGGTTTGTCAACATCGACCTACAAAATAAACAATAATGGAAACAAATTGCAAATTTTCATACCTAATTTTGGATAGAACCAATAATTTTCCGACTTTTCCTGTATAGTTTTGCAATAAAACACTTTTAAAGATTTGTGCCAAATTTGTCTTCACTATAAAGCGAATTTTGCAATTAAATGCTTTGCGATTAACTGACCGATTTAACGTTGATTTAATGGTAAAAGGTTTTGTGTTTTAACTTGTTTTGCAATTAAACAGATTTTTCAATTAAGCGGTTTGTGATTAAATAGAGTTGACTGTATATGTAGACCAACCATTTTTGGTCTATAGATAGCTCTTGGTGGGTACATACCAGTCTCAGACCTGTCAGCTCGCCTTGGACACAGTTTAGGCTTGAATGACATGCATGAGATTTTTCAGACGAATTATCGCCTGACCATTACTATTTCTTTTAACACATTTTCCATTGTCGGGTATCAGATAATCATTATTTTGTGTCCATTTGCATACTCAGGCGAGACATGTAGTGTGTCCACTCTTGTTTTTACTACAGGCATCGTTCGTTATAACGGAAAATTGCCGAGTTACTAACATTGATGAAGAATAGGTATCAACCAGTGTCAGTTTGAAACACTTCTGTAATTAAGGCCAAATAAAGATATATGTGTGTTTTACAATGTGTTGTAATGATGACTACTTTAGGCTAGAGTTTCAGACAAACAGTAAAATAATCTGTTTGAATGAGGCAAAAACCACAACTGAACAACACAAAGCTCCATGATGTAAAGCTGTTCATCATTTACCCAACTAACCCTATTTTTTTGCGGCGGTTCTGCCGACACAAACCTTGAAATAAAATTGGATTCATTCCAGCAACATCATGGTTTTATATTTATCAAAACACTTATGGCAGCCCACCTGCATGCTGCCAGCAGTTTACTGGCAAGTCTCTATAGATTTCTATGTCCAAGACCAAGGGCCCCCCAGTAAATTAAAATAGATCAAAATTATTGCTATTTCAATTGAGGATTTCTGAATTATAAACTTGAAGCTTGTTTCAATGATTGCTTCACCACAATGTGTTTATTGCCATGCCTATAAATATCTAATAGGAGTAACATGAAGGTTGTCATATATAGAGCAGGA
Organism: Mytilisepta virgata; assembly: GCA_028015205.1. Taxonomy (NCBI): domain Eukaryota; kingdom Metazoa; phylum Mollusca; class Bivalvia; order Mytilida; family Mytilidae; genus Mytilisepta; species Mytilisepta virgata. Next base: position 7,678,967 of record CM051510.1, read on the forward strand.
TCTGTTATTCAATCATTCCAGACTATCTGAGGTTCAGATATTTTGTTGGGGTTCATGTTGCTATCGGACCACCGCACATCCTGTGAATGGAATGGAAACCATATTTCTATACATGTCAAATTGATATATTAATGGCATGATGCCACAATATCAGATATATATGAATATATAGGTGTACAAATATTACAGATGCACATCAAATCAAATATCAAGCAAAGATAAATATAACCCACTCCGTCACAGCCGAATCTATTTCAAAAGTAATGATTGACGTCATCAAGAACTTGATAGTATTTTTGACTTGTCAGTTACCCTTAACAGAAATAGTAACCTAAGTCGATAGGTCGCCTTTCCTTAATGGAATACAGGTAATCAGTTTTAAAGAAGTTTCCATGATTTGTTGTATCATGTCATTTTTATAGAGTGATGAAAACATTGGTTGGGATTAAAGATCTTTTGGCTATAGGCCTGATTTCCTTACAAAAGATTTTTAAATAGGCCTTTAAAAATTCACTGTTTAAATAGCAATGTGATAGGGAAATTACACTTTGTTCATAATAACCGTGATTTTGTTACAAGCCTGTAATAAACTCTACTGTATACATTTCATTACATTGGTTCTATAGGCAGTTCATTATACCAATGTACCACCTGTAGACTTAAGGGATGTGCAGCATTGCTCAAATTAAGGCTCTTGTACCACAGCAGCCTTGCTAATTTTTTTTTTCACTCCTAACTTAGTGATTTTATGTTTCCTGTTGAAGTAGACACGATTAGTAGAATTGTTCATGACTTTGTCTCTTTTTTCCAGAGACCTTGGTGCACAGATTGACGGGTTTATTGCTGTCGCTGCACACACTGTTGTAGTGGGCGCATCTAAAGTAAGTAAATTCTGTGTCGGGTTGGCAGAGCCCCGGATTACATGCATATCAGTGCCATTTACGCTTTGAAAAATGACAGATATGCTTGAGAAATAATTTTCTGGCATTGAAATTTGTGCCAAGTCCGAATCAACTATGCACTATGTTTTGGAAATCAAATTGTCATTGCGTACATATTTATTTACTTGTAAGCTGCATTATTGACATAAGTATGTGTCTTAAGGTTTGAAAGTTTTCTCTTCACAAAAGTGCTTGCTTCTGCCTTTAATGGTATCCAAAATACATGTATTTAGAGGTCAGCATTTGTAGGTCATATATTAGTACGGGTCATAAGGATGAGTGTTAATAAACAGTATTAATGTGGGTGAAAACAGCATTCACTGTATAAAGATTCAGTCTTGTAACACATGATGCATTTTACTCTTGTTTTTAATTTTACTGTTTTGAGGTTAAATACTCTCTTTTAAAAACATGGACGTACCCCATGATTCGAAAAAAATTATCTGGGGCTGGGGTGGTAAGAGATTGAATCTAGTGTCAATGAGAATGAACTGAACTTGTTTGTGAAAAGTTTAAGAGTACAAAAATTTTAATTGATTGTCTTAACCGAAACAGCATACAAATGATGAACAACATTCAAAGGGACGTAATTCTGAACCCTGATTGTATTTTGAATACTGATGTATGCATTTCATCCAGAAAAAATGTATTGAAAAAAATATAGGCTGATGGTTCTCTGAATAAAAAATAACCAAGTTTTTATAGATTACATATAAATGGTCTGAATGTTATTTTAGTAGGATTATTCTGCGCAAGTGGTTTTTTGACTACCTCTATCAACTATGATTGTACCAAAAGGCAGATTTTCCCTTCTCTTTAAATTGATAATTGCAAAGCACTACAATCAGGTAGCTTGGTCCCCTCAAGTTCAGATGGTTGAGTTTGATCCTCAGCCAAAAACTTTAAAATTAGTATATGCGGTTTCTCCCCAGGCACATTGCATTTAGGAGTTAAAAGTAAAGACTGGTCGGCTTGGATTCAGAATAATGTGTCCAAGTGGGTGACATGTCTTCCTGATGACTGTTACCTTGTGAGCTAGCACAATAAAAATTAGGCTCAGTGTATCAGTCTAGTACGAAGCAGGGTTACGTTCATATTCATAGCACATCAAAATGCTTGGGTCCTGATATACATGATTTTGCCAAGTTGTATGTTAAACAACCAGAGAACAGGAAAGATCAGCAAAGACATACCAATCAATTAATACTGCCCAACATCATGCCCTGCCAGAGAACAGGAAAGGTCCACAAAGACATACCAATCAATCTATGCTGCCCAACATCATGCCCTGCCAGAGAATAGGACATACCAATCAATCAATACTGCCCAACATCATGCCCTGCCAGAGAATAAGAGAGGTCCACAAAGACATGCCAATCAATCAATACTGCCCAACATCATGCCCTGCCAGAGAAAACCAAACTTTGCTGTAAAATAAATCTGGTAATTGTAGCATACAAGTGATGAGTTAATTCAAAGGGACGTAATTCTGATGTGATGATTGCACTTTGAATTCTGATTGTATGACTTAAGTAACAAATTATATAATAATGGAATCATAAAATGTCCTAATTATGTACATGTAGTAGGAGAGAAATCAGGTTATTTTGACAGAATGTAAAGGAGAAATAATCAAGTACAATGTAAATATGCCCAAGCAGGTCAATTTATAGGTGACAAAGGAGGATTTTTTCTCTTTTCAAATTTCATAGATATTAGTTCTAAATGCAGTTTCTGCTAATATACACCCGCTCCAAAGGAGAGGGGGGTATACTGTTTTACCCTTGTGGTTCTGTCTGTAAAAAATTTTTTCGACACTTTTCTTTGCAACTACTCATCACAATCAATTGATAGTTTGTCAGAAGGCTTCTATAGGTACGCCATATTGTGGGATCAATTTTGGACCAAGGTGACATAAACTTCCTGTTTGACAACTTCATTTATTTTTCGACCTTTATATCAAAAATTGGGGATATCACTAGTGTGCAATGGCTCACAATTCATCTTGATGTATCTCTTTGGGAACTTGGATTTTCATCAAATTTTTGGAGGCTGCTGACAAATTTCATGGCTGCCTTGAATGGTAAATTAGAATCATATCTGTCCATCTTTTAAATAATATAGCTAGGAATGAAAAACAACAAGTTGTTACATATATGTGTATTATTCACACATCTGTTACTGGTGCATACAAATGATGATTTAATTCAAAGGGACGTAATTCTGATATCTGATTGTACTTTGAATTCTGATATGTATCACTAGAATAACAGATGTTTTAGACACGTTTAAAATGTGGTTTTAAAAAATATGTCAGATATAAAATAAAATCAATCTTGCCATTTGAAGTAAAGAAATTAATATTTAAAGCATTACCTTTATACATGTACAAAACATGTATATTAAAACATGCTGTCCTTAGATCAGGGTATTATGGTAGACTTAGCATTCAAACAAAAAAAGTATCATCCAAGGTGAAATTTTCGGTGGTTATTTATTCACCAATATATTTCATTACACCTCGTTTATTCATTGTCATCTGATAACATAATATTTTCGAACAGGAGTAAGGAATGGGAAATAATTGGATGAAGTTGCCTTCTCTAGATTAGAGCCAGTGTTAATTTTCATTATTTCACACATTATATGACCTGTTTCTTCATATTGGAGAGTACATGAAAATAAGAAAATGATAGACTTAGTATTTTGAAATTACAACAAATTAACATTTTATTTAATGAAAGGTCTACTTTTCAGCTTAATTTTCTGATTTAGAAAAATTCTGTTATTACTTTGTTGATGGCCGATGTGTGGCTGGGCAATGGGTGGCATGGCGTCTGAAAGCATCGATGAAGTAAATCTGTTTCGCTGTCACTGAAAAAGATTATTTTGTATGAAGTATAATCAGTTTGTTTTATTTTCCAAAATTACAGGATAAGAAAGTAACGGGTAGAAAGGCCGATGTTATAATGGCTGCACACTTAGCTTCAGAGGTGGCATTGAGATTGGTAAAGCCTGGTAATGAAGTGAGTATACGGATATGGATGAAAGTTTCCAGAATATGCTTGATTCTTGATTTTTTATAATTTTGCAAGTTTCCAGAATATGCTTGATTCTTGATTTTTTATAATTTTGCATTTAAGTTTTTCCCAGTTCCTAGTTTTTGACCAAATATAATGTACTTCCACCTTTGAAAAGTGAGAACCTACGTATTATCAAAGAATAAATCTTTTCAGACCTTTAATATGCAGATTTTTAAAACGCTTTATAAAGTTATTCTAACTAATTTTTAACTTTATTTCCAGGGCAAGGTCATTGTTTTCATGTTAAATATGGTTTACCGTCAGTCAGACATTGTCTTCTTTATATGAAAGTTATTATTTGCACATACATGTATTACTTAAAGCATGAATTACATGTATATTCGAAATGTACTCTGCAAATGCTAGTGGCATTATCCCACCTGTTCTTGGCATGTTAAGTTTTGGTAACTTACCATGTATGTTATGGTGGTAAATAAAATGTGGACTGTCTTCGGTGCTGGAGTTCTATATACTTCAGATCCCTCCTCTATGTTCACTACAATGTGAGGTACTGTACATTGTAACTGATTGGATCATTACACAAAAATTATTGTCTTTTCATGTCTGCACACAAAAACGCTAAAAACCTTAGGATTTACCTAGGAATCGGAAAAAAATCGTAGTTGCTTCCGAAATTGGTCATTCAGTGTTAGAGAGAAGCTTCTCAACAGAAACAATCGTGATTTAAAGTGCACAATTGATGTCGAATTACGTAACTCAGGAAAAACTTTACGGCCCAAAGGTTTAAGTAAAAGTGAAGCAGGAAATCTTAATCATTTTTATACACCCATCTTTAAAGACGGTATGTATTATGGTATACCGTTGTCCGTCCGTCTGTCTGTCTGTCCGTCATTCACACTTCAGATAATAACTCAAAAATGCTTTCACCAATTTTTATGAAACTTTGGAAAATTGTTTATATCTATTGACATAAGTTACCTTTTGATTTTTATAAATTTCCAGTTTTATGTTTCAGAGTTATGGGACCTTATGCATGTAAAAAGGGGAGATTTTCCAGTTTTTGGACTATAACTCAAAAATGCTTTGAGTAATTTTCATGAAATTTTGGTGAATTGTTTATATCTGTTGACGTAAGCTCCCTTTTGTTTTTTTTTATAAATTTCCGATATGACATTTCGAAGTTATGGAAGTTTATGCATTGAAAAATCGTCGAAAATGTCAATTTTTCGTACTTTGGACGGTTATGGAATTTTATTCGTTCAAATTTAGGAGTTATAGAACTTTGTTCATTAAAAAAGGCGGAATTTTTCACATGTCACGCCGTACTTAACTTTATACAGTTGTTTGTTGTGAAAGTCTAAAGGTCACTTTCTGATGAAATTTTGATTTTCTGTTCCAGAGTGGCATGTGACTTAATCATCAAAAATAAGGAACAAAATCAAAAGGACTATATATATATGTTAATTTCATGAAATTTTATTTTCTGGACGACGGGTGTATCGTGCGCTCATGGCTCAGCTGTTTATTGACTACATGTAGTCATGTTTTTTTCATGCTAAATTCTTCAACAAACTTCTGTTATCCAGATAATATTGTAAAATGAACTGTCCTACAGCAAAAATGTTTTGTGTGGCCTGACTATGGCTGCCTAAAATCATAAAAATGAATGACATATTGGTTTTCATTTTCAGAATAATACTGTAACAGAAAGTATACAGAAAGTAGCAGAGTCTTTTGATTGTAAACCAGTAGAGGGTAAGATATAAAGTAGAACATTGAAGAGACAGACAAAAACAGTGAAGGCGATATGGTATACTAAAAACAACATTATAACCACTTGTAGCCTAAATAGCATTGCACAAGACTTTACACTCTGGGATGATTTGATTCCATATTTTAGCGGATCCCTGCTATAAGGCTCCCCCCCCCCCCCCCACCACCACCAAAAAAAAAATCAGCTCAACACGGAAATGATGTGAACCTCTCAGATGTTATGATACATATATGTCATATCGTTATATCATTAAGATGATTTCACTTGTTTTAGGATTGTATTTAAACATTTGCCAGCATCAATTTATGATGTAGTTTTGCAAATATCTGTTATTGGCTTTGTAAATTGATAGCCAAAATTAGCTACCATCAATCTGCAATTGATGCTGATGATAGAGTTACCTTGTAATCAGTAAGATTATATTGTAGGTATGTTGTCCCACCAGTTAAAACGTCATGTGATAGATGGTGAAAAAGCAGTTATACAGAATCCATCGGAAGCACAAAAGTATGTAGTGCACGTTATATTCACTGTGGATTTCTGGTAATATATTGGTTAATGATTTTGTAATTTGGGTATTTGATTCATTTCTTGTGATGCCTGTTTTTGAAACAACATTTTGGGATATTGTAATTGAAGTTAGTCCATTGATTGGACTTGATTAAATAAAATTTACTTGGTTACCCAGGGGTTTGCCATTCTCATTTCCAAATGCTTTACCAGTGATTGATGGGAGCACTCAAACCTAAATAATAGTGTTAAATACATTATTGTATTACCTACATATGTAACAGAAATCATTTGTTATATATATAAAATTAGAACTGTGTTTGCTCTTTGAGATAACCCACCTGTTCTTGGCATGTTAAGTTTTGGTAACTTACCATGTATGTTATGGTGGTATATAAAATGTGGACTGTCTTCGGTGCTGGAGTTCTATATACTTCAGATCCCTCCTCTATGTTCACTACAATGCGAAGTATTATATATTTTAACATCAGGTCATTATACAAAAATTATTGTCTGTTCACTTCTGCACTTGCTTTATTTTAAGGTAAATTGGCATATTTCTATACATTGTAACTGATCGAGTCACGTTAAAACAAAGTACTTTCAGTAGTATGTCTTTCTTTTACAGTTCTTTAGATACAGGGGGTTAAAGGTAAATTACATTTTCAAATGGCCTAATATAAGCCAGGTGAGCCTCTAGTTTATGCAAAACATTTTAATTTTTTATTATATTCTATTGCAACATACAGAAAAGAACACGAGCGATGTGAATTTGATGTACATGAAGTATATGCAGTAGATGTATTAGTAAGCTCTGGAGATGGAAAGGTAAGCACTAAAAACTGAATTATATCAAGTATTTGAATGTTAAAGTAGCTTATGTCAGCATACTCTAAGGTAGAGGTGTAGTTTTATTTAAACAATTTACAATTACAAATGAATTATTTAAGACAAACATATTCCATATGAATATGATCCCTGCTTTGTACTAGACCGACACGCTCTGCCATATGTTTAATGTGCTAGATCACTCGGACATATCACCACACTCGGACACATTATACTGACTCCGATCCGTCCAGTAAATCTCTGCTCTTACTCCTAGATGTCGTGTTCTTGGCGGAGAAGCAGCACATACCAATTTTAATGTCTTTGGTTCGGCCTGGCTGGGGATCAAACCCGCGACCTGCACTCAAGGCGAGCACGAGACCACCGAGGCAGTCCAGTCTCATGAAAAACATTATTTGATCAATAAGTAGACCACAAACAATCACTGAAAATGCAGGGCTCTGATTTGGGATAGTGCCATTAAGTTTATAGCAGGGTTTTATCACCATAAACCCTTGTTTACACAAATAATTGATAACAAAAGGAAACAAATCAGTCAGTACTGAATTAATTGTCAGACCAACAAGAAAAGGCAGCAATAGAAACCTGAAATGTAATAGAATAGAACAGTGTGGTTCTCAGAAATCTCGTTCTTAAATGAGTGCTAGATCAAAGTAAATAAATATATAAAATTTCTACACTAACTTGATGAAACAAAAACAAACAAAAAGGGGTCTAGGCATGGTGAAATAAGAGTCTTACCTTGTTAGCGGCATCATACATGTATAAAATATGGAATGGGTGTTGAAAAGTTTTAACAGGGTTTAAGATATTGCAAACCTTCTTTAAATCTGTTATCATTGGGTAAACTAAAATATTCTAACTGAAAAAAATGATTGCCAGTTGGTCTTAATGAGTTCACTCCATAGATATTGCAAACCTTCTAGAAATTTGTTATCATTGGCTAAACTAAAATATTCTAAGTCCAAAAAAGTATTGCCAGTTAGTCTTTAATGAGTTCACTCAATAGCAAAAAACAGGATGAAAAATTACCATTCTCAGATTATGTCATTATTGATAATTTTAGTGATTTTTAGTACCTTCCTTAAAATTTAAACCTTCCTGAAAAAATGACTAGTCCTTTCTAGAACTGTACAAATAGGGTTGGCAGCGCTGCTATACCTTCAAATATAATGAGGCTGAGATGAGAGAACTTCTTTCTAAGCAACAGTAATAGTTCTTGTACTGGGAAAAAAAGATTTAATACCATAAGGCTAGAAGGAAACCAACAAACCAATGATCTGTACAAAATTTTAGTTCTGTTGGATGGCAATTGCCGTTTTTGAGATTTAGGCATAAGTTATACATGTAAACTATTATGTTTGAAGTATAAAAAATATGTGTTCCAGGGGAGAGAATTAGACACAAGAACCACAGTATATAAGAAAAAAGACATAATTTATCAACTAAAAATGAAAGCTTCAAGGCGTAAGTAAACAAATATAGTAAATGGAAAAAATGTAGCACTTTATAGGCTTTATCTGTTTGTTTTAGTACTTATTTGGAGCAATTTTATAATTATTTAATATATTTGTTTTTAAAAGTTTTTAAATTTTAATAGGACTTTTAACAACTGACCATTGATTGTTTCAACAGTTAAACAGAGTTTTAGAGATTAATGAAAATTCATGTTGTAAAACATCTTATGTAACGTTTCATTATTTTATACTTTCAGAATTTTTTAGTGATGTTGAAAAAAGATTTGGTTTAATGCCTTTCTCATTAAGGTAAGAAAAAGCGGTGGTGTTTTAAGGATAAGTTACAAAGCTTGCAAAAGAATCTCAGCCAATTTTTAATTAGAAAATTACACAAAAATATGAGCCATATTTGACTGGAAGAGTAATTTTAAGTTCTTTCTTGAGATCATGAAATTTCAATTGTGCTCTTTTCTTAACCTATAGGTTATGTGAAGATGAGAAGAAAGCCAAAATGGGAGTTGTAGAATGTGTCAAACATGAGCTAATGTTACCTTTCTCTGTCCTATATGAAAAAGATGGTATGATAATTTATAGAGTACTTAAACACAGCCTTGTTTAATAAATATCAAACATTTTAAATTTATTTGTCACAATGCAGAGTGCCGAAGATTGCAGGTTTGATTCCCGAACGGGTCAACCCAAAGACATTAAAATATATGCTGCTTCTTTGCCAAGCATGCAGCATCTAGGAGTGAGAGCAAAAAACTGGTTGGCTCAAAGTCCATATAATGTGTCCTTGTAGGGTGATGTATCTTCCTGCGGACTGTTACCTAGTGAGCTAGTATGTTAAAAATCTGGCTCAGTGTGTTGGTCTCCTACAAAGCAGGGTTCATATTCATATCATACCAACATGTTCTCGTCCTGATATGCACCTAATGGTTTCCACCGGACATAAACAATAATTTATCCATCCATCCATCTCAAAATTCACTTATCTTTAAGAAAATGAGAGTAAATTGTACGATTTTTTCATCACTTGTCTACCACAAGAAAAATTTTCTGATAACCACCGAGCCATTGAAGAGCGACTAAAGACAAGGTTAGTGATCATTAGTAGTCATGACGAACTACCTAGACCACTCGGCCACCGAGGCCCCCCGTTTGCTGTTGTAAGACCCATGTTGAAAAAAATGTCAACATCATAATGCTAAAATATCGAAACATCAAGAAACTTTATGACAAAAAATTTCAGAAAGCTTATAAATAGAAAACTAATTTTTACATCAATCAGAATCATCTCAACTCAATTATAAATTTGTATGATGATAAGATGAAAACATTCCATATTAAAAATTCTTTTCTGGAATATGAACTTTAGGGCTGATTGCTTATTAAATTATAAATTTTTCACTGTCAGATAACTTTGACCAAGTCACCAGGACGTTTAGCTTTTAGATTTAATATTAATATCATTGGAATATTTAAAATGTGTACTGTTTTCAGTTTGGTAGTTGTCCACCTGTTCTTGGCATGTTAAGTTTTGGTAACTTACCATGTATGTTATGGTGGTATATAAAATGTGGACTGTCTTCGGTGCTGGAGTTCTATATACTTCAGATCCCTCCTCTATGTTCACTACATACCATGGATTTTTCAGATTAGTAGTTGGGCCACAAATTGAAATGAAAAATTTTAAGAATTGTTGATATGGATTTCCTTCCTGGCAGTAAACTAAGATTAACCACAGAAGTTAAAACCAATACTGATTGAATTAAATGTCAGAGTCCCCCGTATGCACTATACATTCAGAAATCTTTTAATGCCTTTACACGTATTGTGGCAAATTCTGTCATCACTTGGTGTAATTTTGGTTGAATATTGAACATCTAAAAAGACAGGGAACTTTTATTGGCATGTATAATATGCACCCCCTCTTATCAAAAACGTATTTGACATATGTGATTTCAACAACTGGGGAAACAGCGGAAATTTTTTTACTATGTATAATTTATGAACCGTAATGGACGAATCCAGACTTCCAAAAGCTGAATTCCGCTTTAAAGCTTAAAAAAATCATACCTGATTTGAGGGTAAAAAACTGTATACACAGCAGAATACTTCAATTGCTTTAAGACAGTTCTTAGCACTAAACGGTGTCAAGTATTTTTATTTACGCCTATAATTTTTGTTTCAGGAGAGTTTGTAGCTCAGTATAAATTTACTGTACTGCTGATGCCCAATGGTCCACTGAAAATAACAGGGCTGCCGTTTGAATCCGAATTGTATGAATCTGAGAAATCGGTACAGGATGAAGAATTAAAAGTAAGTTTAACAGACTCACTAGTAACATATTTTAATTTATCCTGCAACTAAGCCTTTAGCTGACCAATATAGCCTGCCCAATATGGTTTTCGATATTGGGTCAGTAGCCCAGTATAGTTTCCTGGTACCCTTGTCCTCATGTTCAACGATATTTTGCATTGAGTTCTTGTTCACAGTGTTTATGACGTCAGAATTTCCCTGAATTTTGCTTCAAGACTGGCCCTTCTTCAAATCAGCTATAAATGTTCCATTTTCATGCCTTTTAGCTCGGATAACAATTATATGAGTTATTTTAGTGTACTCTATGTTCAGTTAGGCCTGATACAAAAAGGTATGACTTAAGAGTTGAAAGAAAAATCTAGTCTATTGAATGATAGACGGAATAGTAGGATATTATTTATCCTCTGATAATTTTCACCTAACCACAAGTTGTTTATTAAGTTTTTTTATAACAGTTTTGATGCACAAGATGTGCACATTTCGTCGATTTACAACTCATGAGTTGTGCTCAAGGCCTAAAGTGTTGAAAACCAAAACAACAATCCCAAAAATTGAAGATAAAATTACAAAATGCCAAAATGGGTAAAGAAAATCAATGTTAAAAAAAGGTCTTTGAATGCACTTTACTTTTAAATAGTCCAAATTTTTTACATGTAAACTATGTATTTTTTACAGGCAATTTTAGCTACATCAGCGTCTAGAAAGGCTGCTAAGAAGAAGAAAAAGAAGGCAGGGAAATCAGTTGATGCTGAAATAGCAGCAGCAGCTGGAGACATGAATGAGGATTGAAAAGAACTGATATTAGAAATTAAATTATTAGGTCATTGTGACCTAGTTGAAAAAAAAGTGCTACTAGTCTTAATCTGGGTCAAGTGAATGAATTTTTTGGCGATGAAAATATTCTGGGATGTGTACAATAGAAAATGAAGACAAATATAAATCAAACCAAATAGAAGTGAATATATTTTTGTATCTGCTATTTATTGTAGTTTTAAATGATATCGCAGCAGAATTAATTTGATTGAAGGTTAATGAATTTATAATTTACATGTATGCTATTTATTACAAATTTCAAGCACTGTTTAAAACTTTATTCAAGCTCTTCTACAAGAGTTTTGATTGTTATATTTGTTTGTAAATGGTTGAGTTATTGAGAATAATGGGCCTGACATTCAGAAGCCCAAGAATAGTAAAAAGTTGGAAAATATTTATTGACTTGCATGGACATTTTCGGTACTTATAGTTTTAAAGTAATGAGGAACTGTGAAATTTTTTCTTGCATTGCAGATTTATGTCTTAAAAGACTCACAGATAAGCTTATTGTTAGAGAATCTCCGTGCTATCTTTATCAGAATAAAATTGTTGTTGGCCCAGATACTTAGTTTATTATTTTATAACCTGTAGAAATGTTAGTAAAAGACTATAGAAATATGCAAATAATGCCAGATAATTTTGTACTTAGATTTTCATACTAATTCTTTTGAGCTCACTTGGCTCAAATTGCTATGTGAGCTTTTGGCTTCTATCAATTTGTAAACTTGACACATTTTTGTCTTCTCTGAACCCTTGGCCAAATGAACTGAAACTTGGTATGAAGTTTGCACATTTTATCCCAATCTGGCCACAATTAACAAACCCTATTTTCTCATTGGCCAAATTTGAAGAATCTTCTCCTGAAATCATGTAGCCAAATGAAATTAAAATTTGGTATGAAGTACATGTATCTATGGAAGGACTGTTATAGAAGTGCATATTTTTTCCAGATTGGACCATTGGTCCCCATTGGTCAAATTGAAAAAAGTTTTCTCTGGAAACATAGCAAAATGAACTGAAATTTGGTATGGAGCATCTATGAAAGGACTTTAATAAAAGGGATCAGACAACCAAAAGGGCTGCCATGAACCAATCCTGTTTTTCATTGGTCAAATTTAAAAAATCTCAGCTGAAACCTTATAACAGAATGAACAGAAACTTTGTATGAAGCATATACTGTATGGAAGTAGCTTTATAAAGCCCGCATATTTTTCTTGATCAGACAACAAAGACGGCTGCCTTAAACAAATCCCATTTATTATTGGTCAATAATCATCTCGGAAACCATATAACCAAATGAACCGAAAATCGGTATTAGGCATTTATGGAAGGAACTTTATAAATTTTGCATATTTCAACAAAGGACCAGAGGTAAAATCTATGAAAGAACCTTTATAAAATTTGGATATATATCTCCGGTAGGACAACTAATGGCCGCCATAAACAATCCCTATTCTTGATTGGTAAAAAAAACTCTGAAACTGAATAGGTAAATGAACAAATATGACATGTTGAAAAGGATGATAGGTGAGCGATAAAGGCTCACCACTTGAGAAAGACTTAGTTGTTTAGCTCACCTGGCCATAGACCATATGAGCTTTTGTCATCACTTGGCATCCATTGTCCATCTGTCCGTCCGTTTACTTTTCACATTTTAATCTTCTCTGAAACCACTGGGCCAAATGGAATTAAACTTGGCAGGAAGCATCTATGTAAGGTCCTTTAAGTTTGCTCATTTTGTCTTGATCAGACAACAAACATGGCCTCCATTGGCAATTACTTCTGATTGGGTGAGTTTTCAAAAATCTTCTGATCTGAAACTGCTTGGCAAAATGGAACAAAACTTGACAGGAAGCATATATGGGGGGTTCTTTATAAAATTTCCTCATGTCGTTCCGATCGAACTACAAATATGGCCACAATGGGCACTTCTTGTTTCTGAATGGCTGATATAAAAAAATCTCTGAAACTGCTTTGCCAAATGGAACAAAATTTGACAGGAAGCATATATGGGAGGTTGTTTACAAAGTTTCCTCATTTCGTCTAGATCGGGCAACAAACATGGGAATTCTTGTTTCTGATTGGTTGATTAAAAATAATTTTTTTTTCTCTGGAACTGCTGGGCCAAATTGAATGAAACCTGACTGGATGCATTTATGGGAGGTTTTGTACAAAGTATCCTCATTTTGTCCCAATCGGATTTCAGATATGGCCACCATAGGTGTTATTGTTTCTGATTGGATATAAAAAAAAATCTCTGAAATCACAGGGCCAAATGGAACGAAACTTTACAAGAAGCATAAATGGGAGGTCCTATATAAAATTTCATTTTGTCCCGATTGGACTACAAAAATGGACGCCATGAGCAGTTCTTTTATTTGATTGGCTGATATAAAACGATCTTCTCTGAAGTCGCTAGGCCAAATGGAAAGAAAATTGACAGCAAACATCTATGGGAGGTTGTTTACAAAGTTTCTTCATTTCGTCCCGATCGGACAACAAAAATGGTTTCATGGGCAATACTTGTTTCTCATTGGTTAATTTAAAAAAAAAAAATTCTGGAATTACTTGGGCAAAACTGTCAGACAGGAAGCATCTATGGAGTCTTTTATGAAATTATTTTTTTTTATCCCGATTGGACGACAAGCATGGCTGCCATTGACAATTCTTGTTTCTGATAAGTTGATATAAAGAAATCTTCTCTGAAACTACTTGGCCAAATGAAACGAAACTTGACAAGAAGCATCTGTGGGAGGTATTTTAGAAATTTTTCTCATTTTGTCCAGATCATGAGACAAACATGGCCACCATGGGCAATTCTTGTTTCTTTCTGCCAGGTGAGCGATACAGGCTCAGCCCTCCGAGCCTCTAGTGTAAATATAATACATCCCATGTTTAGCTAAACAGGTCCAGTGTAATGTGGTCTTCTGTCGTAGGTTGTCATTTTTCATTGGTGAACTTTTCATCGTTTAATCTTTCACTCTTAAACTCTTAGCTTAAATGAAGTTCATTTTAGAAAAAAGCATCTGTTAGAAAGCTTTTTATACGACCGCAAAATTTTTGCGGTCGTATATTGGTATGACGTTGGCGTCGTCGTCGTCGTCGTCGTCGTCTGCGTCGTCGTCCATCGTCTGCGGCGTCGTCCGAAGACATTTGGTTTTCGCACTATAACTTTAGTATAAGTTAATAGAAATCTATGAAATTTAAACACAAGGTTTATGACCACAAAAGGAAGGTTGGGATTGATTTTGGGAGTTTTGGTCCCAACAGTTTAAGAATCAGGGGCCAAAAAAGGGCCCAATAAGCATTTTTCTAGGTTTTCGCACAATAACTCTAGTATAAGTAAATAGAAATCTATGAAATTTTAACACAAGGTTTATGACCACAAAAGGAAGGTTGGGATTGTTTTTGGGAGTTTTGGTCCCAACAGTTTAGGAATTAGGGGCTAAAAAAGGGCCAAAATAAGCATTTTTCTTGGTTTTTGCACAATAACTTTAGTATAAGTAAATAGAAATCTATGAAATTTAAACACAAGGTTTATGACCACAAAAGGAAGGTTGGGATTGATTTTTGGAGTTTTGGTCCCAACAGTTTAGGAATTAGGGGCCAAAAGGGTCCAAAATTAAACTTTGTTTGATTTCATTGAAAATTGAACTATTGGGGTTCTTTGATATGCCGAATCTAACCGTGCATTTAGGATCTTAATTTTTGGTCCCGTTTTCAAATTGGTCTACATTAAGGTCCAAAGGGTCCAAAATTAAACTTAGTTTGATTTTAACAAAAATTGAATTCTTTGGGTTCTTTGATATGCTGAATCTAAACATGTACTTAGTTTTTTTATTATGGGCCCAGTTTTCAAGTTGGTCCAAATCGGGGTCCAAAATTAAACTTTGTTTGATTTCATCGAAAATTGAACTAATGGGGTTCTTTGATATGCCAAATCTAACCGTGCATTTAGATTCTTAATTTTTGGTCCCGTTTTCAAATTGGTCTACATTAAGGTCCAAAGGGTCCAAAATTAAACTTAGTTTGATTTTAACAAAAATTGAATTCTTTGGGTTCTTTGATATGCTGAATCTAAACATGTACTTAGTTTTTTTATTATGGGCCCAGTTTTCAAGTTGGTCCAAATCGGGGTCCAAAATTAAACTTTGTTTGATTTCATCGAAAATTGAACTATTGGGGTTCTTTGATATGCCGAATCTAACCGTGCATTTAGATTCTTAATTTTTGGTCCCGTTTTCAAACTGGTCTACATTAAGGTCCAAAGGGTCCAAAATTAAACTTAGTTCGATTTTAACAAAAATTGAATTCTTGGGGTTCTTTGATATGCTGAATCTAAACATGTACTTAGTTTTTTTATTATGGGCCGAGTTTTCAAGTTGGTCCAAATCGGGGTCCAAAATTAAAGCTAAAAAGGGGGTAAATTATTTTTTTGGGGGGGGGGGGGGGCAATTCTCCACAGCATATTGTATTACACAAAAGCAAAAAATTGAATATAAATTCAAATCATATGACCAATTCTAAGTTCTTTATTTCAGTTATTCTGTGTCAGAAACCTATTATGTGTCAAATATTTGAAGAAATTTTCAATTGCACAGTATTGCGCAATAGCAAGAAATTGATATGTGTGCCCTGTTATCAAAACTTTATTATTAACAAATTCCATTGGAAATTTGCCAATATAAAATGTGCTGATGAAGCTTTTTTGTTTATCTTATCTAAACTGCTTTTAATATGTATATTTAAAATTTGCCATCCATGACTATGATGTCATTTTCTATTTTAATATGTTATGGTGTATTTAAATGGGCTGTTATGGTTGCAAAGTATAAAGAAATGGGGGGGGGGGGTTGAAAACAAAATTTGGGAGGGGGTAATTTTTTCTCATTTCAAATTTCATAAATTAAAAAGAAAATTTCAAATTTTTTTTAGCAAAAAAAAGGGTGGGGGGGGGGGGGGGTTTACAATAAATTTTATTGTTTTTTGTTTTTTTTTGGGAGGGGGGTCAATGTGCAACTTCATAGTGTATTGCACAAAAGCTAAAAAAAGGGGTAAATTATTATTTTTTTTTTTGGGGGGGGGGCAATTCTCCACAGCATATTGTATTACACAAAAGCAAAAAATTGAATATAAATTCAAATCATATGACCAATTTTAAGTTCTTTGATTTCAGTTATTCTGTGTCAGAAACCTATTATGTGTCAAATATTTGAAGAAATTTTCAATTACACAGTATTGCGCAATAGCAAGAAATTGATATGTGTGCCCAATTTTAAATTTTAAATTGGTTATTTCTAGTTTATATATAAAAACAAATAATACTGATATGGTTTGAATAGGTAAATTAAAAATTTTTAAGTTCTTAGACAACATTCATTCTGTGTCAGAAACCTATGCTGTATCAAATATTTATTCACAATCCAAATTCAGTATTGTATCAAGCTTGAATGTTGTGTTCATAATTGCCCCAACTATTCAGGGTTCGACATCTGCGGTCGTATCTAGCTGCGCCCAGCGGAGCATTTTATATAATTTATAATACCTGCCTGTTATTGTTTTGATCAAACAACTGACGGCAATTCTTAACATGGGATTGTAACTGTAAGGCCAAACTAAATTACTGTCTATAAACATCAGTCTGTGGAACAGGTTTTTAGCTCACCTGACCCAAAGGGTCATGTTAGGTATTGTCATCGTTGTCGTCTGTAAACTTTTAATATTTTAATCTTCTCTGAAAACACATGGCCAATTGGAATAAAACTTGGCAGGAATGTTCATTGGGTGGTACTTTACAAAGTTTTGAGTTTTTGGTGCTGATCGGAAATTCAACATAGCTGCCAGGGCCAATACATTTGTAATGCATTCTGATTGGCTGAAATTTAAAAAATCTGAGAAACTGCTTGGCAGATTGAATTATGATATTGCGAGAATATTCCTTAGATGGTCCTCTACTAATTTTGAGTTTTTGGTGCGGATCCGAAATCCAAGATGGCTGCCACCGTGGAACATAGTTTAACAGAAAATCCTATGGGAAATACATACGAACAGCTTCTCAGGAACAATTTCATACATTTAAACCAAATCATGCACAAATGATACTAGGATGGTCCTCTACTATTTTTTTAGTTTTTGGTGCTGATCAGAAATCCAAGATGGCCACCACTGTGTTGCATACATTGTAGTTTAAAATAGAACCCTATGGTGAATACATACAAATAGCTTCTTCTCAAAAACCGTCTTACACAAACATACCAAATCATGCACAAATGATCCTAGGGTGGTCCTCTACTAATTTTGAGTTTATGGTGCTGATCTGAAATTCAAGATGGCCACCACCGTGGAACATAGTTTAACATAGAACCCTATGGGAAATACATACAAATGTCTTCTTTTCAGAAACCGTCTCACACATAGAAACCAGATCATGCATGAATGATACTAGGATGGTCCCCTATAAGTTTTGAATTTCTGGTGCCAATCCGAAATCCAAGATGCCACCACAGTGGAACATAGTTTAACACAGAACCCTATGGGAAATACATACAAACAGCTTCTTCTCAGAAACAGTCTCACACATTCAAACAAAATCATGCACGAATGATACTAAGGTGGTCCTCTACCAATTTTGAGTTTTTGGTGCCGATCCAAAATCCAAGATGGCTGCCACCGTGGAACATAGTTTACAGAAAATCCTATGGGAAATACATACAAACAGCTTCTTCTCAGAAACTGCTTCATACATTTAAACCAAATCATTCACAAATGATACTAGGATGGTCCTCTACTAATTTTGAGATTTTGGTGCGGATCTGAAATTCAAGATGGCCACCGCTATGTTACATAGAACCCTACGGGGAATACATACAAATAGCTTCTTCTCAAAAACTGTCTCACACAAACGTACCAAATCATGCACAAATGATCCTAGTGTGGTCCTTTACTAATTTTGAGTTTTTGTTGCTGATCTGAAATCCAAGATGGCCACCACCGCGAACATAGTTTAACATAGAACCATATGAGAAATACAATTCTTTGAAGCCATTTGAATATCTGAATTAACCAACAAAAAATTTTAATTATCCAGCAAGCTGTTTAGACGGGAGAACTGTCAGCAGAGCAGGACCAATACCCCTCCAACAATTGAAGCAAATTCTATGTGTACAAACTAGTTAAAGGAATTATAATGAAAATAAACACACCATTAACCAAAGTGTGAAAGAAAAACTCATCAGAACATCATACCCCCATACACATTTACATGTACCACATTTCATATGCATGCCTGAAAGTTTTACGGTATTTGCGGGTTTCTGTTTTTTTACCATCTTAGTCTCTATATATTCCTATATACAATAATGGATTCTTCCCATGTTCCGGTTTCTGGCACCTTCTGTACTTTCACCCATGTATAAACCATGTCGGAGAAGTTGTGTACTGTACAATGTCAGAAGGGCCATAACTCATTGGACCAGAGCATCCATCTAACATGCATATGTATATACATTGTAACAATTGTATCAAGTTTGTCTCTAATTGGCTCAGGTTTTAATTCCTATGTCAGCCAAAATGAGGCTGTGGTGGCGATATTGTGAGTATAGATCATAAGACACAATTCTGAAAGAACCATCTAATGACCATTGCTGGCAAGTTCTGTTCAAATTGGCAAGTAAAGTGGTTTCAGACCAGAAAGTTAATAAGGTCCTACGTTAAACTAAGGTCCCTGTGCAGTGGTGGGATATGGCAATCCATATCATCAAAAGTTTGAATATGACACTGATTGGATAATTATTGTGAGAGTTATTGCCCTTGGAAAAAGAAATTGTCAAAATATTAGTTTTCTGGACTTTTTTCACAAACCCTTTTACCAAATAATCTTATTTTTGGTAAGTGAGCTTATAATTGCCCTTGAAAATAGGACTTGCTTGTATTGCCAAATTATAGCTCTAGTCGGTAGGGGACATCATCATATTGCTCAGCAAATACTGATCCAGAATAACAAGCAGAGTTAATGATGGGCAAGGAAAAAATTAAATGTATGGTCAACTTCTAGCGGAACAAAAAAGAACACGCAAATAAGAAAGTACAAAATTTATCACGAGTATTTTTCATAAAATATTAAATAAGAATAAATATAAATAATTCCAGGATTCTGTTTAGGATTAGGATCTGTACCATTGAAGAAACCATAGTATTTAATAGTATTGATATATCCCGAATGTTTAACTTGTTCTGTGACATCGATAGTCCAAGGAAATACATTTCTACCATCACACCAACCATTTCTACCATACAGCCAAGTACCATGTTCGTTAGGTTCTACGCCTGTGTGGACAAGATCTGCACATCCAAAAGGTGTACCTATAAAGTAAATGGAAAAAAAAGCAATTTTTCATAATCAGGTACGAATATGAAAAAACATAGTATGGCTTAGTTAAATTTTGTTGTTTTGAAGTTCCCAAATTTTCAAATGTTTCAATTCTAATGCAACAACGCATTGTAAAATATAGATTTTTGCACAATACTGTGCAGATAAAAATAAAACAATTGCTGTCCAATGAAATGAATCTGAAGTGAGGCAACATCCCATTATCAAAACAAACAGCTAAGATTTTTCTTTGTCGCTGTTTAGAGTCACCGATTTGATAATCTGGATAAAAAATGTTAAGTTGCAACCAACTTCTGAAGTTAAAATAGTATATCAACCTTGAATTTTCAGGAATTCTAGATTTTGACCATTTTTATCCCTGTATATTCTGATATTCCAGATTTTTTGGCAGTATCTCTACCTTCATCCATGCTTCAATTATGCATGTTTTCAATTTCATTGACTTAAAGTATAAATCAAATTGACCTTCTTTGTTGCTTTGTGTCAAAAACTATAAAGCTTCCTCGGGTCATTTTGTGAAAAAAGGCTGGTGCAAAGCCTTTAAACTATGATGAAGCTAAATATTTAGTAATATCTTATTTAATGAATGGAAGAAAATGACTGATTATTAAACCAACCTGCTGTTGAAAAGGTAATATTGTTAGTAATTTCATTGACTTTAAAGTGATGTGACGTAACACAGAATTCTCCACAACCATTCTCATCACTACCGTGTCCTGTAATCACGGAGAAAATCTCAACCTAAAAAATAGCAGGTTTGAATATAAGGGCCATTCAAAATTAATTATCTGGTTCTCAGAAACTGGTGCATTAGGACAGAAACTTAACTAACACTGGCTTTTATTTTTTCTTTTGATAATGGGAGATAACTCTGAATTTTTTCTATTAAGTTTCTTAAATTAAATGTCACTCTTGCCACAATTATTTCTCCCTAAATAGATTTAGGGTGGTTTTGATTTTCAGAAAGTTATCTTGGATGCATTAAAATTGGAGAAGGGTGCTTCATAGTATGGTCTATGGTACACCTGAACCAAATAACTTCAAAACAGGTGAAAACTTCTGTCAAAATCTGACACCTTTTCTCAAGGGATGCAATAGACTTTGTAAAGAAGACCTTCGATATTAGATGATGGATGAATTATTGTTTAAGGTCCCGTGGCAACACAAGGTAACAGTCCATATAAAGACATCGGACACATTATACTGACTCCAATCCGACCAGCTGCGTGCTTGGTGGAGTAGCAGCAAATACCAATTTTATTGTCTTTGGTTTGATCCGCCTGGGGATCGAACCTGAGAACACGGCTTCAATATTATGTCTATATATTATAACTAAATTAATGCAAAGTGTACCTTTGTGACAGTGTCTGGAACAGTAAAATTGATTGGTTTAAAATGTGTGTTGTAATTCTTATCAAAGGTAGCTCCTGGCATATACAGTGGTCTGATTTGTGCTGGATATGGCTCACCTGTTAAAAATGAAACACAAAATCAGCTTCATGAACAAAATTTTACACTCACTATCTTTAAAAAAAAGCCTGTGATACATTATTGATTTAATCAAGAATTGTGCACTGTAAGTCAGAAATTTAATATCTGTCACAGTTTATAACCATTTATTAAACAAGAACCTGTTTGATTGACAGCAAACCAGAATTTGCTTTATCAATACATGTATCAATTCCCTCAACACCCACCCAGCTTCCTGCCAAGTCGCCTGTTTGCTTGACATACAATAGATGTATCAATTCCCTCAAAACCACCCCAGCTGCATGCCAAGTTGCCTGTTTGCCTGACATACAATACATGTATCAATTCCTTCAACACCCACCCAGCTGCCTGCCAAGTCGCCTGTTTGCCTGACATACAATACATGTATCAATTCCCTCAACACCCACCCAGCTGCCTGCCAAGTTGCCTGTTTGCTTGACATACAATAGATGTATCAATTCCCTCAAAACCGCCCCAGCTGCCTGCCAAGTTGCCTGTTTGCACGACTATCAAGGATTGACTAATAAATGTATATTTCCATTGAAAAGCTGATTAATAAAACCGTTCTTTTATATATTAATATAAATCATTAGTTGTATGCAGTATATTGTATGTGACATACTGCTCAAGACAGTGATTACATTGAATTACTAAGCTTGAATATTCATGAAACTACAAGAAACCTTAATACCAAAAAAACTGCAGATTATCAGAGACGATTTTCTCAGCCAAAAGAGAAAACATAAATGCTGTACCAGAAGCCATATTGATATGTACATGTATAATAATGAAACCATAACTGACAAATCCAATTGCAATAAGTGGAATTCCAATTTAAAATGGAAAAAAAAACCATTCAAGATTATCCACTAACCTGTGGTTCTTGGCTGTGAGAATTGTAGATTTAATGATGGTATCCAAGGCATTGCCCAAGGAGCTGTTTTCATTGTGAATGTGCAGGTGTTGGACGTGAACAAGGGTAACAGTGGAGATACATCTGTCAGCCATCTTCCTATCCTCCTAAAAATGTACAAGAAATACTTCAGGTCCAGATTGTTTCAATGAGAAACATCTAGTTTTATCCCTTTACCAAGAATCATTGGGAGACAATTGTTTTTAAGTCTTCTGGTTCGGAGATAATCAATTTTATTACACTTTATGTAAATTTCTCTACTTTTAATGCACTTTCGTTGGTTTACAAGAATGTGGTATTTTACATGTCACCCACTCATAAAATCCAAGACATTCAGTATAATAAAATAAATAACACATTTCCAAGAGGGTGACAGAGTATATTGTAACCCTCTAAAAACACTGTTAATCTCAGCTTCGGCTTGGTTGATAATATTTTCTTGGGGTTACAATATACTCTGTCACCCTCTTAGAAATGTGTTATTTATATGATGTCTCATTTGCTGTAATGCATGAAATATTTTTCCCATCTCCCTGTACCGGGCAAATGAGAGGTTAAACATGGTTTCTGTGAGAAGATAACAAATTTTCCTGACATGCTCTTATAATCTGTACTTGAGCTAGCAAAATGTTTTACCAGGAGATTAATTAGTCAACTAGGCATATTATCATATCATTTTGTTGACTTTGAAGAGAAGACAATGTCTAACTACATTTTTTATGTCTAATGATCTTTGCCATTCTTTTTTTTCCCACCTGTCTTAAACCAGGAGCAATTGTCAGTGGTTATACGTTTCTTTATGTTTTATGTAGTTTGGAGAATTTTGTATTTAAGACATTAATTGTACCTTGTTTTTTTTTAATACAACCATTAGTGGGGGGTGGACAGGGGATACCTTTCTTCTCCCACCCATTTGCTCCCTCATCTCTCACACACTTTTATGGAGTCTCAACTATGGATGTCTATTCCAAAATTACAGTACCAAATTCAGAGATAGACAACAGAAATTACAGCTTCATAGTCTTTTTGTATTGATTACTTTTCGTGATTTCAATTCGATAGATGAAAGAAACCTCCATATCTATGATTTTGGAAACATAAGAGTGTTTTTAACCAAATTTTATTGAATTTAACACTACCAGATACAATCTTCCACATTTTTCTATCTCCCCCTCTCACTGTCTACCATTACCCTGTCCATCCCCACAATATCAGTTACTGACTACACAATAAATTACCTTCTAAATGCAGTGATCCACCTACCAAGTTCCACTCCACAGAGAGGAGAACCACTGTCACAGCAGATATACAAATTGACTGTATGATCCCAGTGACCACATGTTGTGTCTTTTGTACCTGGACAGGATAATGACATATCCAGTTCCATCTTAGAAAACTTTTGTAAATCTGAAATATTAAATTTATATAATTAATAATATAAAACTGATAACAGAAGAGGTCAACAATGCCTTAATTAAATATTTAAAACATCATGATAAAACCTCCATCTGTAATAGATGTTCTTCATCCTTCAATGATCAGCACAGTGGGTGTCTTGCAAGAAGCAGGAACTGCTCACCCTTCCTGTGCACCTGAGTTCATTAAAGGTTTTTAATGCGGTTTGTGCTGCTCGTTTCTGTGTGTATCTTTGTCCTTTGTCATCTTTTTGGAGTTCCTGGTTGTGTTTTTCCCCTCTTTTGACACTTTGGTATCCCTACTTTTTCTGCCTATAGTATTATCACTGTGTGTTATACTGATGACTTTTACCCAATGATATTAGACAAAATAAACTAAAATATCTGGTTCTCAGACACCACCATCCCACTTAATTAGAGGCTCTCAAAAGCCTGTATTGGTCACCTGGATTTAACTTTTCACCTTGAGCAGGACTAAAAATCTGGCTGGTTTTTCTATAGGGTTCTATGTTAAACTAAGTTTGGCTGACAGTCCAGGTCAATGGACACATTTCTAAAAGAGAACCATCTAAGGACCATTACTGCTAAGTCTTGTTCCAACTGGCTAGGTGGTTTCAGACAAGAAGATTTTTAAATGAATTTTCCCATAGGGTCCTATATTAAAGTTCAGCTGTGGTGGCTATCTTCGTTGACAATCGGGGTGATTGGACACAAGTCTGAAAGAGGACCATCTAAGGACCAATACTGCCAAGTTTAGTTCCAATTGGCTCGGTAGTTTCAGACAAGAAGATTTTTGAGTGAATTTCCCTATGTTAAACTAAGTTTGGCTGTGGTGGCCATCTTGGTTCACAGTTCATGAAATCAGACATATTTCTGAAAGAGGACCTCCTAAGGACCATTGCTGCAAAGTCTGGTTCCAATTGGTCAAGTGGTTCCAGACAAGAAGATTTTTCAATGAATTTTCACATAGGACCTTATATTAAACTAAGTTCGGCTGTGGCACCATCTTGGTTGACAGTCCGGGTCATCGGACACAATTCTGAAAGAGGACCATCTAAAGACCATTGCTACCATGTCTAGTTCTAATTGGTTTAGTGGTTTCAGACAAGAAGATTTTTGAGTGAATTTCCCATGTGGTCCTAAGTTAAACTTAGTTCGGCTGTGGTTGCCATCTTGGTTCACAGACCATGAAATCGGACAAATTTCTGAAAGAGAACCTCCTAAGGACCATTGCTGCCAAGTCTTGTTTCAATTGGGCAAGTGGTTTCAGACAAGAAGATTTTTCAATGAATTTTCCCATTGGCTCCTATGTTAACTAAGTTCAGCTGTGGCGGCCATCTTGATAAACAGTAAGGGTCATCGGACATAATTCTGAAAGAGAACCTCCTAAGGACCATTACTGCCAAGTTTGGTTCCAATTGGCCTTGTAGTTTCATAGAAGAAGATTTTTGAAATTCATACCCTTTTTTCTATTTTTAGTAACAGCAGCCATGTCGGTCGAAAGTCGGGGATGCCAGACATAATGGCGGACATATTTTTGGAAGGGGGCCACCCAAGGACCATTCCACCAAAGTTTGGTCCCAATTGCCCCAGTGGTTTCAGAGGAGAAGATCTTTAAAGGAAAGTTTACGCCGGATCGTCTTTAAAGGCCAAAAACTCCTATATGGGGTCAATCAATTATTTTTGTCATTTGACTTATTTGTAGATCTTACTTTGTTGAATATTCTGCTGTTTACAGTTTATCTTTTTCTATAATAATATTCAAGATAATAACATAAAACTGCAAAATTTCCTTAAAATTAACAATTCAGGGGCAATAACCCAACAATGGGTTGACCGATTCATCTGAAAATTTTATGGCAGGTAGATCTTGATCTGATGAACATTTTTAGTCAATGTCAGTTTTGCTGTAAATGCTCTAGTTTTTGAGATATGACAAAAACTGCAGTTTACTCTTATGTTCTATTTTTAGCCATGTTGGCCATGTTGGCCATGTTGGTTAGCAGGCGGGGTCATTGGACACATTTTTTAAACTACATACCCTAATGATGCTTGTAGCTAAGTTTGGTTCCACCCAGTATTTTCAGAGGAGAAGATTTTTGTAAAAGGTAACGGACAACGATGGACAATTGACGCCAAGTGATGAGAATACCTCACTTGACCCATTGGGTCAGTTAAGCTAAAAAAAAGAACTCTGTAATTAATACCTTTAAGTTCAGGTAATGTTACATTAACTACCACTCCTTTGTCTCCCTGCATGACTTGGTCTTTAAATATTTCTACTGTCATCTCACCAGCAGACAGGCCTTTCTGTAAATTAACTTGGTAGTCAAACCTGAAAAATTATAACATTGACTGAGATTTGTTCAATAGATCATTTCTGTGTTTTAACAATGGTACTTTGAAAATACCCAAACATTATGGGCATTCTACACACGTCAAATAGCTATGTTGTAGAGTTTGCTGGGGTCATTAGATGTCATATTGGAAATACTGGGAACACTTTCATTTCATTTGAGTACTGAAAATTGACCCATGAAATACTACTGTAGTTGTGAAATATCATTGATGTATCATCATAAAAAAAATAAATAATAATAAATGTTTTTGGTATCCTCCTTTATTTAGTGGAGCTGCTGGTGGGATGTATATGGATACCCAGCAAAACATAAGCGTGTAAACTTTTAAGCAATAGAGATACGGCGCGAAATGTGACCAAAAAAGACTACCCTTTTTACCAAAAAAGCTCAATAAAAATTCAATAACTCAAAAATAAAATAATCATCACGAAAAAATATACAGATCTTCAGATTAATATAACTAAGAAGTGTGTAAAGTTTTATGCAATAATCATAAATCGTTTTTGAGATACGGCGCGACATGTGAAACCCCCCGCCCCCCTTTTTTTTACAAAAAACTCAAAAACTCTAAAATAAAATTTTGAATCATCACCAAAAAGTATACAGATCTTTAGATTAATATAACTAAGAAGTGTGTAAAGTTTTAAGCAATACTCATAAATCGTTTTTGAGATACGGCGCGACATGTGAAAAAAAACACACTTCTGTTTTAGTTACAAAGTCCTGTAACTCAAAAATTTATCTTATTTTCACCAAAAAGTATACAGATCGTTTGACCATCATAAGAAACAACTACATTAAGTTTCGTGAAATTTGGACGAGTTGTTCTCAAGTTATGGTGCGACATGTTTACGACGGACGCCGAACATTTGTATACCATAATACGTCCCGTCAAAATTTTGACGGGCGTATAAAAATTAAACAAATTCACTCAAGCATAAAATGTAGGTTATAGTGACTCACATTTTGCTAAGTTGTGTTGGAATAAGATGACGGTAGTTGTGAAATATCATTTATGTATCACAACAAGTTCTTCACTAATACACTTAAATACCAAAATTTGACCAAAGACTCCAGCATTAAACGTAGGTCATAATGACTAAAAACTTGCTAAGCTGTTTATATACATGTAATATTTGATTGTAGCTGTTAAATATCATTAATGTATTACCACCAGCTCTTTAAACATACCCCTGAATGCAAAAATTTAACCTACCGGTTAGTCACTCCTGCATAATATGTATGTCATGGTGACATGTGATAAAGAAACCAGTCTACATATGTCACAATACATACCACTGACCCTGCCATTAATAAATTTGACCCCTGCTTTGTACTAGACATACCCGTTGAGCTGGATTTTTAATGTGCTAGCTCACGAGATAACAGTCTGCAGTAAGACATATCACCCCACTCCGATACCAGATGAAAGAAGATATAGAAAGCAGCTACACCTGTAGGAATACATCGATCATATTACATACCACTGAGCCTGCCAGATCAAGAAGTTCATTGAAGGATATAAGAACCAGCCTACTTCTGCTAAGTTACCAAATCTATCTATGGCAATGAAGAAGTTTGATGTTGGTGTGTTCTGGAATGTGACATTCAGTTTTTCTATTCTGAAAATAAACAAAAATGTCCAATAACAGAAACTGTCTTTACTGAAAATTTTTCATTTCTGACATTGATAACACTAAAGTATTCATCACCAGCTCAGTTGCTGGTATTTCGATATTAACTTGTAAAAATTGATACTTTATATTTAGTTCCAAAAACTTATTTTGGTTGATATCAATTTTTGTAGATTGGGAAAGGCGGCAGACATATTCATATCTTCTTGAATTGTGGATTTTCAACTTCAAAATAACAACAAGTGTGGACACACTTCATGTCTTGCCTGAGTTTGCACATGGACACAGAATAATGATTGATACCCGACATTTTGCAAGTCAAAGGAAAATGTGTTAAAATAAATTGAGGTCAATGTCAAAAGGCAGGTGTCATTCTGACATGTATCCACTAAGAACTATCTATTGACCAAATATGGTGGGTCTAGGTATTAAAATTGCTGAGAAATGGACCTAATCTCGAAAATGTCACTAGTCACTCAAGCATGCAGTTGAGGCATGTACCCACCAAGAACTGTTAATAGACCAAATACAGTAGGTCTAGGTATTACAGTTGTTCAAAAATGGACTCAATCAAGAAACTTGGATGAAAGTCACTCAACCATGAAATTGAGGTCAAAGTCCAGAGACATGTGTCAGACTTGCATGTATGTACCCACTAAGAACTATCTATAGACCAAACATGGATGGGTCTAGGTCAATCTAATTAAAAACCGGTCTCTCATCGCTCCCGTTTTCTGATATGTCGCGTGGGAGATCTAACGAAACCCGCTTTGAGGTCACATGTGAGTGACCTCGTAGGTGTGTCCTGTTCGACCAATGAAATTGCGGCTTAGGCGATCTTGTAAGTTGATCGTGTGGTAAAGGGATGCAACTCATTCTATTAACGAAGAAATCGTCAGTCCCCAGAATTCATAAACTTTTTTGATTGGCTTACTGATAGGAAGTCAACTCATTTGCATGTCATTATAAATTCATATGTTCCAGTTCACTCACATGTGACCTCAAAGTGGATTTCGTTAGATCTCCCATGCGACATATCAGAAAACGGGAGCGATGAGAGATCGGTTTTTAATTAGATTGGGTCTAGGTATTACAGTTTCTGAGAAATGGACTTAACCACGAAAAAGTGACAAAGTCACTCAAGCATGAAATTCAGGTCAAGGTCCCAAAGAGGGTGTCAGACTGGCATGTACCCACCAAGAACTATCTATAGACCAAACATGGTTAGCCTAGGTATTCTAGTTGCTGAGAAATGTTCTTAACCATAAAAAAGTGACAAAATCACTCAAAGATGAAATTGAGGTCAAGGTCCAAAGCCAGGTGTCAGACTGACATGTACCCAACAAGAACTATCTACAGACCAAATATGGTTGGCCTAGGTATTACAGTTGCCGAGAAATGAATTTAACCATGAAACTTGGACGCAGATTTTAAATTCATGTTTATGAAGTCAGTGAACCATGAAAATGAGGTCAGGGTCACAAGACAAGTATACTGCGGCAAACCTTATACGATAAGCTACCTTGTGGACATTGTAGGTATTACATGTGCAAAGTTATTAAAATTTTTTTAAAAAGTTTATGCCGCCGTCTCTGCCAGAAGGTAATACCTATATCTCGCTGGCGAGACAAAAACCATTTGAAATTAAAAGATGTTTAAATTGGCAAATACCTGTATTTTTTAAATTAAAAAAATTGATATAAACGGTTTTTGGTCTAACATCGAATTAATCAATGATCTATCAATTTTAACATATGAATGGCCATTCTGGGCTTGATCAAAACATAATACTGTATGAACATTTATAATTATTTTGTTGGATTCTCAAATAATTGGGTTGATCTGTCCACAAAATTCATGAAAATTGGTTTAACATGAATAATAAGTCTATCACAGTATGTAAAAAAGAAACAACAGTACAAGTAATAAAAGCAATGCTCTAAATAGCATTTTTTGTATTGAGTTTTAGTTTTTTAGACTAATTTATTCGTATTGGATTGTATCAACTGATACTAATCCCTTTCCACATGACGTGTACGAAAATGGCTCCTGTAGTGGAATTTCAGCCTACTCTTTTTAGAAACCTACAGGGGAATCTTTAACGTGCTAACGGTGTTGGTCTCCCTTAACATGGGACAGCCATTTTTCGTCTCCTTCCGACTGACTATTATCCATGCAAATGGTGTCGATAGGGCATCGCAAATTTGATCCCTGAAAATTTCATCCAGACGGGAATTAAACCAGTGACCTTAGGTGCCCTTTATTGAGTTTTGGTGTTGCGGTATACAATATGGAAGAGATTTTAGTTTACATCAATCCCCCATATATCTTTCACCTAAATCAATACCCTAAAATGGAGTCTGAATATTCTATAAAAGTTGCTGGTATGGACAACGGTGTGTCGCACTCGGTTCCCACACAATTCATATCCTGGACAATCTGTCCTTTGCTAGCCATGACAATAACACCAATAGCTCCAGATTTTCCCATAGCAGATACCTTAAAATAAAAACTATAAAATAATAGAAAATATGTCAAATTTCTTGAAGTGAATCATATTTCCAAAGCTGAATGATTTGTGAAATTTGCAATTTGTTGTGAAAAATCACAAAATCAATTAATAATTTTTTGATTACATGTATTTCAAATTGAAAGATTTGTGATAATCTGTTTTTACAATAATATAGATTTAATGAGAAAATATATTGTGGAAAATTATTCCAAATTCAATGACATTGATATAATTCAATTTTATATTAATATTTGTTTCCTTGAATGGTTGACATTCTCAACTTATAAGTTTAAAATATATATTAGTGTCATCGGGTGCATGGTTAAAACATCTTTTTGATTTAGTCTGTATTCTGAATTGACATAATCATGATGGTGAAGCAGGTTATAATGTGAGTTATATACAGAGGAAAAAACATATATAGCAAACCTTTTGAAAATATGAACATCCACCACTTGGAACCATGGCAAAAGAATGATTGACGGATGGCTCCAACTTGCATCCATCTCCTACTGTTACCACTGGTAAAGTTTTATTAGAAAACACATTAACAGGATTAGGTAACCAGTCATATCGTGCATCCAGTCTCTTTAAAATGATTGGGTACTTTTGTCCTGTAAATATACACAAATATACATGTACATACATTTTTCACTGTGGCAGTAATACTGCAATACCATGGCAAGCAAATATACAATATATGTGCATTGTCAGAAAATATTAAGTTTATTTATAAGCGCATTTCATGGAGAGTACAAATATACTTTATATTTTCTGACAATGTACGTATATTGTTTTTGACCTTCAACACTAAATTGTTATCTGTTTGAGTGAAAAGGCAAGAAAATGAAACATTTATAGCTGATTTGAAGAAGGTCTGTTTTTGGCACGTAATCTAGGGATCATAAACACTGTGAACCAGAACGCAATGCAAAATATCATTGAATGTGAGGACAAGGGTACCAGGAGACTATATAAAATATGGATAATGACCCAATATCGAAAACAATATTGGGCAGGCTATATTGGTCAGCTAACATGGCTGAAGGCGTAGTTGCAGGATAAATATAAATACACGTATGTATACAATGAAATTTTAGTACAATGCTGTGTATCCTTTTCAGTTCCTCATGTTCCTTTTAAGTATTTTTGTTCTAATACAAAACTTATTGATATAAGTTTTTAATGAAATAGGTTTTTTTCCTCTTTTTTATTGTTTCATGTCATGAACTGTATTGAGACTTTTTATGGCAACTAAAGTTATAGTTTAATCTAGCTATTGACCCAGATTTTAGTGGGAGAACTGAGTAATCATATACAAGTTTCACCATGGCACATTCTATATTCAAATGTCGTAAGGTAAGACACTGTATTTCTTTATTTTCTGTGGCTATATAGATACATGTACATGTGTCTCGACTCCCTTTATATAAAATTATTGTATGGACTGGACATGTTTGCATTGCAATTTAGTGCATGTGATGTCAGCTGTTGCTATTTGTTGATGACAGAAACTGACCGCTAGGTGTAAATTATCTTTTCCGGTATTCGATCTCTTTGATGCTTAATCCCTCCCCAACAAAAAATATACATATATCATGGCTCATTGTTGCTGTGAAAAATGTTCAAATCCTGTATCTGAGATCTAATCTTTTCTCTTCAACTACTAAAACTGGTCATATACATATACACATTTCCTCTTAAGATGGAACAGAATATAATTAAATAAAAGACTCTGTACATATATTAAGAACACCTTCAATTTCTAATGACACCTGATCCAGTCCACAGAGATGATCAACACACTCCCACTGTTGCGCTGCTGATGGGATCCAGTTCCCGAGCTTGTAGACAGGCTCTACTGAAAAATGCATTCTATCCATGACAACTTTAAATTCTTTGGATGACCTACATTTATAATGAATCAATTATGGTTATACAAATCTAAATACATTTGCATATCAATTTATATATATTCTTCTTAATATACCTTGTTCCATATTTACAAAGATTGTTTGTTTGTTTAGTTGGGCTTTACGCCGTTTTCAGAACATTTGTATTACGCAGCGGCCAGTTTTTATTGGTGGAGGAAGCCCAGAAAGAACCACCGACCTTCGGTAGGAAAATTGACAATCCTTGTCAATTAAGACCGGAGTCGAATACACCCTGCCACAGGTGAGATTCGAACTCACAACCTCAGCGTTGACAGGCTAGTGATCAATAATAGTCATGACGAAGTACCTAGACCACTCGGCCACCTAGGCCCTCTTATTTACAAAGAGAAAAGATAACATGTACATGTAAGTAACTTTTTGAGAAAACATATAAAAAAATTATCTCCTCAGTGCCAGGATCAATTATTTATTATTGATTCCATTAACTAGATTAAGATATGTGTTTTGATTCACATGACAATATGTTTATCAATTAAACATTTTTTCTTGACTGGTAAGGGACTCATAACAGCAATGCTGCATAGAAGGTCTTTATGAAGTAAATAGATATAAAACGTGGAATTTAGCTAATTTCATTAAATTAAGTAAAATTAACATTCTGTTATACAAATTTTGATGCAAAGTAAGTGCATATATCAGTTTGTTATATCTCATCAACAGTGTTCTAAGCCCCCCCCCTCCCTTTTCCTAAAAAAAAAAATAAAAAATTAGGTAATTTTTCCAAGTTCTTTTTTATGCCTGTAGAAAAGATGGGACATCTGCTTTATCTAATGGTTCTATGACCATGTCACAATAATAAAAAAAAAATTAAATAAGTAAAAAAATAAATAATACAATGAAAAACAAACATAACTCTTGACCTGATCTTCTAAAAACATTTACCCCTTGTCTGATTTCTTCAGCACTGTTGTTATTCTTTCTTTCATCCACATGGCACCATAATTGTCATTGACAGATGCTCTTTTTGGTATAAAAATAAAATGTGTATTACTGACAGATTCATTTCCTAATGGAGAAAGTGCTGAATCGTTATTCCACATATATTCTAAAAATCCTGAATCTGGGTCAAATATGTGTATCAAAACAGACACATTTGCCCACTTTGGACTTGGTAAATTTATTTTTCCATCAAGACCCCAAATTGAAAATGATGGTGCATTATTTCCAGGGTTGTATTCAATTACTTCCCCATCTCCTAACAATTTTGGTTTCTTCAATCTAAGATTTTTTTCTGCAATTTTTGTTTTAATGTTTCTCATGGTGTTCTGGTTTTTCTTCATAAATTCAATTGCATCAAACTCATAGGAATACTGCTTGTTTTCATTATGTGTTTTGTAAGACACTCGTTTTGTAAAAATCACGTGCATATCCAACAACATAGTAAGAACGATGATTTTGAAAACATTTCGAACGTCTACCATTTTGAGGTCATGTGATCCATATGTATGGCACGTGATCAGGTTTTTCTATATCACGAGATATCTTCACCCACTACTGGATAACCTCCGAATGGAGTTCTTGTTTCATATGAATTTAAAACCGAAAACCCCGGGCCGAAAACTCATGACATTTAAACAAAATTAAGAGCAAAAGAAAGTAAAATATCACTATAACGAAATTTGGGTTTTTAGAATGACAATATCAACAACTTTGGGTGGAAAAGGGGGCGGGGGGTGGGAGGGAGGGAGTAAATTTCGTTATAGTGATATTGTACTTTCTTTTGCTCTTAATTGTTTATACGTCAGGCCACAACTTATACTTGTTGGACAATGCAACAAACAACAAGTAAATACACACATGTTTTGAGGATGGGAAGGGTTGGTAAAATAATTCTCAAATTTTTATTGCCTGTTCAGAAGCGTTTTCTGTTGATCCGGAAAGGTCATTAGTTTGTACAACCCGGTTACTAAATGCATGGTATCGCGGGTTCTATGATCTCGCGGGAATCACCCTAGCTGTTGCCCCACGCCTCCAATCCTGTTATTGTGAGGACTATATCAAATTGTATTCAATAAAAACTTGAATGCGGTTTTTTTGCATTTGTACGTAAATTTTTTTTTTTTGAAAATTCTAGATGAATTAAGACGTGTTCCGGATACCACGATAACAATGATGCTTTGTCAGACATTTTCTTTGTTTTTTACCACACTGAATTTTTCTAATGCTGTTTTTGATAATTTAGACCCTTCTAAAAGGAAGGCCCGAAACTAGCTATGAGAATTTGTGACATCTCTTTGCGAAATGAACTCCGTTTTTATATAGAAAGCTGCGACATCATAGGAAGCAGGATAGCATTTATATTAGAAGTTAACTGTGCTTTTAAATAAATAAAGTTGGTAACTTCTTTTGGTAAGTGCAGATACATGGTGATGGGTAGACAACTTTACAAAGATTTGAAATGGAAAATCAACATACTAGAAGTGGCATGCAATTTTATTACACGTACGTAAATTATCAACTACCAGGATATCATAGAACATCTTCATACGTACTGACTTCGTTATTATCACCGCACTTCGAATGAAGTTCGGCTTAATTATTTGTAATCGTCCCGTCTGTCCGTCCGTCTCATACTGTCCGCACATGCACATGGTGCACACTTTCAAAAAACCTGCTACGCGGGTTATTTAGTGTGCACCATATGATTGAGGTTATTTATTCATGATCATTCATAGACCAAAAAAAAAAAAAAAAACAACAGTCAATCCTTAAATATATTATGTTTGGTAATTTTCTTTAAACCGAATTTGAATTAATAACAGAAACGGACTATATATAACATGTGATATAATCGTGTATTTATCGACCAGTTTACCCCATATAGTGCCCGTATGTAAATGGTAGCATGCTGTGGAAAATTCCTCATTAAATTTAGGATAGATTTTGTAGGTCATGACGTCACCTACATTTTTGTCGGCAAGATGGCCGACGATCTAGTGCTTCATTTCATAAAACATTTTTTTAAAATACACATTTATCACTGTAAATATCGGAATAACGTTTAGTACAAACATATTTAAGTATATTTGTAATAGGTGTGTTAATTCTGGAGCCGATTAGGTCCATCCCTTTAAGGTGCCAGTGACGTACCATATACAGTTAAAATACGAAACAAAAATATAAATTGAAAACTCATATTATATAATAACAAAAAAACTATAGGGTTCAATATGGCGGGGGGGGGGGGGGGGTTTGGAATTAATTTTTAGAATCAAACTTAAAAATGTGAACGTTTTGAAATATAAAGATTCATTGGAAAAAATACTTATAAAAAAAACCAACTGCACAAAAAGAGATACATTGTAAAATATAAACAGAAAATGTATAATAATAATGTGTACACGCATGATCACAACATAATAAAGTTTTTAATGCATGGTGTACATGCATGTCACATGCACCTTATATAACATTTTTAAAACTATCATGTCTCAGTTATGACCTATGTTTGCACATTTTTTTATGAGCTAAAAATATTACACTCATCAGATTTAAAAAAAAAATCTCAATTTCATTTTTTGTGAATAGAGAAAACTTGTAAAAAATAAATTGATAATTATCACAAAATCTAACAGTCGTAAACCCAGACCGTCAATATATGTGTTCATTCAAGAATAGAATAACTTTGAAAAGAAAATTATAAACCGTTCATACAAAGAATAATATGATTGTATATGTCTTAATTGCTATATAATCTTTGTAAACGAAGAAGTTTTAATATTTTTTCATTATTTTCATCCTACTGAGTGAAGATGAGTGGACCAAAACTTAGAATTTATGAGCGATTGGGAAAATTAAACCTGGCAGATCTGTTTAACCCAATAATAAAAGAATTACTTACCAAACTTAGAGAAAAGAAAATTATAAATAAAACTGAAAGTGATAACGTACTCAGACAGCCCAGTAACCTCTGCATTAAAGATATGATAGAAATTGTGGAAAGGAAGGAAAAAATTGAAGAGCTGATAGTAATACTGAGGGCAATGGATAAAGGATATATTGCAGAGCATATCGAACGTAAGTTTTACATATAATCTTGTAATTAAATCTTACAATTGTTGACAAACAATTTCTGGAAATTGAGAACTCTGGTACTGATGAGATGCTGACTAGGTCCAATATTTGTATTTATATCATTTTTAGTGTTCCATACAGGATTTAAATGTAGAATGTTATGAAATGAGCTTTTTTCAGAACCATGTGATAAGTTTCGGCTGTTTAAAGTTTTGATGATAAGACCATTATGTAACTTGAGTCTTAAATTTAGAAAAAAAACTGAAGTCTTCGGTAAGATAATTTATAGTAATTATTGAATGCAACCAATCTATAACCAGTGTTTTTTAACCCAAAATCAGATTTCCATTTTCACGTATAGTTAAAGCGGTTGCGGCTAACAAAGAAACACAGATTCTCTTATATTATTTTTTTTTAACCCGAGACTACTATAACACATGTGTTATAGTAGTCTCAGTTTTACCGTACCATATATCTGTTTACAAAACATGTAATTAAGTTTTAGTAAACCTGCCAAAATGAATGAAATTCCCTTTGAAAAATAGAATAAAACTGACTTTAAGCACAATCTTAACGAATTGTTTTAGTTGTGGAAAATATTAAAACAAGGTCGAGTCACTCTGTATCTGTAAAAGAATTTCACTTCCCATCAAATTATTGTAGGCGCTGCGACGAGATTTATAACGAAGTTAAGTAAAGAGAAAGATGTATTGGAAGGTTCGGAAGTAGAATTATTTTGTGAAGTCAGTAACAAAGAGTTCGCTGCAGAATGGACTAAGAATGATGAACGTATTGTCAACAGCAATATAACATTTGACAGCAAAAACGGAAGTCACTGGTGTATCATTCACAAAGCCAGTCTGGCGGACAATGGGAAATTCTGTTGTAAGGTTGGAGAAAGTAGAACAACATGCAACATTAATGTTGAAGGTTAGATACTTAAGAAAATTATTCATAATCAGTATAATTTCGAAAGGACCATTACTGATGCAAACTGCAAACATGTTAGTAGGGAGGGATTTTCCCAAAAGGGATAGTTTGAACATTTGCTGGACAAAGTGTCTTTTGGAATCAAATAACTGTACCGTTTGAAAGAAAATTATTGCGCTCGTAAAAACATGAAAAAATGTTGCTGCGAAAATAAGTTAGTTTACAAGAAAAGAAGGAAAATAATATATCTCCGCTGCTTTTGGTATTTCGACTTCTCCCCCCTACTAAGTCTTTCAATATTTTTGTTAACTCATGTATAATCTATATGTAAAGTCAAGAAATACCAAAGGGATACTCGAAGAAGTGAAAAATCGAAACAACTGACAAATTCCGGAGAACAACGAGGACAAGACCAAAACAATACATGCACTACAATTAAAAACTAAAAACATATGAACAACATGGACTCCACCAAAAAACCGGGGGTAGATTCAAGTGCTCCGGAAGAGTAAACAGTCTTTCCTTACTACAGGACACCCGCCATGCTGCACATGTCAGATCCGGTCTGAGGGAGGGATAACATCAATGGAATAGGTCCATTTTCATTTGGGAAACGATTTTTTCATACCTGTCAACCAAGTCATGATCACGTCCATAAAACTTTAATAAGGATGACTCCAACTTAAGAACAACATATCCCTGTCTGAGGAGCTTCTCTGTCAGGAGCCGGTCTGTGTCCAGGAAGTCAATGTATATGTCACAAGCTCTGGAATAAGGTATGAGTTGTGAAATATATACTCCATACCCCGGCGCTTCTGGAATATTGTCGCTCAAAAATGGGAAGTTGACGGCTGGAAAGTCAAAGTCATCCCGTTTGTCGTAAAGTTTTGTATTCAACCTTACTCTGGTTTCAATTTTGAGGTGAAGGTCAAGATAAGATGCAGACTTGGCGGTGTCTGTGGTATCCTTAATTTCGAGCTCATTGGGATAGATGAGTTGTAAGAAATTCTCAAAACGTGATTTGTTGAGTGATAAAACAGCTGAAATTAAACGTACGGGCTAACTTCTGCTGTTTTTCCTTAAGAAGCCATATGAGTAAAGGAACAAGTCGCCAAGAGTGGCGCACAATTAGTACCCATAGGAATGCCAATTGTCTGTTGGAAAACACGTCCACCAAATTGAACAAATATGTTGTCGATCAAAAATTCAATCATCAGGACAATTTTGTCCTCTGTATATTTTTTTGTTAGATTTAGAGTGGTTTTTAACAAAGTATGATTTATCTCTACCAATGACAAGGTATGTGTTTCTGCTGTTGCCATTTTTATTTTGAAAGCATAGATGGATTAGATCTTTCAACGTCTCCTTCAGTTGTGAATGAGGAATGGTGGTATAGAGGGTATGGAAATGAAATGTTTTTATGCTGTTACAGACTGAAATGGACCGAGATCGTAAAATATCCCTTAAGTCTTTGGAGTTCTTTAATATCCACATTTGATTGATACCACTTCTTGAATAGCTTGTCTCACAATAACATTGGAGGCCCGTTTTGACAGCTGTTAAAATAGAAGTTAGAAATTGGGACAATGGTTTAGTGGAACACTTGGCAGATCCGGCTATAAATCGTTGTTTGTATGGACACTAACGTAACTTGGGTATCCAGTACACGGTAGAAAGATCACAATCATCATCTTTGATGGAAATACCAAATGACGATAAGACCGATCTATGATTGTCGGTTATTTCTTCCTTTGAACGTATAATAACTTTATAGGTAGGATTGCCAAGTAAACTAGCGATCACTAGTTAATTAATCAAGCATTGCATGTAGTAGCTTTTGCACACAAAAACGATGTTATTAGGATCCTTGTATGCAAGAACAACAATATATTTGTCATGAATGTCGGACAATGTCTTGGCAGCATCAGGGTTGCTAAAGACTGATATTCTTTTTTACTCATAAACCTTCTAAGTTTATCAAGTCGGACTTGATTCAACGATCTCACAGCTTTAACCCACTCTGAAAGCGAATCTAGCGGCTCTTTTTCACGTTTAGTCCTCCAGACCATCCATCAGTAGTTTGAAGCATTGGATATAGTAGCTTTTGCATACAAAAACGATGTTATTAGGAGCCTTGTATGCAGGAACAACAACATATTTGTCATGAATGGTGGACAATGTCTTGGCAGCATCATGGTTGCCGAAATCTGATGTTCATTTTTTACTCATAGACCTTCTAAGTTTATCAATTCGGACTTGAATCAACGATCTCACAGCTTTAACCCACTCTGAAAGCGCACCAAGCTGCTTTTGTATATATATATATATATATACATTTATCCCGACTCTGTTAAAAATACTGTCTTTCCATTGGCTACAAAGTGTCCTTATCAATTATTGTATCCCCTTCCTTGAAATGACGTGATTCGCTACATGCCCCCAATTTTTGTTTGTATTCCGTCTCCGCGATCTATATTCCCCTTCTTGGAAATCACATGATTCGCTTTCACTATTTTCTGTTAAGAAATTGTTTTAAACTTTATAATATTAGTTTTGCTTTCTTTCCATCCCACAGAAATTAAAAGAAAAAAACATACTTAAGGACATAATATAAAAAATTCCTGATTTGAAAATTTCATAGCCGAGATAAATTCGTTATATAGCCTTTCTACTGAAAAAAATGAAACTGTATTAATAAGTAATGAAAACATTTTTCTTATTGCTTCCAGTGTAAATATTAAAAATTATTCTAAAAAAACTAAACTCATCGTTACTAAAATGGTAAAAATGGTTACAAAATATTGCCAAGTTTTTTGTATCTGTGATCAGAATTTAAAAAGCGCTAAAAAGACTGGTACAAGACTCACTAGACTTGTCTAGTGACATTTTCCTTAGGCTCCTCTACTGTTAACTTACGAAAGTCAGATGTTGTTCTGGAGTTAAGTCGCCTTGTCCATAAAAAATCAAATATGCACGAAAAATCACAAAATTAGCGATTTTCGGGTAAATTAAAAAACGTGTCGACTAAGATGGGCTCAATATATATTGTTAAAATTTGAAACATACTTTGTTAAGATAAGTATCTTTCAATGGTCAACTGCTAATCAATGCTAAACATATAGCTTCAACTCCTATTTTGTGTTTTAATTTAATGAAGTTTACCCTTGACTTAATGAAAAACGTCAAGTAAAAAGCCTACGTTATACAGTCAGTTACAGAGGTGGATACGGTAATATATGGACTATAACTAATAGTATGTATATCAATCAATATTATTTTTGATTTATGGTGATGTTTTAGTTGTTCAGAATCTATTATGGCGTAGGTAAAGCGTTGATGCACTTTCTGAGATGGATAATTCCACATGCAGTTGACGGAGCATTATAATCCAGTAGGTCCTGAATACGAATTTTAAAGACCCGTAAATGTTTGTGGGAACCCTTGAATATTATAATTAAACCATCTTTCCTTTTGTACACGAATCTTTCAAGCACAACTCCTCCCAAATCGTCAAATGGAATTCAATGAAACTTCATACAAAAATGGTACCATGTTTATTGTCACGATGTTCCTGCCCATTTTGTTCATGTTGTTAGCTTGTCCACAGTGGTTCGATTTTGACCAATTGTAGGCCATTTAAATATTAGTCTAAGAGTATTACCATGTCCAGCATGAAGCAGTAGCAATGTTCCGAAGTGGTGACAAGTGGCGTCAAAATTTATCGTCTACCGTCGCGCAAATCCAACAACAGAGTAACACCCCATTAGATTGTATCCAATACAATTCATGTATTTCAATAATTATTACTGTTTCCCTTTTAACTATAACATATGAATTTCAATTTTATATAAAGAAAATGTAGAAATACTTGAAGATTTGACAGACCAAACCATCCACGAAAGCACCAAGGCTACGTTTGAAATTAAACTGCGACGTCCAACACAGAAGTATGCAGTGTGGTTCAGGAATGACATAGAACTGACAAATGAAGATATTTATGTCAAAACAAAACCAAGCCCTGAAATAAGACGGTTGGAAATTTTTCATGTTCAGAAATTGCATGGAGGAACGTATCACTGCACAATTGGTAATGCAACTAGTAATAAAGTCAAATTGGCAATTAAAGGTGAGTATAAACGCATGTAACAAAAGAATTACGAACAGTAAATAATATAAATTCTTTGATACTTATTTTGATGCACAAGATGGGCACAGCTCATAAATTTACGACTCATCAGTTGTGCTCAAGTCTAAAATGTTGAAAACCAATACAATAATCCAAAAAGCTGTAGAGCAAAGTCAAAATGACCAACAAGACCAACAGATAAAACTCTTAAAGATCGTATCTGTGCTCGAAAGAGATACTTCTTAGTTTAAAAAAAATCATTTTATTGAATAAAAATTAAATGAAATATCCTTTGACGGATATCGTTATCTACACAGGACTTTAGAATATATAAGGAATGTCAATTATGAAGTTTTCATTTGAACCAGTGAATCAAAAATTGAAATTTATCAAGATGCAATTTTCTGTTATTAACATGGGCTTGGGATGGGGGAGATTCCTCATCATTTTAAAATTTGACACATATTTGTACGTTTTATATTTTCATTCCAGAAATCACATTTGTGAGTATTTTAACTTTTCATTTTTTACTTACAACATGTGTATAAGTATGTGTGATAGTTTCTTTAAATTTGAGTAGGTCTATTGACTAACCTCCAAGACTAATAAATTAATAAAAAAACTGCAAAAATTGTAGCATCAGCCTCCAAGACTAATAAATTATTAAAAAAAAATGTAGCGTCAACACCTGATGTTCTTAACTAATTTGTTATTCTACATTTTCCTTATTGCTTGTGGCCAGTACAATGATTTTCTGCACAGGGCGTGGTTGTCAACGCACTTATAACCTACTGAAACTATGACGTTCGTAGGTTGAACTGATCACTTCAAAAATTCTATGGACGTTCATATGAAATGTGATCTCTCAGATTTGTCAAAGCTTTGATGTTTCTGTGTCATTGAATATGAAATGTACATGGAAGTTTTACGGAGAACATTCATCTTTTTCCCTGGTTTAACTTGAAATTAAAAATTAGATACGTAAACAATAGAATGGATAAAAGGGAAAATCAACTATGACATACCAATCAACCAAAGCAACCCAACTGACAACCACGAACAAAATATAACATAAAAAACATTTACACAACATAAGTCAGGATAGTACAGACACTGAAGAGTTGTGGGGTTAAACTGGTTTAACGGGTACCCAGACCTCCTCCTTATCTATCCTTACACTCTGGTGTATGAAACGCACTATAAAAACCAATACAGTATGATTACTAACAATGTGACCGCTTGCTAGAACTGCAAAATTTGAGTGGACGGTACATAATTTAAATAGGAGGGTCAGAATGTGCTTGTTCTCACTGTAAAACCAGCTACGACTTACGAAACTTTATATGGCTTGCATTGGCTGCCGTTGTCATGGAAACGGTCCACAAATGTGTAGTAGTCTCACTTTACCCTGCAGTTGTTTCATTAAAAATCATTGAATTTTTAATCCTAACCATCTACCTACATTTTATCGTAAGCGATTGAACGCAATAGTCAACAAACCGAAATTGTTGCGGTCTTTCTTAAAATGTCAACAAAAGAAGGATATTATGCATAGAACATTTTATTAACATACACTGGTATGTACATTAGTGTACTGTCGTCTTGAGGAGCAACAGTATCCGACCTACAGCTACATTTTATCTCTGTTTTCTGCAGTTTTCTTTTATAAAAAACTTTCGTGTGTGTGTGTTTTAGCTATTTTGACCAACCACTACGAAATTGAACCACTACACTTAGTCCTTAGTCACATGTTCGTTCATCTTGCTTAAAGATTCATACATCATCATGATATTTACCGTTGAAAACTGCTCGCTTGATTCAAAACTTGATGCAATGCATGGCTATGTACTCTCGTTTTTGGAGTTCGGAAGTTTGTAAATGTTGCAATTGAAACAGTATAAAAATTCACCAAAAAAAAAAAAACGAAAACAAATTAAAATCTTACGAAACTTTATATGGCTTGCATTGGCTGCCGTTGTCATGGAAACGGTCCACAAATGTGTAGTAGTCTCACTTTACCCTGCAGTTGTTTCATTTATTCTTAAACTTTTATTTCCAAGAAATGAGTGCATACTAGTATTCAATTTAGCATTATAATACTTATTTTGATAAACCGACAACTTGAATATGTAATTTTTATAGTGTATAAATGTTTTCTCCGTTTGATATGATCCCTTTAAGGATATCTGTGTCAGGATCTATTTTTCTGACTTTCTGAACAGCCAATACGACAATTGTCTAGGTCAAGACACAGAATCCCAATAGGGATTGCTTTTGATAATAAACTGAAGGTAACAAAGTCGTTAAACGATAATTAATTCTTAATCCTTTTTTATCATTATAAGGAC
This sequence comes from Mytilisepta virgata, assembly GCA_028015205.1. Taxonomy (NCBI): domain Eukaryota; kingdom Metazoa; phylum Mollusca; class Bivalvia; order Mytilida; family Mytilidae; genus Mytilisepta; species Mytilisepta virgata. The sequence goes on from CM051510.1 coordinate 7,722,764, forward strand.
GATATTTCAAACCTAGACTTTGGAAATGCTATTGGTGAATTATTTCATACAAAAGAACAGATTTTTAGAAAAGACACTGAGATAGATGAATTGAAGAGAATCGCCGCTAGCCTAGAAGCTAGAAGGGCTGAATTAGAAAATGAATTAAATACACTGAAGGCCAACAATAAAGAGAGCGATATATTGTCAGAGATTTCTAAACTGAACAACGAGTTGTCAGTGATGAAAAAAAATATTGAACAATTGGAATTTGACAAGAAAGAGTTGGAAAAGAAGGTAAATTTTCTGTCAGACCGAATTACGAAAGAGAAAGATGAGCGTTTCAAGGAACTTGAAAATCAGAAAAAAGAGTACAACAATAGATTAGAGCAGCAGATGGAACAACATAAAGATTACTTAAATATGGAGGCAACACAATATGAAAATTTACTGACTAAAATGAGGGAAATGTACCGGGAACAACTAAATGAACAGAGAACAGATCACAATGAACAACTGTCAAGGCTTAAAGAACAACAAAAAGAACTTCTTGAAGCATTTGCAAAGAATGTGGAAATGCACGACGAGCTTGTTAAAAAGCTTGACCCGACAAAAGGTTAGAATAGTGTAGGAATAAAATTATTTGATACCAATTTTGATGCACAAAATATGCACATTTCGTCGATTTACGATTAGCCTAAAGCCTATAATGTTGAAAACCAAATTACCAATCAAAAACGTTGAAAAGCTATTAAATTCAAAACTGTCAAAATGACCGAAAGGGGTAAGACCACGACCATCTAAGGAAAGACCTTGCACGAGAGAAGTTGCATTAAAAAATGTCCAGCTTCAAGATATTTAGCCGAAAGAACATTATTAATCCGAAATTTATTCTCCATCAAACGGCAATTTTTCACCTTGATTAAGCAAAAAATATATTGCTCTGAGTTGAGTGTTGGCTTCAACAATTTGATTTCATAGCAGACATCATTAATAAAACTGGAAGACTGCCATACTCTCTCTAGTTTCGGAGTTTATCAGTATTTACGTCTATGACTTCTTTCCTTTATGTTTCACTCATTTAATATTTGTCTTTTAAAATGAGTTTTACGAGCTTATTATGAAAATATTTTTATCTGCGGAATAGAACAAAATGTTTGCATTTTGGTGATATTTCCTAGTTTTATATATAAAGGTATTCTGATGTCCCTGATGAGAAGCTAACAAAATTATGGATTGATTATTTGATTATTGCTTAACGTCCAGTGACCAGTATTTCAGACATATTCAGGACGGAAAGATGTTAATCAAATAATCAGGTTGGTAGGTGCCTAAAGTGGTTCACCACGGGACGTGTAATTTAGATTGCTACTTGAAAATGAGCACAGTTTGGGTAGGGATTGTAATTTTGCCTTTCATCAGGCCACCTACGGACCCCTCCGAGATTTGTTGCTAGGTTGTTTTAGCGTGCGAAGAGCGTGGCCTCTCTCTCAACACGGAACTTCGGATTTCAAGTCCCCAATTCGACCGGACCGACCCTGTGTATTTGTGCATCCCACACAGGCACGGATGTCCCCTTTGAAATGGTTTTCAGACGGATGGGAGAAGTCCAGGTAGCTATTTCTATACCCCCGCTACACTAGGGGTTGCCAACAAAATTAAAGCAAAAACTTAAAGCCGTTTGATATCACTGAAATCTCAAAGGTAGCTTTGGTATACATCAAGAAAAGAAAATTATAACAATTTCTAGTTGTTTTTCATTTTAACGACCAATAATCCTATAGTTCAAATCTTCTGAAATATTCACTAATTGAAAAAGAATAACATATAGTAAAAATATAGTTAATCTTGAAAAAAACACCCTTTTTAACATAAAACCAGAATTTCTTATAATGATATTCGCCTTGTATAGATCTCGTTTGCTATTACACTCTACCTTGCTTTGAAAACAAATAAATTGCAACAGTTATATAATAGAAGTAATCTTATTTTACATGTTTTAAAAACATGGTGCAATATTATATGTTGTTTATTTCAGACAAAGAAGGAAGATGTGTGATTTGTTGACTGTTTTACACATTAGATCCAATTATAGTACGACCGTTAAATATTATGAGACAGGAGCTGTTTACCACATCGGAGAACTTGTGGTTACCTTCATTTTTAGTAGCTAGGGTCCATGTTGTTCAGGCTATAGATTTTTTGTTTTGTTCTATTATTCTGACTTTGTATTTTCCTTGAATTTTGAATTTGTAGACTTTTCCCCACTGTTTTGTCGCTTTGGTATTCTTTTGTCGATATTTGGTGTTGTTTTTATTGCATTGTACCATTCAATATTTGTGTTTTCCTTTAGTTCCTAATCTTGTCTTTAAGTTTTCTTGTAAATCATGTAAATGGTTTATTGTCTTTTTTCATTGTTGTCTATATTATGTTTAATCATTTTAAATCATAGTAATCATTTTACATGTTTTAATTAAATTCAGATTGTTTTGTTTGTTTGTTTAGTTGGGGTTTTACGCCGTTTTCAGCACATTTGGCTATTTCTCGACGGCCAGTTTTTATTGGTAGAGGAAGCCGGAGTACCCGGAGAGAGCCACCGACTTTCGGTAGGAAAATTGGCAATCCTTGTGAATTTATATCGGAGTTGAACACACTCCGCCACAGGTGAGATTCGAACTCGCAACCTCAGTGTTGACAGGCTATTGATCATTAGTAGTCATGACGAACTACCTAGACCACTCGGCCACCGAGGCCCCGTCAAATTCAAATTGTGATTCATCTGCCCAGTCCTGGGCGCTGTGACCAGCAAATAAAGATATTGTTGTTCTTATCTCCACTTTTAAAAAGCTTTCTAGTTCAGCTATGTTTCTGAGTTAGATAACTTAAATCTGCAGTTTGAATACATTAGTAAAACAGGCAAGTGTCAGACGAACGATATCTACCAGTATGCTTCTAGATCATGACTTCCAACGCTGGACATAAACATTAGCATGGCGGTTGTCTTATAAGGGACAGGAACTTTCATTAACATATTTGTGTACCATAATTATGCTTTATCAAAAAATGAAGCTGCCAAATAATGATTAAAATGAATGTAAAGACAAAAGCTAATGAACAGACTTTAAATTTTTGTGGTTACCTTCCTTTTTTGAATAATACACAAACATCACATGCCTATGCCGACTGTATTTTTCTGGCAGTACCAATAAGCTTCCAGAAAAAGAAAGTGTGTTTTCAATAAAAGTTAGAATAACAAAGAACAGACAGGCCGTTAAACGTCAAAAATAGAAAATCGTATCTCCAAATTGTACCCGCACCATGTGGCGAACTCTAAATGGTAACGACGAGATAAATCAGTGGAAGCAAAAATATCTAGTTATAAAAAAAGACAAACTGTAATCAAAGGATTTGTATCTACATACTAATATTCCTATTCTGAACTAAACGTGACTGGAGAAGAAACGAAATATAAAACAGTAAAATTTCTTAGGGGTTTGTTTCGGTCAGCTTGGCTATCAGAGAAAAAGGTACAATTTTGCAATTTAGGCTTAGAAATGGATTTTACATATTAGAAGGAGGGAGCGATGAGTTAATTCTCATCGTATTCTTTGCAATATTGATATTTGTGAAACTCATGGTTTGGCGATTATTATCAAAAGTGCTGAAAGTAAGTATTTCTTCTATGTTATGAGCTGCCATTTTAAACTTGAACTAGAAAATTGTACTGTCGGAATCGACAGTGATACCGCAACCCTGTAGGTAAATAGGGGGCATGTACATAGAGTAAAAATATGAAATATTATTCCCATCCTAAAATAGTATGCAATACTATTAAGAATTTAAATCAATAAACCCAATTAAAAATTAAAAGAGCTTAGATTACAAATTTGAAATTCCTCCCAAGTGGACCCCACGATTCTAAAACCTTACTGCGTATGTAAATATAGTGTAGGACAATACTTTATATAAATAAAATGCATACATTTCGAAACGAAAGAGAAGTTCAGGTTACGAGCTTATATCGGAAATTTCGAATTTCGACCACCGTGAGCCCCAAGTTAAGAAAATTAAAATTCTATAACCTTATTGTGACAACACTGAGTAGAAATAAAATGCATAAATAGAAAAACAATAGACAAGTTTAGGTCACAACCTTGAATTGACAAGTTTCCAAAATTTGACTCCTGTAGGCCCTGATTTTAGAAATATTGAAATTCTAAAACTTTATTGTGCATCTACATATAGTGCATGAGAATACTGTATAGAAATAAAATGTTCTGGTCACAAGTTCTAATTCAAAATTCTCGAAGTTCGACCATAGTGGGCCCAGTCTTTGTGTAGAAAATCAAAATTCTTAAACCGAAGTGCGCATCGACAGGTGGTATGTAACTGTTCTATCAATACATCTAATTAAATTCCTGAACCCAAAGGTGGAGGAGGAGTTGATGCCATAGGAAATTATGACAAACTTTCTTCTAACGTGCAGGGATTATGATTTATGACTTTAACGGTTATACATTTCGGTATATGAATGATGTTAAATGCCGTTGTATAAACTTTATCTTTGTGAAAATTTATAACGTTTAAAGAGCTTAAAAAAGCGCGTTAATATAGGTACTTACCGAAATGTAACACAATCAACAACTGATTTATATATGAGGCTTGGATGAGGGTCTCAAATTGTTTATCCGTTTAATATCTATTCTATTCAGTTTAAAAAAAAATATGGTGGATTTCGTTAAGTCCGATGTTCAAAATTGCCAAAAGTAAATCTTATTTTTTTTAAAAGTCTTGTAATTTATAATTTGGAAGCGACGTGGTGGTTGTTTTAAGGATTAATGCCATAATTTTATAGGAACATGAACAATTTTTTTCTGAATTCCATTTTCCGTAGTGTTTTCTGTATTCTTGATATTTTAGGCCATTATTCTCTGTTCTTTAAATCCCATCTAATCCCTATTCTAACAGCTATTAAATTACAAACACTCAAAATAGACAATAATCAAGCTTTTTAATGCATAATAACCTCTACATAAATAGTTTTAAACAATATTCCCGAAAATTTAAATCAGTTTTTTTTTTAACAAAGTAAGTAATTTGCAGACTAATAGCCTGAACACGGTTAAAATAACGTTAAGGTTAAAGCGTAAGACAAAAGTCTATTTAAACGGCTATTCATGTTCATTCAATAATTAAATAACTATTAATAATTTTTGTAAAGATTTGTCCTTTTGTAAAGATATACCCTTTTGTAAAGATTTGACCTTGGCATTGATAAAAATTTCGTCGATTTATTCCCTAATGTAGGCTTAGCCATTAGAAAAAGAAATGGCTGATACACACCTTTATAAGAGACTTACTAAAACTGGCGTTCTGGAACAACAATTATATCCTTATATAGAGGATATAGTGAAGAAACTTGAAGACAAAGGTACTATAAACGAACATGAAAGCAAAAATATTCTCTACAGTAAAGACCAAGTGAAAGACGTGATCGACATTGTGGAAAAAAAGAAAAAAATTGAAGATTTTATGCAAATTCTGCGGGCGTTGAACAAAAAAGACATCGCAGAACTTATAGAAGGTATTTTTTGTTGTTGCTGTTGCTGTGCTTTTTTTTCTAAATGTTTTGTTATATTTTATTACTTTCTAATGTTTGTACACTGGCTAACATGTACTTAGTTAAACGCTCAGCATTTTTTGAAACATTTATTTATAATATACATTTAGAACTGTAAGTTCATTAAAAGTGACAGAAATAATAATGATCTAGTTATAAAGATTACAAATGAAATGAAGAGGTTTATCCTAGATAAGGGGTCGTCCGTAATTATCAACATATTTCACAAATTTACAAAACGCACGCTAGGAGGGGGGTTTCAAATTCAACAATTTTATCGTACGCTTTAAAATCCGCGGTATAAATGCCACTTCCGCCGATATTCCCGAAATTCCCGAGAAAAGATGCTGGTGAAATTTATAGAATTCGTGATAACGATGCTGACAAAGCTCTGAACAGTTTGTAAGATAACAAAAAGTCCACAAACAGTAAATCACTTGAGCATGTCAACATATGACTCGTGCTTTGGACTTGGTACATACATTTTCAAGGGACATAACGATGTCTGAAGATCCTCTTTCCGAGTAAGGAGTGGACCACAGCACCAACGTTACAGATGATATGACTTCAGCCATTATTTGGCCCCATCTGACATTAAAAATTTAAATTTAGATTCCAGATTCGAATTTGTATCATTTTATGGTACAAATATACCTTTTACAATCAATCATTGTACAAAATTCCTTTCAATGCACGTCTGCTAAATCAATGATTTGAAGAAAACAGTGTTTTCACAACATAGATTTTGGTCAAAACAACCATCAACAAAAGCCTTGCCCGAAAAGATGTGTTAATATAATGTTTTTCTTACATAAAGAACATATCAATGATATATCTTTTTGGGCAAGGCTGCTGTTAATATCCAAATTTTAATTCACAGGTCCAAACATCAGTGAAATTAGCTTCACAATTAGCCAAATTTGACAGCATATTGTCGGTTTTTCAGACATTTCTTCTTGAAAACAAAACATTTTCTTTAAAATGCAACATTTTAATTGAGTACTTAATGATAGCTGATAGTACGTTTTTCATTTATGTTTGATATTTATTTTGTTTTTTATTTTTCAGTGGCAAGCAAAGTGAGTACATTTGTTTCACCTTTAAAACTATATCCAACTTGTCTAAAGGTACTCAAAAGTAAATGACTTAATTCTGGGATCGATAAACGCATTCATCTTTTCTCTCAGCTCTGGCATGTTTCATATTTCTGTATTTTCATGTTTTTTTTTATTATTATGAGAGAGAGAGGGATAAAGTTACATTTTTATCTCGTCTCTGAGGTTGACAAATATCATTACATAATCTTTTTAAAGCTATTGTGTTACATTTCATTGTAAAATCCATAAATTGGGTTTGTATTAATAGTTTCTTACTTAGTTATATAACCAGTGTTTTCATCCCAAGTATATATCTGTACATAGTGGTACGACGTTCTTAAATGTTCTACCTGACCATCATTCCTTTCATTAAAAAAAAGATCGAGGAGATGACAACACAATGACACCTCATTTTAGAATCTAAGTATACAGAACAAAACAGTGAATGGGGAAAATCTGATGTGAGCAAGGCTGTAGCTAATTGTTTTAGTTTTTAGCTTTTAAATGTTATGTTTCTTTTTGCGGAAGTATAATTAATTTGTTGTACAAAATTCCGAAAGAAAATCTTGAGAATCCGTGACACAAATTATGATGTCGGCATGAAAAAACAACTGTTGTTAAAAGGTCTGTGGCAAGAAAGTTGCAGTTGATTTAGTTACTTTTTTACCATAAAAATTAATAATAAACTTAATTACTAAACCAAGAAAGAAATTTGGTGCTGTGCTCATTCATTCATGTTTGGTAATTATTATTGGCAAATATACAATCATATAAATATAGATTTTCCTTCAGGTATGAGTGAGATATGGATTTCTCGACCCACGATAGTTAAATTTTTGAATTTCAACACGCGAGCTTTTAGCTATCGGGGTGTAGAAATCTAAAACTCACAAGTAAATTGAAGGGGAACCTGTTTCTCCTATGATTTTCAGCAAAAACTTCAAGAAAATGCTTTTGCTACGCATTTTGTTTACGTGAACGCCATTTTGGAACTTCTCTAGTTTATCTTTCCAATAAACGTAAAAAAACGGCGGGAATTTCCATGCAGAAATTTAATCACCCGGAAGTGGTTAAAAATATTATGTGTTTTTATCCCACCAATTAAACACATCAAGAATAGGAGAAACATATATTCATAACCCTGTCATCTGTTTTCAATAATACAGACTTAATGTAACTTTCTTCATATCCTTTCATTTTCGTATTACAATATTTGCAATTCAATTATTTCTGTTCTTAGGATTATTCACCAGTGACACTTAAAAAACTTTTGTCTGAAGCAAGAGAGGAAATGCGACTAAAAGATGTAGAAGTCAAACGTCTGAAGGAAAAGATCCAACTGATAATAAAAGAAAATAAACGACTGGAGAATGAATTGAATTGTATGAAAGAAAAACACAAAGAATTAAAAGCTGAAGTGCCTCGTGTTAAATCGGAGATATCGGAAATGAGCAAGAAAATGGGACAACTTGAAGAAGAGAAAACCTATTTAGAAAAAAAAGTAATTTTCCTAGAAGACCAGCTTAGCGAAGCTGATGAAGAACATTCAAGGCAAATGGAAGATCAGCAAAAAATGTATGACAACCAACTAGATAGACAGATGAAAGAATATGACGAACAATTTTCTAAGAATAAAAAACAACATGACAAGCAGCTCGAAGAATTAAAAAAAATACATGATGAACAACTTGCTGCCGAAAGAAATGAAATCCGTGAGCGACTTGCTCAGCAGCAAAAAGAACAAAATGAACTACTTAAAAAATTCGAGAGTAGTGTTCAAATGAATGAAAAGCTCTTGCAACAACAGCAGCAAGGTACGAACATTAGGGAAAACTGTTTACGTAATCAATGAGATCGTTCATTTAATGTTCTCTATTATATGCCCGTTTTACGAAATAAAGTACGAAATGGATAACAGGAAAGACCATGCATCGATGACATACCAATCAATAATCGCAAAATACCAAAAAGAACATAAAACACAAACGTAAATATAACAGAGAGCCATGATGGTCTGACTTGGTGCATACACTAAACAGTGGTGGGGGTTAAACTGGTACTCAAATCTCCTGGTTTATCTATCCTGACATTCTGGTGTATAAAACATTCTACAAAATCTGACTACGAACAAGATACATACAACTGTTTTGCAGTTTCTGATGATTTTTTGTGCGAGAACGGGAATTGACATATATCTGTTATGACAATGAGCTGTATAACTTTTGGTTTTTGCAATAGACTATTAAAAGTTTTGGTTCTTAGTACTATGATTTTAGCTTACATTTCAGAACATTGAAAGAAAACAGAATGAAATATACGTATTGTTATAAGTTTGAACAAAATATAGATAACTTCTACCAATCACCGTGTTGTCCTTCAATATAGAAATATTACTTACCTTAAGACAAGAATGACATCAGGAAATGATGTGCCTAATGTTGAAATAAAACAATTAAAGCATGTAAATATTTTCTTTTCTTTTTTTCAGAGCCAGCTAGTGGAGAAAAAGACAAATGCAACATTTCTTGACCCACATTTCTATGAAGCATGGTCTATATATACTTTGTCGTAAATATTAGCATATTATAAATTGTGTCCAATGCCTATTGTGGGGACGATGATCATGGATTTGAAGCTGACATTATTTGTGTCTCTGATGTATAATTTATGGCTAACAGGAATACTAATGACTTATAATCATCACATTCACAACATACATTAAATATATTTTGGACCAATGTGTGATGCGTAGCAAGTAATCGATTTTATATGACATTATTTTACCTTCATTACCATTTTATTCATTGTATGTAATGTAGATCATTGTGGACTTTAACGGGGTTTCCAACACCTTAATATATTAACGTTTTGCTAATTTTGACATGTTCTTCAATACTACTAGTTCTAGGTTAATGGTTCAGCTTTTAATTTAACAGTGTGCAGCCAAATTATTTGTTTTGTTCACATATTAAAAGAAATCTGCAAACAAACGCCAACTTGCTTGTTTAAGATCGCTTTAAATCCGTTGTCCCAGTCGCACATAGTTATCCATCCCACATGTGGCATTGGGAACTATCGACACAACTAACAAACTCCGGAGAACGACGAAGACAAGACCATAACAATATATGAACAGTATGGACCCACCAAAAAACCGCGGGTAGACTCAGGAGCTCTGGAAGAGTAATCAGTCTCTGCTTTCTGCAGGACACCCGCCATGTCAAATCCGGTATGAGGAAGGGATAACATCAATGGAGCAGGTCATAAAATGAGAGCATTAAAAATGACTTCACTGCACTTAAAAGCTAATCATAGCCAACAATACCGTTCAAACGTTCTCCTAAATATACGGCTATAACTTCATCGCGATGTTGCATGATCTCAACACGAGGTGTAAATGTAGTTTTTTGTGCACATCCATTTTGAATAAATTCTTGGAACTGACTATTCCAAATCTCTGCAGCTTGTAAATATTGTCTAAAAGATTTATGATTTCACTGGCCTCATTTTCATTTATGCAAACACATGAAAGTGTGATGAAATTAAACCACTATGTGTGCAGATCATTAAAATTTAACGTCTTTTTTGTTATTTTGTTACACATTCACAGTTATACATCCGACTTCTTCTACAAAATTTCTCGTTAACCATCTAATAATATTATTGTGTTTTCTATGAAATACACCCTACATCAGGTTAAAATAAATATGTAATGTATGGCGAAACATTTCATAGTTAGATTTTAATGTAAGATATATATAATAGTAAGTGTACTTATTGCTTACGATCCATATACTAGATAAATGAATCAATATTAATTCCAAAAATGCCATCGTTAATGACTTGAGAACAGAATCGAAACTATATCCTTTGTGGATAAGTCTGGAGCTTGCTAATGTTGAGTTGTAGCGTGTAAGAAATTTCTGGATCTGTCGTGTAGCCACATCCTGTTTGTCGATCAATGAATTGCATGCTGAGACGCATGTCCATACCCGGTTTTGGTCTTGTATTGTTCTGGATTGGTTTTATTATACAAATTTAGAACTAAGAGAGGAAATAAATAAAAACGAATACTTCGATAAAATGTCAATTTCATAATTTTAATTGTAATTTTAACTGTTGTGAAAATGATAAAGGTTATAGTGATTTCAATGCAAAAATGATTTGACATCAAACATATAAAATCACCCTGTCTGTATATTGAATCTAGCATTCATGTATGACTACACTGTAAAAATGTTTATAACATGTGTAGAATAAATTTCATTTAGGGATCTAATTTCGATATAATATAGATAACAAGGATCTACATATTTCAACAACTGAAAGACTAATTATCCTTGTTTAAAAACCAGAATTTTTAAATACAAAAAGGTGTTTAACAATTTCGAATATCCAGATGTTACAAAGATATATGAATAAATGTAAAATCAATTTAATGATAAAAATATGATTCATGGGTCTTCCCAATGGAATAAGCAAAATAACAACGTTGTGTACTGTTAACTAATTATAATTGCGGATTGAGATAAATGATATATATGCTAAGGTAAAAAATGACAAGAGCTGGGTTGAACATATATGTAAGTTTGTTGAATTCAGTTAAGTGATAATTTTAATTTGACGAAAAGGTAAGACGTAGATATGGTAGATGTCGTATTTTACACAGAATATTACATCTTCTAGCTAAACGTTTGCATTTATCTAAGATATTACATAAAAAAAGAATATAACCTAAATTGACTTTTATCTTTTACCTTGTATAATGGCAAATACATGCTTGATGAAACAACTTTTCTTTTCCGCGCCATTAATACTTTTAACCTGTAAGAAATCCTTCAAGTTATCTGTAATATCCTAACTTTAATTATCAATCTGGAATTTATGTCTATTATTGTGATCCATAGATTACTTTGTAGAATGTGGTTGGTTATCTCCCTTGATTAAAGAATCAGAACAACAGCATGGTTTGCGTCTTTATAAACAAAGACATCTACCTTATAAAATGAACAAACACCCTTGTTAAACACACCATAGCCTCACGAATCGTTACAGTGGCGACGAGAAAATGGCAGGTGGTTTTATTCTACCCGTATTCCCGTCCTTTGATGTTGAAACGGACAAATCCAACGCAGGTCCACGTTGGGAAAAATGGGTTGAACGCCTGGAAAACCTCTTTATTGGTCTAAAAATAGACAATGCAGACAGAAAACGTGCCTTGCTATTACACTATGCTGGGGAAAGGGTCTATGACATATACGATGCCGAAAAAAAGCAAACGGAAGCCACGTATGATGCAACAAAGAAGGTCCTGAAAGACTATTTTGACCCCAAAAAGAATATACAAATGGAAATATACAAATTCCGTTGTTATAAACAATTAGATGGGCAATCACTGGACGAATTTGTCACAGAACTAGGAAAATTGGCCAAGAATTGTCAATTTGCAAACACTGATAATGAAATTCTTACACAAGTCATTCAAAACTGCAAATCAAACAGGCTCAGACGAAGGGCTCTGAGGGAACCAGACAAGACACTTGATGACAACGGGAAGGGCACTTGAGATTGCAGATTCTCAAGCTCTAACTATGGAACGCGAATCCGTAAATAAATTAAAATCTACAAAGCAAACCGTCCGAAGACAAACCCACAAGCACAGTGATGAAAAACGTGACACAAAGCCACAATATCGTAGCGAGAAACCAAAACAACACAAACTTAAATGTCGTTACTGTGGTGGACAGTACCCGCATACAAATGAATGCCCAGCTAAAGGTAAAAAGTGCAACTATTGCAGTAAACTAAATAATTTTAGCAAAGTATGTAGACAGAGGCTCAAGACAAGACAAGAAAAGGTTAGAGAGGTTCAAGATAACCCAGTAAACAATAACTTCGAATCAAGTAGTGATGAAGAATACACATATCATATTAAACATGAACATGTTAGTGTAGTTGGTTCGAAAACACCACAAGTAAACATTTGCATAAACAACAAGCATTGTAACTTCCTTTTAGACACTGGCGCAACAGTTAACCTTCTTGATCAGAAAACGTATCACAAGATAGGAGCACCAAGGATGACAAAGGGCAATAATCCAAACTTGTTACCATATGGCGGAAGCCATCCTTTGAACATAATGGGTCAATGTAAGCTAACTGTTGAGACCAAAAGTACTATTGACTGTGACACTTTCTATGTGGTACAAGGAAACCATGGAGCTTTGCTTGGATACCCGCTTGCAAGCAAGCTAGGGCTTGTAAAGATTATCAACCAGATTACTGATCCAAAAGAAAAATATCCTAAATTGTTTGAAGGCATTGGTAAATACAAGGGTAAACCAATTAAACTGCATATTGATGAAAATGTGAAACCTGTGGCACAGAGACACAGAAGAACACCTTTTCACCTTCGTGATAAGGTTGAGAAAGAGCTTGTCAAACTACAAGAACAAGACATCATCGAAAATGTAGAGGGCACACCAACACCTTGGGTGTCGCCTATAGTGACTCCACCAAAGAAAAACCCAGATGAGATTAGACTTTGCGTAGATATGCGTCAGGCGAACAAAGCTATTTCTCGTGAACGACATCTTCTACCGACTATAGATGAACTAATACACGACTTAACTGGAGCAATACAGTTTACAAAGCTAGATTTAAGGTCGGGTTACCATCAGCTTGAGCTCCATCCTTCGTCTCGATACATAACAACATTCAGTACTCATGCTGGTCTATTTTGTTACAAACGCCTCAATTTTGGAATATCATCCGCTTCAGAAATTTTCCAAGAAGTAATTCGTAATGTTGTAAGCGGTATTCCTGGAGTTAAGAACATTTCAGACGATATCATTATATATGGCAAATCACAGGCAGAACATGATAAAGCATTGGATGCTACATTCAAGAGGCTACTTGAAAACGGACTAACTTTGAATCTAGAAAAATGTGAGTTCAACAAAGATCAAGTAGTGTTTTTCGGAGTTACATTTTCGAAAGAGGGCATTTCCCCGGATCCGCAGAAGGTAACCGCGATCAAAGACATGCCTCCACCGAAGAATGTACCGGAACTTCGTAGTTTTCTTGGTATGACTACATACTCATCTCGTTTCATTCAGAATTATGCGACATTATGTGAGCCATTGAGAAGACTAACACGCCAAGATACAGATTGGAGCTGGAACTATGAACAGGAAGCTGCTTTTGAAAAGTTGAAATATGAACTGTCTAGTGACACTGTCATGACATATTTTAATCCAAAACATGAGATTGACATTTTGGTTGATGCAAGTCCTGTTGGGCTTGGGGCAATAATGTCACAACAAGGAAAGGCTGTGGCTTATGCGAGCAGGAGTCTTACTGACACTGAAACGAGATATAGCCAAACCGAAAGGGAAGCTCTTGCCATTGTGTGGGCATGTGAACACTTCGATATGTACATAAGAGGGGCACCAAACGTGAATGTCATAACAGATCACAAGCCACTAGAGCGTATTTGGCAGAAACCGAAGCCACCACTGAGAATTGAACGTTAGGGTTTGAGGTTACAACCCTATAAACTAAAGATAACATACCGACCAGGAAGTGAAAATCCTGCAGATTTTATGTCAAGACACCCATCGGACAACCCTGTCAAATCCCGAGAACAATCAATGGCGGAACAATATGTTAGATTTGTTGCGTCTGAAGCAGTTCCTCGTGCAATGACACTTGATGAAGTTAAAATGGCTTCTTCGAAGGACAAAACTATTCAAAAGGCAATAGAATTAGTGAGAACTGGTCAATGGTTCAAAGTCAAAAACATAACTGATCCGGAAATTGATATTGAGGAATTACAAGCGTTAAGAAGCATCAGTGGTGAACTTGTGACTTATGGTGACACTGTTTTACTGAGAGACAATCGTATTGTACTCCCGTTTGAACTCCGTGTGCGAGCTGTTAACATTGCGCATGAAGGTCATCAAGGTATCACCAAAACAGAAGCATTCTTACGTTCCAAGATATGGTTTCCAGGACTTAACGATAGAGTCGATAATGCAATAAAGGACTGTACCGCATGCCAATCCGTTACTCACACCAAAAGGATTGAACCATTACGAATGTCCGATTTGCCAGAAAAGCCGTGGGCAAATTTGAGTGCTGACTTTTGTGGTCCGTTACCTAGTGGAGATCTGTTATTTGTCATTACAGATGAATACTCACGCTACCCAGTAGTTGAAGTAATCAAATCAGACTCTGCTTCAACAGTGATTCCTGTGTTGGACAAAGTCATATCTACTTTTGGAATTCCTAAAGTGATCAAAACAGATAATGGCCCTCCATTTAACTCGCATGCATTTAGACAGTATGCTGAGAGTATCGGATTTGAACACCGCCGTGTTACTCCACTGTGGCCGCGTGCCAACGCCCAGGCCGAATCATTCAACAAACCAATGATGAAGACAATCAAAACTGCTCATGTGGAAGGTAAAACTTGGAAACAAGAACTCTTTAAGTTTCTCAGACAATACAGGGCAACCCCACACACAAGTACAGGTTACCCACCATTTCAATTGTTATTCAATCGTGAGCCAGCAACGAAACTGCCACAAGTGAACAGACCGACAATTACAAGCAAACAAATGGACGAAACCGCAAGACAAAACGACGAAAGTGCAAAAAGTACAATGAAACAACAATTCGACGAGAGAAATCATACAAAACCGTGCAATATTGAAATTGGAAATTCTGTGCTAAGGAAGAACGATCGCAAAGAGAACAAACTTACACCAGCGTATGAACCAAATCCATACACCGTCATCAACAAGAAAGGAAGCATGATCACAGTAACAGATGGTGATAAACTTGTCACAAGGAACTCATCCAAATTCAAGAAAGTGAACCGCCCGCCAATCCGCACTGCGACTGATGAAATTGAAGAACAATTTGAGAACACATGCAACACAAAACAACCAAATATTCCAGAACAACCACCATCTCCTGGAATTGTACAGCAATCTAATCCGCAATCTTTACAACGAAGCGAAAGACCAGTGCGACAAAAATATGTTCCAAAATATCTGAAAGACTATGTACAATAATTCTGATATAGTGAAGTGTGATAGGGGCATAATAATCCCCTTTATCAAATCAGTGAAATTTATTGCGTGTGTATGGGGCATAATAATCCCCTATAATTATATCAGTGGAATTCAGTAAATGGGGCATAATAATCCCCTAGATTTCATAAAGTGTGTTTTATGTTATAAATTAGCTTTAGTGTCATTTATAATAGTTAGGTAGTTAAGTAGGCATTAGATTTTAGCGAACGTTCAATGGATTCTAGTCAAGAAACTCTAGTCAGAACACTTGAAAACTTTATATGTTAAAAATAAATTTGAAATCCGTCCGATGACAATCATAGAATTCGTTTCATTCTTTTGACAGTTAATTTCAAATGTGCTTAATGATTCGATTATTTTAAATGAAAGTTATTTCTTTTATCTAAGTTGAGGAGGGATGTAATATCCTAACTTTAATTATCAATCTGGAATTTATGTCTATTATTGTGATCCATAGATTACTTTGTAGAATGTGGTTGGTTATCTCCCTTGATTAAAGAATCAGAACAACAGCATGGTTTGGGTCTTTATAAACAAAGACATCTACCTTATAAAATGAACAAACACCCTTGTTAAACACACCATAGCCTCACGAATCGTTAAATTATCTACAGATATACAAGAGAATACACACTGCTGTGACTTATTGATGGCATAAGGAAACAAACAAATAGACACATTTGACACATTCCCCGTTTCCATTCTCTATTCTAACGTTTTACAAATTCTAAGGAAGTAAAAAACGCGAAATAATGTTCATTTAAATTTTAAATACAAAATTCGAAATAAAATATAGTAGCTACAAAATACAAAAAGGATGCGGTAATTGCTGTATTTATTTCTTAAAACGACCCCCCCCCCCAAAAAAAAAATAAAAAAATAAAAATAAAAAAAAACATATATGGCACACTTATTCTTTTTCTATAAACTAAAACAAGTGATTTTACGTCTTTTAATTACTACTTCAATCGATGTACAATAAGCAAGCGTGCTTTGCTACATGTATCTGCATTATAATTATATTCAGATGAATTTCAAACATTTTCGTGCCCTTTTCTCTCTCTTCAGTAAAACAGCTAGAGTTATTGCCGGAATTTTTTATTAGGCTTCACTGGTTTATATTCCTGACTGCAAACAGACACCTGTAAATTTAGCTTGTCATTTATTTGATTCACTAGTTTCCCCAATACTAACTTTCAATGGTGAAATCTGGTATATGGACATATATGAATCCTTTTAAAACACTGCATCTAGAGCTGAGATAAGTAGCTCGAAAGCCGATAATTTTAACTTTCTGAAAAGTTCATACACAATTTTGATAATTCACCCTTTGTGTTAAGAAATGTAGTTGCTTCAAGATCTAAACTCGGGAGATTTCCTATTGAAATTTTGTAAAAAAAACCAATCCTTATCATATGAAAATAGAGTACATAGTACAGAAAATAACTCTTTGCTTACAGAATGCTATGAAGTTGCAAAAGAAATTGATTCTATTCTATTCATGGTACAGCTATGTCAATCACATTTGTAAGGAAATGAAAATAAATAATGCATCTTTAAATAATAGAAATAAAGCTGACAGAATTAATTATAAAAATATTATAAATATTTTATATAAACAACAATATAAAGAAAAACTTGAAAACCTAGCAAACTTGAAATATTCAAACATCTAAGAAATGATTATTTTATGGAAAAATATTTACTTAATCAAAATTTTGAATTTAGAAAACTGATATCACAATTAAGAATAAGTGACCACCCGCTTGCCATCGAAAGGGGCAGATACAAAAAGATGACTAGAGAAAACAGGAAATGTAATTATGTAATGTAATCGAAGATGAATATCACTTTATTCTTAAATGTAATATAAATAAAAATATTAGACAAATATTTCTGAATAAAATCAATCTTGACAACAATCATGACGATTCCCAGAAACTTATAATTTAAGACCCTCAAAACAAAGAACACGACAGTGTGAAATTACTTGGTTCGTTTTTAAAACAGTCGCTAGCACTGAGGACAGGAGGCATTTAGTTTCATTTCGTATCATGTTTATTATAGCACAAACGCTATTCATGTTATTTGTAAGTTTTTGTTTTGGTTGGACAGTTGGTTGTAATTTTCAACACGCTGTCATTTCGTTTGAAGATCCGGATCCTCGGTTATATTTTTAACCAACCAAAGTTTAATCTCAAGTTCGCAGTATCACCCGGAAAGAACATTTTTAGGTCACCAGACCCAAAGATTCATTTGGCATATTTTGATCAGTTTGCAATCTACTTTGAGATCTTTATCTATGAAACTATGGACCAAACTTATTGTAATAGTGTGTGCGAGAATGCAACGAATATGGCACCAATTACTAAAAATATGTAAAAAAAAGTATACAAAATCTTTGAGATTTAGATATTTGAGGAATGTTATATCCCCGTGCCCTATTTTCTTAAAAAAGTTTTGAATATACACTAACATTTTTGAACATCCTAAAATTTCAAAATGTTTTCAATAACCTTGACCCTTGAGCCTCCACATTGACTTGTACAGCTATATAATCCAAATATATATGGTTCCTAGGGACATTATTATCGGTTACTATGGACATTTTCAATAACCTTGACCCTTGACCCTCAGCTTTCATTTAATTTATTTCAAGTTTCAAGTGACAATCTGTCACCATTATTTTTACTGATAATTACTGTCACATGTACATTATGTTTCAAGGGCAAAAACTCCTGTAAGGGGTCAATTGACGATTTTGGTCATGATGACTTGCTTGTAGATCTTACTTTGCTGAACATTTGTGATGCTAACAGTTTGTCTTTATCTATAATAATATTCAAGATATAACCTAAAACTGGAAAATGCCCTTAAAATTATCCCATGTCAGTTTTGCACTAAATGCTTTAGTTTTTGAAATGTAAACCAAAATCTGCATTTCAACCCTATGTTCTATTTTAAGCAACAGCAGCCATGTTTGTTGATGGATCAAATCCTCGGATATAATTTTTAATCTAGATACCCTAAGCAACATCCAGGTAAAGTTTGAAAGTATTTGGCCATGTAATTTCAGAGCAAACTTTACAATTATTTTGAAAAAAAAATGTGAACAATTATCTTTAAAGGGCAAAAACTCCTAAGGGGTCAATTAACGATTTTGTTCATTTGACTTATTTGTAGATCTTACTTTGTTGAACATTTTTTTCTGTTTACAGTTTGTCTTTATCTATAATAATATTCAAGATAATAACCTAAAACTGCAAAATTTCCGGAAAATTAACAATTTAGGAGCAATAACCCAACATATGGTTGACCGATTCGTCTGCAAATTTCATGGCAGGTACATCTTGACGTAATGAAAATTTTAACCCAGTAACTTTTTCTCTAAATGTTTTAGTTTTTGAGATATAAGCAAAACACTGCAAACTTTCCTTAAACAGTAACAATTCAAGGGCATTAACCCAATAAATGGTTGACCGATTGGTCTGAAAAATTCATTGCAGGTAGATCTTGACCTGATAAACATTTTAACCCGATGTAAGTTTTCTCTAAATGATACAAGCCAAAAACAGCATTTCACCCCTATGTTCTATTTATAGCAACTGCAACATGTTTGTTAATGAATCAAATCCCGGATATATTTTTTAAACTAGATACACCAAGGAACATCCAGGTGAAGTTTGAAAGTATTTGGCTTGGTAGTTTCAGAGGAGATTTATGAAATAGTTTACGAAGACAGACGACAACGGACGCCAAGTGATGGCATAAGCTCACATGACCCTTTAGGCCAGGTGAGCTACAAATGAAAAATGAAGCGGATTTTAGGCCTTAGCATATATAATGTTGTATAATTCCTTCGTTTTGTTAATTATTTAGAGGTATTTCAATTAGTCAAAAGTAAAAACCCATAACTGATAAGTATACAAAAGCGATATATAAAAACGGTTCTTTACCATATTAGAAATTAATAATATAAATATGTTCTCATTGTCGAAATATTGATATATACACTACGAAAATCATTGCGATATGTCATAAAAGCGAATTGTTATTATGATCCTGTTAGTTTCTTAATTTTCGATATTTTTTCTTTACTAGAATTTATATAAATGACATTTATTGTTTTCTCTTTTAAACTGAATAGGGCTTCAGGCTTTTTATGTTCACCTATTTCATTTACATTTTGACGCCCCTATAAATAGAAAGATGTAAAAATGTATTTGTTTATTCACACCAGCACACAACATGCATGTATATATAAATCAGTATACATTACTTATAAAAAAAAATCATGATGTATTTCTATGTAAAAATATAAAAAAAACAGCCTCCATTTTTAAGGCATTGCGATACAAACAAAATGACAAAGGATCTACCATTGACTTTTTCATGACATTTGGACATAAGTGATTCCGTGCTATATCTTTTTAAAATATAAAAAGAAAACGTACCTTCATGATGTGTCTTTCGAGTTATATGCGTTGAATTATATTTTGCATTTTCGAGTCATTCACAAAACCTTGTATAACGTTGCAAGGAAATAACATGTTTTCTGGTGTTTTTTTTTGTAATGTGCAAAGTTCATAATTAATTCTCATGAGCAATATATAAATCAGTCTGGGTTATCCTTGCATTATTGAAAATTATATCAAAAATATAAACATTGAAGTTTGCTTCGAATTTTAATATAATTATATTGAAGTAATTGACATCTGTTTGCAAAAGAAGAAAGTGGGTAGGTCCATATGTTTATTACGGAGATATTTAAAAAAAAACACCCCCAAATTTTATAATATTGTAAGGGCTTTTCGTGTGAGATACTACAACATAGCAATAAGTACAAATATGTATCTATTACCTACCACTGCTACTGTATATTATTCCCTTAATATCTGTTACTATATCATTTTACTTGGTTATGATATTTAAGATGCAAATAAAAGTATATCTCTATCAAAATAGGTTTCTAATGTGGAATTTAATAATGAAAAATACATAACCTCAAGGTAACTATAAATAGCGATTTAAGTATTTTTTGTCAAAAGTACTTCCAAACTAACCTGTTTATTAGAGATGAATTGGTTTTGATAAAAATAGGTTTTTTCTAGCATTTATAACTTTCATGACAAGTATACATATACATAAAAATGTCAGTAAAATTCCAATTTCTTGAGTACAATGACCAACATAAAACACCCTGGGGTCGCCACATTTTATACTTTATACTGTAATAGACATATATAATTATTTTTACATATATTATAAGTATACATTTACCTTTTTATGAATTTAATCGGTTTTAGTTTAGATATACATTACAAAATGAATAATTCACATAAATGTACTTGGTTTCAATTCGTTCTGTTTATACACAAAGATGTTATTACCACGACAAACAATAACAGATTTTAAAACAGAATCATAGACTATAAGGGGGTACCAGGAAAATGGTATATTTGAGATAACAACAGTACTGTTACTACCATCAGGACTGATTCGGTGAACGTTATCAGACTTGTTACATGCAACAAGTATATTGCTTTCATCATCTATAGTGAGACCAAACGGTGTTCTCAAATCAGGGGAGGTAAATGTAAATACAATTTTACCATCAATATTAGAACAGTGTAATTTGTCATGATCAGAAACAACACTATAAATACGTCCCTTAAAATCACCACAGATATAGTCAGGTGTAAAACCCAATGATATTGATGATATTACCTCTCCTGACAAAGAAACAACCTTTATTGTATTATCTTTACAACCAACAAACAACTGATTATTACAATACATAATACATTTACTTTGTTCTACGTGGAATTCATTAATGACCTGTTTTTGTTTGACGTCTATTGTCTGTATCGTACCGTAGTACAATTTTACAGCAATGATGTTTGCATCTATAACAGTTATACTAATTGGCCTATCAGACAATAGCATTGTGTCCTTGTGTTCCCCCCTAATGTTGCATGTTATTAATTGATTACCATTATAATCGGCAATAACTAAAATATGACCAGGCAAAACTTTGATATCATAGATGAATGCACTATTTATTGGTACACTAATATCCATCATATAACTGTCTGACAGGGTCCATACATAGTGTTCTCTTGTTTTCGTGGATTTACCGTGTTGTAATGTACAGTCATTACACATATCTACTGAACAATCAATGCATTTGCTAACGACGTTTTTGTTGTGACATAACAAACACCTATAAATAAACAAACAACCTTTGATTATAATTACAATGGTAATTTCAATCTTTATTTATAATAAGTTAAAGAGAAAAATAAATAATTTTGTAAAAACGTTCCTTAGAATCACAACAGATATAGTCAAGTGTTAACTCTAATGAAATTGATTATCGTACAGTTTATACGCTCTACGCTTATATGTTTTTTTTATTTATGAGTTTATCTTTAATATATTTCTCATTGCAAATTCTAATGCTATAAATTTTTCCCTCTTTGTCAGTATTGAACCAACTGCTATATACATACAATATAGATTAGAATCATAGGTAATTGACTAAAAGTAGAGGGATCTTCAAATGACAAAATCAAAATCATTTCGTTTTTTCCTGAATAGTTTGATGATCCCCGCATTTCAAATGAAGTTCTAGGATGTTTGCAATCGGTCCGTCTGTCCGTCCGTTAGATAATTTTGTCTCCAGGACTCCTCGTTCATTTTTCATGTCATGCATTATTTTCTATACAGTATTGTCACAAACTGTATGTACATGTCCAATAAGGCTTTATAATTTTGATTTTCTAAATTTGGGACCCACAGGAGTCGAATTTCGAAAATTGAAAATTTGAGCTTGTGACCTGAAATCCTCATTCATTTTTAACTCCATGTATTTAATTTCTATACAGTATTTTCACAGACTATATGTTGCTTAAGCTGCTTAACCAGGGTTTTATCAGGGATAAGTTGATTTCTTCACTTAGAAAATTTTATGGTGGTCATCAGGATTGATTGACCGTTACAGTGCTTCAGTGTAGAAGATGACCTTGGACCTGTTCCCACTGTCATAAAATTTGTGACTACCACCGGATTGAATGTTGAAATTCACCATGGTGTCGTATATGGAGCAGGAACTGCTTACCCTTCCAGAACACATGAGTCCACTCCTGGTTTTTAAAGAAGTTCGTGTTTGTCTGTGTAATGGATTGCGATTTTGGTTTGCTCCTTAGGTATAAACAAAATGGATAACAGGAAAGGTCAACAATGATATAAAAATCTTTGAAAGCAACCCAACTGACAGAACGCCGGATAAAAAATAACATAAAAGAGTACAAAACACAAACGTGAACACAGCAGGGTGTCAGGATAGTCTGAGTTGGTACAGACACTGAACAGGGGTGGGGTTAAACCGGTTTTTTGGGTACCCAAACATCTCCTTATCTATCATGATACTCTGGTGTATAAAACACAAAATAAAAACCTCTACAGTATGATTACCAAGGTAACCGCTTGCTAGAATTGAAAATTAGAGTGGACGGTACATAATGTATATAGCAGGATCTGAATGTGCTAGTTTTAAATGAAAAACTATCTAATGCTCAGGTCGGATACTGTTGCTCTCTTAAACGAAAAAATCAGAAATAACACTTCCATAAAGGGTTTAATGCTATCTCGTCATAAAGTTCAATAGAAATCGGAAGTATTCTTGAGAGGCCAATATGACTTCAAAGTGTTCAAGTCATTGAGAGAAAGAGCATTTTTTACAGAATTGCCCAACATTTCACATTTGTCATATGCAGCTATATCGGTCATAATTATGTTAGGTAACTCTGTTTAGACTTATTAACAGGTTACCCAATATCGGGAATCTACTGGTCCCGTTCATGCCAGGCATTCATCGTACATTGATAACTCTGTATTGATTATAGCACGTTCTCCACGTCTTCACTTTAAAAAACTTTTTATTTGAAATATGTAGTAACATTTCACATGGATTATAATTTCAATATATGAATTTGTGACAATAATTAATAATATGAAATTCATCAACAATTTATACAAACTGTCAAAAGTACATAATTACACGTGATAAAGGCTAATGGTGCAAGTTTTTTTTTATTTTTTAAGCCGCGAGAAAAGCGAATTTTTTTTTTTTTTTTGGTAAAATTTATTTGAGTTTTATCTGAAGAAATTTATTATGCGCAATTAACATGCTGTGTGTTTCAGGTAATTATAACTAATTAACGATTTGACATGTATATTGTACCTTGACTGTCCGGATGTTTATTGTTTCATTGTTATTGTTAAGGTACACAGGTACATTGTGTGTATACAGGTAAACCGTTTGCTGACCAAAAACAGCGTGATTTCATTTTTAACGCCACATTTTTTGATAATTAATGCAACATTTTAATATAGAGGTGTGTGTGTGTTTAAGGGGGGATCACAAAGAATGCAGTGATGAAATATAATTTCAAATGTCAGATAAGTAACATTTTAATTTATTTTAAATTAATAATTTATCTTTTTGGTATTTATATATTTAACATTTGACATATTATATGAGTAATTCTATTTA
Source organism: Mytilisepta virgata (assembly GCA_028015205.1). Classification (NCBI taxonomy): domain Eukaryota; kingdom Metazoa; phylum Mollusca; class Bivalvia; order Mytilida; family Mytilidae; genus Mytilisepta; species Mytilisepta virgata. Next base: position 7,747,118 of record CM051510.1, read on the forward strand.
CTCGTATATATATATTTACTTTGTTATGGCAAGGTAGAAGCTGATTAGGATGGGCGCCATCTTGAATAATAATAGTAAAAAATAACACATTTCAAAATAGCTAATTTTCAAATCAATTTGGAAGGGACATAATCAAAATGTAAACTATTGCAATTACGATATTTCGAAAAGTTATGAAGGTTTTACTCAAACATATGGTATATGAAGACCAAAGGATATACTTTATTAGTAGCATCCGAGACATAAAACAATATGTCTCTAGTAATATATCAGTATCTATAGTATGCATATCCCCCCTTTTTATTATAACTTCATCACACAAACATTATATAATAAAATCCTCGATTGAAAAGAAATGAAATGATCCATCATCTGTGTTAGTTTTCATTAATACTGGCAAAGGTGCGATTTTTTTTTCATAATCTATACAGGGATCATATAATACTAACATATACAGTTCCTGATCTATATCGCCCTTGGCGAGGATAAGTTAATATGCAGTGCAATTGGAAACTATATACTTATTAATAAGTTATATCAGCTATTTATATATATATATACTTTATATTTCAAACATAAGCGTTTGTTTCGATGCAAATATGAAATTGAAAATCATTAAATGTTTGTATTTTCGCGCCTAGTGCCATTTCCGGTTATCGTCGCCATCTTGAAAAATAATAAAAGATTTTCCGAAGATATCTAATTTTCAAATCAATTTGGAAGGGATATAATAAAAAATTAAACTATTGCATTTACGATATTTCAAAAATTTATAAATGTATTAATTAGCACATAGCACCACAATTTTTCCATCAGTTTTGGTTAAATCGCAATTTTATGTTAAAAACGACAAAAAAGCCAATTTATCGCAGTTAGATGATTTAACAATATGGACTTAACGGGAAAATAAGACAAAATTTTCAAAAGCATTTGGAAGGGATAAGACAAAAATTTAAACGTTTCCAAATAACAAAAATATTTTTCTAAATATATGAGGAAGTACTACATAGCACCAAAATTTTTTCAGCACGAACTAAAAGTAGTTTATTTTATCGATTCATGATCGCCCAAGTGCATTTCTATACAATTTACTTGGGTATGGTATAGGTGATGTGTGACGTCACGAAAGTCACGTGATGACTTCTATAGTTGGATATGAGCCCTTACTATCAAAATATCTTAAGTAACTACCAAGTTTCTGCGAGTTACTAGCCAGACGTTTGCATTTATTATATTGCAGTAGAAACTAGGATGGGAAAACCCATTCATTATATGCGCTCTAATTTTTCTAGAAGCTGATATTAAGATAAACGATGTTGATGTCTATTATAAAATCTTTTAAAACATTTTTTTTTAATTTAATGGTTGCCCTCTTTATGTACTGTAAATTCGGAAATTATTGCCGAAAATGCGACAGGGTTTAATCGTAATAATTTAAACTCGCATTTTGGAATTCTTTATATGAATGAAGCGAGATTTTTCCCAATATCGAAAAAATTAAAATCGCATTTTGGTATAAAATGAAAAAATCGCAATAATAAATGCACGCAATAATTCTGAATTTACAGTACCAATACAGGTGGAGTGTGTCAGGGACAACAAACCCTCTTTTCCTTGCATCTTCAAAGATAGTTGTCGACTCTTTCTTCAAGAAAATAATCTTCTGGTTTATACTGTGTATCATGTCTATCTTGTCTTCATCTAAAATACCTCTACATTGCTTTAACACCTCTTCAAGGCGATGTCTCTAAAAGAAGAACAATAAAAATGAAAAATGATTCAAAAAATTGACATGTCCCATCTTCAATGTAATGAGATGTATTTGTCATCGGCTTACCAAACATCCTCTTAGTTTACAAAATGTACGCGGTGTTTTTCTTTAAAAAAAAATATTACATTAAGCAATACATATTAGATAGATAAATACAGTCTGAATTAAGCTGTTGTCAGCAATATGCAGTTGATAGGATAATTTATATTTAGATATTCAATTGCCATATTTCAACAAAGATCGAAAAATAAATTGGAATTAACACATAACCGAAGAAAGACACGAGACTTCGCAGTCAAATAATAACAATGAAAATAAGGTAAGAACAGTGTAGCACAGGAAATTTGCATAATGATTCTGGATGCCTATGAACTGGTCTTACATTGCAGCCGCTCTTGATTGTCTGCAAGGAAACCACATATTTCTTGGTCTTCTTATTTTTTTATCTTTTAAAAATTTAGCGATTGCGTAAAAAAGCAAAACAGGCATGATTAATCACAATGAGTAGAAAACAGTATTGGCTGAAAAAGCCTTAAAACGATTAACACAATTTTTTTTCGATTGAGGAAAACAAATTTTTACTTTCAACAGTAAAAACAACTATTTCTTTGACAACACGTAACACGTTGCTGTGTGTAAATTTAGCCTACTTAGTGATAAAACAAAGAGCAGTTCAGAACTTTACAAATGTTATAGGATTAGAAGGTTGAGAGATTGACAATACAATTATTTTGCGAAAGTTGAAGTAGACAAACTTGATGTCGTCATAAAAAAGTTGCATTTTATCCTAGAATAATGTAACACAGAATTATGAAACACGCGTTCATTGACCTAAGAAGTAGACCAGTATGTCACTAACCTATTACAAAACACTGTGAATTTGAGCACTTAGAAGATGGATTAGTACGTTATAGAATAGTATGTGGTACACATTCACCTCGAGACATGAACAGACTATTGGTTAAGACAGGTCTCTGTCGTACCGATAAAAAATAGTATATATAACATCTTTAAAGGATTTTGAAAAAGTTTATGAATTAAAGACGAAATCTGTAAAACAAAACAGTCGAAATAAATACCATCTATCAAATTCTTTAACGATTCGTATTACTGTTCAAATTTCCCAGCTAAACATCAAACACAGAATTTTCCTTCGTACGGGAATACGTGTACAAGGGTAATACATTGAATTTTTCAAATCAAAATCGAGAAGGAGTGTGTAATGTCTACATAAAAACATAAGTGGAAAATACAGCATGCTTACGTTGGGTCAACCTTGGGAATAGGTTGTATATGGTATATTTCAACATACATGTAGTACCTACGTTGGGCCAACGTTAGGTGCTTTCATATTTTTTTTAAACTTTGGCATAAAGTTGTGTAAAAATTTACAGTCCGGTGTGATAACTTGGCCTATATATAATAATGGGGTCAACACCGAAAAAAATAATTATTGGCCTTATTTTCGCCTTATTGGGTAAATTTACATGTATGTATATATATATATACATTCATGCATATGATAAAAAAAGTTGAACATTAACCAGAGCTTAAATACAATATCCAGTTGAATATAATAATAATAATAATAATAATTTGATTTTTATTAATTAATAATTCTCTTATTAGATAAATAAAAAAACCGCTAGTTATGTATGACTGATTGGACAGTTTATCAAAGGATTGTAAAAAAGAATAAAATTGATATGAAGTGTTATAGATAAGAATAGTACGCTTAAAATAATTAAAAAAAGAATACATTTTCAGTGTTTTCACTCGTGTTCAAATGCAAGTTTTCTGAAGCAAAATCAGCGATAGTGTATGTAAATAATTTGTGTCAGTTGCTCGAGGTCAGTTGTTGATTACTCATCGTTAGACACTGATACTGACATCAAGATAAGATACATATAAATGTTAAAACTGATTCACTGAATTTTCTAATAATACGTTGTTATAATTAATATACACCTGGAACATTATCATCCATTTTCTCAACATTAGTTTTTAAGATATTGAGTCCCCTCCGCTCCCTATTTTAAGCAAACTTGTTACATTTTATAAGATTTTCTGTCAGTATTGTATTTCATAGTGATACGGTAAAAGTACAACATTTACTACTTCTTACAGTAGAAATATTTAAAAATTGGCTTAGCATACCAAATATGTATTGGATATACCACTGAGGGCGTTATCCTGACAGGGTATATCATATTCACATCATGATATTCTGAAAAGTGCATATGATAGGTTATAATAATTTAGAAGGGGGGTCTTTCAGAAATTTTACCTAGTGCAAAGATAAACTATGATAAATGCAGGATATCTGTTTACGTCTTATGGCATCTTGATGTAAATGAGAATTTTCAATCATAGTATTTTTTTTACAGAAATCAGTGTTGGAAACAAATACAACAACTTTAAAAATTTGGATAAATTTGCAGAGATGCCCTGAATCCTAATAGAATAGTAATGTGGACCTGAAAAATGCAGCAGACAAACATTTTGCAGTCGTTCATGTCTGTAAAATTTTAAAGTGAGCGACACCTGCATGATACCATTTGATGAGAACTGGTGTGAAAAAAACTTGATAACATAGTAACCACAAAGTTGGGTTGATTAAAATGTCTATTCAACAGCGGGTTATACATATACAAAATTGAAAAGGATTTCATAAATGATACCAAGTTACATGTAAATTAATTTAAATGGATATCATAAAACATAAACGTTTTTATTCCCAGAAAAATTAGTTAAACTTCGGTTTGTATATAAAAGTTATTCGGAGAAAGATGCTGATCTAATGCATGGTTTCTTAAATGAAATGTTATGAGCAGTTCCACTTAAGTAAGAAGGGAAGACACAGGTTTTACTGTACTAAAACATATCTCGTTTAATCTGCTCTTGAACGCGTTTGGGAAATTGTTTCAACTATTGAGCATCAATGACTTGAAAATCAAGGCAATAATCAATTCTTACAATTAGTAATCATGGAACATTGATCACATACCTCGTCAGTTGATAGTACAGAACCTATTTCTGTTATCTTTTTGTCAATGTCATCTATTATATCTTTTGCTTCCTTTTGTTTCGATTTTAGCTATAGATAATAAAATATAATACTCAAAATAACTTAATCTGTTGAAACAAATGAAAACTTGTAAAATACAGAAGGCATGAGAAAAACAAGCAAGAGTTTATATATAATATCTAAAAAACATGTAACATCAATATATAATTCGGGCTAGTGTAATGAAAAGTTTGAGGAAAACAGGAATAAGAAATGAATATAAAATTTTTATTGCGGCAAAGAGACCTACATCTTCTGTATTAGCTGTGCACCAGAACCTCTTCAAGAAAATTTGAATTCATTTACCCAGCATCTTATAATTAATCCAAAGACCAATTAGAAATTGGGAGAAAGGCGTTAACAATGTAACAAACAACACAAAAAAATAAAAATTACACACAGAAATGTCTGTAGCCATGATATAAACAACTAAAAATTAAACTAAACATGTCTTAGGTGTTGATTCGATTGTAACTGCACAATTTCCTCAGTATGATTAGATATACATTCAGTACTTGTAGCTCAGTACAAAATCCAATACACTGACATTATTTTAAATAAATTATGCCATTTTAATAATTGGTTCATAGAAAGTAATAGTGGATATCTTTTGAAGTTTTAAATATGATGAAGAATGGGCATACACACGCTCATATATATATATATATATATATATATATATATATATATATATTTCATACTTACTAAGATTTGCAGCGCATCTATCCATATTTTGTACTCTGGGTCCGAAGAACTATGGAGTTCTCGTGGTTTTCCAACTTCATGATTGCAGCCAAACTCTGAATCATCTTGTAATTCTGTTACAAGCATGCTTTCTTTTAAATTTTTTGAGCGGTAAGAACACGTTAACTTGATATTAAACTTGACATTGATTGCATATTTAATGGCTGAGTAAGTAATTGTTTCATCTAATTTCTTTAAGGTGAGTATGATGTTCTTTTGAACGGAATCTGAAGAAAAATCTCCTTTCAATAACAAATATTGCAGTGATATTACATTTCTCCACTTACAAATGACCAGTGTTTGACATTTGTTTTCAAGATTAAATTCACACCTCTCATGTCCTACTTTATAAGGCATAAAATATTTGTCTCTCATAAATTTAACAATGACATGATTGTAGAGTGCTGGTGGTAAAAAATCAAATTCTATGCAAAGCCAAGACGACTTTTTGTCCATCTTAATTTCATCTACTGCAACTCTTTTTACCATGCACGGTATGGTATAGATATTTTCATTCTCGTTTTCTTTGGCATTTTCTTCAACAACAATATCAAATTTTTCCATCATCTTTAAAATACCCTCGCAGTACTCCTTATGTTGCTTGTCTAGTAATTTTATGAAATCACTCTGGTTAATTGTCCCATCTTCTTCAATGGTGTCCCAAAATGTTTCGTTAATCAGTTCTTTTCGTAATTCTTTTGCATTTACGACACATTTGAAAACGTCACTCAACCACTGAGGATTTATAACGACCAAATCTGGAAGATCCTCAAAAAATACCACATTACCAATTTGATGTTGATATTTCAAGAAGAGTTTTATATTTGCTTCATTAATCTTCGCACTATCCATAAGTGATTTGAGTTCTGTTTTTGCAGTGCCAAGAATTTTTTCAAGTGTCATTGTAGATTGATGAATCCTTTCGTTGTCCAATGTCTGCTCCAACTTGATCCACCAAACAGGCAGATCTTCGCCCCAATTTGGCATATGTTTAGCTATACTGTAAATTGCTTTTCGAAGTAAATCAAAATCGTTGTTTCTACTTAGTGACTTGTTTGACAAGAATATCAAATTGGCATCTGGTCTAAGGTGTTTTCTCCATGCGTTATTTGTTTGTAGATTCTTGAGAAATCTTTCTTCAAACTCCTTCATTTTTGATTCTAGTGTCTACAACATTAAGTACTTAAGTACATGATAGAAATAGATTTTCTCTTTATGTGTGTTTTTGCATTTATTTTGTATATTTATTAACAGATCTGGTAAATTTTTCGTAGTTGTGACCCGTCTTTCAGAGATATTTTTTTTTATATAGAATGCACTATGAAAAGGGGAGATAATTAGTGTTAGACCAATAACTTAAGTATAATCTTTGCAAACTATTTTCATTGCTCCTAGGAGGATTTTGAAATTCACAGCCCTTTTATTATAAATTTTTACTTAGTCTGAGTTGTAATATTAAATGCAGGCTAAGGCTTAACACTTTTTCCCTTTTTGGGATACTTTTTACAAAGAAAGCACGTAGAACACTGTTGAGATAATTTATAGAAATTTACATAGAAAGCACTACAAATTAAATAGCTTTTAAAAATGTTCCTGATTATGTTTGGAACCAATGTTTGATATTTTTTGTTATCCTAAAATGTAAAAATTATAACAAGCAAATTAAATTGCAATTACAAAACTGTCACCCATATTTATATAATTGTTTGATTTTTATATGGAACTGTACTTAATACTTACAGGTGTCATAAAGATCAAATAAAAAAGGGAAATAAAACATACACAAAGGTAGAAAAATACCTTTAAGTAAAAGTGATCTTCCAAAAATGGTCCGTTTTGCTTGTAGCAAGATGTCCATTAAACAAACACATTAAAACTCGCTTATAACTAATTGCTAAAGACATACAAATTTTGTTCAGACCGATTGGTCTAGGTAGTTCGTCATGACTACTAATGATCACTAGCCTGTGAACTCTGGGTTGTGAGTTCGAATCTCACCTGTGGCGGGGTGTGTTCGACTCCGGTCTTAATTGACGAGGATTGCCAATTTTCCTACCGAAGGTCGGAGGTTCTCTCCGGGTACTCCGGCTTCCTCCACAAATAAAAACTGGCCGCCGCGAAATGGCGAAATGTGCTGAAAACCCTCTAGTGTTAAACTGCGCACAAGCCTTCTGCATTTGTCAGTATATTTATGCCCGCACGTTCGAAGAAATTTCGGGAGATATAGCGAGTGACTCCGTGTCCACAGGGTTCCATTTTCGAAAATTGCTCATTTGAATTCAGATCATTACGTCAACCCCTCTTTCATGTTTCAATTTGTGTATTTTCATGCAATGTATATGTAGAATCGCAATAAAAAGTTATAGACTTTTAATTTTCTAAAATTTGGCCCAGAGGGGTCCAATTTCGAATATTGTCAATATAAGCTTCTGATGCATACTCCTCTGTCATTTTTCAAGTTATTCATTTTTGTTGTATTCAGTAATCATACAATATATTTAGATGTGCAATTTGTTTTTAAAATTTTGAATTTTAATAATAGGGCTGCAAAGTGTGAATGTCAAGATAGAGAAGTTTAATCTTCCATTGGCGTTTAATTTCTCCATAGAATGATTGCAAATCACCTTTAATTGGCATTAGGTTTTAAATTTTTTAATTTGCGCAAGTGTTCAAAATAATTGCAGGGGTGGGGGGGGGGGGGGGGGGGGGGGTAACGGTAGCGGCTGTACTTTTATCTACGGAAAATACTTCTGTTGGAGTACTCAACTGGACATCAATTTATAAAAAAAGGCCCCGTTTCATCGGAATTCGTTGTAATTGTAAACAATAGGAGTAAAACTGTATTATACGTAACACAAACTGTTCGCAGTAACCTTTAATTCGCTATAAACTACTAAAAGGTTCGGTATAGCCGTCTGTTCGTTGTAGACGTGTTCGCTATATGTAAATTTTTTTGTATGTGTTTGCTGTTTTCTGTTCGAGTGAGATACTTTATTTGGAACGGAACAATCCAACAATTAAAGCAAAACTGCAAAATGTTTGAGGGGAATAGTTAAATGTTCAATAATGTTCTGTATTTTTTACAGTAGCTCCCATACAGGTCTAAAACGTATCGGCCCTAAAAACAATTTTTAAAACGGAATTCCATCTAACTTTATTCGAAAATGGGTCCAGTACTTTCACAGGAGAATTTTTTAAATATTTTTGCCTTCATCTTAATGTCGTTTCAAATTGGGATAACATTCAAAGATGTAGACAAACAGTACGAATGGGACAAGCAAATTTAAACTACCATTCAACTAAAATCGTGATTCATGGGATCATGGGTTTGGTCGGAATGCCTCGGAATTGAATTCGTTAGCAAATAGAGAGGAGGTGTCATCGTAAATAAAAGGGAGCTCAGATAACATCAAATGAATTTTTTAAAAACATCTTAGGCATTATTCATTTTTCCAAAGCAGTTTAATCAAATTTTCCGAACAAAGGAGTACACTTTTTTTCTTACATGAAGGAAATAAAGTATCTCAATATTAAAATAAAAAAGTCACTTGTCATTGTAAAAGGTCAGAATATCACGAGACCTTAAACTTAACAAGCAGGAAGTTATCTGTGAAAGGTAGGAATTCTAAATACTGTTGTGCATGTTAGACTTCATTTTTTACTTACTTAGGACAGAGAGATTATCATTATACAAAAATGAAAATCAAATAACATTGATCAAGGTCTCCACAAAGAGTAAAGTATTTTGTGATGATAGCAAGGTAAAAATATCACATCGTCATTTAAGTTCTATAATTTATTTTTAAATTCGAACGTCAGCTGGGAGGGGGCAGGAAACAATTTTGAATTTTATTATCGAGAGGCTGTCACTTTTCGTCTGTCAATAAGTTCAGGCTTAAATAGTGAATCAGAATAACAAAAAATGGGAAGTTTTTTGTGCAAGCCAGGTCAAAATACTACGAGTCTTTATTCCAGTGAGATCGCGGAGGGACGACGTCCGGTCAGAATGCAGTACCCACATTATTCTATTACAAGAAGGCAAGAATAATCTAGTGTGTTCAAAGTTTGAGAGCAAAAAAAGGTCACTTTCAAAAGGAGGATGACTAAAAAACCTTGGGCCTAAAGATTTAAAAGGTGGATCAGCGTTATCTATATAAAGAATTAACAATCCTAAAGGGACTTAACCTGTTAAATAGAGTTATGGGTAGTCAAGAAAATATAAGCTTTTGTATTCACGGAACTTGCAAATCATCGATATCATCTTACATGCGCCGTATTTGCGAGGTAATATCACACCAGTGTTCATGAACAAGTATAAAGTTGTTGCTGTTGATCTGGCACGAAAAAAATCATACGACAAAAGATTAAAAATTTATATTTTTTATCCCATAAAAGTCACTTCAGTATTATTTTGGCATTGAAAAAATATTTTATGAATTGAAAGCAGGGTTAGTGAAAGCTGTATCCGAATAGAGAGCTGTGTAACATTTCAATTTACAAATTGAGAATAATGTAGTTTTTGTTGAGATGATGATTTGACGAATCGACGTATACTTCATTACAGAATTAAAATAAAATTGTGTCTGAAATGTTTGCAAAAGGTTAGCAATATGACAATCTAGCGTTTGAAGGGTGAAAGTGATGGAAGCTTCACATAATATCAAATGGTGTCTTATGTAATACATACCTTATTATCTTCATCATCACAATGTGTACAGACAACAATGACTGGAGGATCCAATGTCTTAGATTCCTTGTTGTCCATTGATTCACTCGAGGCATAGCAGTGAATATTGTCAAACCAAAAACCAAGTGTATCTGAAAGAAATTTACACATCAATATTTAATATTATATAAACAATGGTTAATAAAAACGAATGTACATAGATAAACAACAAAATGAATAACAGGAAAGTTCAACAATGACATACAATCAATTACAGCAACCAAACTGACAGAACTCCGGACAAAAATTAACATACAAGAGTAAAAAACACAACTATGAACACAGCAGAGTCAAGATAGTCTGAAGGGATATGCCATTGATAGCACATTATATAAACATAATCAAAATTAAATAATACAAAAATACACGAATCAAGACAAACAGATTTAAAAATTATCAAATTCAATGATTAATATCAAGATTGTGTTTTTCTTTTTTTTTAATTTGCCATAATCTTCAACATTAATCAATTGTTCATGCAAGTTGTGGTGAGATGAGTTTTAGTACGATTCATTTTGCTTCTTTCATTATTGTTAGTTGGTACATTTCTTATCAAAGTAGATCAATATTATCAAGTGTGTAATCCAAACTCTCATGGTATATTTAAATTCATCTTCATCAGGCAAATTATCTTACAAAGAAATATACTTGTACAAGGAAGTGTTTCTTCCAACTTGACAACTTTACAATTTCATATATATATATTTCATTTTTTGTAAAATATCTTCATCATTCTCTGTAATGTTATAAGTTATGAGATAGATTTCGTCAAATTAAATGAGACCTACCTTCTACTGACAAATTTTCTGAAAAAATGGTTTCAATGTCTTTCAGACTAGCTATGATTAGGTATACTGCATTCATTGTTAAGAATGTTTGATGAGTAACATAATACTCCTTATGGCCAGCAAAATCTAGAAAAATACAGTCCGCAGTTTTCTTTTTTGGAACCGATATATCATGTTCACTGACGTCTTCGCTGGTACTTTTCAACGGCTTCATATAAACATCGGACTTTTGAATCTTTTCTGCGTGTTTTTGATGAGGTTCAATTTGTGATTCCACATCATTATTCTGAAAGTTATTTTCAAGTGTTTTATCGATATCTCTCTTCGGTTGAACGCTAACCTCTTTAGGTACATTACACTCGACTGAGGTTTGTTGAGGTGTAATTTGCAATTGTTGTGTTTCGAGTATTTTATTTTCTTCGTCTTTCTTTGTACTGTTTTCGTCACTAACGGTTTGATGACTGGATTCTTCTGGGTTAAATTTTGTAGGTAGTTCTACTTTAAGTACACTATGCTCTTTCCGTGAAAAGTTTTTCTCTTGTAAAGCCCTACCCAGTCTTTTTTCCAATTCTAAAGTTGCGTTATCTAAACATACACAATTGATTTTATTAATCTTAAATCTCACTAAAGTAAACTAACAATTAAAAAAGAACAAAATTTCGATATAGGTTAAACCATGCAATGATAAGTCATTGGAATTAGTGGTTTGTGAATTCAATACAAAAGAACTGGAAACAGAACCAAAAATATATTATTTCACTAACATTTGAGCTTACAATATTGCATAATGCCATGAACATAATATTTTTTTTGAACTGACTAGTTCGAACTCTCTTTGTTTCTTTTGGTCTCTCGTTCAATTGTCCAGGTGATACAAAGATCTCTCCTTTTACATATCACCCTCCAAATTGAATCTCGTACGTTCTAATATATCTGAAATTTCTTTACTTAGAGTTTAACTTTTTACATGCTTCATTATCATAGATTGCAACAATTGTAGCGGACACTTTTATCTCTTTGATGGTAAAAGTTTTTTGTAGTAGTCGTAGTAGAAAGTCTCAGCAAAATCTTGATACAACCTTATGACGTTTGCCCAGTTCACTTACAGGTACTCGTAAAAATGAACACTGAGCACGTTTAAATTAACAAATAGTTACATTGTGTGCAGGATTACTGTGAAATTGGAATTTTTGGCTCCTAACCATTGCTAGATATTTATGGAAAATGGTATGGTCAAACTACGAGAAAATCTGATACACCGCATACATTTTATAACTTTATTGATGAAACAAAGTTATGAAAGTACTAAAAAATCAAATATCGTGTTTGATTTCTGCATTTTCCTTCCCAAAAACACATTGAATGAAGAAAAGTACTTTCTTTTTATATCTCAAAATATTGCGAACTTTAACTAGTTTCATCCCCAAAAGGATAAAAAGATATATTTTTTAAATATTAAATTTGAATTTATTTCTCCTAGCAAAGGTAACGGTAAGTCTAAGAGAAGATTTTGAATATTGTGGTGCAAATGGCGTTCGACCATCTTTAAATTGTAATAAAGATACATACGGAAAACGATTTTGTACACAATAAAAATGTACGATATATATATTGTCATAGACGGTCAAGTGGTCCCGTGGGTACCGATTCTATTGACCCCTCAGTTAAATTCCGTAGGATGGTTAGGGGTTTAATAATAATAAAGTCGATAAGAAAAGTAATGTGAATTCTTTCTTTCTTTGTTTTAGTCATCATCATACATGTATACAAGTATTATACCGTAATAACAATATAACTCTTTTAATAATAAAGTTGTAAGTTAAGTAAAACCTGGACCTGAGATGTTAGCCTTCTTTAGTTAATCTAAAAAGTATATTTTTCTTCTATAGGCTATGGCGGGGCATCGGTGTAGTGGGATATTGCATCTTCTATTGGAATTTATCTTTAGCTCCTTCCATCAAAGCTTTATTGTAAAATAAATAAAATTTAATAATCTGTTCAAAAACGATTAAGTTAAGATTTGCAAATATCGTTAAGATGTAAGCGGAAGTGGAAAATTTGCCATGACTACTCTCTCTATGTTTGGCTCTATCTAGATTTAGTTTTAGATATCTCATTTTTCCATCCACTTCTAGCGTTATATATTACTTATAGAAAAATCATATCAAATTTAAGGAATATCGGTAAATAATGTAATAGAAAGGCACCTTATTCAGAGTTAAAATTCTTTTATGAGTGTGAAATTCAGTAATAAAGACAGCCTCTGGTTATAACTTTGGATTTGGTAGGTGTTACTGGTACGACAGCCAGATGCGATATGCCATCTTGCCTCAGCTTCCCACCTTATATAGCCCCTGTACTGGCCGACAAATCCCTACTCGCCAAACAGCACCTATTTTTTGGCTATTATTCCGTTATGGTACCTATAACTCTTGTCGGCCAGGGATAAAAATAATTACAATTACAATCAAGGTTAAAAACTTGAAATATGTGTGACTGACAAATTATGCGTGACCCCGTTACTAGGTCATCACTGACACAAATCAGTATTAATACGCCGGAATATAAATCCATATAGTTCGTTAAAATATTAAAAAAATACTCAATATCTTGAAGCAAAAATATAATTCTGAAAGGCCAAAGATTTTAATAATGAATTAAAATTGATCTTTTCTTCTGAAAAACTCCAAAATAACTAATTTCCGGCGACTTCCAATATCTCAGAACTTTACGAATTAGGTCCTTATCTAAAATAAATCGAATAACGAAAGTTATTTATCAAGACTAGGGCAGGCTATTTGTTACACCCAGATCACTAAAATAAATTTTGATTTTGCCAATATTTAAGAATATATATATGTGAAAGCCTGCAATTCGAGAGAGATACGCCTTTTCACAAATTTTACATTTTTCTAACAATGAATTTAAACTATCAATTTCGGACTAGTATAGAAATACTAAAGTCAGGGTAACTCACGCATGCCCTTGAAAATCGGATACGCAGGCGATGCTGGTATATTGCTACTCAAGAAGGGAAAGTTAAAAATAGGAAAGTTGAAGTCATCACGTTTGTCATAAAGTTTTGTCTTCAGATGTCCCTCATTGTCTATTTCAAGAAACAAATCCATATATGAAGCCAACTTTGTTGTATCTGTTGTATTCTTAATTCTTAATTTGAAACTCACTGGGGTCAATTAAGCGTATAAAGTCTTGAAATTTGTCGTTATTTAAAGACAACGCGTCATCTATATAGCGAAAAGTGAAATTAAAGGATTGGGCTAGTTTCTTTTTGTTTTCACGTAGTAGCCCTTGAATGAAGCCCGCTTCATATAAGTACAGAAATAGATCGGTGAGGAGAGAAGCACAGTTGGTTCCCATTGGAATGACGATTATTTGTTGAAAAATTAGACCGCCAAATTCAACGAATACGTTGTCTATGAGAACATCTAATATGTCTTTAATTTCATCTCCAGAATACTTTTTGTCAGAATCTTTTATAACCTTGAGGAAGTATATACAATGGTGATATGTTATTTATATACCTGTGTGAAATATCCATTTGCCATCATCTACTGCTATTTTACATCTTTTTACAATATCTATTCCATCTGTAGGGTCACGTTCCTCACTTAATGTTTCCAGCAATAAATTTTTCATTAGCGACGTCTTTCCAACACCTTCCTTCCCAACGAGGAAAATCTTTACATAGTACCGTTTTTCGTAACCATCTTCTAATATTTTGTAGTATTCTTCCTTCTGAGAGTCCGACATTTTCTTAATTGCAACGGGGATTGTTACTTCCCCTGAAAAATCAGCGACATATATTACGTGTGAATTGATATGTCATGCAAGGGATAAATCTTGAATAAGCATGAGAAAAAAGCTGATATGAGTTCTTGTCTTAGTACTGTGGTATGTTTATTTTTTCACTACAATACAGAATTGTGAATTTATTAGATATTTTCTTTAATCTTCGATGCCAACTGGTATTGGTATGTCTTACACTCTCTGTGAGTTGATTTAGACGTCTTATAGTTTTGGTATTTGTCCGGTAAATTTTTAAAAAGAAAGAAAATATTTTTTTTAATTGTTTTATTTTGTGTAAAATTTTGTTTGTGTTATCTTTATAATACGGATTAGTTTCATCCAAATTCCTGTTGACATTGTACTTAAAAAAGTTAGAAATATTATCATAAGAAAAAAATGGATTTAAAGTATTTGTTAGGAATATTTTGCTAAAAAAATGCTCATTTACATCATAGTGAAAGCACAAAAGTTATGTTTACTATGTCTGTATAAATTACAATTAATCTGCATGCACCAACGAAAATATTATTCTAAAAGCCTGTGGAAACATTTTTTTCCACTACCGTAGTTGTAAATTGTAACATCTTAAAGTGAAGGATTATAACGGACATATTTTTCGCATTTGAATTAAAACATACTGTATTTGTGAAGTGAATATTTTTTATGCAGCACACGACTCGTTATATAAGTCTAATCGGGAGCCTCGGTGGCCGAGTAGTCTAGGTAGTTCGTCATGACTAATAATGGTCACTAGCCTGTCAACACTAAGGTTGTGAGTTCGAATCTCACCTGTGGCGGAGTGTGTTCGACTCCGATCTAAATTGACAAGGATTGCCAATTTTCCTACCGAAAGTCGGGGGTTCTCTCCGGGTACTCCGGCTTTCCCCACCAATAATAACTGGCCGCCGCGAAATAGCCAAATGTGCTGAAAACGGCGTAAAAAACCAAATAAACAAACATCATAAGTCTAATCGTCAGGAATACTTTACATGCAAAATTATTTACCCCATAAAAACACCATAAAATCTTTTTAATTCATTAATTACCTATGTAAGTTAATATAATCGTAATATATATATTTTTTACCTCCTCATGCCCCTGAATTAAAAATCATTTTATTGACATAACTCAAATAATAGTACATGAAAAGGGGTGCCTTTAACCACTATTACTAGAAATCATATTGATTGATTTTAAAAACTTTAATGTTAAAATTCATTGAAAAGTGAAAGTCTGCTAAATCTATTTTTGAATCATGAATGGTAAGCTCGATCGTTACCAGTCGTCAATTATACTCGGTTACCAATGAAAAAAACTTGTAGAATGTACGAAATTATCGCGAGATTCTTCACGCAGCCATTTTAGTTATATCTTTATGTGTTAATATGAATGTATAGATTAACATTTTTCAAAAGAGTTTTATCCGGGTATGTTAGATTTTGTCTTTTACATTTCATTGATTAAAAAATAACTTATCGATGCGTTTTATCTTAGTTATTCAGTGCAACAGAGAATTTCTTAGTATGTTAATTTTTAGTTCATTCAGGTTTTAGTTGAATTGATTTAACATTTGGTGTGATCGCAGTTTACTACAGATAACCTTCGTTTATATTTCTAAGAGGTGTTCATTTTCTGTATCATCAATTTTCTAGATTCTATGTTTACAAGGTAATTTTATTTTCCATTTTTTTGACGGGGTGGTGGGGAGTGGGGTGCGGGGGGGGGGGGGTTTGGGTGGAGAAGATACGTATATCAGGTTTTATTTGTTTCAAAACAAGTTCTTCTCGTTACATTTATTATGTTAAATATCTAATTAAGTCAACCTTAAAAAGGTAAAAGAGTGGTGTATGGAGGATGTAGATGAAGTAATGAACCAGTTGTCCATTGAAGCTACAAAGGCAATCTTATGACCCAGCAAAAGTACGTTAAGCCTTGCATTCTGTCATTTTTGTTAGATTTAATTCGTTTCTTTCTGATGAGATTAACAGTCTATTGAACATTGTTATTATTTTATTTTATTATTTGGTTAATACATTATCTATGGGCGTCAGCTTGTGTTTTATATCACATATAACCGCTATTTGTATACCTATTTTAAAAACTATTTTGTAGTGGTCTGACAAAAATTTATTATCTCTAGTTTTGTTATGAACGGAAACCATTAAAAAATATTTGTGTACCTCAGTTGCCATACCGTGTGGGATTGATTCTTGCTAAATAGATAGCTGATTTTAAAACGTCACACATCCGCTTTGGAAAAACATTTCGTTCTTATTAGCTGAACCGATTTTTAAGCTTTTTACAAGAGAAAGTTTGTTGTCAATCGGTAAGATGTGAAACAATTCAAAGAACATTAGTGCTCTCAAGAGCGAAATAGAACATTGTAGATTTTTGGAGAGAGGGGAAAGATTTTTTCATCTCATAATAAAAGTCAGTTCCAGATAAGTTTAGTGAGGGATACCTCAATGTATATATATTTACTGTGACGTTCTGGACATGTAAATCTTAAGGTGACTACTTTGATGTCGATCGTGATAATAAATAAATGATATACTTTACTTCTGAATATACTGAGGTATGTGGAGAAAGAGCTGATTGATGGCAGTGTTGATACATGGACAACTAGGTAGTTGTGGTTGCATAAGAAGATCAGGAAAAGGAGGTAAGGAAAGTATTTTCGATTAAATGGACAAAAGATATTTTTGCAATGGACTACGATAATAGACATTCGCCTGTTTTATATTCCCTCTTACGAATACGCAGCATATCATGTTTAATTGACGCGAGGAAGCCCTAAAACATTTTACTCCTCATCCGACATCCCATTCTGTTGGGTTAATCTGTTTGGCCAGAATAAGCTTGGCAAAAGGGGTTTCCTCCGTTTTTTCTTGTTTCTCTGTTTCTTATAAAAGAAAAGCCTCCATTCTGTATATTCCTAATTTTGCTCATTAAGTACATTTTTCCTCATTATAAAAATGTAAAATTTGCAAAAACAAAGGATTATTTCCCCTCGTGCAAAGCTCTGTCCTTATAACACCTTTTGTTTATTTTTGCATTTTTGAATTTGCTCTACAACCTTTTGGGTTATTGTTTTGGTTTTATATATTTTAGGCCTTGGGCACAACTGATGAGTCGTAAATCGACGAAATGGGCATAACAACTGGTATCAAAGAATTTATTTTACACGACTTCCTTGCTTGAGGCCCACAATTTAGTGTTTAGTTGATAGCAATGCGCTGTTAGATTTAAAAGGTGTGTAAATTTAAATTCAAGCTCCTTCATTAAGCATGTATTGCTCCTAGAAATTGTCTAGTAATCGTAAGGCAGCTGCTCACGTCTTCAGGTAGATTATACCAGTGATGTGCTATCTGATGAAAAAATTGAGTTCTTTTTTTGTCGTAATAGTCGGTATGTTTATTTATTTACTAAAATTAAATAGCGTGTCATTGTAGAACACTTCTGTTATCTATTTGTTACTTAGTGTACGTATAGAGATCCAAATATACAAATGACAATTTTCTTCTGTTTTAAATACATTCCCACGAAAATTAACTGTACTAAAAATACAAATTTTGATCTACACAGATTTACCTTGTATTGTTATTTCAATCTCTCGACTTTGGTACGTAGTCGTACGGACTGAGTAATTTCCACTGTCATAAATATTAACATCAGATATTTCCAGTTTATGTTGGTTTCCATTTCTGTATGTTTTGTGTCGGTCTGTCAACTTCAACTTATCTTCACCTTTATGCCACTCTATTTGTTCATCGTTCATTTTTCCACTGAATATAAGGACAACTTTTTCACCTTCGTTGGATAATTTATTTTCAGCATACAATTCTGAAAAATAATTTGAAAAAGTATCTTTGAAACTTAGAATTGTATTTTTATTGCATGAATTGGAATTTCAATTGTGAATAAGTCTACCAAATGGAAAAATCAAGTTATCCAGGAGATATCAATTGAATTACATCACTTGATGCCATTCAACATGTTCATGGGAACCTTATTTTGAAATATTTCATAGACATCCAAGAATCAGCTAATTGTACCGTTGTAAAATGTTCATAATTTGATCCTCCTGCATGCTATCTAAATTATTTATCTTCAAACCTGTTGTAGCACGCAGTCACCTTGTTGGTATTCGTGCATGCTGTATTAGATTTTAATGAGTGTTATACTGGAGAGTGTCAGGATAGATAACAGAGAGGTTTCGTACCAATAAAACCGACTTAAAGTGAACACAATTGAGTGTCTGTACCGGGTCTGATACGTTATTGGTTCTGTGATTCTCTTTGTGTTTTTGTCTTACTTTCGCTGTGTTTAAAACCCTGTCGACTGTATTTCGTTAATCTGTAGGTATTCTATTATTGGCCTTTCTGTTTTTAAAAGTAACCGCCTCGGTGGTCTAGTGGTAGTATGCTCGCCTCGAGTGCGGAAGGTCGCGGAGGTCGATCCCCGACCGGGTCAAACCAAAGACATTAAAATTGGTATTTGCTACTTCTCCGCCAAGCACGCGGCATCTAGGAGTAAGAACAAAGATCTACTGACCAGTCAGTATAATGTGTCCGAGTGGGGTGATATGTCTTCCTGGTGACAGTTACATCGTGAGCTAGCACATTAAAAATCCGTCTCAGCGTGTCGGTCTAGTACAAAGCAAGGATCGTATTCATTATCATACACGTTCTCGTCCTAATATGCACCTGGCTGCCACTGGACGTTAAACAACAGTTCATCGTCAATCCATTTTTTTAAAAATAGTCAAGAAGGGATATTCGAAGGAGGGGAAAATCAAAAACAACTGAAAAACTCCAGAGAACAACGAAGACAAGGCCAACACAATACAAGCACTTAAAACCTAAAGACATATGAACATCATGGACCCCAACAAAAAACTCAGCTGCTCCGAAAGAGTAAGCAGTCTTTGCTTCCTGCAGGACACCCGCCATGCTGCCAATGTCAAATCCGATATGAGGGAGGGACAGCATCAATGGAACAGGTCCATTTCATTTGGGAAACGATTATTTCATATCTGTCAACCAAGTCATGATGACCTCCATAAAACTTTAAAAAGGATGACTGCAACACACCCCTATCTGAGTAACCTTTCAGTCAGGATACGAGCTCTGTACATGAGTCAATGTATATGTCATAAACTCCGGAATAACGTATGAGTTGTGAAATATATTTAATCTATAGAGCCGAAAACTACCAACTATTAATTGGTAATTTTGTCCTGGGTTTAAATTAGTTTCTGCCGAAAGTGAATTGTAGTAAAGTTTCGATTGTTTACCTACATACCTTGATGTTTTACTGTTATTTCAATTCCTCGACTTTTGTAAATAGTCGTATGAACGTAGTACTTTCCACTGTCAGAAATTTTCACACGTGATATTTCTAGTTGATGTAGATTTCCATTTCTGTACGGTTTGTGCCTCTCTGTCAACTCCAAAGAACCATTATCTTTATACCATTCTATTTTTTCATCTTTTGTTGATCCATTAAACATAATCAAAATAGTTTCACCCTCGACAGTCATTGTTTTGTCAGCATGCAAACCTTAAGAAACAAAAATTAAAAAAGATACTGGAAAATGTATAACATGATAATAAAATTGAATGAACAAATTATATATGTATCACATTTTATACAAAATATTGAAATTATAGAATTTTACAACTCCAATATATGACCGTCTTGATATGGCTTATCCGTTCACAAATAATTTGCTTACCAGTGTAATTTTTAATAAAAGTCGTTTAGTGATAGTTATAGTATGGTTTTTATATGGCGATATTGTTGCTGGCGGACGGTGGGCGATATAACTTTTCAATAACTCTAGATACATGTGTTCAAAGTTTGTGTTGATATATTTAAAAAATATATTAACTTATTATTAGCCACTCTGTTTCGGCACATTGCGCTCTTCAAATTTTAGTAGCTCACGTATGAATAAAATTCTTTGATACCAAATTTGATGCACAACAAGATGTGCACATTACGTCGATTTACGACTCATCAAAACACTTTTATGCTCAGGACCTAAAATGTTGAAAACCAAAACAACAATCCAAACGTCGAAGACTAAAAGCCATATGCACGAAATACTAGCAACTGAGCTGGGAATACCCTCAGGACTTTGAATCAACGAGCAGTGACATCGATTCCGTGGTAAAAATAAAATTCTTTGATACCATGGCTAGTTCAGAATTGAAAATGTTGTAAGAGAATTCGGCGGGTGGCTTTATTCCCAAAATTATATTGATACCGAATAAATACCAAAGCATAGAAGAATTGGTTCAAATATATAATATGTAAACGCCATTAAAGGCAAAAAAATATATAAAAATTGAAAAATAATAAAATGATAATCTAAAATTACCGTATAACGAATCCCTATTTTTTGTATTTAAAAAGCGTCCATCTTATATCTAATTTTGGTGAACACTTTTTTTTACACTTCTGCAATTAGTATGAAGGTTTTTTGTCACTCTGAAGATTTCAATCAATTGAACTCCATGATACAGTTTCATAATTTTATACGAGAGTGTTTAATACTTAGTTTAATAGTATGATAATATTCAAAACCACCTTGTTTTACAGTTTTAAAACAGAAACAAATACATTTCTTCTGCTATCTGCATTATGTTCCCTTTAACCTATTTGTCATTGATAGCAAATTAGTATCGGTTTGTAATTGTATTGAATTGACTTTTATAGTGTGTGTTATACATAATTGGTTATCATTGTATTAATACTACATTGAAAATATTTTTCTTTTTTAAATTGATACCCTATTTAAGAAAGAACTCTACTAAAACTTCAATCATTCATCTATGATACTTTACCTAGTACTGTTACTTCAATTTCTTTACTTTTAGAAGTCTTCGATTGGACTGAGTATTTTCCACTGTCTAAAATATTAGCATCAGATATTTTTAGTTTATGTTGGTTTCCGGCTCTGTTAGTTGTGTGCCTCTCTGTCAATCTCAAAGAACCATTATCTTTATGCCATACTATTTGTTCATCTTTCCTTGTACCATTGAATATAAGCAAAACTGTTTCGCCCTCGAGGTACATAGTTTTGTAAGCTTGCAAGCCTAATGCAATAATTTTAAAAAAGATATATGTGAGATTTAAAACTAGAGTCATATCCCCGCATTTTACTGAATACAACGTTTTGGTTATTTCCGTTTGGTTCAGAAAATACTGGGGAACTGATTAACATAGAAAATATGAAAGAACGATCAAGGCAAAAAACGTAGACAATGCACAAGTAATGGAAAAGTAAACAAAGCCTTTTGAAGCATAATTAAACCTAAAATTACTGAAAACTAAGAAAATGACTTCAAGGATTCTTAAGGAAGAAACGAAGATAATCAGCGACACTTTTTAAGTATCAGTCTTATGGCAAGCACTACCAAAAAAGATTACAAGGTCTTGATCGGAACATGATCTAAAAAAAAATCAAATGAATTTTTATTCATAATATTTGTCTTATATCTAATTTTGTCGAAGGGTTTTTTTTCACAGTGAGAGCTGCAAGTTCGTGTAGTAAAAATCTCTCTTTCTGTTAATGACTTGGAAACCTATATTTATACTGGATAATTATGAATACCGCTAATTTTTAACTCCATTAACAGATTCGTAAGATTTTTCTAATTACAAAAACAAAAATGTAGCGACAGTATTGGAACAACAGCTTGTTTTTTCTTTTATAACAGGATACAGGCACATTATTAAGAATTAAATTTTTGAATTGACTTGACTCGACAATGATGTTGGAAAACTGTTTTATGGTCTTTTCAAGTATTTTTCAACATTTTAAAGGTAACACATGAGGTTATGAAAATAAATCATAAAATGAATAGTCAATAAGAAACCATCATTAAAAGATATTTAGCGGTCACCATCATTAAAAGATATTTAGCGGTCAATTTATGTATAAAAAACCGCCACAGATAGAGAAAATCTGGTGACACCAAGCCGAAAGCACTGAAGGAAAAAATCCTTATTGAAGTCAGTTCAAAAATAAAACATGTAGGTGTCCTCCAACATTGCAAATGTTGCACGTGTATCCCCTTTTTCTGTCATCCGACAATTTTACACAAAACATGCCTTGAGTAACCTATATTGTTTTTTTCACCAGGAACCATTTAAAAAACAATAAAAGACCAGTATGAATTAACACTAGTAACACCAGTTCGATCTTAAACATCCATTTCAGTTTTGTTTAATCTTGACTTTCTTGATTTTTAGTATTTCTGAGATTTCAAACACAATCAAGAAAACAAGACCAAAATAAGATATAATTCCTTACAGTCAATCAAGATTGGGTAAGACCAGTTCATAAAAGTAAGAATGAATTATTCAATGTTTAACAATGCCTATGTTGAACTGATCTAAACTGGTCTTGACCGATCTTAATTGACTGCCAGGCAAGATGTCTTGATTTGCTCCTGTTATCTTTACTTTGTTGAAAACTACGGACATGCAGAAAAACAAGACTAAATAAGAATGAACAAGACGAGAATGGCCGTTTAAGATCAAAATTGTGTTAGCAGTGTAAAAAACATTTTTCTGGCTCTATCTCTGAAAGGATAAGAGATAGTAAAATACATTAAACCTTAATAAGAGAACTGTGACATTATATTTTACATTTATTAAAAGACAATGAAACTTTTCATGTTAGTTTTTTCCTAATTAACTGTATAAACTTAACATAATTAATATGAAAATAATAAAGCTGTCAGTAAAATAAACATTACGCCACAATATTTTATGGCTTCTTTAAAACAAAATACATCATGTCTTGGGGTCTTGGGTACATAATAACCAAACACCTGCTCATGTAAAAGATGTAATATGAAAATATAAATTAATTCATGATATTTGCCATTTTTTTTATAAATTCGCCAGATTTCAAGAATAACTTAATATATTTTTTTATGATCATCTAATTCAGAAAATATTTTATTTAATGTATTCTTTATATTTGACGTTTGGTAAATGATACAGTTGGTACACTTTATTTATGCGGATTTATTCTAAGAGGTTTGTTATCGGTAGAAAAATTGTGCGACTCCTTATGGGAGTTATTGACTTTCGAATATTTGATAAACGTTACATTAGTTAAAGTAAAATACTCTGATATCAGACAATTAACAGACAAATAAAGAGGGAACATTTTATATGTTTAATTTATCTCTTTGATCTGTATTCTACGTTTTTAAATTTCCAAAATAACTAATGATTCTGGTTTTATTTCCGAATAACTATCTCAGAAATCACTCAAACATATCCACGCATAAGGTCACTCCCAAAATATTATGCTTCTTAAATGCAAAGAGAACATTTATAAAAATGGATACCTAACACAGTAGGTCACAGTTTTTGATATACTGCTTTGATTATAAACAATTTCAATAAAGATGCTATTATTTAACTTTTAAACATAACATCGATTGCATTAAAAAGGGATTCCAAATGTCTGCATTTTATACTTTTTGACTAGTTCAAACTAACTGCAAAATCATCCATTAACACATTTTCATAGATTAGTACAATAATTATCTCGCGGATTAATACACATGCGTAGCCAACTTTCCATAGCTAATCTAGTCATTTACTTCATACAGGATAATCCGAAGACATAATGTAAAATAAAATAAAACTTTTGTTTTTTAAATTTCCATTTTTGCGCTCTTTTTAATGTTCAACCAAGCTCTACTAACGGGAAATTCTAGTGAATTATGTCTAAAGGCTATACTATATATCACTGATATTACTTACCTGGTATTCTCATAAAAAGTATGTAACCTGAAATGAAAATAAACTGTTCGCTTGCAAAGGGAATGTATTTCCTACCAACATATTTTTTGCTTATGTGATCATGTAATACTCATTCTGAATAATAATTTGGATGCTCAAGACATGCACATTTCGTCGATTTACCACTAATCAGTTGTGCTCAAGATGTAATATTTTGAAAACCAAAACAATGTAGGATGTGTATAATTGGGCTTTTTTACCTCTATCACCGATTTCTATGAAATGATGAAAATGTCTTCCAACATTCAGAAATGTAGTCCCACCTTGAGTTTCCATTAATTACGAATACATATCAACTTATAAGTTTACAGTTCGAAACAATATTTAAAACAAGCAAAATGCACTGTGCATTAAACAAAACTACATGTACCTTAGAATCAGTTAATGCTTTGACGAGTTATGCTTTTATCTGTTTTAATTATTACTAATAACGCAATAATATATAATTGGATTTTATTTCATTTCCAATCATGTTCACAAAATAAAAGGCAATTGATAAAAAAAAAATACAGATATCTATCAATCAATCCAAACAGAATGAGGACAATTTGAATAACTAATTCAGTTATAAGACCCGTAAATGTGTCTTAGCAACAAAAATTGTTCCGATAAACATACATTAAGTCAATCTGCAAACATCACGATAATTTAGCTGTTATCTCTTGATATGAAAAACGTTGTACATACACATATAGAATTTGTTTGAGATTTCATATAGAGTTTTCAATTAAAAACAATTTATAGCTTACCTGAAAGTATACCTATAACTGTAATTGTGACTGGAATGCACCAAAATACATCCTTATTTTCAAATATGCCTGCAGAACAAAAACTATATTTACTTACACTAATGATTATTGCTCTTGCAATCGAAGGTGAATTACCTTTTCACTTTGGACAAAAAATATTTTGTTATTAAGAAATATACAATTAAACGCGATGTTTACTTTTAATGCCCAAATCTGTCAAGACGATATTTCGTTTTGTCAAATGCATAGTATATCTGATTATTTCAATGTAATCATACATTTATTTTTCTGTCAACAATTTAAATCCATATTCGAGCAGCATAAATTTCACTGGAACCTCAACATAATGTCACTATCTTTCTTTCTTATCCCGTAAGAAACAAAAAAAAGTGAAAAACATTCTTTACATATTCAAGTCGTCTTCCCGTTTTATATTTTTGTTACATGTATTTGACTCTAAACGTTAAGTAAAATAAATATATGATTCAACTCTGGTCTTAATTGAAAAGAATCGACAGTTCTTCTGCTGAAGGTTGGTGGTTCTCTTTTACCAAAAAAACTTGCCATCATTAAGTATTCGATAATGCTGAGAATAGCTTAAACCTCAATAAAGCAATCAATACAAGTCGACATATAGTGCAAGAAAAATGGAAACAGAAAAATACATGCTTTTGTTAAATCAACTTGGATAGTTAATTTTGGATCTTGATCATACGAGATCTTTTGGTTTACGCAATTTTTAATTATATTCTATATCATCTACATTTACCTACCATCTCTTTTGATCTCAACGCCTTTGTCGAAAAAGTATTCTTCAAAGAATTATATAATGCAATGGGCTTTCAAACTTTAATATCAATTACAAACCTCTTGAAGAATTTTCTTGAAACGAATCTGTTTTGTTTTTAACTTTTGCTAAAATGATATCTTTGTTTGGTCTGAAAAGGAAAGTGTCTTGAAAAAAAACACAGAAATATTCTCAGTTCTCAACTAAAATTATTAGAGTAACTAAACGGAATATATACAAAGTACCACATATTTATACATACTGTTCGACAAATTCTAGTTTAAATTGAAGCAATTTATTCAACGGCTATGACAACGTATTTTAAATAGTAGTCGAAAACATTGTTTACTTGACCTTTTTAACCCATTTAAGATAGATCAATACTAATATTTTTAGCAGATAGATTTTCCCATTTTTTTCCAGGCAGGATGTTGGATGGAATTTCATTTAAAAAAAAATAGGTCATCGTTCTTGATTTTGAGATAATTGAGTCTTAATGTTGGTAAATTTTATATAGATTATATAGGAAAAATCAAAATTTCTCGTACAATAAAAAAGCTGGCAGATAGAATAGTTGTTTAAATTTTTTAGAATACAATTTTGTAATTTTGCTATTTATGCATTTTTTTTCAATATTTTATCTAAATGACCTTCAGATATAGATTTTAAATTATATCAAATACTAGTTGCTCGTTGAAAATATATAGTTACATTCACATTTTGAAGATTCCCGAAAAAGATGCTCAGTGCATTAGGTATGATGCACCTTAAAGCGCACTGTATTTTTACCATCTCTGCGGTTTAGCTAACGATAGATATGGATGAGACAATAACAAATATTATTTGCTATGTTCATATATATATATTATTGCTAATTTATCGGATATATATCTTTGACAAAAACAGTTTAAATGTGTTTATGTTTGTAATGTATTTTTGGACACATATTTAGATATTGAGAAATTATGAAGTATTTGTTAATTATTTTGTTCGTTACATTGTATATTACTTGTTATTTGTACTGAAAACTGTGTATTAGAGTCAATTATTGACATTTAACAAAATAGTTTCCTTAAAGCCGCCTATAAAGTGTAGTATGAGATGTTCTACCTTCCAATTGAAGGATTCATTGTGACAAAGAACACCGACAGTTGGTCTATAATTAAAGATTTTAATTAAAAATGTTATGGTCGTCATCACGAATTGATTGTCCGTTACAGTGTTGGACATGTTCCAACTGTCGAAACATTTCATGTACCTCCACCGATTTGTGACTACCACCGGATTGAATTTGATGAACTTCACGACGGGTGCCTTATACGGGGGAGGAACTGCTTACCCTTTCGGAGCACCTGAGTTCACTCCTGGTTTGTATAGTAAAGTCAAGAAATACCAAAGGGATATTCGAAGGAGAGAAAAATCGTAACAACTGACAAAATCCGGACAACAACGAAGACAAGAACAAAACAATACATGCACTACAATTAAAAACTAAAAACATATGAACAACATGGACCCCACCAAAAAACCGGGGATAGACTCAGGTGCTCCGGAGCTCCGGAAGAGTAAGCAGTCTCTGCTTCCTGCAGGACACCCGCCATGCTGTCCATGTAAAATCCGATATGAGGAAGGGATAATATCAATGGAACAGGTCCATTTTCATTTGGTAAACGGTCTCTTCAAAAATGGGAAGTTGACGATTGGAAAGTCAAAGTGATCCCGTTTGTCGTAAAGTTTTGTATTCAACCTTCCTATGGTGTCAATTTCGAGGTAAAGGTCAAGATAAGATGCAGACTTGGCAGTGTCTGTTGTATCCTTAATTTCGAGCTCATTGGGATAGATGAGATGTAAGAAATTCCCAAAACGTGAATTGTTGAGTGATAAGGCATCATCTATGTAGCGGAAGCTGAAATTGTGTTCATTGGTTTTTAGTTTTCAGTGTTTATTTGTTGTGCTTGTGGTTGTTCAGTTGTCTGTTTAATGGATTGTGTTTTTTATTGGTCCTTAGGTATATCTGTCCTCTTTGCATGTGGAATTTATCCAAGATATCAGTTGTTATTGAAACAAAATATGGAACAACGGGTTATTATTAAAAAGATCAGAATTCAATATTTTACGGCTGCAGGAATGTTTGGAAATATTTTTAGAGAAGTTGACATCCAATCATGCAAAATATATTCGTCAGGCTAAGTTTTAATACAATGTATACATCAATGCAACTCACATACAAATAATATGTTGAAATTAGTGACAAAAAATATATTTACTAATACTTACAAAAAAGAGCAGTTGTATTTCTGATGAAAAGATGTCACATCATCAATACACGTATAGTCTGAAAAATGACAGCTTTTATATATTAAAGAACTTTAACAGGGTTTTAAAACAGTTGTAATATACCATGATCGCCAGCGTATGTCATTTATGTTTACCCGAGCTTGTAACAGACATTGGTTAATTATTGACTAACCTTGTGGTCATTTATAAACGCTTGGCAAAAATGGTAGAAATTACACAAAAAGGTCTATTCTCCGTACGTCAAAAAAAATATATTTACGCAGATGAACATCCAAAACAAGAAAAAAAAAGACCAAATATTTTTTTTGATTAAATTTTTCTCTTAAAGTTAGAGTTTTGCTTAAGTTTGTATGCATCTGGAGTATGCTGGACTGCATCTGAATATGGAAACAATATTTATATCGATTTTATGCTTCAAATATTAGTTTTAAGATAGTTTGGCAAACAGATTTTTAAAAATATATTATATATATTTTCTATTCCAGTTATGACTTATATAAGAATTTTGTTGAAGGAAAAAAAATATAATAGCAAAGGAGTTATTGGCGTCGCCAGGATCTACGAATTAGGACGTAATAATATCTCTCTTGCAAACCCGTTACTGCATCCAAAAATTGGAAGTTTTCTTAAATATCTCGGTAATCAGCACACGGACCCGCCATTTTCAATTGACACAATTACTTCAAAGAGTATTTCAAATTTGTTATTATCATCTAAAATCTCTGAGACTTACCACAGCACTTGCTAGAAGTCCACAGCTCAAACCTCAGAGTGCAACTACACAAAATTCCCCATTTTGATCATTTTAATATAAAACCTGTTATATTTAGCATTCCAAATTTTGCAATGTAAAATAAACTAAGGTACTTTTTATCATAACTATTACATAAAAATACATAAGTCAAACATGACATATATTTGATACCTCCAAGAATTTGTCGCATGAATCTGGTTAAAGATTCGTCACGGTATCGCAAAATTGTCCTTGAATTAACACTTGTTAGGATTCATTTTCGTTGAAATAACATAATTTGTTTCTGCGCGATCATTTGGAAGGTGGTCGGTTGGGGGTGTTGATGAAACTAGGTCAAACTTAGCAAATATTCGATGATGACATATAAGATAAAAGTCTTCCTGAATTATGAGATCAGATTTGTAATCTTTAAAACTTTCCGTAGCATTATTTTATATACAAATATTGTATAAGGTGTTAGAAACTTTATTATAACAATTTGCAAGAATGATATTCAGATTTAAAAATATCATATGACTTACGTAAAACATGATTAAACTGTCTATTCAAAAAATAATGGCGCTCAAAATTGTTTGCCTAATGTTAACATTACTACACTTAACTGTTTTGGAATCGATTTTAATGTGTCTATTCAGATTTTTAATGATATTCACAACAAGAAACCATAATATATTCGTTTCGGATTATTCCGTTCGTACAGTTTTTAAATATCGTACAATCGTAAATCGTTTAACATGCAACATGCGTAGCGCGGTTTACGTGTAACATGCGAATCATGAGTGTATCGTGTGAATCATGTGCATGTAAAGTACGAATCTTGTGCATGTGTTTTGTTGTGTTTTACCCTGAACCGTCTGTAATTGATACCGAAAACATACGCCTTTCATTTTGTATATATTTTATAAGGCATTCGAATTTCCTCTCAAATTCTGGTGGTTCTTGTTACCATTTATTACATGTTTGGTTCAAACCACAGGTAAAAATATAGGGTACTAAAGTGTATTTGCCTGAAAAAATATTAATTTAGATGAAATATTTTTCATAATATCTTTACATGTATTTTAATTTGAATGCATAATAAGTGATACCATATAATCATGGTTTATATACTGAAGAAATAATTGATGGCATACTGTGGTTTGTTAGGAGATTTTACCACTGTAGCCGTCATTTTGTAAATTTTAAATGTAGACGCAGGATTTCTGAATACATACGAATTGGAAATTACGTACGAGTGATTTGCTTTTAATGTGGCGTTAGAGAGAACAGTCACGACATGAAACAGATATATTCATACCAATTTTGACATAAATTTGATTTATAACTAATCAATTGTGCTCAAAGGCCAAAAAAGGATAAAACGAAATAAAATTCCACAAGTTAAAGAGCAATTGAAATATACCAAATGTACTCAATAGTTTTCGCAAAACTGTAATTTCAAGTGTCATTTTCGTGTTAATGTCAAAATACTGTCATCTAAACTGGTGATATCGGGACTTGTAGACCCTCCAGCAGCGATACCTCCTCAATTGAAATTATAAATCCCCGGTATCAATTTTGATGCATGTACAAGATGTGCATATGGTTGCTCAAAGCCTAAAAAGTTCACCATCCAAACAAAAATTCAAAAATCGAAGAGCAATATGAACAAAGTTAATCACTATATTCCTCAATTTCTTTGTTCGTCCTTTTTTCGTTTTTGCTGTTGTTGAATGCATGTTGAAATTTAAAATTTACTGTTACAACTAGAGTTACTGTGGTCTAGTGGGCCACAAATACCCCCCGCGCCAACTGCTTTGTAAACCTGTCAACATAATCTGTCCTTAACGGACTATTGATACCCCCCGATCATGCATCTGTTGAGCCCTCTGCACTTTAGAAAGTAAAAGATGTAAGAGGAGTAGATGGAACACCCTGCAAAGTTTCAGACCATTGATTTAAAGCTGTAAGAGGAGTTGATTACACAAAATGGGTACTCTTCATATAGAATATTGTTGGAAAATGAGCAAGTTCAAAATGCAAAAATGATGATAGAAAATCCTAACGACTTGCTGCAGGTATGTAGATCACCAGTAAAACATGCTGTGTCAAAATCTATGGGCGTTTGCAAAGTCGAAAGTTCTACCATCAGTCGAAGAGGATAAGTCAAAGTTCTTAA
This sequence comes from Mytilisepta virgata, assembly GCA_028015205.1. Classification (NCBI taxonomy): domain Eukaryota; kingdom Metazoa; phylum Mollusca; class Bivalvia; order Mytilida; family Mytilidae; genus Mytilisepta; species Mytilisepta virgata. The sequence goes on from CM051510.1 coordinate 7,778,601, forward strand.
AGGCGGGAGGGAGGGGGGAATAGACATTTCCTGGAAAAAAACTAAGTCCAAACTTGAAAAAAATTTGGGCATAGTGGCCCCTAGAAAATACGCTTTTTTACCCCCCTTCTCATCACCCAGACCATAATAGAGGGAATTAAGAGAGAGAGTGAAAGACAAGCTGGGACAAATTTCATTTATCCTACTGAAATCTTACTTGTCTTTGTGAGAAAGTGTTTTTATGTTAATAGTTGTTAAAATGATCTACATACCTGCAGCAAGTCATTAATCTGGAAACATTTCCTTAATGCAAATTGTAAAGAGCGGAGCTGTACTAAATGGGAATTCATTTTGAGCTATGATTGTGCACATCGTCAGCCGCCCTCGTTTTGTCCTCTTCCGATTTTCGGCACTTTTCCACATTTGTGAGACTTTACCAGTAAAATTTACCTCCGTGAGCACATGGAAATATTTGTGAGACTTCACCGACTGACATACATAATATAAAGGTTTCGCCTTTTGATGAAGATTGAAGGAATTTCCAAAGATCAGTGTATTCACGTTTGGCTGGCATGTTTTTTAATGGCTTCATCATGCCGCCATTAAATGATGTCGAGTCAAAATCTTATGAGCGTTTGCAATGACGAAAGTTCTACCATCAGTCAAAGCGCCGTGAGGACTTTATGCCCGGGCATATCGACATGTCGCGAAAGGTTCCGAGCGAACTTTGCGTTTTTCTTTTTTTACCGTTTTACTTAGTTGACGTAGGAAAAACGTTTAAAAGGGCGGAAGGCGTAATTTTGGGGTCTGAAAATCGTAGTGATAACGCTAAAATCGTAGCGGTAAACAGGTCCGAATAAGCTGTAACTGGAATTGATAACACAAAGCATGTACACGAGGTTCGGACAGACGGACAGACGGTCAGACGGACAGACAGACAGCCAGAAACCTATATACCCCCCAAAACTTCGTTTTCGGGGGGTATAAAAATGTAAAATACGCAAAAATTAAAAACTTACCCCAATTGTGCATAACTCTGTGCTTAGATGGTTTTGGCATAGCTCCTTTTGGTCATTTTGGTAATTTTGAATTGCTCCCCAATGATTTGGATTATTGTTTTAGATTTCAACATCTTAGGTCTTGGATACAACCGATGTGCACATCTTGTGAATCAAAATTGGTATCAAAGATTTTTTTTAATTGAATTTGGAAATTGAATGTTAATCTTTAAATATTTTAATACAAAATATAAGTCGAAAAATACCCGTTAGGAAGGAGCTCTATTAATCGATTATTATTTAGTCCTATAGAAATTAAACTTTTTTGCGTGAACGCAGAGTAGGTGATACAAAATCATCGCCCCCTTCATAACACACAAGTACTTTAAATCCAATGTCTTTGAAATTGGTCAAAACTTTAAATTTACATAGGAATAAATTAAAATGCACAGGTAAAAAACTAGCCCATTAAATAATGTATGTTTTACAAGTAGTCAAATATCATACTAATCGAATTATGATTGTGACGATGATATAAAGCGCTTTTCGTTTTGCAGTGAGAAGACCTTACATTTAAGCCATAAACGTAAACAAAATGTTATATGGGAAACACTGTAGTACCTACCCGGAGACAATCTTTGTTTCTTGCCACATAATTTGAAGTAACAAGAACAGTCTTCTTCTGATGGTATACAGCTGCATTTTTCAGTGCTATTATTTATAAATGCATATCCTTTGGTATAGTCACATCTACAACTTATGTCCTGAACTAATGTTCCATTGTCTACCAGCACTTGCCCCTCTTCATTGCAAGTTGATTTTTCATAAATACAACGCTTTTTATTAAACGTAGTGAATCGAAAGGGTTGGAAATAATCTGGTGAACAAGGCCGCCTATCCAAATATCCATTATTCAATACTTGCTTATGACCTATCATAAAGTGATATTCTTTAAATGCAAATCGTTTGATAGTATAAAATAACTATAACATTTCTATTCCAGAAGATAAAATAAAACAAACACTAATTGGTTATGACAGTGTAAAGCTGTTTATAGCAATTTCATCCTGTCCAATATCCTCATATAATCACCTCAACATTCGACGGCAACAGATATTTCTTTTCTAGTGCCGAAAAACGTAATCAGAGTTTATTTTGTTTTGCCATAACATAAGATACTGTTAGACCTTTTAGACCAATTAAATTATTTGACTTATTAACTAGATAAATTGTCTGAACAAATTGACAATCCAAACTTTTGCGCGTTTGCACACTTGTGTTTTTATAGGTTCCTTATAAAGACCAGGAGACGGCTTTCAGAATTCTCAATAAAAGACTGAAGATGTCGAAAGAGATTAATAATGTTGATATAACATGGTCCCTATTCCAATGTAAATAAATTAGTTTAAACTAAAGGAAAATGTCATTATAATCCGTTCTCTTTGAAGACGTTTTTATTTTGCTTACTGTGTTAATCTCCATTGGAGAAACCCCATACTCCACTTGTAACGATGAAAGAGCCTTTATATGTGTACGTTGTTTAGTACACTTTAGACTTCAATCAATACTTTAATAATATACCTAGCTGTTCTGCTTTTGTTTTTACACAGGCCTCTGCATCCCGTTCAGCAAGATCATCCCACAGACAAACATAACGTGATGTACTGCCACATTTTGTTATTGCCCTTGGGACCCAGTTTCCTGCATATGGACATGTTATCTTGTAAGCAGCAGCAAAAGTCGATAATACCTTTCAAATAAAAACAGGTAAATTGAATTGTCTTTCAGTAGCAGTTCATGCATTCTTATGAATCAAAATTGTAATCATGAACTATCTATTTATTAATGTACTCAGAAAAATATTGTTTACCTGTATAAAACGTCAATGGATTAAGTGTAGGCCGATAAATGTATACGTAAAAACTATAATAGTAACTGCGTTAAAACATTTTTTATTGTATGTTTAACCAATAGAAATTATGATAATTTATACTGGATAATCGTTTATCATTTGATCCAATTTGTTGTTTGATCGTTTATTCATGTAACACCTTTATTCTAGACTCAAAGAAGCAGTACATCAATATGAATGGTTTAATATGTATGAACAGGCAAGAACAATATTCCCGAAAAATTGTGACAAGAGCTTTATGTGCACATGCCAACTTGCACTCTTTCAATTCAGAGCAAGATACTGAGTCCTATTTCGGACCAGAACTTTAATTTATCTATAGCGCTTATCAACTATAAAAATACATGGTAGCTGTCTTCCATGAATGTAGCTGCATACATACATCTATCACATGTAATTCTTTTTATTTATTTAGATTTTGATCAGATTTAAACCGATTAAGTGTAAAATGTCAACATAACTTAATATCCAATTACACTTCCTAAGCTGCCTAACATAAGAACAACAATTTTGGGGAATATTATATATAGATATTAATGCAAGAAAATCCACACTCTATCGATCAATGGAAGAAGGTAAGAGATAATGATATGTCATGGTGCAATATAAAATACAATTAATAAGAGCTAATCATGCCGTATAATTTACCAGAAAGAAAATAATGTCCGTCATTGTTCTTTATCTCTGGACGTCAGTTCACTTTTCTTAAATATCTCCATCTGCAAATTAACATAAAACACTAGTATATTGATTTAAGCAATATTATTAACTGTAAATTCGGAAATTATTGCGATGTTTTTATCATTACAAAAATTCGACAGGGTTGTGATTGCAATAATTTAAACTCGTAAATTGGAATTTTTTATATGAATGAAGCGGGATTTTTCTCAATATTGCAAAAAATGAAATCGAATTTTGGTCTAAAATGAAAAAAATCGCAATAATAAATGCACGCAATAATTTCTGAATTGAAAGTATTACAGTCAATAAATGCGTTTACAAAAATGTAACTTTCAAATAGTAATAATCGATACTATCATACACCTAAAAATATGTACGCTTTTGCACATGTGACAGGTTCTCAAAGGTAACCAATCAAAATATCCATAGGGGTGTGATACGGGGTGACATATCACATTGGTTACCATGTGATATTGTTACCCAATGCATTTCCTACGGGGATGTCAAATCACAAGTGGTGTGATACTGATTAGAATAAAATGGCTACCCCACCTTTATTTTCTCGGACCAGTCTTAGAAGATAAATTAAAAATTTCGGAATTAATATGTTTCGGTCCGGATTTTGTAAAGAGTTGACTGTGCTCTACACCATTGTCTTCTAAAAACAATGGAAGAGGTCAAAGAAAATAGAATTGGAACTTTCACCGACACATAATCATTTATCGAAGGAATGAAAAACAAAAACAGCAATGTAGAACATACGGTAGAATTTGAGCGACTACATTGACTAAAAAGCCAATAAAATCCTATGGGTCATTGTAAAACGGTTGTAAAAGATACAAATCTAAGTACATGATCAATAGATTATGATCTGGCATTTTTCATAAAGCAAATAGTCCATATCACCTATCCGTGATGATATACATATCACCACGACTTGACTACGTATCACACCCCTACGAAAATCTGGTGTCGGACCACCACGAAATCGTGGTCGACGAATGACGACACAATACACAACAGACAAGATGGCAGACAAAGACGCGTCTGTAGCGACTACAATGAAAATACACCAATAAAAAGCTCATTTTATATTATATTGAAATATTTTGTCTCTAAGGTGAACACATAAAAATATGCTTTGTACGCAAGCGTGTATTACTGGATACAAAACAAAGTCAGATATGAAACTCTTTTCATACAAACATTTTGTTCATCTAAGTTTTAAAGAATGTGACCTCTATGTTTTTTCATATCACACCCCATACATGTATCAACCTTCGACCTTAATCAGATCCTCGGGCTGAAATGGGCGTTTATATAGGGTTTGACATGAAAAAGCTATGTAATATTTCATATCTATTAAATTTGGTACCTTAATACGGAAACATGTTTCAAACTAGTCCGTAATTTGCGATATTGCAAAGTGATACTGCAAGGTGATCCCAACTAAAAAGCTCCAAAACCATGATATGAATTCATACTCTTAAATATACATACGTGTACATGTATATATATGCATGTTGATAATGCATGCTTTACACCATGAAACAAACACATTTTATTATATCTCACGAAGCCTCATGCGACTGAATGCCGACAGATGGTAACAACTTGAGATATTTATGCCAACGTTTAAATTCAATTGTGTAGTAGTCTAAAAATATTCAAAAATATGTACGTTTTCAAATAGAATGGTTTTATATGCTATATATTGCAATACAATGGGTTTTAGTTACGATTCTCTATTATATAGCTTTTGAGAAGTCTATCATAAAAGTTGAGGAATATTTACAACATTTCCTTAATATTAAAGTGAAATTACAGTACATTACAGCATTTAACTGTGATGCAATATCATGTTTTATTTTATATTTGAATCTGCTAAAAATAATAAATCGAACCAAAATGATCAAGAATTGTTAATACAAACGAGACCCCCTACCTTAAATGTGTGTGAAAAATAAACTCATATTACTTACATACAATACGAATTTCTGGAAAGTGAACAACCTATATCTGCACACCCCAGCTAAATTTGTAATAACGCATTATTAAAGTGCTATTTGAACGGACCCGGAATGATATGGCCATATGAGACCCGTTACGTCAATGTCAGGCCTGGTGCGTTCGGAATAAGTACTAAGGCAGTATAAGATAAACAGATTAATACATGAACTAACATATATCGGGACCGGGTATAATCTTTAGTTTTAAGCCTCCCATTAGAGATATAGATATCAAGATCCAGGAAAGGGCACTGTTCATTGTTACTTTTAGCTTTATTTAAAGTTTGTTCAACAGGAGAAATTTCTTTAGAGTAAATACTGAGGTCGTCATTATTGAGATCCAAAATATTATCCAAATATTTAAAAGTGTTATCAAATTTTTGTATCAGATGTTTTTTCGTTGGCAACTTAAATTGTGATTCGTAACAATACAAAAACAGGTCCGCAATAATTGGTGTACAGTTAGACCCCATTGGAATTCCGATAACTTGGTGATGTACGGAGTCTCCATAGCGAACAAAATTGTTATCTAGTAAAAAGTCAAGTGCAGTTATCATATCAAAGCAGGTCCATTTGACATTGTTCTTTTGTTTGTCGTTCTTAAAAAAATGACGAAAAAGAGTTTAAACATATATATTCACATTCTGACTTTTTAAATGCCCATTTAATTAGGTATGTGTTTTTTTCCCAATGAGATTATGACGCAAACTGGTATATAGGGTAGAAAAATCAAAACTTTGAACAGATTCGCCAACTTGAGCATGCAATTTTTCAAGTACTTCTAACGAATTTTTGACGCTCTAAAAATAATTAATACCACTATTTTAGTAAACATTATTTTAAATATTTATTACCAGGTTTTAGATTTTACCAAGTGTACTAGTAAGTAGAATAGATAGTTTTGTGGTGGAACAATGGCAAAATGACAAAATGAATCTATATTTGTGAGGTGTTTTGTGCAGCTTCGTTGTTCATGTTATTCGGTTCTGCGTGTAAAGAGGCAGCAATAAGTTATGTTTGTTAACGATGTCATTTCCCGAAAATTGAGTCAGTTGGAATGTTGGTGAATTTGTGATTTCATTTCGCAAAACCTCATTACTGATTATTTGTCAACTACTTGTCGTTTTATCCATTTTTTAAAGTAAGTATTGAGTGAGTCGTGGATGATGTTAAGACACTCATTCCACTTAATATTTGACCGGGACGATATTTAGGTCCTTTTCTAAGGAATGATTTCAGCTCTCGGTCCTAGACTATGTTAAGGTCTCCTGTTATAAAGAGGACAAATATACCTAAGGAGCAATCCAAAAAAAATACAATCCATTAGACAGAAAACACCCGGGAAGATAAATGAACAACCACAAGCACAACAAATTAACACTGAAAACTAAAAAACAATGAACAACACGAACTCTTATAAAAACCAGGAGTGAACTCAGGTGCTCCGGAAGGGAAAGCAGTTCCTGCTCCGTATAGTGCACGCGTTGTGAAGTTTAACAGAGTCAATTCAGTGGTAGTCACAAATCTGTGGAGGTACACGAAATGTTACGACAGTGGGAACATATCCAACATCATCTTAGATATTGGAACACTGAAACGGTCAATCAATTCGTGATGACGACCGTAAAATTTATCAAACCCTTGTTAAAAAGCTTTTGTGACAGCAGTGATCCTCTTTGTTGATAGTCGTGGTAACTCACGCATGCCCTCGAATATCGGATAAGCTGAGAAACATAGACGCCAATTGCAGGCGATGCTGGTCTATTGCTACTCAAGAAGGGAAAGTTAACAATAGGAAAGTCAAGACATTGTCTGCCATTCATGACTAATATTTTGTTGTTCCTGCAGACAAGGCCCCTAATAACATTGTTTTTGTATGCAAAGGCTACTATATTCAATGCTTGATTAATGAACTAGGGATTGCTAGTTCACTTGGTAACCCTACCTATAAGGCTACTACACTTCAAAGGAAGAAATAACCGACAATCATAGATCGGTCTTATCGTCATTTGGTATTTCTATCAAAGATGATGATTGTGATCTTCCTACCTTGTACTGGATACCCAAGTTACATAAGTGTCCATACAAACAACGTTTTATAGGTTGATCTGCCAAGTGTTCTACCAAACCATTGTCTCAACTTTTAACTTCCATTTTAACAGCTGTCAAAACGGGCCTCCAAAGTTATTGTGAGACAAGCTATTCAAGAAGTGGTATCAATCAAATGTGGATATTAAAGAACTCCAAAGACTTAAAGGGATATTTTACGATCTCGGTCCATTTCAGTCTGTAACAGCATAAAAAAACATTTGATTTCTCTACCCTCTATACCACCATTCCTCATTCACAACTGAAGGAGAAGTTGAAAGGTCTAATACATCGATGCTTTCAAAATAAAAATGGCAACAAAAGATACAAATACTTTGTCATCGGTAGAGATAAATCATACTTTGTTAAAAACCACTCTAAATCTAACAAAAGATATACAGAGGACGAAATTGTCCTGATGATTGAATTTTTTATCAACAACATATTTGTTCAATTTGGTGGGCGTGTTTTCCAACAGACAATTGGCATTCCTATGGGTAACAATTGTGCGCCACTACTGGCCGACTTGTTCCTTTACTAATATGAGGCAGACTTTCTTGGCGGGCTTCTTAAGGAAAAACAGAAGTAAGCCCGTACCTTTAATTTCAGCTTCCGCTACGTAGATGATATTTTATCACTCAACAATTCACGTTTTGGGAATTTCTTACATCTCATCTATCACAATGAGCTCGAAATTAAGGATACCACAGACACTGCCAAGCCTGCATCTTATCTTGACCTTCACCTCGAAATTGACACCAGAGGAAGGTTGAATACAAAACTTTACGATAAACGGGATGATTTTGACTTTCCAATCATCAACTTCCCATTTTTGAGCGGCAATATTCCAGGCGTATGGAGTATATATTTCACAACTCATACGTTATTCCTGACAGAAAAGTTGCTCAGACAGGGGTACTTTGCTCTTAAGCTGAAGTCATCCTTATTAAATTTTTATGGGCGTCATCATGACTTGGTTGACAGGTATGAAAAAACCGTTTCCCAAATGAAAATGGACCTGTTCCATTGATATTATCCCTTCCTCATACCATATTTGACATGGGCAGCATGGCGGATGTCCTGCAGGATGCAGACACTGCTTACTCTTCCGGAGCAACTGAGTCTACCCCCGGTTTTTTGGTGGGGTCCATGTTGTTCATATGGTTTTTTGTTTTTAATTGTAGTGCATGTATTGTTTTGGTCTTGTCTTCAGTTGTCCTTCGAATATCCGTTTCGTATTTCTTGACTTTATTCATCACGTTTGTCCTAAAGTTTTGTCTTCAGATGTCCCTCATTGTCTATTGCAAGATACAAATCCAAATATGCGGACTTTTATGTATCTGTAGTATCTTTAATTTCAATTTTACTGGGGTAGATGAGATGTAGAAAGTCTTGGAATAACATGGGAACTGGGGCCATACATGTATTTGGAATTACCGCAATTTCATGACGTATTTTGTTATTGATAATCAAATTGACAACATATGACAAAATAGTTTACAAATAAATACTTACTTTAAGTTCGGAAGTTCTGTTGTACTAAAAATAATGGTTTCCCAAAACATCTTATCGTACCGTTCCAGGAAAAATATGATATATTGTCAGGCATCTTATTTTGGGATTGAGATGTAAAGAATTGTATTCTGAAGGTCAAGTGTTAACATTTAACCCATATTTAGTTATTAATATAACTGCGTTTTTGATTCTTTTCCAATCTAGTGATTTTTCCATTGATTAGGTAAGTTTAAAAAGGGTTAAGATTAAAGTACATTTGTAAAGAGCCCGTGAATTGTTCTGCGAAAAACTTTTTATTCCGGGTATTTCTACAAACTTGACAAAGGTAAACATTATAATTACCTATTAAGGTGTTTATTTACCATCAACTATATCTTTATAAGGTAAGGTGAACATCATTTAAATCGTTAAATGATATTAAGCAAAACCACATATCAACACTCGATTAAGTATTATGGCTATAGTAATTTAATACAACACGTATACACATGAAACTGTAACGCCGTGAAGTTTTCGTCTTCTGTTTCTTTAACTTCACTTGTTCATGGTTTAAACTATTAATAAGGAGCGTGAGAATTTAACACTCTATTATATTAAAATATTTTAAAAAATATTACTCACTACCCCCACAAAAAAATCGACAAAATCGATAATAGGAATGGTCAACAATGACAAACATGCACAAATCAATCAATGTCCGGCAGTCTGAACCCTTGAAAAAATATAACAAAAGAGGACAAAACACAACATAATTAAATATAGTCTGACTTGATTATTGTTTGTACAGACACTGAACAGTGATGGGATTACCCCGGTCTTATGGGTCTAAATTATATTACGTACAACTGCACTTGTATTGCGTATTGTTTTATACGATTTATACCGTTACGATAATGAATATAGCAGATATAGACATGGGTTATTTTGTAAAATTATAAAATTATGTGTAGCAGAGGCAAAAAAAAAGAGGACAAATATACCTAAGGAGCAATCACAAAAACATAATCCATTGGACAGACAAACTCCGGAAGACAAACGAACAACCACAAGCACAACAAATAAACACAGAAAACTAAAAACAATGAACAACACGAACTCTTATAAAAACCAGGAGTGAACCCAGGTGCTCCGGAAGGGTAAGCAGTTCCTGCTCCGTATACGGCACCCGTCGTGAAGTTCAACAAAATCAATCCGGTGGAAGTCACAAATCGGTGGAGGCACATGAAAGGTTACAACAGTGGGAACAGGTCCAACATCATCGTAGATATTGGAACACTGTAATGGTCAATCAATTCATGATGACCGACGAAATTTCTGAAGTGATGACATCAACTTATCCCTGATAAAACCCTGGTTAAGAAGCTTTTGTGACAGCAGTAATTCTCTTTGTCGAAAGTCAGGGTAGCTCAAGCATGCCCTTGAAAATCGGATAAGCTGAGAAAAATAGACGCCATATGCAGGCGATGCTCGTATATTGCTACTTAAGAAGGGAAAATTAACAATAGGAAAGTTGAAGTCATCACGTTTGTCATAAAGTTTTGTCTTCAAATAATTTTATGGTATATAGGGAGTAAAATAATGCAATTGTAAGGATGAAGATTTAGTAAGTGGTTACCAGCAAGAGATTACACAAAGTTGGACTATAAAACAAAAAGAGCCCAATTCACATAATGTAGTTGATACGAGGTTACGATATACCCAATTCCCGTAAAACATGTTCCTTAACATTTTTTGTCCTTTTTCATCAATTCCATAAATGTTTTCCTCAATTTTTGTAATAACCCCCCCCCCAAAAAAAAAGCCCCGTTTTTTCCAATTCCCAATAGCGTGTTATCCTCCGCACCACTGTTATATGACCGAAATTTTGCCAATGAATACATTTTAAATTGAATTATTTAGTACGGTTGTATATATTTAATTTATTATAAAGATGCACATATCACAATGAGTTGCTACTAACGAGTAATAATAATTATGTGAATATTCAAATGATTTGCTTCAGATGAGCATTAATAATACCGTTTTTAATTTTTTTAATTAACAATTTCTATAATTTGCTTACAGGTTGTTTATAATTCAAAGCTAATTAATAATATGTATTGGTTCCGTCTATGACCATGGGTGTTTATCGGACATTTTGTAAGATAAAACCTTCCCTTTGACGTTGAATGCAAATAATTTTATTTTCTGCACGTTTTGTATGTGCCTTTCGGATATACGGAGATATACATAGCATGCGATTTATGATCCGTTGTTTATTAGCTGGTCTATAAATTTAAAATTTTTAAGCCGAAATGGATAAAATATATTTCTAGCACATGCACAAATGACATGTATATGTATTTAGCTACCGATAAATAAATGGAATTATAGTCGTGAAAACAAAGATGAGGAAGATTTACCACAGATACTATTCTCAATAGTGGCAAGGCATACTTTCGATGACGATTTTATTGGTAAATATTTAACTCAAATTAGAAGTGTTCGTTTGACTGTCATGACTGTTAAATAAATTTTACGTGCATTGAACCACACATATGTAAATATAATGTTTTTAAATTTCTAATCGTTGGATTAAATCCAAAAGAAAATGTACACTGGAATGAAACGAAAGTTGTAAGAATTGCTGCTACTCATTCGTAGTTGTGATTCCATAAAATGTTTCTTATCAGAACGATTTTTCCTATTGTCATGGCAAAAATTGCTGACAGTATTTATCTTTGTAAACGCTAAATCTCCTAGTTTACACTTGAGTGAACAACCTGACGCAGTTACACAATCTACCAACGAACCATTGCTAATGACTAAACAGTGTTATTTGTTTAGGGTAACACATAAGTTCTGTTAAATCATATACTGATAATTAAAGAATAAATATCAGAATGTCCGCTAGACATTTTTTATTGCTGGTAAATGTCATTCATACCATACTTTTCAAAACATCTGTAGACATGTTAGTCTCATTTGTAAAATCAGACAAATTCTAGTGAAAACAGAACTACAGGATATTCATTCAAGGGTTAATAAAGATGATTTGACACATTCTGTCAGCAATGAATATATGCTATAAAATAGCCAGCAAATGTGTAAATAAAGAATGTCAAGTATTATATTAAAAACATACCGTAATCAATGTAACTTCCCCAATCCAGTCAGTTTAGCTCTTAGTCGTTATTTTACACCAACTCTACACCCTCTACAGTCATATCTGACGTGCGCAGAAACAAGAATGGTTGTTTTATATGTACAGGTCATTGTATAGACGTAGGTATATAATTACATAATAGTCATTTAGAATATTTGGTGCATTTAAAGTTTTTCTATTACTCTAATTTATAAATAAATGACACTGAATTAATACATGTTATATTTAGAATGTTTCTGAGTACTACAATTACCAAGTAACTGTAATCAAGAGACGGATATAAAACGTAGATGTGAAGGACAAAAACAAACAAGCAACAAAAATAATATGAAATAAATTATGAACAACTTGGACTCCAAAACGCAGGGTTGAATCAGGTTGTGCAGATGGTTCAATGTCTCTTAAACAAAAACCCAAATTCTGCTCATGGGTATACCTGGTTTAAAAGGATGCCACCCGTCTAACCCTTAAAACACCGAACTGTGAATTTAAATTGTCATTTTAACAATCGTTCTATAAACAATGACTTAAAGAACAACACACACATAAAGCAAAACACGATCACAAGAATGACACTATTTTTTTTTATCTTTCTTGTTGAAAAACTCTTGAAGAATGTCTGACTCGTATGAGTTATGAAACAGATAAGGGGAAAGAACAAATTTTGTTATTATTATACACGTTGTCTGTGCAAAAATCTATCACCCCAACTGTTCAAGTACAATGTTGATAAAAAAAAATCTAACATTTTAAATGATCTCGTTTTCGGTGTACTCACTGCTATAGTTTGTGTGTTGTTGGACAAAGCAAGGTTTATCTCTACGAACAACGAGAAACATATCTTTATTTTACATTTTCTTTATGAAAATATTTTAGTTTTTCATGTGGCATGAAAGAATATATCATGAAGTTGTTGAAAGCTTAAGTGAATTGTATGGCAAATACCGGTGTGTCACTCTCCAAGCCAAACAAAAAAAAAAACAAAAACAAAAACAAAAACAAAAACAAAACAAAACAAAAAAAGAAAAACAAAACAAAACGAGATAACATCTGTCGCGCTCGCCCGTTATCAAAGGGTAATTAGTTGAATAAATTGCATATCTCATGTTTGTATTAGAAAACTTAAGTCAAGTTTCGATTCTTTACGGATTTCAAATCTCACCTGTCAACTACACGGAATTTTATTTACCGACCACAAAATATGTAGGTAGAGGGACAAGTGCAGTTACTAGAGGACATGATGGACAAGATAACATTTCCGGAATATCTGAACTGTAAAGTTTAAAAACCAAGTGAAAAACGTTTTTTCCCGGGAATTTCAACAGAAATATATAGTTATATAATTTTTAGTGACATACATTTAAAGGTTTAAATTGCACTTGTTTATCACTCGTATGTTGAAAACAGTATTGAGAAAATACAAGTGTGTTCAATTTGATGATAGACAACGAATTTAAACCAAATTTTATTCGTGTTTTATTAACATTTATTATACTTTATGTAAATTTCTCTACTTTTTATTCATGTTCATTGGGTTTGCAAGAATGTGATATTTTACTCTATCACCCGCTAGAAAAGAAACAGTGGGTGACAATTTTTATACTGTCACCGCTCGTATAATTCAAGACATTCAGTATATAAAATAAATAAATAACAACTTTCTAAGAGGGTGACGGAGTATATTGTAACCCCGAGAAACATCCGCCTTGTTACATACTGCCTGTAGATGCGCAATAAGATGTGTATTCAACTTCGCCTTGGTTTTTGACAATGTTTTCTCGGGGTTACAATATATTCCGTCACCATCTTAGAAATGTATTGTTTATATAATATATCTACTCGTTGATAATTTAGAACCTAATTCAACACGGTAAAAAATAAACTTCGATCACAACAAGAAAACTTTAGACGATATTTTTTTACTCTAATAATGAAAATGTCTCCGAATATGTAGAATGAAAATTTCCGTGGGAATTCACTATGATTAGATCTTATTTCTGTTAATCGCGCACTATTTCTATCATGTTAATCTAATAGACTACACCCGCTATGTCAAAATATTGATCTAGAGAACTATAGCTCAATATCTGTCTTGAGACAACCCGAGATAATTGTTGCGTAGTGCTTGTCGAATGGTCTATTTTTCATACTTTTGATAAATAGTAGCCGGTCGGCACACTGTTTGTGAATACAACTCTTGACAAGGTATATTTGACTCTGATCCTAATTGACAATGATTTCCATTTTCCTTCCATAGTTCCAAGAAAACGTTGCCGCTGATATTGTTATATCATCTGGCCTAAAAGGCCATGTAAGCTTTTGCTATCACTTTGATTCGGTCGTCTGTCGTCCGTCCACAATTATAAAAAGATCTTCTCTGAAACCGATCTTCCAATTGGGACAAACTTTGGTGGAATGGTCCTTGGGATGACCCCTTCCAACATTGTCTCCGGCGTCCCCGACTACCAGCCGACAAGGCTGCTGTGAATAAAAATTGAAAAATGGCCAGTTGGAACCTGACTTGACAGCAATGGTCCTTAGACGGTCTTCTTCCACCATTATGTCCGATGACCCGGATGATCAAACAGGATGGCCGCTACATCCCAACTTAGGATAACATAGGCCCCTGTGGGAAATTCATTTAAAAATCTTCTTGTCTGAAACCACTAAGCTATTTGGAATAAAGACTTGGCAGCAATGGTCATTAGATGGTCCCCTTTCTGAATTATTTCTGACAACCCGGACTGTCAAGCAAGATGGTCATCACAGCCGAACATAGTTAAGATAGAGAAAATATGGGAACATTCATTCAAAAATCGTCTTGTCGGAAATAACAGAGCCAGTTGGAAATTCAACCAAGATGGCCGCCACAGCTGAACTTAGTTTAACGTAGGACCCTATGGGAAACGTCATAAAAAAATCTTCTTGTCTGAAACCACTAAGCCATTTGGAAGCACACTGGCAGAAATGGCTCCTGGGTGCTCCCCATTCAGAATTGTGTTCATTGAAAAATCTTCTTGTCTGAAACCACATGGCAAATTGAACCAAAGTTGGCATAAATGTTCCTTAGAAGATCCTCTTTCAGAATCTGTTCTGATTCTGAATGTCGACGAAGATAGCCGCCACATCCGAACTTGGTTTAACATATGTCCTTATTGAAAAATTCATTTAAAAATCTTCTTGTCTGAAATCACTTGGTAGAAAAAGGTTCTTCAATGGTCCTCTTTCAGAATTGTGTCTGATGACCCAGACTGTGAAAATAAGGTGGCCGCCACAGCCGAACTTAGTTTTAAATAGGACCCTTTGGGAAAATTCATTTAAAATCTTCTTGTCTGAAACAAATAAGCCAATTGCAACCAAACTTTGCAAAAATGGTCCTTTGATGGTCCATTTTCAGAAATGTGTCCATTTACCCATACTTAGTTTAACATAGGACCCTATGGGAAAATTCATTTAAAGTGGAACTAAAACGCTTATAGCAAGTTATTTTCGTTTTATAGTACTAAATAAACGTATAAAAACGCAAAAAAACCGATGAAATTTGGTCAAGTAATAACGGAGAAAATAGCGAGTGAAGTTGGATTATTTTTACCTGTGGGAAATCCAATCAGCGCTATTTCCGGAAACAGGGTTTCCTCGCTGAGTGACCCCGATTGACCGGAAATGACGTACAGTGCGGGCTACTCTTGAACTTGTTTACATTGACCAGAAGGAATATATTATGGATGAAGACAGCAATGCTAGTGATTTATAATAGTATAGCCAATAAATTTCAATAAATGCCCCCATATACATATATATAAAAAGAATGAAAGTGAAAGATATTTTGAAAGGTGTGTATAACATAAATACAAATGGAAGACCATCTTATAGGAATAAAAAACAAACACTATTTTTTTAAACAAGCAAATATAAGACACAATATTAATTGATAGTTTTAAAACAGATGTTTTACAAATAGTGATATAAGTTACTGAATAGTAATATAGATTTTGATGTAGAATTGTAATGTGTTTTTTTTTTTATTGAATTGACAGATTCATAAAATTTCAGAATTTTCTTATAAAAATATAATAAATTTTTTAGTTTAATCAGAGACATATATGTAGAGAGGGATAAGTAATTTCTTACAATCCTTGTTGTAATAATAAAAATATGTAGAGAATCATTGGAGAAACTGCACTGTACACCTAAAACTTTAATAAAAGATTTTGATGGATTTTAATAAAAAAAAATTATTCAACTTATAAAATAATTCCCACATTTGTAGAGTTATAATTTGGTTAATATTGGTTATGGGACTTTATGCTCTTTGTGTAATTTGAATTATAATACCAGTCAAAACTGGTTTTCATAACACCTTTCTAATGACTTTGTTACCGATATATTGATTTACTCCACAGGTGGTAGGTGCATGGCCAAGTTGTTATTTACCTGATTGGAGGGATTAAAACTTTTGTTTGATCTTTATTACTAGATAACAGGATGTTAATTAATAGGTGCTAAAACTTTAACTGTTTTAATTACCAGGATTAAAGGTGATAAATATCCATCCACATGTTTACTAATTTGTTTTATATCATGAACTAGTTTTAATTTTCACAGGTGTTTAATACTATTTAGGGGGAAATTAAAATTTCTTGCACGATTGGAAGTGTCATATATATATATTTTTTTTATAAATAATGAATAAATAAATACATATTCTTTTAATAAATAATTAGACATTCAAACTTTGCTTTAGCTTTACATTGCTAATGAAATAGAATGTCTTTAAAAAAAAAGCTACATTTTTACCCAAATTATTTTCTGCATTATCAGGATTATGATCATGAACATGTTATATAAATTGAGAGGTAGTTATATCATGGAAGTACATGTATTGTTCTATATTGTATTATTTTACCATAGTCAGCAGACTCTTAATATTTGAAATTATTATGGTTACAAATGTATAACTTTTATGCTCATAGAAAGAGAAAAAAATTCAGAGGGACATGGGACCAGAATAACTTTTTATGGAGCTACACATTTCGCTATAATAGCCTCTTATTGTACTACAACTTATGTTAGCTTGTTGGCTAAACTTTTCAAAGTCATGTCTGCATTTGATATAAGCGGCCTTACATGTACCTTCTACTTTCTCCATTAATAATATTTTTAAATAGCCCTATGTTCAGGATGTTGGTAACTGTGGTGGTTTGAAAAGAAGGGGTGTAAATCAAACACAATAACTCTAAAAATACCCTTAAATATACCCTATGTATGATGTAAAGGTACAATATAGTTATACATAAAAAATTTTGATTCAACAGAAGAGGCTGCATAGGCTTAATGTAGGCTTATTCTCACAATGACATTATGATAATGCATTCATTTTCAAACATGTGCATATATACACATAAATTTGATGTATATATAAAGACATATGCATGGTATATAAAAACAAATAAGATCAGACATGTTAGAATTATTTTTTCAAAAGTATTTTGGTGCAGACCGTCACTATACCATGTATACTGGTCATGCTGGTTGGGATAAATGCTTGGCACTGAACCTGGCAATAGTCTCTTGCCGTTATGAGCAGATAAACCAAATAACTCCTTGAATCTCAACCTGTCAACCTCATAGCATTTTTCTGAGAAGTGTTCTGAACATATGGCTGAGTGTTTAGTTGGCACAGTAAAATCCACACGGGTTAGTTTTACAAAACGAACCCACAAGTTACGTTGTCGGTCATCTTTTGGAAAAGCGTGTTGAGTATGTCCCGTTTTTGCAGAGTTGCTGCATCCCGCAACTGCACAATTCCTTCCCATTGTTGAATTGTAGATTTAAATTAAGTACAATGTTTCATCAAACAAGTGTCGGTGAATATATAAGAAGCACTGTCAATCGATAGTTGTCACCAATAACGTATAAACAATCAACTGAATCTGCTTTCACTTTGCAAATGACCTGTACCTATTTATGTACGAGATCTGAACCGCACACTACGTCACTTCCGGCGACTAGTAATATTTGAGTTTTTTAACAAATCGTTCAGGTGTGCAAATGACGATCGGCCAGTATTTTGCTAATATCTCGAAAACTAAGTTACCGAATTTCATCGGGTTTTTTGCGTTTTTATACGTTTTTTTAGTACTATAAAATGAAAATAACTTTCTATAAGCGTTTTAGTTCCACTTTAAAGATCTTCTTGCCTGAAACGACTTGGCCAATTAGATGCATGGCGGCAATGGTCCTTAGATGTTCTTCTTTCAGAATAGTGTCTGATGGCTGAGACTTCAAACCAAGATAGCCGCTACAGCCGGACGTATTTTAACATATTACCCTGTAGGATAATCTATTGAAACATGTGTCGGATGAACCAAACTGTGAACAAAGATGGTTGCTTAAGCAGAATAGTGTCTGATAACTGAGACTTCTAACCAAGATAGCCGCCACAGCCAAACGTAATTTAACATATTACCTTCTGGTATAATCTATTGAAACATCTTTTAGTAAGACTTTTAGTCAGAACCACAGAGCCAATATTCGAACCAGGCATGGTAACAGTGGCCCTTAGATGGTCCTCTTTCAGAATTGTGTCGGATGAACCAAACTGTGAACCAAGATGGCTGCTAAAGCCGAACTTAGTTAAAATAGGATCCGATGGCTGATTGGAACCAGACTTGGCAGCAATGGTCCTTAGATGGTCCTCTTACAGAAATGTGTTCAATGACCAAGACTATCAACAAAGATAGCCGCCACAACTAAACTTAGTTTAACATAGGACATATGAGAAGATTCATTAATCAGCTTACTTGTCTGAAACGACTAGACCAATCGAAAAAATGGCAGCAATGGGCGTTAGATAGTCTTGTGTCAGAATAGTGTCCGATGGATCAAACTGTCAACAAAGATGACCACCACAGTCGAACTATTTTAACAAAGGACTCTGTGGGATTATTTATTGAAAAACTTCCGAAATTAGCATAACATACAACGCTATGGGAAATTCTTTTAAAAATGTTCTTGTCTGAAACAACAGAGCCAATTGGAACCTCACATTGTAGCAGTGGTCCTTAGGTGGCCCTTTTTCAGAATTGTGGCCGTTACTTTTACTGTTAACCAAGATGGCTACTACAGCCAAACCTAGTTTAAATAGGATCATATGGATGATTGGAACCAGTCTTGGCACCAATGGTCCTTAGATGATCTTCTTTCATAAACATGGCCGAAGATCTGGACTGTTGACCAAGATGGCTGCCACAGTCGAACCTAGTTTAACTTAAGACCATATTGGAAGATTCATTTAAGATTTTCTGGTTTGAAATTACTGATTGGCCGACCTGGCAGCAATTTTCCTGTTTCAGAGTTTTGTGTGAAAACCTGGAGTTTCCTTAAATGTCCCGTTTTTACAAATATGTCTGATAACATGAAACTCTAATCCTACTGAACAAAATTTAGCTGAACTTGGCAGCAATGATATCTATCCTATGATGAAGACTGTCAACTAAGATGGCTACCAATAGGTAAAATAGGATTGGGTGGTTATAATGATTTTATGGCTGCTGATTGGCAAATTGAAACCAGCTGAGCGATACAGGGTCATAAAAGTCTCTAGTTTTTTAACCTTATAGCTTTTCAAAAACATTTAAAGACTTTGGTGTTATTTTTCATGACCGTAAATCGCAATACATGTATAAAGATTAGAAATTATACTTTTTGATATAATTATTCAAATGGTCCGAAATCGAATCGGTTTCAAAATATAAAAGGTTTTCTTAAAAAAATCAATTTGAAACAAATCTTGATTAATCTTGTTAAAAAAATTTCATGTTTGTATATATATGAAATATATATATGACAAATTTAAAAAAAGACCTGTACTTATCCTGAGATTCGTCTTGCGTCAACCAGCTTCTTTAACACTGGATTTTGGCAGTCGAAGTAAGAGCACACTCCATATTAAAGCTTGAACAATTTCTAAGGATATTAACACATGTGTTACCGAATTTCGATTTGAATTTCTGTCCAGAAACCGTATATTTCCAAACTCTTGTTATTCAACTTTTCTGGTGACACTGTAACATTATTTATATCAAGAAATTGTTTCTTATAGCTATCTATGTTATAGAAATGAAGTATAAAGTAAGGTGCCATGAAACACCAATAAGTCCGTTCAACATCAAAGAAAATTAGAATTAGCCCTGGATCCTCTCTACACCCTTCCACAACTTAAAGTGTAATAATTCTCAACAGAGGCTTTTATATTATTCAGAATGCATAACATACAGTACACTGTTACTTCCGATCCCGACACTCAAACGGCAGAGAAATGCTTGAATCTTGAAGTGATTTCTGAAGACAGTTGGATAAATAGTATTTTCTAATGAGAGTGGGGTATATTTCAACAAAAAGACATTGTTCTTGCAACCTTTTTATTAGTTTTACTAATCCATAGAGCAAAGATAATACAACATCTAACATTTCCCTTATATAAATTCAATTCAATTCAATTCAAAATTGACTTGCGACAAAAAACATATATACCATTGAAAAACAAATGAAACATAGAACAAGTTTAATAATACTCATAAAAAACAAGTTCAAAGGTCTTCTGTCCTCAGTTCTAACAATCTTTTAATAAAATAACCTGTATTTTTCACTTGCTGTGGTGTTGATGGAGTACGAATATAAACTAAATTGTCATTATCATTCATTTCATCAAAATTTAATGTCACATTTCATACTTTTGCTCTTTCACTATAGTCTTTTCGTAAATTTGAATATTTTGGGCATTTTAGTAACAAATGCCTTCCATCTTCAATTACATTAAGGTTACAAAATGTACACTATCTGTTTTCTCTTGGAATTTTAAGACATCTTTTTCAATTTGCAGACGATGATCACTTATTTTAAAATTACCTAAGCCCCGTCTATCATTTGAGTTTAAATAAAATTCTGCGTCCAATTGTTGTTTTATTGATTTATATAAATAAATCTTACTAGTATTGTCTATTTTGTTTAGTTTTTTCATATAGATATTTTGATATAAGTTTAAAAAATTTTGCTTTTAATTATTAATTTTTTGTTCTTGCTAGCTGGCTTTTGTCAATCCCATTTAAACTATTCAATCTACATCAATTTCTTTTGCTAAACTCTTAATGTAGGTAAAGAAAAATATTTTTACTTAATTCATATAACGAAGGATTAACATTAATTTTTAACAATCTTATAAATAAAGGTATACTTTGGACTTTAATAAATAATTCTAAAGGGTATCTACCTACTAGGTATTTAAAATGTGAAATATGAAGTTTTCCTAATATGTTTTATTTGTTAAAGAAAAGAAATACATTTCTTTTCCAGATAATCAGCACGTTATCTGGATTTAAATAACGTTATATATGCATCCTTAGATGTGACTTTTGAGTTATATATTGCAATAGGCTTGGCCATGGTGTAAAATAAGCTATTGGCTACATATATTGGTAGATTATTTAAAGAGCTAGTATAACATGTATACGATTGGATTGAAAAAATGACTTTTCTTGCTTATTCACAAGTTCTTTCAAGCTATGTTTTAAGTTACTATTACGTTTAACATTAATTTCTAAAAAAGAGTATTCTGACACATTTCGTAAAACTTCATTTTTATATTTAAACGTTTTATCAACTTGCCTATTTGAATTTTGAAAAAATCATAGTTTTTGTTTTTTTTATTGTTTAATTTTATCTGCCATTTATTGCAATATTTCTCTAAATTATTAGGCCATTTTGCAAACCCTCCTCATTTTTGGATAAAATCAAGAGATCATCCGCAAAAAGAAGACAACCTTATTTGGAATTTATAATATCAAGTGGACAGAATTCCCTTCTTTCACTCCTCTTGATAAAGAAAAATAATATGCAATTTTTGGTATTTTTGGCAGACATTGTACCCATGTACAGTTTTTCAATAATGTGAAAATAACTTCTTGCTAACCCCACTCCTATATAACACTACACTGAGTCTAATGCCTTTTTTAAATCAACAAAAGGTGGAAATAAATTCTTCTTTTTGTTTAAAAGTGTTTTTAAGAAAAAAATGCTATCAAAAGTTCTGTAGTTTTTTTTTCTAAATCCAACTTGGTTTCCATTTATGACATTATCTAAAATGTAACTTAATGATTCTTTTAAAACAGCATTGAACTATTTAAACAACTAACTAAAGAAATACCTCTGTAATTGTTAGGGTACACTTTTTTCTTAATTTTTATGGAGCAATACAATAAATTATTTTTTTTTTCAAATAGATGGATACACCTGGGTTATTCTTTTCCATGCGTTCACTTATTGTTTTTACTTCTTTGTTGATTTATTGTTTTATACGCGTGTTTATTTGTAATTGTTCAATTTTACCTCCATACAAATAAAATAACAAATTTATTCTATAAAAAGACTCAATCGACAAATCAATCAATAACAATACATAAATAATCACATGATACACAAGGACACGTAAGTATATTTTATATACATTTCTGTTTTATTCCTTTTAAGGATGTAGAATTCCCCTGAAAAGTTCTAAATCCGAGTTTTTGTCTCACCTTCGCCTCGGAAAAGACAACTTCTTGCAAATCTTGTCAGTGTTTTTTAACAAAAAATTGTGGTTTTGAATTTGATCTCTTGGTAATTTGGTGATCTAATTCGGATTTGTCTTGTGCATGTGTGTGCCGACCTTCATTGACCATACACCCATTCTATTAACATTTAATATGTTAAAAGACTTATTTATACATGCAATTCAATGATTGTAAACTAAATGGTTCAAATTTAGAGCTTATGACAGAAAGTTATTGGCGTTGTATTCACCGCATTCCTATAAGTAATTATATATTTCGGGTTAATAATATAACTACAATTTCCTTTATTCAATAAATACAATCAAAACTGCCTATAAAGGGCACCCAAGGGACCAGAAAAAAGTTCTTTTATGAGCAGGAGCCCTTTATACAGAGGTAAATTTTACATACTTTGTTCATGAATGGGACCTTTTCACTGTGCCCTTTATAGACAGTGATTTGTTATATAGAGGTGCCATTTAAAGAAGGTTTAACTGTAACACTTTTCTAGGTAAAACGTTCCTTCCGAGAATTTAAACGAGAGGTAAATTGTTATATGCTTATATGGTAATAAATTCAGAGTTTTAAATTGGTTTCGTTTTTGCAAGTCTAAGATAACAAAAAGGACATTTAAATACTTGCTCGGCTGGGATGATGAAAAAAAAATCTAAACACCTTGACTTGTATAATATATCGATTCCTTGGACTAAAACGTACATGTATACTCTTAGGCTTACGATAAGCATTAAATTGCCCAATAGACCACCTTTTTTATTTTTTTTAAAATTTGGGTTTTTTTGTGTGGTTGTCTCTTGGACATTCATTCCATTTTCATAAAATATCTTCAATAAAAAAATAAAAAAATTAAAAAGGAATATATCAGCAAAACATTTAAATTTTGATCTAGCCACAGCTATCAGTTTTCAAAGTAATTTGGATAATATGAGCGTTTCAAAAGAAGCTGTTTTTTAAGCCCATATGTTGCCATTAGTCACTTATATAAGCTATGATTCATTTACCTTTGTAGTCCTAGTGGATTACCTGGCATATTACTTACTTGGTACCTCGAAATAATGTTTTGCTCATAATCTTTGGCACAGAAAATTCTGATTGTACTATTTACATATCAGTCTATTTCACATTTTGTAAGATGCTTCGTGGGAAAATCAATTTTTTGCTTTCTGGACTCCTTACGGAATATACCCACATGGCGGCATGTAATGTTTGACACCTTAGTTAAACTGCATTGTGTTTAAGGTCCTTGTAGTTTTCATTAACTACTGGAAAACTCTGATACATTTTTATCCGTATTTGTTGCCACAGAGAAAATACCAGAATTCCAAAACCTTAAAAACAACTTATATGATCTTTATATTAATTTTCATGATCTTATCTTAAGTAATGTAAGAGGAGTCAGTGGACTCTTTTTCCTTTTTTTTAATCCTTGAGGATCCTCCTCACAGACGTCGCATTGAAATTTTCGATACTATTATATACATTATTTTTTCACTCATGATTCTGGCTTCGCAAAATATATCAAAATTCCAATGCCTTTGTCACAGACAATTGTAATAGTGTTATTAACCTACCAATGTTGATGATCCTATCCTAAATGTAACAGATCAATCGAGTTTTTTGGACAATTTGGGTAGAATGAAATTTTGGACATCAATGGTCATGTTTGCATATATATAATATAATATATAATAATATATAATATAAATGTTTCAGCTTTTTATCCCTATAGTTTAGAACATTTCAATGATTTATAACAACTGGTTAACAGAAAGTTCGTTTTCACCTATAATTCTGCCCCCGAGGGCGAGTATCAAATGTTCGAAACACTAATTAGTAGACATTGTATGATGTGTCAAGATTCTGTGATTCCTGGTTACTGAGGTCATTTGGGACAGACGTATGTTCAGCCAACAGCAAACCATTACCGCTTTAAAGACTTGTTTATTCAAATTTCGGTTTTGAACTTTTTTGGAAATTTTAAATCAACGAAATTGTTTTTTTTCCAATCCACTAAAATTGATGTCAACGAAAGCAACTGAATTCACGGTATCTAATTGTCACCCGTTCAAATGATATTTCATATCAATCTTGTATATTCATTGATTGTTTTTTACTGTTGGTATTATATAAATAAAGTGTATTGATATATTTATCACTATGTATTTTTTGGATATTCGTTAGGTGGTCACCAGTACATGAGTTACGGGCCATCCTATCACTATTTCCTCCTATCACTGGTACATTGTACAAAGACAAAACACTTACACTAGGGATACAACATATTTAAAAATATCTTCAATGTAGAGATGATGGCCTTATACTATAAAACTTGACCCGACGGATTTTGATTTTCTCTTCAAGACACCCAGTGGAGAACATGCATGGCTAAAATTCAGATTCTTGCATTCAACAGTTCTCTAGAAAAAGATTTTTGTATTCCCATAGGGTCCTTTGTTAAACTAAGTCCACATCTAGCAGCCATGATGGATGACGGATCGGGACCAAAGTAATAACACTTGATCAGCACCTTGTAAGGAATCTGTGTGCCATGTTTCTTTCAATCCATTCATCAGTTCTCTAGAAGAAGATTTGTGTACGTATTTCCCATAGGGTCCTATTTTAAACTAAGTCCCCAGCTAGCAGCCAGGTTGGGTGACGGATCGGCACCAAAGTAATAACACTTGGTCAGCACCTTGTAACGAACATTTGTGACATGTTTCGTTTCAATCCACTCATCAGTTCTCTAGATGTTCAGAATGTGAAATGTGAACGGACGGCCGGACGGACTTAAGCGGTTACTCGACATTCTTTCGCCGTTGGCGATGCAGATAAAAAGGGATCTTATAATGACTTAAAAATAAAATCTTGTAAAAGTATGTTTATTTTGTATAATTCTGTTATAGTCGCCATTATGTTTAATTTATATAATTTTGTAACGGAAGAAGACTAAGATAAAGTTGCATAACTTGTGTCCAATTCTTTTTGCTGTACATTGGAAATAAAATGTGTTTAAACTAAAACTAGTGGTGCATTTTAGGATTTCAGGGACACGCCAGCAAATCCCGTAAATAAAAACTGGAGTAGTATATGATCACAGGCAAAGTCGGATTTGTGGAGGAGCGTGGAGGAGCCGAAAGTGAGGTAAGTCACTGGAACCCGGATATCGTCTGCGCATGTTCAGGCGGATCCGGAAGTGGATTTCGTGCATGCGCAACCGGAAGTAGTGTGTTTTCCCTCCATTTTCCCATTATATTTTTACGGAAGTGATGTTCAGTGAATTCAGATTGGATTATCTCCCATTTTCCAGCGCCTCTCGGTCGTCTCTTGGTCTTTCATCGGTCTGGATAGGGTAAGGGTCTCGCAACGAGTGTCGCGGGACTAATACTCTCACTGTTATGTCGACGTCCAAGAGTATACGCAGTACAGAGGTACTGTTGGATTATCTCCCCCTTTCCCGCAGGTGATTTTTCCAAATGCAGGATTGGATTATGTCCTCCAGCTGATGCTGTCACCATTAGGTCAATGGAGGGATGTCCATAGCAACCGCCTTAGCGACGGCGGTCCATTTCATTGCTCTTTGCTGTTCATCGCAGTTTTTTCTCTGGCTCTTTGCTGTTCATCGCTACTCATAATTACACTCGCGTGCTCATTTCGGTTTTTTTGTTGATACTTGTCGCTGTTTTCGCTGCTGCTGCTCCTGCTGCTTGTTGCTGTTCGTCAACGCTGTTTTTCTCCTGCTTTTTGCTGTTCATCCCTTGTCAGGTGAGCTAATAAAAGTGAATGAGGTTCTCTTGGTAGAAAATAAATACATTATATGAAAGACACTTTACAGTGCTAAACCTGGACGGACCCGACATTTATTTTCAAGTTTTATTTACGGACAGCACACTGGAGTTCCATGGCGCAAGCCAAATTTTAAACACGCCATTTGACCGTTGAAGGAATCTGAGGATAAGATTACAAGTGATATTCCCCTATAAAAAATGTCTTATTGAATTTCAACAAAACAAAGAAATTTACTTTTCTGGATTCCCTTCTCATACATTTAAAAGTTGGTTGTTAGTTTGATCCACAAAATGCGATGTTTTGCATATCTCTGGTCTATTTAAAACATTTAGGACTGTTTTAATTCTTTGCGTTAAAGGTTTTAAAAAAAGTTCATCTTCGTCTTCTTCTATTTCCATATCTTTTATTTTCTGAAAGGAATCTTTTTTGCCAATTTTCTGGTATTTTTGTCTGGAAGCAACAATCACACACTGTTCCAGTAATTTTGTGAAAGAGAATTTTTCAGCATGTATTATACATCTCATGGCTTTTTTTGATTTAACATCATCACCACCTTTCATTACTATGTTGGCCAGAAAAGAGTCAATTTCTGTCTTCATCTCCTCTGTCTTATATTCTTGTATTAGTGGTAGGATCTGACTTCCGTAATCTAACTCAATGTTTAAATTTTTAGAATATTACTAAGCTGCCCCTATTTGTCAAGCATACTTAAAATCTAAATAAGTGGACGTGTCTGAAAATTTTACCAATACGGAACTCTACTTGCCAGATACAAATGTCTACTTGTCCACTTCTAAAACCGCATTTAAATTTTTCTTAACATTATATGCAAAATTTCCAAACTTGTGTGGACAATTTGTTTATTTTATATGTTCAAAATGTGAGGTATCATGTGAAAACAATATCATGTCATTTTTTTCTAAATCTCACCTCATCTTTTCTTACATATACGATAGGACTTTTGCACCCAAACCTGAGTTTTTATCACTGTTTGCTCATAAGTTGATAGTTTTAAGTTTCATCCTTATTAAAGTTTTATGGGTGTCAACATGACTTGGTTGACAAGTATGAAAAAACAGTTTCAACAAAATTATTGATTGATTGATTGATTGATTATTGCTTAACGTTCAGTGGCCAGTATTTCAGACATGTTCAGGACGGAAAGATGTTAATCAAATAATCAGGTTGGTAGGTGCCTAAAGTGGTTCACTCCGGGATGTGAAATTTAGATGCTATGAAAAAACCGTTTCCCAAATGAAAATGGACCTGTTCCATTGATATTATCTCTTCCTCATCCCGGATTTGACCTCGACAGCATGGCGGATGTCCTGCATGAAGTACAGACTGTTTACTCTTCTGGAGCACCTGCGTCTACCCCGGTTTTTTTGGTGGGGTCCATGTTGTTCATATGTTTTTAGTTTTTAATTGTAGTTCATGTATTGTTTTTGTTTTGTCTTCGTTGTTCTCTTGAGTTTGTAAGTTGTTACGATTTTTCTCTTGTTCGAATATCGCTTAGGTATTTCTTGATTTTACTTGTAAACAAACACTTCTCTGTTAGTTTTGGATAAATTCATTTCATCGATTAAAAATTTCTGCCAATTCTCTAAGCTTTCCATAGACATCAAACCAAGTTATAATGACGCCCATAAAACTTTAATAAGGATGAAACTTAAAACTATCAAAATATGAGCAAAAAGTGATAAAAACTCAGGTTTTGGTGCAAAATTCCACACATTGCTACTTGCAAATGAGCACAGTTTGGGTAGGGATTGTAATGTTGCCTTTCATCAAGCCACCTACGGATCTCTCCGGAGATTTGTTGCCAGGGTTTTTTAGCGTGCGAAGAGCGTGGCCTCTCTTTCAATCGAACTTCGAATTTGATGTCCCCAATTCGACCGGACAGACCCTTTGTCTTTGTGCATCCTACACAGGCACGGATGCCCCTTTGAAATAGGTTTTCAGTCGGATATGGGTTGCCAACAAAATTAAAGCAAAAACTTAAAGTCGTTTGAAAATCTCAAAGGTAGCTTTGGTTTACATCAAGAAAAGAAAATGTTAATTATTTCTAGTTGTTTTTCATTTTAACGACCAATAATCCTATATTTCAAGTGATTGAAAAAGAATAAAATGTAGTAAAAAATAGTTATTGAAATGGATTAGTAGCTATAAATACAACCACAGTTACATCTTTCAATCTTGCACTTAATCTTGAAAAAAAACGTTTTTGATATAAAATAGAATTTCTTATAATGATATTCGCCTTGTATAGGTCTCGTTTGCTTTTACACTCTACCTAGCTTTGAAAACAAAAACATTGCAACAGTTATATAGTAGAAGTAATCTTATTTTATATGTTTAATACCATCGTGTAATATTATATGTTGTTTATTTCAGACAAAAAAGCAACATGTGTGATTTGTTGACTGTTTTACACATTAGATCTAATTATAGTACGACCGTTAAGTAGTATAAGAGACTAAAGCTGTTTACCACATCAGAGAACTTGAGGTTTTTTTCTCATTTTTAGTAGCTAGGGTCCATGTTGTTCAGGCTATAGATTTTTTTGTTTTGTTCCATTATTCTGACTTTGTATTTTCATTGAATTTTGCATTTGTGGACTTTTCCCCACTGTTTTGTCGCTTCTGTATTCTTTTGTCGATATTTGGTGTTTTGTTTTTATTGCATTGTACCGTTCAATATTTGTGTTTTCCTTTAGTTCCTAATCTTGTCTTTAAGTTTTCTTGTAAATCATGCAAATGGTTTATATAAGTTTATTGTGTTTTTCATTGTTGTTCATGTTGCAAATAAAGATATTGTTGTTCTTATCTCAACTTTTAAAAAGCTTTCAAGTTCAACTATGTTTCCGAGTTAGAGAATTTAAATCTGCTGTTTGAATACATTAGTAAACACGGCAAGTCTCAGACGAACGATATCTACCAGTATGCTTCTAGATCATGACTTCCAACACTGGACATAAACATTAGCATGGCGGTTGTCTTATAAGGGACAGGAACTTTCATTAACATATTTGTGTACTATATCTATGCTTTATCAATAAATGAAGCTGCCAAATAATGATTAAAATGAATGTAAAGACAAAAGCTAATGAACAGACTTCAAATTGTTGTGGTTACCTTCCTTTTTTAAATAATACACAAACATCACATGCCTATGCCGACTGTATTTTTCTGGCCGTAACAATAAGCTTCCAGAAAAAAGAAAGTGTATTTTCAATAAATGTAGAAAAACAAGGAACAGATAGGGGGTTAAACGTCAAAAATACAAAATATTATCTCCAAATTGTACCCCCAGCTCTGGTTGGTAACGACAAAATAAATCAATGGAAGCAAAAATATCTATAAAAAAAAAGACAAACTGAAACCGAATGATTTGTATTTACATACTCATATTCCTATTCTGTACTAAACGTGACTGGAGATGAGACAGAATTTAAAACAGTAAAATTTCTAGTACCTTAATTAGGGGTTTGTTTGGGTCAGTTTGGCTATCCGAGAAAAAAGTACAATTTTGCAATTTAGGCTTCCAAATGAATTGCACATATTAGAAGAAAGGAAGAACGCTTAATTTTCACCGTATTCTTTGCAATATTGATATTTGTGAAACTCATGATTTGGAGATAAGGCGATTATTATCAAAAGTGCTGAAAGTAAGTATTTCTTCTAATTTATCAGCCGCCATATTAAACTTAAACTAGAAAACTGTACTGTCGGAATCGACAGTGATACCGCAACCCTGTAAGTAAATAGGGGGCAGGTACATAGAGTAAAAAAATAGTATGCAATAATTCTATTAAAAATTTAAATCAACAAACCCAATTAAAAATTAAAAGAGCTTAGATTACAAATTTGAAATTCCTCCCAGGTGGACCCTAGGTTTTAAAATCGAAATTCTAAAACCTTATTGCATATTTAAATATAGTGTAGGACAAAATTTTATTTAAATAAAACATTTTTCGAACATTATTTCACGAATGTGTTTGTTCAATTCTTGTTAATTACTTACAGTGACGTACAAGTACCAGTAAAGCTACAAAATCCGTTACGAACCACTTTTTTTAATCTTTTTCATAACAAATATTTTTTCGAAACACACTATGCAATGAGAATTGTGTATATCGAAATGTGTGAATCTGTGTACATGTACATGTAATATTATTTCACCATTGTGTTTGTTCGACTCTGGTTAATTACATACAGTGACGTACCAGTAAAGCTACAAAATAATAATCCAAAGATACTAATATTAGATATAGTAAATTTATACTATGCTGTATACGACGAATTTCAAGGAGTTACTACTCATCAGCAGCATTAAAACCGAAACATTTGGAAGACCAAAAAAAACCAAACTTATTTTAAACAAGAAGTACTCAAAACCAGAAATACCGAAATAGGAAGCCACATTTCAGCTTAGGAGATATACCGTGTGCAATACAAGGAATGAACCCTTAGTATTTCTATTATTTTTGAATTTTGCTAAATACTGGTAATTTCTGTAACAAATCAATGAATAATCATGTCAGACAAGTCTGACGACTGGGTTGGCGAATACCCTCGGGGACCTAGGGTCAATCATACAATTCAACATTATCAAGCTATAGACTTATCCACAAAGGATGTTGTTTTGATACAGTTCTCAAGTCATTAAGATGCCATTTTTGGAATTAATATTGATTCACTCATAGGGTCTTAGCAAAGGAAATAAACACATTTATTATAAAACCAGTTGTTGGCATGATACGGGTTATCTTCTGGTATAATTTATGATGGCATGATACTAAACCTCTCACGAGAGGGATTGTGGCTGATTTGATAAATACATAATCTTTCGATCAGGTTTCTTGAGGTCTGGAGTTAGCATGTCAGTTAGCTGCTTGTAGTCCTTTGTAAATTTATATTGATCGTTGTCATTTTGCTTAGTTTCCTCTGTTACCTTTTCTAACATCGGATTCGGACTTCTTTTGGACTGAGTGTTTTTGTGCGTATCGCCGTGTGTTTATGCCAAATTGGCCAGAGATATAAGGGGAGGATTGAGATCCCACAAAACCTGTTTAACCCCGCAGCATTTTCGCACCTTTCCCAAATAAGTAACCTGCTAGCCTTTGTTAGTCTTGTGTGTTTCTAAAATTTTGGTTCATTTGCATGTTTCGAAGTTTAGTGTGCCGTTCATTTCACTGAGATAGTATGCAACTAATCTATATAATATTAAATTCACAAACGAATAGGTGAAGGAGGAGTTGATGTCACAGAAAGTGTAGCTGACGGGCGGACGGAGACAATCGCTATATCCCCGATCTTTCTTCGAAAGTGCGGTTATAATATTGGTCATTATGTCCCAACCTCCAGAGCCGTGTTTCACAAAAAAATCGTATGACTACGATTTACCATACGTCTAAGCTGGTGCAAAGATGTCACAGATACGATAATCTTAGTCGTACGATCTTTTATGAAAAGAGGGTCGGACTCCTGTGATTAAGAGGAGACACTTTTTTTCAAAATTTTTTCTTCTGATTTTTATCCCTGCATTTTCTATATAATCCCTTAGTCGACAAATTGTGGGCTGTAATTTAGTTACAATTAAATTTCCTTTCAATACGATTGTAATATGCCACTGCATGTATTCACAAAAACATAACCCACAGTTCAGGAATATAAAGAAGCGCTAAGTGAAAAATGCACATTTCTAATTCCTTCATGAGAGATGGGTGACTTGAAATCTCTCAAAAAATTCCGGGTTTTGTTTTACATAGGTGTGAGATGATGAAAATGTAATATTGTTTTTCAACATAAAAGGGTATCGATATATTTCCGTGTTCAATGCTATATGTGGGATGGATAACAATGTACGACTGCGAACACGGATTTAAAGCGGTCTTGAAGACGTAAGTTGGCGTTTGCTTGTAGATTTCTTCAAATATGTGAGCAAAACAAATAATATGGCAGAACTCCGGTAAATTAAAAGCCGAACCATTAACCTAGACCTATTGAAGAACATGTCAAAATTTTCAAAAACGTTAATCTTGTTGAAAACCCCACGAAAGTCCACAATAATCTACATAATAAATAAAATGGTAATGAAGGTAAAATAATGTCATATAAAATCGATCACTTGCTACGGATCATACATTGGTCCAACATATATTTTACCGTATTTTGTGAATATAAGAATTATAAGTCATTAGTATTCCTGCTACCCATAAATTATAAAACATCAGAGACACAAATAATGTCAGCTTCAAATCCGTGTCCCAAGACGCACATGATCACCGTCCCCACAATAGGCATTGGACACAATTTATAATATGCTAATATTTACGAAAAAGTACACATAAACCATGGTTCATAGAACTGTGGGTTCAAGAAATTGTGCATTTGTCTTTTTCTCCACTAACTGGCTCTGAAAAAAAAAGAAAGGACAATATTTACATGCCTTAACATTTTCATTTCAACATTAGGCACTTGTATTTCCTGATGTCATTCTTGTCTTAAGGTAAGTAATATTTTTATATTGAAGGACAACACGGTGATTGGTAGAAGTTATCTATATTTTGTTCAAACTTATAACAATACGTACATTTTATTTTGTTTTCTTTCAACGTTCTGAAATTTAAGCTTAAATCAAAGTACTAATGACCAGCACGTTTAATAGTTTATTGCAAAAACTAAAAGCCATACAGCTTATTGTCATAACATATATACGTCAATTCCCGTTATCGCACAAAAAATCACCAGAAAATGCAAAACAGTTGCATGTGCCTTGTTCGTATTCAGCTTTTATACACCAGAGTGTCAGGATAGATAAACCAGAAGATTTGAGTACCGGTTTAACCCTCACCACTGTTTAGTGCCTGCACCAATTCGGACTATCATGGCTCTCTGTTATATCTATGTTTGTGTTTTGTGTTATTTTTTGGTATTTTGCGATTATTGATTGGTATGTTATCGATGCATGGTCTTTCCTGTTATCCATTTCGTTCTTTATTTCGTAAAACAGGCATATAATAAAGAGGATTAAATGAACGATCTCATTGATTACGTAAACAGTTTTCCGTAATGTACGTACCTTGCTGTTGTTGTTGCAAGAGCTTTTCATTCATTTGAACACTACATTCGAATTTTTTAAGTAGTTCATTTTGTTCTTTTTGCTGCTGAGCAAGTTGCTCACGGATTTCATTTCTTTCGGCACCAAGTTGTTCATCATGTAATTTTTTTAATTCTTCGAGCTGCTTATCATGTTGCTTTCTATTCTTAGAAAATTGTTCGTCGTATTCTTTCATCTGTCTATCTAGTTGCTTATCATACATTTTTTGCTGATCTTCCATTTGCCTTGACTGTTCTTCATCAGCTTCAGTAAGCTGGTTTTCTAGGAAAATTACTTTTTTTTCTAAATGGGTTTTCTCTTCTTCAAGTTGTCCCATTTTCATGCTCATTTCCGATATCTGGGATTTAAGATGAGGCACTTTAGCTTCTAATTCATTCTCCAGTCGTTTATTTTCTTCTATTAAAAATTGGATCTTTTCCTCCAAACTTTTGGCTTCTGCTTCTTTTAGTCGCATTTCAAATTTTGCTTCAGACAAAAGTTGTTTAAGTGTCACTGGTGAATAACCCTAAGAACAGAAAATAATTGAATTGCAAGTATTGTTATACGATAATGAAAGAATATGAAGTATGTTTCAATGTGTCTGTATTATGGAAAACAGATGACAGGGTTATGAATATATTTTTCTCCTATTCTTGACGTCTTTAATCGGTGGGACAAAAATACATAATATTTTTAACCACTTCCGGGTGACTACATGTATGCATGGGAACTCCTGCCATTCATTTTTACGTTTATTGGAAGGATAAACTATAGAAGATCCGAAATGGCGTTCATGTAAACAAAATGCGTAGCAACATCATTTTCTTGAAGTTTTTGTTGAAAATCATAGGAGAAACAGATCCCACTTCAATTTACTCGTTCTGCACAACCGATAGCTAAAATCTAGCGTGTTCAAATTCAAAAAATTAACTATCTTGGGTGGAGAAATTCCATAACTCACTCTTACCTGAAGGATAATCTATAATTATATGATTGTATATTTGCCAAACATAATTACCAAACATGAATAAATAAGCACGGCACCAAATTTCTTTCTTGGTTTAGTAATTAAGTTTATTATTAATTTTTATGGTAAAAAAACTAACTAAATCAACTGCAACGTTCTTGCCACAGAGCTTTTAACAACAGTTGTTTTTCATGCCGACATCATAATTTGTGTCACTGATTCTCATAAAAATAGGAATTTGACAAGATTTCTTTCGGAATTTTGTACAACAAATTAATTATACTTCCGCAAAAGGATACATAACATTTAAAAACTAAAAATCAAAACAACAAACTACAACCTTGCTCACTTCATAAAATTTGCCGCCATTCCCTATTTTTCTTCTGTATACTTAGTTTCTAAATTGAAGTGTCATATTTTGTGTTTTCATCTCCTTGATCTTTTTGTAATGAAAGGAATGAAGGTCAGGTAGAACATTTAAGCACGTCGTACCACTATGTACAGATATATCTTGTGATGAAAACATTGGTTATATAACTAAGTAAGAAACTATTAATACAAACCCAATTTATGGAATTTAAAATGAAATGTAATACAACAGCTTCACAAGATTATGTAATGATATTTGTCAACCTGAGAGACGAGAAGAAAATGAAAAACTATCTCTCTCTCTGTCATAATTAAAAAAAACATGAAAATACAGAAATATGAAACATGCCAGAGCTTAGAGAAAAGATGAATGCGTTTATCGATCCCAGAATTAAGTCATTTACTTTTGAGTACCTTTAGACAAGTTGGATATAGTTTTAAAGGTGAAACAAATGTACTCACTTTGCTTGCCACTGAAAATAAAAAAAAATAAAGAACAATAAAAAAATAGATGAAAAATGTACTATCATCTATTATTAAGTGCTCAATTAAAATGTTGCATTTTAAAGAAAATGTTTTGTTTTCAAAAAGAAATTTCTTAAATACCGACAATGTGCTGTCAAAGGTGGCTAATTGTGAATAAATCTATGAAAAAACCCAAAGGTCACTGATGTTTGGACCTTTGAATTAAAATTTGGATATTGACAACAGCCTTGTCCAAAAAGATATATCATTGATATGTTCTTCATGTAAGAAATGTTATTATAATATTAGAACATCTTTTCGGGCAAGGCTTTTGTTGATGGTTGTTTTGACCAAAATCTATGTTGTGAAAACACTCAGTTTTCTTCAAATCATTGATTTAGCAGACGTGCATTGAAAGGAAGTTTGTACGAAGATTGAATGTAAAAGGTACATCTGGGTTCACTCCTGGTTTTTATAGGAGTTCGTGTTGTTCATTGTTTTTAGTTTTCTGTGTTTATTTGTTGTGCTTGTGGTTGTTCGTTTGTCTTCCCGGGTTTGTCTGTCCAATGGATTACGTTTTTTTTTATTGCTCCTTAGGTATATTTGTCCTTTTTGTACCATAAAATGATACAAATTGGAATTTGAAATCTTAATTTAAATTTTTAATCTCAGGTGGGACCAAATAATGGCTGAAGTCATATCATCTGTAACGTTGGTGCTGTTAACGTTGTCCACTCCTTACTCGGAAAGAGGAACTTCAGACATCGTTACTTCCCTTGAAAATACATGTACCAAGTCCAAAGCACGAGACATATGTTGACATGGTCAAGTGATTTACTGTTTGTGGACTTTTTGTCATATTACAAACTGCTCAGAACTTTGTCAGGATCGTTATCACGAATTCTATAAATTTCACCAGCATGTTTTCTCGGGAATTTCGGGAATATCGTCGGAAGTGACATTTATACCGATTTTAAAGCTAACTATAAAAATGTTGAATTTGAAATCCCCTTCCCTCTAGCGTGCGTTTTGTAAATTCGTGAAAAATGTTGAAAATTATGGACGACCCCTTAACTAGGATAAACCTCTTCATTTTATTATTTGTAATCTTTATAACTAAAAAGGACAAATATACCTAAGGAGCAATCAAAACAAACGTAATCCATTGGACAGACAAACCCGGGAAGACAAATGAACAACCACAAGCACAACAAATAAACACAGAAAACTAAAAAACAATGAACAACACGAACTCCTATAAAAACCAGGAGTGAACCCAGGTGCTCCGGAAGGGTAAGCAGTTCCTGCTCCGTATACGGCACCCGTCGTGAAGTTCAACAAAGTCAATCCGGTGGAAGTCACAAATCGGTGTAGACAAATGAAAGGTTACGACAGTGGGAACAGGTCCAACATCATGTTAGATATCATTAAATCATTATTATTTCTGTCAATTTTAATGGACTTACTGTTCTAAATGTATATTATAAATAAATGTTTCAAAAACTGCTCAGTGTTTAACTAAGTACATGGTTGCAAGTGTACAAACATTAGAAAGTAATAAAATATAACAAAACATTTAGAAAAAAGCACAGCAACAGCAACAACAAAAAATACCTTCTATAAGTTCTGCGATGTCTTTTTTGTTCATCACCCGCAGAATTTGCAAGAAATCTTCAATTTTTTCTTTTTTTTCCACAATGTCGATCACGTCTTTCACTTGGTCTTTGCTGTAGAGAATATTGTTGCTTTCATGTTTGTTTATAGTGCCTTTGTCTTCAAGTTTTTTTTACTATATCCTTGATATATGGGTCTAATTGTCGTTCCAGAACGCCAGTTTTAGGAAGTCTCTTATAAAGGTTTATATCAGCCATTTCTTTTTCTAATGGCTAAGCCTACATTAGGGAATAAATCGTCCAAATTTTTATCAATACCAAGGACATATTTTTACAAAAGGACATATCTTTACAAAAGGGTATATCTTTACAAAAGGACATATCTTTACAAAAGGACATATCTTTACA
This sequence comes from Mytilisepta virgata, assembly GCA_028015205.1. Taxonomy (NCBI): domain Eukaryota; kingdom Metazoa; phylum Mollusca; class Bivalvia; order Mytilida; family Mytilidae; genus Mytilisepta; species Mytilisepta virgata. The sequence continues at coordinate 7,816,244 of CM051510.1, forward strand.
AAAGGGTATATCTTTACAAAAGGACATATCTTTACAAAAGGACATATCTTTACAAAAGTTATTAATAGTTATTTAATAATTGAATGAACATGAATAGCCGTTTAAATAGACTTTTGTCCTACGCTTTAACCTTAACCTATCTTAACCGTGTTCAGACTATTAGTCTGCAGATTACTTACATTGTTACAAAAAACTGATTTAAATTTTCTGGACTATTGTTTAAAACTATTTATTTAGAGGTTATTATGCATTAAAAAGCTGGATTAATGTCTATTTTGAAAGTTTGTAATTAAATATCTGTAAGAATAGGTATTAGATGGGATTTATAGAACAGATAATAATAGCCTAAAATATAAAGAATACAGAACAAAACAACACCACCGCGGAAAAATGGAATTCGGAAAAACATTTTTCATGTTACTATATAATTATGGCATTAATCCTTAAAACAACCGCCACGTCACTTCTAAATGATAAATTACAAGACAAAAAAAAAAAAAAAAAAAAAAATTAAAATGAGATTTACTTTTGGAAATTTTGAACATCGGATTTAACAAAATCCCTCGTTTCTTTTTAAACTGAATGGAATAGATATTAAACGGATAACCAATTTTAAAGCTCTTTCTTAAGCTCTTTAAAGTTATCAATTTTCGCAAAGTTGATATAGCGGCAGTTAACATCATTCATACCATGTATTACCGTTTAAGTCATAAATCATTTCCCCTGCACGTTAAAAGAAAGTTCGGGGATATAGCGATTGTCTCCGTCCATCCGTCATAGTTTCCTATGGCATCAACTCCCCCTTCATCTTAGGGTTCAGGAATTTAATTAGATTTATTTTTAGAACAGTTAAATAACACTTGTAGATGTGCACTAAGGTTTTAGAGTTTTGATTTTCTACACAAAGGCCGGGCCCACTATGGTCGAACTTCGAGAATTAGAACTTGTGACCTGAACTCGTCTTTCAATTTTTAATTTATACAGTATTGTCATGCAACACATGTAGATGCACTATAAAGTTTTAGAATTTTAATTTTTCTAATCGGGACCCAAAGGAGTCAAATTTTGAAAATTGTCAATTCAAGCTTGTGACGTAAACTTGTCTATTGTTTCTCATTTATGCATTTTATTTCTACTCAGTGTTGTCATACACATAATGTGCACAATAAGGTTTTAGAATTTTAATTTTGTAAAATTGGGGCTCACGGTGGTCGAAAGTCGAAATTTACGATTAAATCTCGTGCCTGAACTTCTCTTTCATTTCGAAATGCATGCATTTTATTAATATAATGTATTGTTCTACACTATATTTACATATAGAATAGGAATATGAGTATATATATAGATATATAATAGCATTTACAGATCCTTTTTTGGTTACAGTTTGTGACAGCTTTATAACTACGATATTTTTAATCATTTCGTCGATACCATTTATATATAGGTGGTATGAGTACAATTCGGAGAAGAAATTTTATATTTTTGACGTTTTGCTCCGTATCTGTTCTTTGTTGTTCTAAAATTTATTGAAAACACGCTTTCTTGATATTTCTGGAAGCTTATTGGTACTGCAAGAAAAATACAGTCGGTATAGGCATATGATATTTGTGTATTATCTAAGAAAGGACGATAACCATAAACATTTGAAATCATTAAGTCTGTTCATTAGTGTTTGCCTTTATATTCATTTTAATCATCATTTGGCAGCTTCATTTATTGATAAAGCATAAATATTGTAAAAAAAAATAATTTAATGAAAGTTCCTGTCCCTTATAAGACAATCGCTATGCTGATGTTGATGTTCTGTATTGGAAGTCATGATCTAGAAGCATACTGGTAGATGTCGTTCGTCTTACTAATATATTCAAACAACAGATTTTAATTCTCTAACTGTGAAACATAGCTGAACTTAAATTGGAGATAAGAACAAGGATATCTTTATTTGTTAATCACAGCACACGGGACTCGGCAGATGAATCACAAATTGAATTAAATTACAATATGTACTATGATTACAATGATTTAAAATGATTAAACATAATATAAACAACAATGAAAAAGGCAACAAACTTGTATAAACCATTTACAAGGCAAGTTAAAGACAAGATTAGAAAGTAGATATTAAACAACACTAAATATCGACAAAAGAATACAGAAGCGACAAAACAGTGAGAAAAGTCCACAAATTTGAAATCTAAGGAAAAGACAATGTCAGACTAATGGAACACAACAATAAATCTTTAGCCTGAACAACATTGACCCTAGCTACTAGAACCTGAGGGTAAACTCAAATTCTCCGAAAGTGGTAAACAGCTCCTGTCTGTTATAATATTTAATGTTCATACTATAATTAGATTTCATGTGTAAAACAGTCAACAAATCACACATCTTCCGTCTTTGTCTGAAATAAACAAAATATAGTATTGCGCGATGATTTGAAAACATATAAAATAACATTTTAGTATATATATATCTAGTATATAACTGCAATGTGTTTGTTTTCAAAGCTAGGTAGGGTGTAAACACAGACAAGATCTATACAAGACGAATATCATTATAAGAAATTATATTTTATGTCAAAAATGTTTTTTTTTCAAGATTAGGTGCAAGATGTAAAGATATAACTGTGTTTATATTTAAAATTTTGTTGGTTTCTAATCAGGGACAACAGAATACACTAATATATTAAACTAGGAAATATCACCAAAGCATGCAAATTTTTTGTTCTATTCCGCAAATAAAGAGATGTTCATACTAAACTCGTAATAAAACGTTTCACAAAATACCAAAATAAATTTGATGCACTGTATGGCCATTTCGTTGACTGACAACTCATCAGCAGTGCTCGAGATCAAAATATTTGAAAACCGGTTAAAGATTTAAAACTCATTTTAAAAGAAAAATATTAAATATTAAGTGAAACATAAAGGAAAGAAGTCCTAGACGTAAACACTGATAAACTACGAATATAGAGAGAGTATGCCAGTCTACCAGTTTTATCAATGATGTCAGCCATCAAATTACTGAAGCGAATACTCAACTCAGAGCAATATTTTTTTTTTTGCCTAATCAAGTTGAAAAATTTTCCGTTTGATGGAGAACAAACTTCGGATTAATAATGTTCTTTAGGCTAAATAGCTTCAAGCTGGACTTTTTAAAAAAAATTTTAATGCAACTTCCCTACTTAGATGGTTTTGGCCTTACTCCTTTCGGTCATTTTGGCATTTTTGAATGTAAATGCTTTTCAACGTTTCGGATTGGTAATTTGGTTTTCAACATTATAGTCTTTGGGCTCAACTTATGAGTCGTAAGTCGCCAAATGTGCATATCTTGTGCATCAAAATTGGTATCAAAGAATTTTATTCATACATTTTTTTCTAACCTTTTGTCGGGTCAAGCTTTTTAACAAGCTCATCGTGCATTTCCACATTCTTTGAAAATGCTTCAAGAAGTTCTATTGATCTTTTAGCCTTGACAGTTGTTCGTTGTGGTCTGTTCTCTGTTCATTTTGTTGTTCCTGGTACATTTTCCTCATTTTAGTCAGTAAATTTTCATATTGTGTTGCCTCCATATTTAGGTAATCTTTATGTTGTTCCATCTGCTGCTCTAACATATTGTTGTACTCTTTTTTCTGATTTTCAAGTTCCTTGAAACGCTCATCTTTCTCTTTCGTAATTTGGTTTGACAGAAAATTTACCTTCTTTTCCAACTCTTTCTTGTCAAATTCCAATTGTTCAATATTTTTTTTCATCACTGACAACTCTATCTCAGTGTCTTTTATAACAATCTGTTCTTTTGTATGAAATAATTCACCAATAGCATTTCCAAAGTCTAGGTTAGAAATATCCTCCTTATAATGTTAAAAAAATGATTAAGGTATCGTTAAGCGAATTTATTACCTTCAGTTCGTTATCAAAAGTAATTCCTATTGGGAGTTTGTGTCCGGAGATAGACAATTGCTGTATTGGCCGCTCAGAAAGTCAAAAAAATAGATCCTGACACAGAAATCCTTAAAGGGGTCATTTCAAAGGGAGAAAAAGTTCATACACTCTAAAAATTATATAGTAATTTTTTGGTTTACCAAAATAAGAATTATAATGATAAATTAAATACTAATATGCACAGTTGGATTACTCATTTCTTGTAAGTAAAAGTCTAAGAATAAAATCCAATAAAGTTTTAGTCCAATCCTCCACTTTGAGCTAAATACCGTTAAGTGTTTAAAACGCACCCTTATACATGTAGCTACCCTTGACATAGTCTTATAAACATTTGAGGTTTGTTTGTTCTTTCTTTTTTTACTTTTTGTCCTATTGCCATGGCAACAGCAGACATTTTGAATATTCCAAGAACAAAGTCCAATTCCTTGCATGGAAAATTACCTTTATATCAAGTTTCATGAAGAATGCATAATATAATTTTTTTGTTGTTGAAATTTTATGTTTGTTGACTATCGCGTTCAATCGTTTACGACAAAAAGTAGGTAGATGGTTAAGATTAAAAAAATCAATGATTTTGAAAGAAACAAGTGCAGGGTAAAGTGAGACCTACTACACATTTGTGGACCGATCTCATGGCAGCGGCAGGTAATGCCAGCCATATTAATTTTCGTAAGATTTAATTTTTTTTTTCGTTTTTTTGAGGTGAAGTTTTATTCGGTTTCAATTGCAACATTTACAAACTTCCGAACTCCAACAACGAGAGTACATAGCCATGCATTGCATCAAGTTTTGAATCAAGCGAGCAGTTTTCAAAGGTAAATATGATGATGATGTATGAATCTTTAGGCAAGATGAACGAAAATGTGATTAAGGACTAAGTGTAGTGGTTCAATTTCGTAGTGTTTGGTGAAAATAGTTTAAACACACACACACACATGAAACTTTATTTAAAAAGAAAACTGCAACAGAGATACAGAACATTTTATTAACATATACTAGTATGTGTTTTGCGCTCTTTTATGTTATATTTTTTTCGAGGTTCTGTCAGTTGGGTTGCTTTGGTTGATTGGTATATCATAGTTGACTTTATCTGTTATCCATTCTATTGTTTACGTATCTACTTTTTTGGTTCAATTCAAACAAGGGAAAAAGATGAATGTTCCCTGTAAAACATCCATGTACATTTCATATTCAGTGACACAGAAACATCAAAGCTTTGACAAATCTGAGAGATCACATTTCATATGAACGTCCATAGAATTTTTGAAGTGATCAGTTCAACCTACGAACTTCATAGTTTGAGTAGCTTATAAGTGCGATGACAACAACACCCTGTGCAGAAAATCATTGTACTGGCCACAAGCATATAGGAATAACGAATTGGTTAAGACACAATGTGTTGACCCTCCTCTATAATTTTTGTAGTTTTTAAAATAAATCATTAGTCTTGGAGGTTAGTCAATAGACTTAATCAAATTTAAAGAAACAGTCACACACTCATACATAATTATGTTGTAAGTAAAAAATGAAAAGTAAAAATACTCACAAATGTGCTGTCTAGAGTAAAAATATAAAACGTACAAATTTGTGTCAAAGTTTAAAATGATGAGGAATCTCCCCATCCGAATTTCGAAATTTAATAGCAATGTTGTCCTTAAACACTTGCCGACAATCCTTCTTAGACAGTTAAATCACCAATGGAACTACTGATAACTTTTCAAATACAACATAGTTATTTATTCAATAAATTCAAATCATGAGCATACGTAATTGTGTATAAAACCTTGTTCAGCACTTTGAAATTGTTTGGATTGATAAATTTCAATTTTTAATTCACTGGTTTAAATGAAAACTTCATAATTGATAGTCCTGATATATTCTGAAGTCCTGTGTACTTAGCGATATCCGTAAAGGGCATTTAATTTAATTTTTATTCAAATAAAATGATTTTTTTTAAACTACGAAGTATGTGTCTCTAGCACAGCTACGATCTTAATGAGTTTTACTCTTTTGGTCTTTTTGGCCATTTTCAATTGCTTTACAGCTTTTTTGATTATTTTATTGGTTTTCAACATTTTAGACTTGAGCACAACTGATGAGTTGTAAATCGATGAGCTGTGCACATCTTGAGCATCAAAATAAGTATCAAAGAATTTATTATTTACTGTTTCTAATTCTTATATGCGTTTATACACACCGTTAATTGCCAATTTGACTTTATTACTTGTTGCATTACCAATTTTGCAATGATACGTTCCTCCGTGCAATTTCTGAACATGAAAAATTTCCAACCGTCTTATTTCAGGGCTTGGCTTTGTTTTGACATAAATATCTTCATTTGGCAGTTGTATGTCATCCCTGAACCACTCTGCAGACTTCTGTGCTGGACGTCGCAGTTTAATTTCAAACGTTACCTTGGCGCTTTCACGGATGGTTTGGTCTGCCAAGTCTTCAAGTATTTCTACATTTTCTTTAAATAAAATTGAAATGAATAAGTTAAAAGGGAAACAATAAGACGTTACGCGCGATGTTCATACACATTAGGGTAACAAGTGACGTTTTTCAATGATGAAAGTTAAATTTGTTCTGCTACATTTTCTTTAAATAAAATTGAAATGAATAAGTTAAAAGGGAAACAGTAAGACGTTACGCAGAATGTTCGTACACATTAGGGTAACAAGTGACATTTTTCAATGATGAAAGTTAAATATGTTCTGCTTTTTTAGATTTGTGGGTTAAAATAATAATGGAAATATCAAAATCTTACAAACTTTTATGTACCTCAATTGAATTAACTTGGTTTCTCATTGTCGTCATGACTACTAACCTGTGAACGCTGAGTTCGAATCTCACCTGTGGTGGGGTGTGTTCGACTCCGATCTTAATTGGTAAGGATTGCCAATTTTCCTACCGAAGGTCGGTGGTTCTCTCCGGGTACTCCGGCTTCCTCCACCAATAAAAACTGGCCGCCGCGAAATACCGAAATGTGCTAAAACGGCGTAAAACCGCAAATAAACAAACATCGTCGACGAGGCTGAATAATTTAAAACCATTTCACGAAGTTTTATCTCCGGTTATTTTTTTCTCAAAATTAAGTAAATAAGCAATAGCCAAAAAAAAACAGGAAAAATAACACAAACAAAACAATTTCTCACACTCTCCCTCTTTTTTGAAAATTTCTTAATAAAATAACAAACAATTCCAAATTATTTTTACCGACCTTTTACAAAACAGTATAATTACACTATCGATTACACAGCCTTTAACATGGTTTGATAAGATTACTTACAGATTAAGAAAAAGGTGTATAAAAACTAAACTGGATAATAAACCCTCTATTTATTTCATTTAATATACAAAATGATTTGGATGAAGTAGGGCATTCACCAAATAGAATGAGCTTCAAAAAATAACTCTAGATATGAATATGGTTTCTACAAATTAATGAAAAATGAGAGTCTCAATACCACATGGATTTGAAAAACTATAGACATAAAGTATTATTGTTTTTTTTTCACTTTTTGGTCCTTTATTTCTTACTTATTAAAACAAAGGGATTTTAAGAAACTTGTACGACGTCAGAACTAGGCGTTATTTTAAGAAAATCGCGTCTGTGACATTTTTGTCACCTTTTTTTGAGAAACATATAATTTTCCTACTGTTGATTTTATGTTTATAAGTTTTGTTTTTAAATAAAGAAGACGAAAATGCCATTTTATAACTGGATTTTAAATGTGTCTTAACTATCCAAAGTTACGTAACTCAGGAAAGAATATAAAAAGGTTTTTCTAGCAGTGTTTTCAAAAATCACAAGTGTGACATTTGATCGTCCCAAAATGAAAGTGTCATGATTTTTAATGATTGAATGAAAATATATGTCCATTGGAATTTTTTATCTGCTTGAAAATAACATTTGATAGATAAAGCGATTTTTAACTGAGGGCCAGGAAAACTTTGTGAACTTAAATGGGCTTATCTGGTTATGACGTCATCATAATGTCACAACAATGCACGCCAGAAAATTTTACCACTGTTGCAGCAATGTGGCAAAACGTTGGGGTATGCACCCAAAAATAAAAATACAAGACCGACGTAAAGCTGAAATATTTTTGATATATAATTCCTGGACACCAACATTTTTTCCGTAAAACGATCTTTAAAGCGCCAAATATTTATGAATAACAATTTCTTAAAAATGAAACAAGTAAAATTGGTCGTTCTTTTTAACATCTACTAGAAAAAATATATATATTGACATACATTTCTATATTTTCTTAAAATGCTGGAAGTTTTATAGCAGAACATAGGTATAAACATCACGTCTAATAATTGTTGAAATTTTAAATTTTAAAGAGTAAAATGTAATGGTGTGTTACTCTGTTGTTGGCTTGACGCGACGGTAAACGATCAAAAGTGAGTTAACAAAAACATTGAAAGACTAGAGGGAAAGAAGTCGAAATAACAAACGCTGGGATAAATTATTTTCCTTCCTTTCACATGTTTCATGTAAAATGTTTTTTTCTTGGCAGCAACCTTTTTTCACATTATTACGAGCGCAATGATTTTTATTTCAAACGGTGCAATTATTTGATTCCAAAAGACATTTTGTCCTGCAATATTTCAAGTCATCCCTTTTGGGAAAATCCCTCTCTACTAAAAGTTTGCATCAGTTATGAGCGTTTCTAAATTGTTCGTATTATGAAGAATTTTCTTTAGTATCTAACCTTTAACATTAATGTTGCATGATGTTCCTCTATCTCCAACCTTACAGCAGTATTCCCCATTGTCCGCTAGCCTGGCTTTGTGAATGGTACACCAGTGCCTTCCGTTTTTGCTGTCAAATGTTATATTGCTGTCGACAATACGTTCATCATTCTTAGTCCATTCGGCAGCGAACTCTTTGTTACTTACTTTACAAAATAATTCTACTTTCGAACCTTCCAATACATCTTTCTCTTTACTTAACTTGGTTATAAATCTTGTCGCAGCGCCTACAATAAGTTGATGGGAATTGAAACTCTTTTCAGATACAGAGCGACTCAATTTTGTTTTAATATTGTCCACAACTAAGACAATTCGTTACGATTGTACCTTAAGTCAGTTTTATTCATTTTTGCAGGTTAACTTAACTTTAACTACTTTTTTGTAAAAAGCAAATTGGTACAGTAAAAAAATAATATAAGAGAATCTTTGTTTTTTTGTTAGTAGCAAACGCTTTAACTATAAGTGAAAATGAAAATATGATTTTTGGGTAAAAAGCACTGGTTATAAATTGGTTGCATTTAATAATTACTATAAATGATCTTACTGAAAACTTTTATTTTTTCGAAATTAAATACTCAAGTTAAATATGGGCTTATCACCAAAACTTTAAAACTCTGATACCTAGCTATCATATGGTTCTCAAAAAGCTCATTTCATAACACTCTACATTTAAATCCTGTATGGAAGACAAAAAAATATAAATAAAAATATTTGACCTAGTCAGCATCTCAGTACATGAGAGCTCCTCAATTTCCAGAAATTGTATACCAACAGTTGTAAGTTTTAATTACACATTAAGGATGTTCGCTGGTGATGTTTTTGAATTTTTGTCAGATGTTCAGAATCATCTGGTTTTATCCATTTGAATGCCATAAATTATTTTGGCTAACACCCATTTTTCTTTTAATCAATCTATTGCATGCAGAATAATAAACCATTTGTAAAATTCTTGTATAATCCTTGTTATTATATAATGGTTTTTAAGAAATTAAACTTAATGATAAAGCTATGTGAAATAAAGAGAGCATATATTCCAGCCAAATTTTCAATGGCTTATATCTCGAAAACAAGGACTCGGATATATCCATTTGTTTCGCTCTTTTAGTTCCTTTATTAATCCCCTATCAACATTTACCAGCGTTATGAAAAGCTTATTATTTTGAAATGAGCAGACAACATCCTTAAGATTATATGTAAAACGTACGTTCGATATGCTCTGCAATATATCCTTTATCCAATGCCCTCAGTATTACTATCAGCTCTTCAATTTTGTCCTTCCTTTCCACGATTTCTATCATATCTTTAATGCAGAGGTTACTGGACTGTCTGAGCACGTTATCACTTTCCGTTTTATTTATAATGTTTTCTTCTCTAAGTTTGTTAAGTAATTCATTTATTATTGGGTTAAACAGATCTGTCAAGTTTAATTTTTCCAATCGCTTATAAATTCTAAGTTTTGGTCCACTCATCTTCACTCAGTAGGATAGATGAAAATTATGAAAAAATATAAAAACTCCCGTCGTATATAACGATTATATAGCAATTAAGACAGAGACAATCAGTCCATATTATTCGTTGTGTTCACGGTTCATAATTTTCTTTTCAAAGTTATTTTATTCCTGAATGAACACAGATACTGACGGTGTGTGTTTAGGAGTAATAGATTTTGTGATAATTATCAATGTATATTTAAATGTATTTTTTACCAGTTTCCTCTATCTCAGTTGTTATGCCTTTTTCAACAGAATGAAAACATTATAATACATAATCAGAAATATATGGTTCCTTTGAATTGACTGTAAAACAGGACAGAAATGCTTAGTAAACAAATATACTTTATATTTTTCTGACAAGTATCAATTGTAATAAGGAGGGTAATAAAATATTACGTCAGAGTTAATTATTTGAAAATATATCTATGTGTTTTATCCATTTGAATGCCATAAATTATTTTGGCTAACACCCATTTTTCTTTTCATCAATCTTTTGCATGCTGAATAATAAGTATGGATATGCTGACATTTTTTTTTGTAAATATAAAATTTTCAATAACAATTCGTATTTGAAGTTAATATCATATGTTATTACTTATAGTATTAAAATTACTACATTATTGTAAATATTTTGCAATGAACGACATTTAAATTGTCAATATACAGATGTCTAATGAAGAAGGTTACTTGAATAAATTCATTCTTTATTTTGCTATTTTATTCACTGTAAACTTGGAAATTTTCAAGGCAGTTTTACTTTTGTTATTTTAGCGAAAAAGGATGACAAACAAAAATAAAACCACCACAAATGATTTTTTGAACACTTTGTGTTGATCGATGGGAAATCATGACTTTGAAACAACACAAATATCTTTGTGGTCTTCATTATGGATTTGAAAAAAGTGATTACTTTGTCATTTATTTTTTCTATAAGAATAAACAAGCTTAAGTAATGATTTTGATGCACTGAATGTGAAAATTACAAAAGGAAACTGACTGGTTTTGTGCGTTTCTCTTCCTTAAGGGCGATTCAAAATAATAAAAAAGAGTTGACACACTATATGTCTCGATTGAGTATCTGATACCCGGCATTTTTTAAGTCAAAGGAAAATGCGTTAAACGAAATTGATTTCAATGTCAAAAGGCAGGTGGCATACCGACATGTATCCACTAAGAACTATCTATTGACCAAATATGGTGGGTATACGTATTAAAGTTGCTGAGAAATGGACGTTATCTCGAAAATGTGACAGTCACTCAATGCAAATGTGGTCAAAGTTAAGAGACAGGTGTCCGACTTGTATGTACCCACTAAGAACTATCTATAAACCAAACACGGATAGGTCTATGTATTACATAACTGTTGCTGAAAAAGGACTTAATCAAAAAATTTGGATGAAAGTCACTCACCCATGATATTGAGGTCAAGGTCCAGAGACAAGTGTGAGACTGGCATGTACCCGCCAAGAACTATTAATAGACCAAATACAGGGGGTCTAGGTATTACAGTTTCTGAGAAATGGACTTAACAACGAAAATGTGACAAAGTCACTAAAGTATGAAATTGAGGTCAAGGTTCCAAACCAGGTATCAGACTGACATGTACCCACCAAGAACTATCTATTGACCAAATATGGTGGGTTTAGATAGTATAGATTCTGGGTAATGGACTGAACCACGAAAATTGGGCGGAGGTCACTCAAGCATAAAATTGCGGTCAATGTCAAAAGGCAGGTGTCAGACTGACATGTACCTACTAAGAACTATCTATAGACCAAATATGGTTGACCTAGGTATTACATTTGCTGAGAAATGGATTTAACCACGAAACTTGGACGCGGATTTTAAATGCATGTTTAAAAAGTCAGCGAACCATGAAAATGAGTTTAGCGTCACAAGACAAGTATTCTGCGGCAAACTTTATATATAAGCTACCTTGTGAACCATAATTCTTAATTGTAGGTATTACATGTCCAAAGTTCTTAAAGTTTTAAAAATAGTTTATATGCCGCCACTGTCGCCGCCGAAAAGTAATACCTATATCTCGCCTTCGCGACATTTCGTCGCAGGCGAGACAAAAAATCAAGACTTTACTCCTAATTTTAATCATTAATTTAATTCATCGTTTTAAGGAGACTTTTTTTATTAATTCTAAAATATTATTTTCAGTTTGTTTCTTTTAATATCATTTGCATATGTTTGCATAATTGTAACCCAGTATATAAATGCTACTCAGAAAATACAAAATTATTTTTTTCTAATTTGTTGTTGTTTTCAAGTTGCATTAATATTATGTACAGATAATAAAAGAACCTTTATATATTCTATGTGTATATATAGATTTTGCATTTTTATGAGTTGGTACAAATATCCAATTCATACTAATTAGAAGTAACAAAATATCATTCAAATTATACTTTTTACTTCTCATCTGTAAAATGTTTTGATATTGATATTAATTTATGTAGAATTACACAAAAGTTTATCTTTTACTTAGATTATTCTGTATACATCTGTATTTTTGTAAAATATGCCCAAATAGACGTAAATAAATGTCAATCAGAACATAAAGTTTTATGGCACATTAAATGATTTTTAACTTTTAATTGATGTATACTTATACAACTTCAATATCATAAACTTACATATCAAAATCCTTGCAAAAATACATATTTCCAGATAAATCTTTATCAGGGCACTCCAGAGACAAAAATTTGGCAAGGAGAAAAATAAATAAAAAAACATGTACATTTTTCATATTTGATATTATGTTCTATTGTTAAAGTGGAATAAAGTAACATTTTTTTAAATGTTAAAGCAGTAGGGTATTGTACTAGTCATCTGTTGGTATATATAATTTTTTCATATGATGTTATTGTTAAAAACGTAGGTATAACAGTGTCATCTGTTCAGATTTATTATAGTCAATAGTGTCCATCGTAATATATGTTACAAAATATCTAAAAAAAAAATTGAACTATATTTTATAGATATTTTATTTAATAAAATCATACAAACAAATATCACATAATTAAGGACGGATTTACATTAACAATGAGATGCAATATTTAGTGTTTGTTAAAGTGGAAAGCAAAGCTGATTGAAATTTGCTACACTAAGTCTTGTAGTTGTAAATGTTGTAAATTTATTTGTCCATGGATTTGTGTTCATTTTACCATATATGTGAAATAATAACATACAAGGCTTGTATCATTGTTTAGGAATTTTCTTGAACTTCTACAGTATAAATAATTACATCTCTCTGCAAATTTGTGCCCCATTTAACAATAGATTCGATTTTCACATTACAACAATATTTTACACATAAAAGATATTCCTTTAATAGTTACGTTACAATGACAAGTTACATGTTTAAAAATCAACATTAATGTATGAATTATCAAATTCTATGTATGTTGTGTCTATTGTATGTTTGTATAATCAGAATAGCAATACACAAACCATTAGACATGTAGATTTGAGCACAAAAAATGTTTACGTGTTTTGTATTTTCATTTTGATGTAAAACTTGTAATTTTTGTCACTTTTTTATTTAAATTGCTAATAACGCTTTTTTATTTGTGTTTTATCTTTCAATAAAAAATGTAATGAGAGATTTGCCTTTTATACGTAAGCCAAATTAGAAATACAAAAACTGTAATATCGAAATGTAACAAATTGACCAAGACTAACATAAAAGACATTTTACATCTTCCTATATCTACTTTACCATAATAAAAGTGCATTTTCTTAAATTTCTCACCAGAATCGCAAATATATAAACAGGGAAATTATTAATGATCTTAATCAAAATTTCTATCATGACAAAATTAAGTTTCATTTGTGCAACTTTTTATAGATCATTCCTCTCGTGCAGATGTACTGAAAAAATCGACCAATGTCTGAAGATCATAATTGTCCAGGACTTCAATCGGAGCTGGTACTTTACCTTTCACATTAACTCCTTTAAACTTGAATTTATCAATGTACAGATCTGTAATCATACCTAAAAAAACAAGAGCAAAATATTTTTATATATAGATTCTACAAAGATGACCAGTTGATTATGAAATTTACCAACTCAAGATAATTAAATTTTTATTTTAAACTGCGAGGCTTGTCCGAGGAGATTTAAAAATGAAAATTTAATTATCGAGAGCTGATACAATTTCATAAATAACACGTCAAGAGTTTCAGACTCTTTTTCTCTATTGTGAAATTTCACGAGCATTTATTATCGAGTGTGTGGTGATATCAATCAGGTCAAGAGATGTATAAATGTGCACAGGATTAGATATGTATATAAATCCTTCTTCTCACAACGATCCCTAAAAGTACACATCACATTTTCAACTGTATCATATACATTTACCTACAATAAATAACAAGGTTTAAAATATGAAAAAAATCAATAAAACCCACAAAATGCCTGCAAAAGAGACTATTTTAAAACAACAAAAAATGCTCCGTACAGGTGCCAGGGTTCGTGAACAAATTTTAACATTTTTCCATATTATTGTTCCATACGTCAAACTTTTGTGTCGCATCAGGGTTTTGGTATTGAAGGTGAATTCCTTCTATTATGAATTCTCAGATGTGGATCGAGCCTCAACCTTTCACATTACAGGCTAGCAGGATACCATATGACCACTGAGTAAGTTTAAATCATAACCCCTAAAAATTATGTCTATGCAATGTTTATATTGTTTTAACAGATTTCTTATGCTAATTACCAATCTTGATCTTCATGTTAAGATGTAAAATGAAATAAATATGTAATCAGAAATTCAAAAAACACCAATGACATGACAAATAATGAAATATCAACAGATACCATCGGAAATATAGAAACATAGACAAACTTTAATAAAACATTAACTGTATCAGATGATCCTGACAGGTAAACAATTCATGCTCCATGCTCCACAGTGTCACCTGTGGTGTGGTCCAATAAAAGTCAATAGGGTAGTAGTCTTAAGAGAAATATGTCGTTTTACAATGGTGAATTTGAGTCTGATGTCATTTATCTTTATAATCAATCGATTTAAGAATACAGTGGTAAAATGTTCATAGTGATGACATCTGACTTCCCCTGATACAACTCTCAATTTTTGTGGAATCAACAATTCACTATCTATGAATTTAAGATAAATTTCCCCTGCCATATGAAGACAGTGCTAGCATACAGTACGGCTCATTTAAAACATCACCTCAAGTTAACTTTAAGTTAACATAATCGCTGGTTAAAATCTCTGCTCCAGGACCAAAAACCAGAGATTAGCACAGCTAGGACCAAAGATTTGAATAATAATTGTCTCTGCTAAATGCGCATGCGCCGTCCTAGGACGAAAAACGATTACCCGAAGATAACTAAATGTTATTTTATTATTATTGGTTTATCATGTTGTAATGAGTAAAACAATACTCCGTGCAAACATGATAAAATATTTATATTGATATGTTTGGCTTCAATTTCAATAAATTCTAATGAATATAGTCAAATGAAATAATTATATATAAATAATATGAATTCTTGATGATACTTTTTAAAGAAAATATAAATTATAAGTTTTGAAATGTAAAATAAAATAAAAAATATAAAATTGTATTTCAAGTCAATACTTAAACTTATATTTTGACTTTAAAAACCAGTTCAGTTACAAGCAAAATATTTTTTAAAGTCTTATGTCGCACTCCTGATATGGCTAAATTTAACTAAGTGTCATCCTTAAAATGTTTGAAAAGCTACATTGTTTTTTCCCACTGTGAAATTTAATTTTTTTTTTATCTAATACGTCTTACGGTTTGTAGAATAGAAACTTTTTAAGATGCCGTATGAAATTTTCTTAATTACATTTATGTCAAAACTTCATCAATGTATAAAATAAGCATACTTTAAAAAAAACACTTTTGTTGTAACAAAAATCACTTTTGTCTTATATCGCACTTTCTGATATGGCTTAATTTGACTATGTATGGATTTATTTTGATCAAACAAGTATTACGGTAAGTTGCAGAGAAACTTTTTAATATACAGTATGGAAATTTTTAACTACATTCATGTCAAAATTCCTAAAAGTATAAATTATGTACCCATCAAGTTTGAAACTTGAATGTGTTTTCAGTTTTAAATACTCATCTGTCATGTCAAAAATCACTTTTGTCATATATCACACACTCTGATAGAGCTTAATTTTATTAAATATCAAACACAAATTGGTTGAAAAGCTATATTTTGTGTTTTTGTGACAGTGGAGGTGAAATTATTTTCATCAAAAAAGTTCTACGGTAAGTTAGAGAGAGTTTTTTTTTATATAATAAAAAAAAACATCAACTAAATTTCTATAAAAAATCAATGAAAGTAAAAATAAGCATATGACAAGTTAGAAACTTGTATTTTTTCTTTAAAAACAGTAGAATTTTAACAAAAATCTCATTTTTATTACATCACAAAAGCTCTTACACCTAAATTTAACTATGTATCATTATATATATATATATATATATATATATATATATATATATATATATATATATATATATATATATGTTGGAAAAGCTAAATGTTTTGTGTTTTCATTGTAAAATGAAGTTATTTTGTTCAAACAAGTATTACGGCCAGTTGAAGAGAAGCTTTTTAATATACCGTATGAAATTTTTTGAGTTAAAGTCATGTCAAAATTCCTAAAAGTGTAAAATATGTACCCATCAAGTTTGTAACTTGTGTTTTCAGTTTAAAATACTCATCTGTTATAACAAAAATAACTTTTGTCATATATTGGTTGAAAAGCTAAATTTTGGATTTTCAAACAGTGAAATTGAAATTGTTTTCATCAAAAAAGTTTTACGGTAAGTCGCAGAAAAGCTTTTAAAGTAAATGTATAAGACATTTTGGCCTAAATTCATGTAAAAAATTCCCAAAAGTATAAAATATTTACCCATTAAGTTTGAAACTAATGTTTTCACTTTACATTACACATCTGTTTTAACAAAAATCACTTTTGTCATATATCTCACACTCTGATAGAGCTGAATTTGATTAAGTATCAACCTAAAATTGGTTGCAAAGCTAAATTTTGCGTTTTTTTTTTCACTGTGAAATTGAACTTTTTTTCATAAAAAAGTATGATGGTATGTCGCAGAGAGACTTTTTAGATACTTTATGTTTGAAAAGCTACATTTTGTGTTTTTTAACTCTGAAATTTAAGTTTATTTTTATCAAACAAATATTACGGTTAGTGACAGAGAAACTTTTTAAGATACCGAATCAAATTTCTGAACTAATTTCATGTAAAAAAAATCCCAAATTATAAAATATGTACCAATCAAGATTGAAATTTGCACATCTGTTTTAACAAAAATCACTTTTGTGATATATCTCACACTCTGATAGAGCTGATTTGATTAAGTATCAACCTTAAATTGGTTGAAAGCTAAAATTTGTGTTTTTTCACTGTGAAATTGAAATTTTTTTCATTAAAAAAGTATTACGGTACGTCGTCGAGAGACTTTTTTGGGTACCATATGTTGGAAAAGCTCAATCTTGTGTTTTTTCTCTCTGAAATGTAAGTTTTTTTGTATCAAACAAATATTACGGTAAGTGATAGAGAAACTTTTTAAGATACAGAATCAAATTTATGAACTAAATTCATGTGGAAAATTCCTAAAGGTATAAAATAAATACATGTCAAGTTTGAAACTTGTATTTGCACTTTAAAAAACACTTCTGTTAAAACAAATATCAGGTTTGCAAAGTCTTGTATTTTTACTTTAGGAAAACATATCAATATAAAAAACCACATTAAACTTATATCACACAATCTGATAGGAACAAAATAATCTAAAAAAAAGGTCGAACCTAGTATAGTCACAATATGATAAAAAGAAGAAAAAAATGAAAAAATAGAAAAAACCAAATAAATAAATATATTTTTTAATGCAAATTTGAATTTCCTAAGTAGGATAAAAAGGTATGATAAATAAAAACAATGAAAAATAAAGATAAAGTTTACAGTTAAAAGAAAAAAGTTACTTAAAATTATATATATATACTAAAATACGAATATTTTGTGAAAGTCTGCGTTCTTTAATTAACATGAAACATTTTAACAGAATCAACCCGAACGTCTTGGAAGCAAATTAATTATTTTGATTTAAAGAATTTAAACTACGCATGCGCCGTCCTGATGACGAATTCCAGAAATCAAATACATTTGGTATACTACGCAAGCGCCGTCCTAAAACAGAGACGGATTATGTCATAAGGACGAACATGATCGTCAGAACAGACTTAGTGCGCATGCCCCGTCCTAAGGACGAAACCAGAGGCGTTCCTAGTCGTGGTCCTAAGAACAGTCATTAGGACAATTTCTGTCCTCAAGTTTACTTTATGTAGAGTTTATGACCAAATGGACCAGTCATAATCTCAGGTCTAAGTTAACTTGCAACGGTCATAATCTCTGGTCTAAGTTAACTTGCAACGGTCATAATCTCTGGTCTAAGTTAACTTGCAACGGTCATAATCTCTGGTCTAAGTTAACTTGCAACGGTCATAATCTCTTGTCTAAGTTAACTTGCAACGGTCATAATCTCTGTTTCAAATGTTCGCTTGAGGTTGATGTTTTAAATGATCCCTACTGTAGTTCCATTGAGAAAAGGTAAAGTAACAAGGAGAAAGTTGAAAGCTATCATCTCATTGCTAATGGGTTTACACTGACTTTACATTAAGAACAGTAATATAAACACTGTTCGCTAGCTTTTAGTATTATGTTCAAAGCCTTGCATTTAGTTAATATCTAAAATTGTACTTTCACAAAATATCTGTCATTTGTCTTCTTTTATTACATTAAAAAGATATTACCATATAAGCGCTCTCGATGACGTTGCTGTCATTTAAATTCTGCCCGAAGTAAGTCAAGTAAGCTAAATCAATGATTAAAATCATCCCTGAATTTTGCAACAATACATTTTAAGTATCAAATTCGGGATAGTATCTAAATACTAGAAACTGGGGATACCCTCGGGGACTTGGAGACCACCCCAAACATTGATTGAAGGGTATTTAGTACTTGTCGTATCTTAAATATTAACAAATTATGTCTCTTTTGAAATCTAATGTGTTTTTACTTTAAGCATGAACAGCAATTTTCATTCTTTGAAAATCAGTAAGTCATTCTGAAAATCATGTTTTTGAAAATACAAATAAAATCTTTTCAAATATAACGTTTCGAATTTCTGAACAAATTTGACATTTCTGATACAAATTCACATTTCCCCAGAATTAATCCTTGCCAGCAAAAGGATAAATTTAATATTCAATATTCCTTTCAATTTTTCACTGTTGAATTACTTCCCTTCCAATGAATATTTCTTAAAACAATGGGACACCTTAAGAAAATACACTTCTAAATCATCGAGATATAAACATCTGTCTACCTGTTGTTTCTTGTTATAATAACATGTTTGGGTCTTCTACATCTACATATACAGTTCACTCTCTCTTGTTTTCGCAAAGTCGAAAGGACCAACAAAAATGGTTCGAGATAACAGGAGTTTGCGATATCGGGAGGACATATAGTGCAAAATTTAATCTAGGGATCAAAACATTACTTTGAGATATCAGTTTTTTTTAGATAAAAGAGTTTGAGATAACTAGAGTCAACTGTATGTACCGTATTTTCATTTTTAACCTGAGCATAGATTAACAGGACTTTTCCCGCTAACATAAGTTGATATTCCAGTCTGGGATATATTAAATTATAGCAATAGTGCTAATTTATTATCTACCAGCCACTTGAACAATTTTTTAAAAATTTCTATATGGATGGATTTTTTTCACAAGGTACTTAAATTTTCACTTATTCAAATTGGACAGTAAATCCCCAAAATTTAACACATTAAATTATATTATTTGATATTAGTTGGTTTTTTTCCACAATAGATTTTTCAATTTCGTCAATAGTTACAGTTGACCCTTTAAGATTTTATGCACTGAAATCCATGAAAAATGTCTGATCTGCTGTTGTTATTTTGCAATTTGGTATTTCTAGCCTGCTAAATGCAATTATATGCACCAGAACTGCTAGGTTTAAGAAAAAAATATTGGTTGATGGCAACATCAATAGCTTTCTTTTTATTTATATGATTATCTTTTTAGAAAACTAACATGTAAATACATTCCAACAGGGTGCCAAGGAATGTAGATATAAAATGAAATGTGGCTGTCTCCCCTGGATGAGCCATTTCTGGTAATTCTGGCAGACAGAACGTCAAAATTGTCTATATAGTCATTTTGTAATGAACAGAATACCACTATTTTATTTTACTATTTTTCCAATTAGCACAAAGAAAATGTTTAAATAAAAAAAAATCTTAGAGACATTATGAAAATTCTGGTATCAAAATGTAAAATCTCTGTCATGTTTCAAAAGAATAAAAATCCTTTGAAAATAGCCAGTTATTTTTAATGATTTCTTAGAACTAGAAAAAATTGAGATGGAATAACAAGAAAACCAGTCCGGTGACCTCATTTTTGTAAACCTGATTTTGATCAGTATTACTTGAAATAACTTAAGGTAAATTTTAAAGAAATTCATAAAGTCAGAAATGAATAGAGGGATTTGTCTTTAAAAGGCAATTAAGAAGCTAGTGAACGAAAATGACGATATTGTTTCAAAACAAAAGAAAATTGTATGTATGATAAAAGAGTATTATAAAACAAAATATAGGATGATCCTGACATTTCTCTGATAACAAATTATATTCTTGAAACAGATTAACACAACATTTGGATGATAAGGACAAACAAATCTGTGACGGTTTGATGCCTATCGAAGAATTTTCAGAGGCTATTAAAGGTATGAAATTAAATAAATCTCCGAGTTTAAATGGAATATTCTTACGTAAATGGTCGTTTTCGAGTTGAGACGACCGAGTAAAGACGACCTCGGGTGTGCTCGTCACCACTCGGTATGACGTTCAATGAGATATATTCGTTTAGTGTTACTCTGACCAATCAAAAGTAACGTTACTATAACTTTTCGGTTGGTCATACTGAAAATACCAAGGTGTGCGAGGCCTAAAATCCCTGTTTTCAAGGAAGAAATAGGTACTTACACTCGTTCAAAGGAGTTACCACTCATCAGCAGCATTAAAACCGAAACATTTGGAAGAACTAAAACCAAACTTATTTTAAAACAAGAAGTACTCATAAAATAAGGCATTGACATTATATATATATCATATAGTCATCGTCGTCGTCTGTAAACCTTTACATTTCAATCTTTTTCTCTAAAACCACTGAGCAGATTGGAACCCAACTTTGTAGGAATGTTGTCGGAGTGTTCCTCTACAAAATATATGTTTTTGGTTCTGATCCAAAAGTCAACATGGCTGCCAGGGCCATTTATGCACTCTAATTGGTTGAAATTACAAAAGCAAATGAATTGTTATATTGCAGAAATGATCCTTACATGGTCGTATACACAGTTTTTTTTCATGCCGATCTGAAATCCAAGATGGCCGCCACCACGGGGCAAATATAATATAAGATCCTGAGGGAAATATATACAACGTCTTCTCAAAAACCGTTTGACAGATGGAAGTAATTTTATGCCTGAAAAATCAAATAAAGATCTTTAAAAAAATGGATGTTTTTGGTGCCGAACCGAAATTGAAAAACAAATGGCTGTCAGGGCCATTTATGCACTCTGATTGGCTGAAATTAAACACATCTTCTTCTCTGAAACCTAAAAACAATCCAAATGTTATATTGCAGAAATGATCCTTACATGGTCCTCTGCAAAGTTTATGTTTTTGTGCCGATCTCAAATCGAAGATGGCCGCCACCATGGGACACATTTAACATAGGATCCTACAGGAAATACATACAAACATCTTTTTGTCAGAAACAGTTTGACGGATGGAAGTAATATTATGCCTGAATGATCAGATAATAGTCATTAACAAAATAGGTGTTTTTGGTGCCAATCCAAAATTCAAAAACAAGGCTTCAAGGTCAATTTATTCACTCTGATTGGCTGAAATTTAAAAAATCTTCATTTCTAAAACTACAAAAACAATTGAATTGTATAATGCAGAAATGATCCTTACATGGTTCTCTACAAAGTTTATATTATTTTGTGCAGATCTGATATACAAGATGGCCACCACCACGGGACACATTTAACATAGGATCCTGTGGGAATTACATACAAACATCTTCTTGTCAGAAACCGTTTGACAGATGGTGGCCAAATTTTACCAGAAGGATCAGATAATATTCCCTAACAAAATAGATATTTTTGGTGCCGATCAAAAATTCAACATGGCTGCCAGTCAATCATGCACTCTGATTGGCTGAAATTTCTAAAACCTCTTAACTGAAACTACTAAAGCTATTGAATTCTAATATTGCAAGAATAATCCTTGCATGGTCCTCTACAGGTTTCTGTTTTTTGTGCCGATCTGAAATCCAAGATGACCACCACTACTGGACACATTTAACATGGGATCCTATCGGAAATAGAAACAGACAGCTTCTTGTCAGAAACCGATTTACAGATGGAAGTAATATTATGCGTGAATGATCAGATAGTGGTTCACAAACAAAATGTATGTTAATGGTGCTGATCCGAAATTCAAAATGGCTGCAAGGGTCTTTTACGCACTCTGATTGGTTGAAATTTAAGAAATCTTCTTCTCGGAAACTTCAAAAGCAATTGAATCGTTACATTGGAGGAATGGTCCTCTGTCAAATTTACGTTTTTCATTCCCATATTCAGGATGTATGAAAAGGACAAATATTCATAAGGAACAAATAAAAAAGGTAATCCAGGGGACATACAAACCCGTGAAGACAAATGAACAACCACAAGCACAAAAAATAAACACAGAAAACTGAAAATAACAATGAACAACACGAAATCCTATAAAAACCAGGAGTAAGCCCGGGTGTTCTGGAAGGGTAAGTAGTTCCTGTTCCGTTTACGGCATCCGTTGTGACGTTCAACAAAGTCAATCCAGTGGAAGTCACAAATCGGTGGAGGCAAACGAAATGTTACGACGGAGGGAACAGGTCCAACATCATCTGAGATATTTGAACACTGTAACGGTCAATCAATTCGTGATGACGACCGTAAAATTTCCTAATTATAAGTGAAGACATCAACTTATCCTGATAAAATCCAGATTAAGAAGCTTTCTTGTCGAAATTCAGGGTAGCTCACACAATCCGTTGAAAAGCGGATAAGCTGAGAAACGTAGACTCGATATGCAGGCGATGCTGGTATATTGCTACTCAAGAGGGAAAGTTAACAATAAGAAAGCCTCAATCATCAAGTTTGTCATAACGTGTTGTTTTCAACTGTCCCTCATTGTCTATTTCAAGAAACAAATCCAAATATGAAACAAACTTTGGTGTATCTGTAGTATCTTTAATTTCAAGCTCACTGATGTAGAAACTACAAAGCCAGTTGGAACCAAACTTGGCACATGTGGTCTTTAGTGGCCCTCTTTCAGACTTATGTCCGATGATCCGGAATGTCAACCAAAATAGCAGTCTTGGCTGAAGTTAGTTTAGCATAGGACATTAGGAGAAAATTCTTTAAATAATCCTCCTATCTGAAACTACTTAGCTAATTGGGACCAATCTTGGCAGCAATGGTCATTAGATGGTTATCCTTCAGAATTGTATCCGAAGACCAGGACAGTCAACCAAAATTGCCGTTACAGCCGAACTTAGTTCAAAATAGGACCCTATGGGTAAATTCATATAAAAATCTTATCTGAATCCACTTGGACAATTCGGACCAGACTTGGCAGCAATGGCCATAAGATGGTCACCTTTCATAATTGTATCCGCTGGCCTGGCCTGCCAATCAAGGTAGCCACCACACCCTAACTTTGTTTAACATTGTATCTATGGAAAATCCAGCTGAGTTAAATTTTTAGTCCTGCTGAAGATGGACACGTTAAATTCAGGTGAACGATTTAGGCTCTTGAAAGCCTCAAGTTGTGTGATAAATATACAGCCTCAAGTTTTGTGATAGATATACAGCCTCAAGTTGTGTGATAGATCTACAGCCTCATGTTGTGTGATAGATATACAGCCAAACTTGTCTTTTATGACCTTTGAAGGTAGAGCAAAATTGTGATCACAAAAGACAGGCGTTTTTTTTTATATATAAGTTAATTTTATATAAAATGCACTACAAAGGGAATTTGAAATGATGGTCTTTTAAGACATGTTATTGCTTAATACAGGTGGTCACTAAAGCAGGTTTGACTGTACTGTATGATTTCAGTCTTTATTGCTCTGACATGAGATTTGGGCTTTTCTGCGGACTAATGTGCAGTAACCCGTAGGTAGAGTGTCAGAAATTTACCAGGTCAAATGTCCATAATTTGTTTCACATTAATGTATTCTCCTCCAATGCCAGTATTTTTTTTACTGAAAACAAGCTATTGAGGTACCTTTATAAAATTTACACATTTCAAACACTGTAAATGACATGGCCATGAAATATTTTTTATTTACTAACCAATAAACGTTGCATCTCATACTTTCTGAAACTGCATACAGTAGGGGTTTCAGGGAATTGTCGAGTTCTGAGTAAGACATGGCACACGGATATGCCGGTTAAAAAAGTCACTTGAACCACTGGCATAGGGTAACTGACTGAAACAATCTCTAGACTGTACTTTTATTAGCAACTAAAATGAATATGGTGAATCAGAAATACCTACAAATCTGCAATTTGGCAATCTTTATTTCTGATTGGTTAAATTGAAAATTCTTTAATATGTTAAAAAACTGAAAGTCGACCAAGATCTTTCGGACATTGATTTTGACCAGTTGAAATGTATACACGATTGTTTCTAGCCTTTTTTTTTGTTCTTGTCGTTTTTAAGTTCTAAATCTATATTGTCTCTTTGATGCAGATTGTATAATCTTATAATTTTCAGCCTGGTGCACAAATCCTCAGTGCCAGATCAAATTGGATGTACATTTGTGATTGGCCATAAGCGATATAAGAAGACAGAAATTATAGCAAACAGAACCATCTGTTGTCTTCTACCCTGGCACAAGCCTGTTACTTAAAAGGCCTCAGTTAGCTACATTGAGAGTGCTTCTTAATTTTGGAATGCTTCGTGACCAGACAGTTGAGCAATTGTTAAGTATTTATATTTCTATACAAAGACATTGTTCATTCACTCTTTTATTTATTAAGCTAAAATTTTGGGCAAAGAAAATACAATATCAAATTTTCTTCATACATGATAATTTCATCCATTGTTTTTATTTTACACCTTGGCCATACTTCTCATTTACATCTATAATTGGAAATTGATACTTGGTATTGGAATAGCATGATAATTAATTGACTTCTTTCAAATACAATAATTCACAACAAAAATTACACTTCCTTCAATATTTAGATATTATCAGCATTATTCATCAGAGTTCCTTTTTGATAAAGTTAGTTTGTTATTTAAACCATTGACCTGATGAAAAATATGGCCAAGTTTTACAAGATCAAAATGATTCTACTGAATCTCTAGCACAGATAATTGAATATAGTTTATTGATACAATTCATTTTCATCTGAATAAAACCAGTGATATAATTTTTTGTTTGTTTTGTCTTATAAGAGCCTAAACGTCATCACACACAGGAAACATATTATTTTGCTTTAAAAATAGAAAAAAACTTGCCTTGTTTATTCCAATAGACAAAATTTGGAAATCCCCCCCCCCTTGTCCAGGCAATTACATTAAATTTAGTGTCTATTACACCAGCAGGATTATAGGAAAACAATTTTTAATATGTTTTGCTAATTTTGGTTAATGGTGGTCACAGGATTGATAGGACCCCAAAGGAACATTCCATGAAGGTGGTAGCATTTCCGTAGTAGTTTGACAGGATTATTTAAAATAAATCTTCATATTTTTTTTTGATTGACTGAGAGGGATATTTTTTTTTTAAATTTACCTTTTTTATGTATTATACCCAAGATCGAGTGCTTAGATTAAATTCTCAAATGGGACTGTCTAAGGGAACCTTTCATTACACGTAAACAAACATACATTACATTATATAATGCATTTCTCCAAAGTCTGGTCATTATGACCTATATTTCATGCCCAAAAAGTTATAAATGATGTGGAACAATAGTTTCAGACATTTGTAAGGGGAGGTTTCTATGTTACTTGAATTTCAATGATGGAATGATGTTTAAAGGAAACATGAAAAAAATATTAAAAATCTTAATATGAACAATACAGAAATTGTTACAATCAATGCATGTATACAAGTAAACAAAAGTAATAAAAGTTTTTTTTTAAATTTACCTTATTATGTATTATACAAACAATGGTTAAAACAATATATTGTAACAAACAAAACAAAAACTAGAGGCTCATCCGAGCCTGAATCGGCCACCTGGCTTCTAATAGGCCATTTAAAAAGATGTTAAAGAAATGCGAAATTGTCAAAGTAACCTTAATATTTGACTTTTGACCTAAATAAAAGGTGGATCATTTGAATCTGTGCTTCCATATGAGATTCCGATCAACTTTGGCTACAGTCTGCCCATTAGTTAATAAGAAAATTACAAAAAAAGTCCTTTCCAATATGGTTTCAGAAGAAACTTTAAACAGCCGCAGTCGTCGGTTATCAAATGAATCTCGACCAAAAGTGGATCGTTTGTAGAGGGCATTGTTGTCATCAATCCTGCAAAGTTTCAAAACATTTCATAATGTAGTGTCAGATGAGAAGACTTTTCAAAATTAGCCAATAAAAATCAAAGATGACCTCTGGCGGCATTGTTCATTCACCGGTACCAATGGTAAACCGTTTTACTGTTTAAATGCGTCATTCCTACCAAGTATGGTTGCAATTCGACAGTGTCCATATTCCCCACACTATGTATAAAATTGTCAGGATCTCACAATTACATGACATGGTTTAAATTGCCCCAATAGCTTCAGCCAAGATTTTAAAACATTGCTTATTTTGTTGTACTTTTGGTAACAGCATTCACATTGGTAAAGGGTCCAGATAAGCACCACTGTGCCTGATTTTGATCTCAATGGCCTCAATACTTATTGTTGTGTTCAGATGGCAGTTTCACAAAAGTTTGGTTCCAGAGGAGAATTTTTAGCGTAATGTTAAAGTCAGACAACGGACATCAAGTGAGTTAAAATACATCAGCATATTCATATAGTATTTATACAATTTGGTTCTGCATCATTGAATTTTGAATGTATATATTATTCTTATTCATAGTAATTTCTAGCATATGCAACATGAACGTACAAACATACACAAATTATTTGATAAACGTACATACATTTAAAATATATATATATATATAATTAACATGGAGAATAAAAAAAACTATGTGTGGTTCCTGTAAGCCTATCTACTCTTTTCATTGTAATCACTTGGCGTCCGGCGTCCGTCGTCGTCAGTCGTCGTTGTCGTAAACTTTCCTTTAAAGATCTTCTCTGAAGTTAGTTAAACATATGACCTAAGTTATGGGAAAGTTTACTGAATGATCTTCTTGTTTAAAACCAGTGAGACAATTTGAAATTGACGGCAATGTTCCAGTCTGTCAGTCAAGATGGACATAGTCCAAGTGAGCGATACGGGCTCCTGTGAGCCTCTAGTTGACAGTTCCCTTTAGGACTTTTTTGACATTGATCAATAAAGATTTTTAAAGTCAAAATGTCTCTACCCTATATTCAATGCAAAATTACTTATAACTTATATACCCTCAATATTATCCCAAATTGAACTCTCACATACCCACAATTCTTATTTCCTACATAATAACATACCAGAACATGTGTTCATAAAATTTATCGAGAAAATACAAGGGATTGTGTTTTTATGTGACTATGCGTCGACCTTTGTTTAGCAATGTCGTTGGCGAATGCTATTGTTACGTCACTTCCTCGTGTTCCTAGAGTGAAACATTACTTAACATTTCACTGGGTAAATTATCGAATTTGATTTCACTCGGAAACAAGTATTAGACTCATTAATATGACAACAGAGAACTATACAAACATTGTTACAAAAACAATCCATGTATACAAGTAAACAGAAGCAATAAAATGATATTTTTTTCCATTTTCCTTATTTATTATACAAACAATTGTTACGACAATATTGTTAAGCAAAAAAATAAAGATAATTATGTACACAGGTTAAAGTAAAAAAGGCTCCCAGGAATCTGTTTTGCTCTACCGGAACAGAAACTTAGTGTGTGTTTTGCTTTTTTTCAATAATAGTGTCCATATTATCCCACACTATGTATACAATTTTCAGGATGTAACAACTAAATGACGTGGGGACTTCAGCAAGTTTGGTCTAAATTACCCCAATAGCTTCAGCCAAGATTTCAAAACATTGCTTATTTTGTTGTATATTTTAGTAACAGCAGTCATATTGGTAAAGGGTCCAGATAAGCACCACTTTGCCAAATTTTGATCACTAATAGTGGCCATATTTGTTTTAAGGCTCGGACCCCGTACAATTTTTGAAAGGAGACTACCAAAGACCAGTTTACCAAAGTTGAGTTTCAATGAGCTCAACAGTCTCAGATGAAAGGACTTAATAGTAAATGCTTCATTTTCCGTATGTTTGGACAGTTTTGAAAGGGGTCTGATGTCAGTTCACAAAAGTTTTTTGTAACGGAAAGTTAAATTTTGAATGTATTTATTATTCTTATTCATAGTCAATTCTGGCATATGCAAAATGAACGTACACACATAAACCAATTATTTTATAAACATTAATACATTTAAAAATACACATACATATAGATAAATAACATGGAGAATATAAAAATATGTGTGGTTCCGGTAAGCCTATCTACCATATTTTGACAGTTACCTTACGGCCTTTGAACATTTATCAATAAGCATTTAGATCAAAATGTCTCTACATTACATTCAATGTAAAAGAAAATCCCTACATACCGAACATATATATTTTATACAAAAGTAACCGGAACCACACTTTTTTGCGTGTCTTGTAGCAAAGCATACTGTGCCATTTCATCTCTGACAATAAAATGCAATTAGTCTTCACAACAATTATAACTACACATAAAGGTTTTTTTTTTCAACAGCGGTAATTTTCTTTGTATACTACTCTCAATTTCTTATGTATAACTAAAGGATCAGAGGGTTGTTTGTTTTTCAACTGGAACAAAATGAGGGATAAGGGACCTTCCATAGACATTTACGTCAAGTGTGGCTCTATTTGGCCCAGCAGTTTCAGAGAAATAAAATCTTAAATCAACCAATCAGAAACAAAGATTGTCCATGGCAGCCTTGCTTTTCGTTCAATCAGGGTGCTAAAAATTCATTTCATAAAAGACTTTCCATAGATGCTTCCTGTCAAGTTTGGCTGACAGTTTTGGCCAAGCAGTTTCAGATAGAAAACAATTTTTTAAATCAAACAATTAAAAACAAGAAATGCTCATGACAGCCATGTTTGTCCATCGGTAGGGACGAAATGGGGAAATTTTATTAAGGCACATCCCATAGATGCTTTCCGTCAGGCTTTCTTCCATTTGGCGGTATCAGGGTAGATCGGAGATTTCTTCATATTAGCCAATCAGAAACAAGAATTGCCAATGCCAGCCATGCTTGTCGTCCAATCAGGATAAAAAAAATTAACATCACACAAGACTTTCCATTGATGGTTCCTGTCAAGTTTTACTGACAGTTTTGTCCAAGCAGTTTGAAAGAAAAAAAAGTTCTTTTAATCACCCAATGAGAAACAAGAATTGCAAATGACGGCGATGCTTGTAACTCGATCGGGACGAAATGAGGAAACTATGTAAAGAACCTCCCATAGATATTTCCTGTCAAGTAATTTCAGAGAAGATTTTTTTATATCAGCCAATCAGGAACAAGAACTGCCCATGGGGGACCACATTTTTAGTCCAATCGGGACGTAATAAGGAAAATTTATAAAGGACCTCCCGTATGTCCTGTCAACTTTTGTTCCATTTGGCCAAGCAGTTTCAGAGAAGAAGATTTTTGAAAACAGCAAAGCAGAAACGAAAATTGCCCATGTTGGCCATGCTTGTTGTCCGATCGGGACGAGATGAGCAAACTTAATTGAGGACCTTACATAGTTGCTTCCTGCTAAGTTTAATTCCATTTGGCCCTGCAGTTTCAGAGGAGAAGATTAAAATGTGAACAGTTAACAGACGGACGGACGGACGAAAGATGGACGCCAAGTGATGAGAAAAACGCACATACCCTTTGGCCAGGTGAGCTGAAGACGGAAAGTAGAAGAACTTTTGAGATTTATAATAGTTATTTTCACGTTAACTTGTTCATAATAATTTACAACCCCCATCCCTTTTCCTTTCCCCTGTATAAGCCATCTAGATCTAAGGTTATAAAAGTTTGAAATTGTAAAATTCAAATGAAGTATGATTTGTCTTTAGTTATAATTGTTGAGGAGGAGATTCTTCAAATTACTTATAACCTATATACCCTCAATACCATCCCCAACTTCTCACATCACATAATATTACCATAACTCTTATTTCCTACATAATAACATACCAGAACACGGAAAACAGTGTTTAAATACTGGGATATATGGAGAAACATTGAAAGTACATAGGGTTCACGTTGTCTTAAATATACCTTAATAAGGATCAATTCTACAATATAAATATACATATCTACAATTACTACAAATAAGGCGAACATTGTAAAAACGAAATAGCCAATCTATTGTATACTAATATTATCAATGAGAAAACAAGAGACCCAAAAGAGCATGTATCGCTAACGTGGAATCTTTTTTTCTTGGTGGACTGTTTTTTGGGTTTTTTTTATTATCATTATTATCTTATTTTTCGTGACGCCTGCAATACTGATTCAACTTCCAAATCAAAGACCTTGGACCAATCCAAAAACTTTTGTCCGTATCATCCAGTGGATACAGAGAAGATTATTAAGACGATGACAAGGACACCAAGTGATGACAATAGGTCACATGGATCTTTTGGTCATGTGAGCTCACATATGGAAATTCATACCTGTGTATATGTAAAAACTTATTTCATAAATTACATAATGCCAAAACATTACTAGAAAAATAAAAATATTACACAGGAAACGAGACTATCCATTACAATTGATGGCAATAGTTTATACTTATTGACTGGGTATGAGGGGGTTTGTAGGGGAATAGTTGGTATCAAGGGGACAATAAACTTACTATTCCCCGAATATGCAGTGAATAAGTGTTTTATTATACCGAAATAAAATTTACTGATGCCTAATACATTTTTGGTCCTTTTCGCATCGGTGTCATCCAATATTATATACTTATTGACTGGGTATAAGGGGTAAAATGTATGTAAGTTTATTGTCCCCGAGGTACCAACTATTGCCCCAAGGCGTATCGATGGGAAAATAAACTTACTATTCCCCGCATATGCAGTCAGTAAGTGTTTTACATTTTAATGAAAATATTCAAATCTCACTTTTGAAAATATCTTCTATGTCTGTAGTCTAAAATCATTTGTCAAATTATTCAAATATAATCTCGTTACTTTAAAAACACTTTGAAATATGTATTCTTTGATTTCGTTTTAATTTTTGTAGTATCACGAACACATGAATCTGAAGACGAATCACGTACATTGTAGGTGCAGACAAGAAAAAAATCTGTTTGATTTGTTATGTGTTTCAAATATCTATGATAAAATTCAGTTTTCTAATTTATACTGCCCACATGGTATTGCAAGTAATTGTAACACACGCCAAGTCTCAGTTTTATCAACTCTGATCGGAAATAAATACATAAAAATCCATGGAGTTAATCCTTATTTTCAGACCCAGACATTTCGGAGGATATATTTTTATTTTAATCACAACATTAACGTTTTTTTTCTATTCATCTATCACTGTTTAATTTCACCTAATAGTTAATCCTGTAACATACAACACCCCCCCCCCCCCCCCCTTTGCCAAAAACAAACCCAAAACAAAAAAACAAAAACAAACAGAAACAAAAAAACAAACAAGCAAAACAAAACAAACAAATAAAAACAAAACAAAACAAAAAGAACAAAAAGAACAAAAAAAAAAACAAAACAAAACAAAAAACAAAAAGAACAAAACAAAAAAACTAAAAAAAACCGGTTTATCTATCTAGTCATGAATAGTCAGTTTGTGGCATACATATATATGAACATTTAAAACTACATAATTAACCATTAATTATATACAATTATTGAGATACAGTGTATATATTCAACACTAATACATTCATCATGTTTATCTTTTAAAAACAAACAGCGGGATGGTTTCCTATTTTAACAACCAAATTGTTTTACATGTACAAAACATTCCTATTTATAATGTGTACAAATATGAAATTTATACATGTATATACTACTGTATTACTATATACACGTAGACTCCTTATAAACTGTACAATTTTTCATGTCTCATCATTAACAGAATTTCAAATGAATGTGGTAAGTTTATATCTTGTTTCATTTACTGTGTTAATTTATTGGTATGTTTATTGTCATTTACAGCTTATTGTTGAATTTATGATTTAAGTGAATAAAAATAGTTATTTCAAAAAGTAATCGACAAAATTGAATATCAACATTTACTTCTGTAAATAGACATAGATTGTAGGGCCACGACCAATAATAACAGACTGAGATACAGAATCATAACATATGTATGGTGACCAGTCAGATGATTGTTCCGAGCTAATTGGTATATGAGATATAATGATCTGACTATGGCTACCATCAGGACTGATCCTGTGTACATTATTAGACCCTTTACATACAACAAGGATATATCCTTCATTGTCTATAGTCAGACCACTTGGTCCTATCATGTCATGGGAGGTAAATGTAAACATACTGTTCAAGTGATTGTCAGTACAATGTAACTTGTTATTGTAAGAATCACTTGTGTAAATATGGTTCTTATCATCCCCACAGATATATGCAGGTATAAAACCCAGATCTATTGTTCTGATTACCTGCCCTGACAGAGATACTACCTTTATTGTTTGATCACGGCACCCAACAAACAGCTGATTATTACTGTACATAATATAATAACTACCTTCTACAAAGAAATCATTGATGATCTGTCTGTGTCTGATGTCTACTATCCGTATCTTATCACTAAAGAGTAATGTGACAGCGACAGTATTGTTATCTACTACAGTTATACGACATGGTTCACCAGGGAGTGGTATTTTGTTGTATTGTTCTCCTTTTATGTTACATGTTATTAATTGTTCACCTGTAATAGCAGCAATAACTAACAAACCGTCAGGTAAAACCTTTATATCATTGACCCATGTAATATCTAACTGTACACTAGAATCCATTATATACCTATCAGACAGGGACTGTATGTAGTGGTATTTCTCCGTTGTAAGGTGTTGCGCTGTACAGTCATCACACATATCTACAGTACAATCATGGCATCTGTTGACGGCAGGTTTACTGTGACATACCATACACCTGTAAATAAACAATAATGGAATAAAATAAACAGGATACATGTATTTACTATAATTCATTTGTGATCTGTTGTGATTAATTATGTTACTGGTTGAAGTGTGTATACATAAAGAAAACAAAGGAAAAAAGAGAATAATGTATTACATTTTTTTTCAACGTGTGTTAAATTTCTATCAATCTTAAAGCGATTTGAAAAAAGTTAATTGTGCATCAAATTTTCCAACAACGCAAGGTCATTCGTTATAAACGACTGCGCTAAGAGTAGAATGATACGACCGCGGCAAGTTGACAGGTGCACTGTGGACACAGTATTATCCTTGACCCAATAAAGTGTTGTATAGTAATATAAAATCTGTGAGTCTTCCAAGGAAGACATGTGTCGCCTGACAGCCGTTAATTTTTACAAAAAATATTAAAATTTTCTAAAAATGAAATATATGCACACCTTTGCATTAAAGTTAATGCACATAGAAAGTTTCATCAAATTGCTGTGAGCCGTTATGGAGTAGTATAGAAGTTTTGAACCCTTCCCCCTCTTTTTTCAAAAATGTCCATTTTTACAAAAAAAAAATAAAATTTTTAAAAATAAAATATATATGCACACCTGTACATTAAGGTTTATACACAGGGAAAATTTCATCAAATTGCTTTGAGTGGTTATGGAGTAGTTGAGGATAGAAGTTTTGCCCCCACCCCCCCCCACCCCCCCACCTTTTTTCAAAAATGTCAATTTTTACAAAAAACATTTATAAAATGTTTAAAAATAAAATATATATGCACACCTGTGCATTATGGTTAATGCACAGAGAAAGTTTCATCAAATTCCTTTGAGCGGTTTACGAGCAGTTGAGGATAGAAGAAAAGTGTGACGACGCAAGACGCAAGACGACAGATAGTAATCCCTATGTGTCGAACATGCGTTCCGCAGGCGACACAACTAGACTGATTCCACAAAATCCACACAAATTTACATATCATGCCAAATTCCCTTATCAACCCCTTATATCTCGAAAACCATAAAGATTGGTATTAGTTGTTGAAACCAAGTAAGGTGAATTAAAGAAAAAAAAATCCTAAATTAATTTGGACTGGTGGATGGGTTATTTTGTCACCTGTACATTTAACTGTATAAGGGTGAACTTGAGATATGATTTGAATATGAACTAGTCTTTGTACTAGACCGACACGTTGAGTCGGATTTTTAATATGCTAGCTCACGAGGTACCTCTCCACAAACCATACCCGGACACATTATACTGACCCCGAGTCCACCTAGGTACAGCATGTCTGAATTAATCTTCACAAGTAACGTTCATTACTAAAACGTTGTACACCCCCCCCCCCCCCCCAAATAAATAAATAAATAAAATAAACACTAAAACATGGTGAACAATACAACCAAACAGTTTCGCCAAAATCCAAGTACGGCTAATCTTGCTTGGGGAAGATGAAATCTTACTTTTAACAAATTTAAAAATATCGACAGTAAAAGTATCTACAAAATCAAAGCGGAAGTTTTAAAGTTTAAGGTTGGTTTTGAAAAGAAAGTTTTACGCGAATTGTAATTATCAGGAAATTGTTACTTGGTATGTTTGACATCAGCCTGTAGATCCCTTAGATATCAGTTTTTAATAATTGTATTTCCTGTAAAGAAGTCACTGAGTCAACTTAAACTTCTAAGATTTGCAGAATATCGCAACTTACAGGAAATGAGCTGTCGAAATGAAAGTAAGCCGGATTTCATCACATTATTGAGCTGTCCATATGAGGTGATCGCAAAACTTACAAATAAATATTGATTTCTACACTAGAGTTATATTTTCTTTTTGTATTATTTTCCTTTCATGATTTTAAACACGAAACTACGCAATACTAATTTTTTTCCGCATTTTACGTATTTTACTTAATTATGCAAATTGTTTGAAATGAAGCAGTTTTTCATGTCTGCAACCGACTTTTTTAAAATGTGTTTCCATTAATTTTTATCTGTTATTAAGTCCTACAGAGTACGTTACGATATTTTTATCCTCTTGAATAATCCCATTTTATCAACCTTATAACGTTAGAGGACCCAAACTGAAAAGGGTAACCGAAATGCGAGCATGCACTGCATTCATTATACCATTATGTTATTATACAGTATAACGTACAATATGGGAAGATATTGAACGAGTTCGTATTGTACTGAAAACCCATATTGGACGAGACGCTGTCGAGTCCAATACGGGTTTTCAGTACAATACGGACGAGTTCAATATTATTAGGTTATTTTACAATGTTATGTAAAATACTGGTAAATAGTGTACGAGTCTGTATTGTATTGAAAGTCCTATTGGACGAGTCACCATAGGCGTTGCGTCCAAAACGACTTTCAATACTATACGGACGAGTACAATATTTTTCGTATTGTACATAACACTGTAAAATAATCTGTTTATTATACAGTTCAACATATTCAGACAAACGTTTGAATAACAAATACATGTTCTTTGTCGGGAAATTAACATTTGGAGGTCACATGTTATAAATGGCTCTCTCAATGGATTAAAAATACAACTGTATAATCAATTCCCGTATTGTACGTTATACTCTATAATGACCATCTTATTATACAGCTCAACCAAATATTTAAAAATAAAACAATAGGCTTTTCTAAATTTGATTTATTATAAGTCACAGGAATATTAACAGAAATTTTAACAACATAAGAATGCGGGCATTATGAAGTTGAATGCGGAAAAAATTTTATTTTTTTCACAATGTATCACAGTGACAAGGCTATACTACATAAAAACCAATTTGACCTATTTTTTATTCATCTAAAACCAACATGGAAAAAATACGGCCTTTTCTGTACGTTTCCGGTTTATACAGTATCTATGTAAAAGATTACCTCGCACCGTACAATATGGAAAAAACACGGGTTTTTTCCTCGGTTGTCCAATACAGAAAATAGGCCCATCTATCTAAAATTTGAACACGACACATACATGTATATTTCAAAACTTGGTTGTATTCAAACATATCAAATAGTGTTGGTCATTTGTTTTGTATTGTTATTATACTTTCTCGCCTTATCATTTTTAGTGAACAAAAACGAAGAAACAAGATTTCCGTGCAAGCACGTACACAATCATTTGAATGAAAATTGTGGATTTTTTTCGGTCGAATTCAAGATAATTAATCTGTTTAATACAAATACCGATCGTTTATTGAGTCATTAGTTTTGTCTTTAGAAATAAACAAATTAATTAACATACCCGGTTTAGCTATATAATAAATAGGTTATCATACAGTGTAGTGTACAATACGAAAAATATTGTACTTGTCCGTATTGTATTGAAAACCCGTATTAGACTCGATGACTTCGGCGTCTCTTCCAATACGGGTGTTCAACACAATACAGACTCGTACAATATTATTAGGTTATTATACAGTATAATGTACAATACGGACGAGTTCAATATATTCCCATATTGTTCGTTATACTGTATAATGACCTACTTATTATACAGCTCAATCAAATATTTAAAAATAAAACAAAAGGCTTTTCTAAATGTTTTATAAGTAACAAAAATATTAACAGAAATTTAAACAACATAAAGTTGAATGCGGAAACAATATTATTTTCTTCACAATGTATCCCAGTGACAAGGTTATACTGCATAAAAACCTATCTGATCTTATTATTATTCAGTTAAAACCAAGATGGCGTCTGCCGTCCTATATGGTTGTATAAAACGGAAAAAATATTGTGCGGTCACTTGTCAGGAATAATGTTTTCTCATTGGGTTATAAATATAGCTGTATAATAATTTTCCTTATCACATTTTTGTACTTATATGTACGTTTTTGCATGTCCAATAATAGCCGGAAGTCGAGCACAGCGAGTCGAAAAAATAAGGTGATTGGTTTGAGAGCCGGCTGAGGCCCCTGGATGCTCTTGGGTAAACGCTGCAAAAATATGCATTCTGAGCAATTTCGTGTGTGTTTTGTTCATGTTGTTCACGTTCGGAATTACAAATTTCCTCTGGATAATTTCAGAGGAAATGACCAGATTCATCCCAAACTGACAAATCTTTTTAGTAATATTACCATTATTTCTAGGGACATTTATTATATGTCTGTATTCCTTAAACTACAGACAATATATAACGTCTGAAAGACAAGACGAAGTCAGGGAAACGGCAGTTCAAACAATACAAGTGTATCCAAAACATTGCGTCCAGAGACAAAGACAAAAAAAGAACAAAAGACAAAACGACATAATATACAGCTAAAATGTAATAAGGTACTCGGACTCTACCAAAAACTTGGAGTTGAGACTAAGTCCAACGGTACGGTAGGCGCCCTCTGCAACATCTAAATACGTCATATCTACCAAAATATGACAATATATTTGGACCGCTACTAAATGGTGGAAACCCGTTTAAATATAAGTCTAAAGCTGGGATGAACGTACTGCTAAACGGCCTCACAGACCAAGATTTCTACACTTAATGAAAAAAAAGCATGTAATGGTTACTCATTCTGTTCGAGTGCTTGAAGTCTCTTGTATAATTGTATAAATTTACTATATCTAATATTAGCATCTTTGGATTGTTATTTTGAAACTCCTGGGACGATGCCTCTGCATGGTGGATCCTAGGTCCACGACGGTATTTGCCAACCCAGTCGTCAGACTTGTCTGACATGATTATTCACTGATTTGTTACAGAAATTACCAGTGTTTAGCAAAATTCAAAAAATAATAGAAATACTAAGGGTTCATTCCTTGTATTGTACATGGTAAATCTCCTTAGCTGAAATGTGGCTTCCTATTTCGGTATTTTTGGTTCTGAGTACTTCTTGTTTAAAATAAGTTAGGTTTTTGGTCTTCCAAATGTTTCGGTTTTAACGCTGCTGATGAGAGGTAACTCCTTGAAATGCGTCGTATACAGCATAGTATAAATTTACTATATCTAATATTAGTATCTTTGGATTGTTATTTTGTAATAAAACCCACTAGACAGAGACGAGTTCATGTTATTTATATCTAGGCGCGGAAAGCTGGCCTGCTTACAATAATGTGCAATCCAGCGTTGGAACACCACGCCATGCTGCAAGTCAACAGCACAAATTGTATATCGTTACCTTTAATAGACCACAAACATCTACTGCACGACTGAATAATGATGAATGTCCACAAAAACAACAATCGCTTTTTTTCCAAAAAGGGGAGCCTACGCCCCTTACGCCCTAACCTCCGCCAATGCATAGATGAATTATTTCAAAGGTTTAAGATACGTAAATTATGGGTTTTTTATTTGTTAGGAGGAGGAAAATTATAGTAAATTGTAATGATTACTTTGGCCTTATTAGCTTGGCCTTATTGGTGATTATAAAATTATGACATTGTATTTGTGTTACATGCTTTTTTACTATTCTCAGATCGTTTTGAAAATATAGCTTCTTACATTGTTACGAGTGGATTATCAAATTTCTCCAATCGAGATAGATAAATTACGTTTTTTGTTTTAGCACGAGCTTAAGCGAGTGCTGAAAATTCCGCAATTTAACTATCGAGATTGGAGAAATCTGATAACCCAAAGTAAAAATGTAAGACGCTGTTTTTCTAATTTTCAGTTCGTTTTGAAATCTTATTATTTGTGACAAAAGACATCAGATTAATGTGCACGACGTAGGCTCTCCTCCGAAATCCCTACGTTACAATTAAATAATTTCGACCAATCAATATACAAGATAAAAAAGTCACTAGTGAGATTATTAATCTTTACACAACGGGACGGTTAAATTGGCTGAAAATTAGAGAAAGTTCCATATATATTGTAAACATCCTATTTGTAGAAAGTGGGACAATTTTTTTGTTGAAAAGACTTTTCTTCAAAGATCGGAAAATTCTCGGATTTCTAAACTTGTTGTATATGAGGATTAATTTGAAAAAGGACAATTGGTATTGTACTGCACATCGAACACGTTAGTACAATCAATCAACAATTGGCTTTAAGCTGGGATTTTACTGTGCGATTGTGACATTTTATCTAATTAGGATATTCAGGATATTCATTGGACCTGTTTCATGGAACATTTACAAATTTCATCGGAGATTAGCTTGTATGATATTGGATCAACACATTACTTTCGAGAATATCTGTGTTTGGGACTATTTTATGAACTTTGGACATTCTAATTTGGAAACCTGTCAACGGATACAGTAGTGAACTTTCCGCATTTATATACTTTGATGTTAAAACACATGTATTAATTATATCAGTAAAATTGATATAATTTGTCTTTTGTTGGCTGAAACTTTAAAAAAGAGGGTATTTCTAACCTTGATGTTCCCTCTCGTAAGAAAGTGATAATATATTACAATTACGGCCAACTCCCGCGGGCCCACTGAGGGAGGGAGATATCAGAAATGGTCAACCATGTTAAAAGTTATTTCCCTGAGGTCTTAGCCCGAGGGGAATAACCCTTTACAGGGTTGACCGTTTTGGATATCCGACTCATAGGGCCGTCACTGTTTTATTATATCGAAATTACTGGTGCTCAATTTGGCATCTGGAAAAAGAAAAAAAAAAAGAAAAAGCATTATTTATATAATTAACGAATAATTGGTTATTCACTGGCGATGAATAATAGGGTTATCAACGGACGATGTAATTTGATGAGGTTATTCATCGCCGGTGAATAATAGGTTATTCACTGGACGATGCAATTTTTTGAGGTTATTCAGTCAGGTGACACAACTAGATTTTGGGTGTTGATGATGTGTTGACACAGCGAGATGTTCTGGGTCTCCTATGACAATGAGGTGGGTGCCGGTCTGCAACTGCGCACAAACAATGATGCATTAAGTGTCAAACTAGGATCATAATCTATGGGCACTAACTCCAGCAACAAAGACTTTGGTTACCGCGATTTTTTTTTAATATGTCCAGCAATAATTATTATAACTTTTACAGAGATGGCGTACGTTCAGTTGGATACTGAAATCCAATCTTATTTATAAAAAAAGTATACAAAGTATTTATATGAAATTAAATTACTCGCGTTGACATGACAAATGTTTGATTTGAAAGGGGAATGAATTCAATTAACACATTATTGATAATTTAGCACAAGGTGTAACAACAAATAACAATAAGTAAAAAGAGGGATATAATTAGACAGACTATAGTGAATGAAATCGCTAATGAACAAACATATCAAAACATGAAAAGGGATTTACATTACATAACAATACGACGGGATTAACTCAATTGTCCGAAACATGTAATAAACTCCAAAACATTCAAAATAGCTGTTAAAAATATAGTATAAAATATTTAAGTCCAAAAACAAATTATTGTTCCGAAAAGATCTAATAAAATGTAAAGTCCAAAATACGTTGTTTTGTCCGTTTTTTTTTTTTTGGTTTTTTTTTGGTTTTTTTTTTTTTTTTTTGTTCGTTTTCACACTACGACACATGGAAAATGAAAAAAATGTATATGAATGTTTTAAAAACTGTTAACACTTTCCGAGTCAGGTAGAATGAAAAAATGTAAATGAATGTTTTAAAACAGAAATTTACATTTTTTCATTCTCCCTGACTCTGAAAGTGTTAAATAGTTTTTTCTATGTTTTTTTATAATCCTTTTGACCCAGCATCCTCCTGTTCTTTCGTATCTTTTAGTGTTTTGAGAATATTTCAAAATTCTTTGGCATTTTTATTGATAGTATTAGATAATGTGTCAAACATGTTTTGTCTATATGCTTGTTTTTTGGGGGTTTTTGGGTTTTTTTGGGGTTTTTTGTTTTGTTTTGTTTTGTTTTTTTTTGTCTCACTATATTTTTAAAAGATTTTAAAAGACTAAAATATTTTTGTTTTAATGAACTGTGAAATGGGTTAATTTTCAACTGTTTACCCATGTAGTTTAAGGCTTTTTTTTATATTCGTAAACTGAAATGTCGGACCATTTCTGTTTAACTTTCTTTCGAAGAATTTTATTTCTTTTTGTAAAAAGCCTGCAAGACCTTTCTGTAAGAGTTTTTAAAATTGAAGACAGTTCCTTTGTTGCTTCATTTATTCCTGTTTGATTTTCTGGGAATTTTTTCAATTCAAAATCTAAAATTTGATTTTTTAAATCTTCAGAATCAATACTGTCTGACAAAAGGTTTTTTGACTTTTCGTTCCATTTATAAGACTTAGTATTTTCCCATTGATGAGTAGATTCGACTACACAATTCTCAATTTCGCACTTAAGATGTATTACAATTCGAACATGGTCCGAAAGATATTTGAAATCATGCGTTGTAAAATATTCAACTGAGGTCAGGAGACCCTCGTTTATAATGGCATAATCAACACAACTAAAACCATTTGAAGTCATACAAGTAAAATATCCTAATGTATCAGCTACATATCTGCCATTGCGTATTCTTAGTCCTTAAGACATACATAATTCTGAAAGATTTTTTCCTTGCAAATTACAAGTTTTATCCTGGTTGTTTCTATTTAAATGTTGATCTACTATATAGTTTTCTGGTAAAATATTTTGTATATCAAATGTATTTAGATCTGTTGAGTCATTTTCAATAAAATTAGGACTGTTACCGGTTCCTGCATAAAAACAGGAAGAAGAGAGACTTTACCGAGCATTTCACACTTGTTCCGCAGCGAGTACAAATAAATTGAATATTTTATGAGTCAAGATATCTTCAGTTGGATTTCACGTCCTCCTGGAGTTGACCCCTCAGCGAACTTGACAATTCACTGGCTTTTACTAACTGGCACTGTGACGGGTGCCGCTAATGGAGCAGGAGATGCTTACCCTTCTGGAGAACCTGATATCACTCCTCTGTACTGTCTAGTTCTATTTCTGTTTAGTTTATTATACGTGTTTTATTCCTAAAGGTATACATGTATCCATGTGACTTTTATGCGGCATGATTATCCCGACTTTGTCTTTTTCTTGGATTTCGAATTTGTGGACTTTTCCCACTGTTTTGTCGCTTTTACCGATATATGCTATAAGTAAATATACTGATTCTTCAATTATAAATTGTTATCTTTCATCGAGAAAAGTCACGATAATCATGATAATAGCACATTTCTTCGCTATTTTCAATTTCACCAGGGTACCACGTTAGAGTCTCTGCTTTTAGCCGTGTTCACACAGGACAAGACATTGTCCTTTTTTTTGTACGCATGTGGATGAATATACATTATAATCTGTCTATTACTTAACCATTTTATAATATTATTAACATATTTCCTTCTAATAATAATTAGTTACTTTAAGAAAGATAAATCTATAAAAATTCAGTCATCCCAAGCTTGGAACTGAATTGTTGTGGAGCCCTCGGTGAATTAAAAGCACTGAAGACGAGGG
Organism: Mytilisepta virgata; assembly: GCA_028015205.1. NCBI lineage: Eukaryota > Metazoa > Mollusca > Bivalvia > Mytilida > Mytilidae > Mytilisepta > Mytilisepta virgata. The sequence goes on from CM051510.1 coordinate 7,859,365, forward strand.
TTATTTGTCGAACCACCATATACTTATTAAGTAGGTGTTAGGGGAATAGTAAGTTAATCGTCAACGAGGTACCAGCTATTGCCCCGAGGCGTAGCCGAGGGCAATAATTGATATCGAGGGAATTATAAACTATTCCCCGAATATGCAGTCAGAATTGGTTTTATTGTTCCATTTTGTTGGTACATGTGAGTTGTCTCCTATTTACAGAGTGATATGCTCTTTGGAGAAAGTATCTTCCATATATATCAATGGACGAATTGTTGTATTTTTGCCCAAAAAAAATTCTCCCTAAAAATATCCTCCAAACACACTAATGATATGTTGTTGGATAAGTTTTCCAACAGTTTTCAATGTCATATGGGAGACAACTCTAATATCTGCAAGTAGGGAACACCGTAAAGCACTGAAAACAAGGGTTATTTATGGAGCTGTTATATACTTATTGACTGTATATGAGGGGAATAGAAAGTTTGTACTTCCCGAGGTACCAGCTATTGCACCGAGGCGTAAATGTCTTCAATCTAGTCCAAAAGGAAAATGGCCATTATGTACCCTGGTCAACCATAAACAAAAGGCTCCCAGGAGCCTGTATCGCTCACCTGGATTATGTCCATCTTGTAGCATGAAACATTGCTGTTAAATTCCGATTAGCACACTGGTTTCAACAAAGAAGATCTTTTAGTGATTTTCCCGATAGGTCCTATGTTAAATTATGTTGCGCTCTGACAACCATCTTCAATGGCAGACAATGTCATCGGATACAATTTTGTCAGATAACCACCTGAAACCATTGCTGCCAAGTTTTCTTCGAATAAGCTAGATGTTTTTTGACAAGAACATCTTTTACTAAATTTCCAATATGTACTGTTAAACTATGTTCGGCTCTGGCGGCCATCTTGAATGACGGACGAGGTCATCGTATATAAGTCAGAAAGAGGGCATACTACGGACCACTGCTGCCAAATTTCGTTCCAAATGGCCAAGTGTTTTCAAACAAGAAAATCATTAAATAAATTTTCCACAGGTTACTGTTAAACTATTTTCGGCTCTGGCAGTCCTCTTGGATGACAATTGCAGCCAAGTTTTGTTTAAATTGGCCTAGTGGTTTTAGACAAGACGACCTTTAAGTAAATTTCCCTAGGGTCCTTTTTTGAACTGGATGACGAGCGGGGTCATTTGATACAATTCGGAAAGAGGACCAATTCATGACCATTGCTGCCAAGTGTTGTTCCTATTGGTCTAGTTGTTTTAGAAAAGATCTTAAAGGAAATTTCCCATTAGGATAAACTATGTTCGGCTCTGGTCGCCATTTTGGATGACGAGCAAGGTCATCGGATATAATTCTGAGAGAGGACAACCTAAGGATGATTGCTGCCAAGTTTTGATTGAATTGGCCAAGTGGTTTTAGACAAGACGGCCTTTAAGTAAATTTCCAACAAGGCCGTATGTTAAACTATACTCTGGTGGCCATCTTGGTTGACTGGCGGGGTCATCGGATATAGTTCTGAACGAGGACCACATAAGAACCATTCCCACCAAGTCATGTTCAAATTGGCCTAGTGATTTCAGACAAGAAGATATTTAAGTTAATTTCCCATAGGGTCATATGTTTAATTATATTTGGCTCTGGTTACCATTTTTGACGACAGGTAGAGTCATCGCATATATTTCTAATAGAGAACCACCTAATGACCAGCGTTGCCAAGTCTTGTTCCAATTGGCCTAGTGGTATCAAACAAGACGTTCTTAAGTAAATTTCCCATAAGGACCTATGTTCAACTATGTTAAGCTCTTGCAGCCATCTTGGATAAAAAGCGGGATCTTAATTCCGATACACTTATGAACGGGGATCACCTAAGGACCATTGCTTCCACGTTTTGTTCCAATTGACCCAATGGTTTCAGACAAGAAGATCTTTCAGTAAATTTCGCATAGGGGGCTTTGTTAAAGTATGTTCGGCTTTGACGGCCATCTTGGATGACGGGTGGGGTCATCGGAGACAATTCTGAAAGAGGACCACCTAAGGACCATCGCTGCCATGTTTTGTTCCAATTGCCCAAGTGGTTTCAGACAAGAAAATCGTTCAGTAAATTTCCCATAGGTTCCTTTGATAAAGTATGTTCGGCCCAGTGGTTTCAAACAAGAAGATCTGGTAAATGTTCCTAAGGGTCCTATGTTAAACTATGTTCGGCTCTGGCCAAATGACCCAGTTGTTTCAGACAAAAAGATCTTAAAGTAAATTTCCCATATATATAGTGTCCTATGATAAACTATATTCGGCTCGGACGCCAATGCCAGGAATTTTGGATGGCGTACGGGGACACCGGATACAAGTCTGAAAGAGGACCATCTAGTGTCCATTGCTGCCAAGTTTTGTTGCAATTGGCCCAGTTTCTTTCAGAGAAGAAGATCTTTAGGGAAAGATTAGGACGATGACGGGCGGCCGACGCCAAGTGATGGCAATATATCACCTGGCCCAAAGGGCGGAGGTAAAAAAGGAATTATTTTTAGCACTTGGAATTCATTCCTCACAAAAGGGATTGTCTCTCATTTTCAGACAGGAATATCCTCAATTATTCATGGACCGGGCATTGATTGAGAGATACTTTGTCCAAGGCATATAATTGTAGACATAAAAGAAATCCTTGTATAGTACAATGAACACAAAACATTCAGATAATGTGCCATGTTGAGGATGGGGTGAAACATTGAAAATAAAGTTTCATACTTGTCCGAAATGGCCATTTTATCACAGGTGACCAGAAAAAGCTATTATAATGACATCTGACATCACGCAATCAACTGTATTGACATAATTCGTCTTGGCAGTAGATTTCGATAGGAATGTGTTTTCGATAGGCTATTTATAATCTCGAACTCTTGCACCGGATCTCGGATAATGAGCATATATATACAAACAAAGAAATGTTTTTTTCGATTGAGCAGGAAAGTCGGTGGAATATGATTCCAATACACCTAATTCCTTCATTTAACTTTCTTTTGTAATAAAACGAGTAGTGTATGCGCACAGATCAGTTATTATTTGAAGAGGTGGAGCGAGGTGGGGCCGGAAGTGACGTCACCGGAACAAGAAGTCTCGTGACGGGAACCAGATATGCCGATCGTGTATGCTTAACAGGAACCGGGAATACTTGGAAGTTGTTTGCGCGCATGCGGAACCGGAAGTAAATTGTTTTCCCGCCATTTTCCCATTATTTGTTTACGGAAGTGACGTAAGTAAAGAGGATCCAAACAAGAAATGTACAATGTCAATAGAACGAGAGCTTTGCGGAATTCTACAAAAACATGAATATCTGCAAGGGGTGTAGGATTGACAACGAGTGGACAAGATTTAATAGAGACCTAATCAGAAAAGTGAAATCTAAACTACAACAATCTCGAAACGAATACTTTGCCAAACGTTTGTGTATGCATCAACAAGCCGTTGAGGAACCTGTAGCTAATGTAAGCACTTGCAGTGCAGGACGAGCGGAGCTCATTCTACTATCGAATCCAAGGAAAGAAAGACGTCTTTAATGTATACCTGTGACATATGTGGATACCAGTCCACGCGAAACTTCAACCTAGTGCGACACAAAAAAAATGCACACGGTATGGAAGAGGTTTCAACAGACTATATTGATTCAGTCTCAGACACCACCACAGAAGCCGATAACGAGGAATCGGAACAAAGTAGTGACCATGAGTCCAACGAAGACTCCGAAGAGCAATGCGAACAGTCTCCACGGGATGTAATTTTGAATAGAACATTTCAAGTACATCAATCGGAATACCTACAGAAAGTAAACGAACTAGTCGAATCCGGAATGGAAGAAGATAAGGCACGCTTGGCAGCATATAGAGACATGTTTTACACATACAGAGACGAAATACGAAAGCATTACCTCGAACTGATGTCCTGGCATCAAGAAACCAATAAAAACCCCGTACATAGAAAGATCAAGAAAACGGCTAAACGCTTGAGAGAAAAGGAAAACTACTAATCAAAAGAATCATGGGAATATGCCGTAGAAAAACGAAAATATCTGCTTAACCGTGTATTGAACGACTATGACCCACCACCAGCTGAAGACAGCAATGACTCTATGTGACGGAGGAATTGGAACATTGCCGATGAGCAAGAGAAGAGCAGCGATCGCGAACAGCAACAAGCAGTAGGAGCAGCAACAACAGCGAAAACAGTGACCAGCAGCCCCAAAAAACTGAAATGAGCATGCGTGTAAAGTCATGATTAGCGTTGAGCAGCAAAGAGCAAGAGCAAAACAGCAATGAGCAGCAAAGAGCAAGAAAAAACCAGCGATGAGCGGCAAGGAGCAAGAGAAAAACAGCGATCAGCAAGAGAAAACAGCGATGAGCAGCAAAGAACAAGAGAAAAACAGCGATGAGCAAGAGAAGAGCAAGAGAAAAACAGCGATGAGCAACAAAGCAGGGGAAAAACGGGAGATAATCAGTCAAGCATAGCACATCCTGGTACCACCACGTGACTGACGTCACCTCCGTAAGTAAAAAATGGAAAACAGCGGGAAATTCCACTACTTCCGGTTGTACATGCGCGCACTTTCTTGTCCGGCTTTAAGGCCAATAATGGGAAAATGGGGGGGGGGGGGGAAACACATTACTTCCGGTTGTGCGTTCGCGCAAAACACTTCCGGGTACTTTCAGTTTCGGTAACGTGACTTCTGGTTCCGGTTAAGTCACTTCCTGTGACGTATTTTCCGGTTTCGGAGGCGTCATTTCAGGCTTCACTTCCTCAAATAATAACTGAATTGTGCGCATATACTACTAAAACGTATCACAAAATACCGAAATAAATTTGATCCACTATATGGCCATTACGTTGACTGACAACTCTTCAGCAGTCCTCGAGATCAAAATATTGGAAAACCGGTCATATATCTGCCGTAAATACAGCAAGGTGATTCAACCGGCAAATACAAATAAAAAAGATACAAATGTGACAGTATTTCGTTGTAAATCTATTTTTTTATATTTAGAGATAAAATAGATCAAAATGGAAGATACACATTAGGTGATCGAAAAACCATACCATCACCACAATTTAAAACGCAATGCTAAAACAATTTGTAGCATCTCCCAACCTATCTAAAAGTTACAGAACTCAAAACTTGGCGTCTGCTGCGGATGTTTTCAAAAATAAAATTTCAATAAAAATTAGAACAATTTACTTAGGCGAGATGATAATTTTCCGTTTCTTTTCTAGAAATGAAATAAACTAATAACAACACTGATATACATGTAACAGTGATGAAGAATTTGGTGATCTACAAAATATAATTGTACCCGTTCATTTTACACCGAGAAATGATAGGATGTTAATATAATTTTGGTAAAATTAAGGGAATACGATACAATAAGCATCCTTTGCTGAATTTTGGGGTGGTCAATTTTTTTGTTCAATTCCATAATTCGGAAAGAAAATATATCTTCCTGACTTAGTTTTTAAGATATTTGCCACTGATTTTAGTATATTTGAGCCAAAAACACTAAATTTTGCATTTTTTAAGACTATCACTAAACGATGTGTAACTTTTTAACGATGACTTCACCGGGTCTTTTGTAAAAAGTTTCAGAGTACATTGACATTGTTTCCCCTTAAATAAATGGCATAAAGGATTTATAAACAGATTATACAAATTATGCAAATTTAGGGCAAACAAATTATTGATTATAATTTGGTAAAATGTAGAAAAAAACCTCATCTGATTTTTTATTTAAAATCTATTATATTAATCTTGGAGTCCGTGAGCTTATTGTGGATATATTTGACAAAAAACCCAAATTTTAGGATTTTTTACGGGGTTTTCCTGGGAGATACTAGGTTGTCACAATGTGTATATGTGGCAGACAAATATATTTGATTTATAATGAAATATATGACTGTATATTGATAGTTTATAATTTTGTATTATTAATAAATGAATAAGTATTTGTTTTCAAAGTTTATTAGTATTTTAAGTCAGATAGTTCACTACTGATCCTCTTATCATACAGTTTATTCTTTCCTTCCAGGTTTTTCTCAATTTGACTACTTTTCCCTGTATTGAACCTTTTTGTCTTAGGAGGGAAAATCTATGGATTTCTATTGGGCAGGTGACTCTTTTAATGGTCACAGTTTTGGTTCTTTTGTCTATATGATATATATTCTATAATGGCTGTGTAGAGATAAGTCATAGAAATTTTGATATATTTAATTATAAATAGTTTTGGATACATATTTGCTTCCAAATAAGGTCAGTTATCATACATTTCTAACAAAACTAACATATTTATTATTTTAACTCTCCGAATGAATGAAATGTGAATGTGTAGTTTGAATGAGAGAAAGAAAGTGTTGAAGATTAATAATGTTGATAAATTCTTCTTAAATCATTATTGTTACATAAACTTCAGCATAAATAAAGTAGGTCTATATTTTCAATTACATTGGATCTACATTTTTAACTAATACTTCATATTCAATATGAAGATGTGCTAAATTGTTTTAGTAATATTTCAAGTAAATATTTATATTATGAATGTATGTAAATAGTCCAATGGACTTATGAATGTTAATATTTATTTTATTCAGGTCTAAGATACTTGTTACGGTAGACCATATGCAGGCTCTACTATAGTGGAAAGGTTCCATATCGCCCACTTGACCTGTATACCATATACATGGTAAGCAGTGTTCTGTGTTTGTGTGTAATGTAAATGTCTTGTGATATTTGTGTTTTAATTACTTTATGTAATTTTCGTGTGTTAATTATTTGAAATATACAACATATATAGTAATAGTACACAGTACTTTTACAAGGTTTAATTGGAAACAGAGTATATATTATTATTATTACATGTATTAGGCAACTGATTATAAAATATGAGGTGCAAATAAAATATATATATTTCACATATAATACAAGTAATTTTGGTGTATTTCATTCAGACTGAAATTAAATATTGTTAAATATAACTTTATTTTTATACTGGTAAGGAATAAATCACAGATTTGAGTTATTCCCCTTTGTCCATTATATGTTTTATGTGTATTGTCTTTGTCAATTGTACTTAGTATTGTCTTTATTATATGTTGTAGGGTATAGTATTATTGTGGAAATAAAAGAGTATAGAATCCTTAAACTGGTTTTGGGTATTTTAATTGCCGACCGGTTACATATATCGTATCTATATCTCCCCCTGTACTGTATGGTATTCCCCTAAGATAAGATTCATCTTTTAAGCTTTGTTTTGCTGTATAGTTTGTGAAAAATATCACATGAAATACTTTTTTATACAATGAAATAAAGGTTACACTTCAACTTTCTAATAAAAACAATTTTAATTGCAATACAAACACCAAGCCTGTCAATTGTTTGAAATATTTTGGATAAAAGTGAATTAGATTTTTCAAATGTTAGAGAAAAGTTAATAAACCTCCACGCTTCATGATAACTACTGTTGTCACACCAAAACTGAAATTTTGCTTTTCTCCTTTTTAACAAACGATTATACAAACAAAAAATGAGTCTGTTTTTTTTTAATTTACTTTTCAATTGTTTGGTCGTTTGTTTTGGTTTTTAACAGTTTAAGCCTTGGGCACAACTGACGAGTCGTAATTCAACGAAATGTGCACATTTTGTGCATCAAAGTTGGTGTCAAAGGACTGTATTTTTACCACTAAGTCAATTCCAATGCTGGTGGACTCCAAGACCACGAAGGTATCCCCAACAAAGTTGTAATAATTTAGCCCGAAATTCATACTTCAATTATACTACTGATCCAAAATTGTACAATTTGTGAAAACTAAGGAGTATCTCCATCGTGCATAGCTCTATCATTAGATGGTTTTATGGCTTTAACCCCTTTGGCTATTTTGTCATTTTTTAATTTGCTCTTAAACTGTTGGGCTTATTGTTATTGTCTTAAAAATGTAAGGCTGATGGGTTGTAAATGTGCATATCTTGTGCCTATAAAACTGGTATCAAATCATTGTATCTTTTAAGTTCTTTATTGTTGTGATTTGTATGATATATGAAAATTGTTTTGTCTTGCAGGACAGCGCTAAATCAATTGTTTTATATCATTCTTCTTGATTACCATACACATGAAATGTTTTCAATAGTGCCAGTCCGACTATTTAAGCCCTCGGCATTCTGTTCAATGGAATATAGGGGTTTCAGTCAGAACAATTATAAGCATGCAGATGATCAAGAGAACAGACAATCGAGAATGCATTGTAATTTGAAGCAAGTTGTGACAATATATGAGATCTGAACTTCAAAGCGGATATTAGATAAAGTTTTGGCCAAGAACAATACTATTTTAGGACAAATGAGTTCTAAAAAATGTTAAAGCAGAACATATATGTATCAATACAAAGTAATAGTCATCCTCTAAGACGCCAATATTACATCATGTACATAGACAATTTTGTCGAAGGGTACCTTCCAAATTCAATATTAATTTGTAATATACCACTACGTAATATCATCAACTAATTAGTGTCAAATTGAAACCAAATATACTTCTCGACACAAATTATGTTTTAAACCTGCAACAATTACAAAAAATGACTGCAGTCTTGCTAACTAGATGACCAGTTTTGTTCATTTTTTTCCTTTATATGTGTAAAAATATAATCAGAGCTTGTGACATATATATTGACTTCCTCGACAGACCTCGGCTCCTGACAGAAAAGTTGCTCAGGCAGGTGTATGTTGCTCCTAAGTTGGAGTCATCCTTATTAAAGTTTTATGGACGTCGTCATTTTTTTTTAATTTTAGTGTTTTGGTCTTGTCTTCTTCTGTTTTTAAATATATTTATTTTACATTTATCTTTCAAACAATCTTGACATTAACTGGGTTAATTAGAACAAAAAGAATGTCCATTACTCGTCTTGTGCAAATAAAGATCATTAACAGTATTACTCCAGATGGTACAAACAGCCAATAGAGGTGTTAACATTAACAGTATTACTCCAGATGGTACAAACAGTCAATAAAGGTGTAAACATTAACAGTATTACTCCAGATGGTACAAACAGCCAATAGAGGTGTAAACATTAACAGTATTACTCCAGATGGTACAAACAGTCAATAAAGGTGTAAACATTAACAGTATTACTCCAGATGGTACAAACAGCCAATAGAGGTGTTAACATTAACAGTATTACTCCAGATGGTACAAACAGTCAATAAAGGTGTAAACATTAACAGTATTACTCCAGATGGTACAAACAGTCAATAAAGGTGTAAACATTAACAGTATTACTCCAGATGGTACAAACAGCCAATAGAGGTGTTAACATTAACAGTATTACTCCAGATGGTACAAACAGTCAATAAAGGTGTAAATATTACCAGTATTACTCCAGATGGTACAAACAGTCAATAAAGGTGTAAACATTAACAGTATTACTCCAGATGGTACAAACAGCCAATAGAGGTGTTAACATTAACAGTATTACTCCAGATGGTACAAACAGTCAATAAAGGTGTAATCATTATCAATATTACTCCAGATGGTACAAACAGTCAATAAAGGTGTAAACATTAACAGTTAAATGAAATAATTAATTTTCGAGACTGTAATGACCTCTAACCACTAACCATATATAGTTTAAATACCCTAGGGATGATATCTATCTTTTAATTAAAAATAATATTGTGCGAATATATTTCATATGCTTCAGGTTTGTATTGAAGGCTTGTTTAGAATAGGTTTTTTTTGGAGTATGCCTTTAAAAGGATGTTCCTCACGACTCTTTATCAACTTTAACATAATGTGATGGTCAATAACAGATTGACGACGACAGTCCGTATTTTCTTTATGTGCTTACTTCCATAACACAAGAAAAATGACAAAGCTCATATCACATTTAATTTCGTGTTTGTGTTTCTGTTTACAATTCCATTTTCCTGTGTTGTTTTTTCTTGTTTTAATTAACTCAAAATACATTTTATTGCACAAAATCCTCTGTTAACAATTACCCAGTAAATCCAGCATTTCTACAGGGTTCCCCGTGAATTAGATTTGACAACACCAGTGTATGTTCTCAATTAAGAATACAAGATAGTAGTATATGCGCACAGTTCAGTTATTATTTGTGGTGGTGGTGCCGGAAGTGACGTGACCGGAACCGGCAGTCACGTACCTGGAAGTGGTTTGCGCGCATGCGCAACAGGAAGTGATGGATTTCCCCGCCATTTTCCCATGATTTGTTTACGGAAGTGACGCAAGTCACGTGCTGGACCGGGATGTGTCATCTGCTCATGTGTAGGCGGAGCAGGACGGATTTGTGCGCATGCGCAACCGGAAGTAATGAATTTTCCCGCCATTTTCCATTATTTGTTGACGGAAGTGACGTTAGTCACGTGCTGGTACCCGGATGTGCTAAGCTTGGCCCGATTATCTCTCCTTTTTCCTGCACTTCTCGGTCGTCTCTGGATCTTTCAGCGGTCTGTATAGGTAAGTGTCTCGCATCGAGCCTCTGATACCCTCACTGTTATGTAGAAGTTCGAGCGTAATCGAAGTACAGAGAGGTGATTGGATTTTCTCCCATTATCCCGAGCTTTTCCCCTAGGGTGATGTTTTCTGTGAGGACCAAAGGTAGGATTGGTTTATGTCCCCTTACCTTCAAGTTGCTCAAGACCTGCAATGAACTTTGACCTGAGGGATACGAAAGAAGTCCATAAAAAAATTATAATTGCACCATGATATATGGACCTACTGTAACAAAACGAACCATGATAACTGAATAACTAGTGATGTTTTAGAAGTGTATTTACCTGAGGCATTTGACATAGAAATATTGAAAGGATTAAATGAATAAAACCAAGAAAATTTTTATTCAATTTTAACTGGATATGTGCCCGTGTATGGCGATCGTTTTGAGCCATTTCCCTTGTTTCAACGAAACGAACAGACTAAATGGGAGCCTATTACTTCATGACTTCTGTAACAGGAAAACAATTGCGCGGCTTGTCCCAAGTGATGCTGTCACCATTAGATTAATGATGGGTATCCTTAGCAACCGCCATAGCAACGGCGGTCCATTTCATTGCTCTATGATGCATTTCGTTTCTCTTCTCTTACTGCATGCCGCTCTTTGCTGTTCATCGCTACTCATGACCTTACTCGCATGCTCATTTCAGTTTTTAGGGCTACTTGTCAGTTTTCATTGCTGCTGCTGCTCCTGGTGCTTCTTGCTGTTCGTCATCGCTGCTCTTCTCTTGCTCATCGCTGTTTTTCTCTTGGTCTTTACTGCTCATGGCTGTTTTTCTCTTGCTCTTTGCTGCTCATCGCTGTTTCTCTCTTGCTCTTTGCTGATCATCAATGTTTTTTTCTTGCTCTTTGCTGCTCATCCCTGTTTTTCTCTAGCTCTTCTCTTGACCAATACTGTTTTTCTCTTCCTCTTTGCTGCTCATCGATATTTTTCTCTTGCTCTTTGCTACTCATCGCTGTTTTTCTCTTCCTCTTTGCTGCCTATCGCTGTTTTTCTATTGCTCTTCTCTTGCTCTTCTCTTGCTCATTGTTGTTTTCTCTTTTTTCCCTTTGGTGTTCATTGCTAATCATGACCTTAATTGCGTGCTCATTTCGGTTTTTTGGGGCTACTTGTCGCTGTTTTCGTTGCTGCTGCTCCTGCTCCTTGTTGCTCTTCGTCAGCGCTGCTCTTCTCTTGCTCATCGCTGTTTTTCTCTTGCCCTTTGCTGTTCATCGCTACTCATGACCTTACTCGAGTGCTTATGTCAGTTTTTTGGAGAGCGACTTGTCACTGTTTTTGCTGCCGCTTGTTGCTGTTCGTCATTGCTGCTCTTCTCTTGCTCATAGCCGTTTTTCCGCTGTTCATCGCTACTCATGACCTTACTCGCGTGCTCATTTCGGTTTTTTGGTGCTACTTGCCGCTGATTTCGCTGCTGCTTTTGCTGCTTGTTGCTGTTCGTCGTCATTGCTCATCGCTGTTTTTCTCTTGCACTTTGCTGTTCATCGCTACTCGTGACCTTACTCGCGTGCTCATTTCGGTTTTTTGGTGCTACTTGTCGCTGTTTTAGCTGCTGCTGCTGCTGCTTGTTGTTGTTTGTCATCGATGATCTTCTCTTGCTCATCGCCGTTTTTCTCATGCTCTTGCTGTTCATCGCTACTCATGACTATACTCACGTGATCATTTCGGTTTCGTGGTGCTACTTGTCACTGTTTTCGCTGCTGCTGCTGCTTAAGGAATGGGGTTTACTGCTGATGATCTGAAGGCCAAGCATAGGTACTAATTTTGTCGGTTTGTGTCGGTTTGATTGCTATATCAAGAAAGATCGATATGATTGTATACTGGGATATTTATCGTGTAATGATGACAAACACAAATGAAACAGTTTCATATTTTATTTTACATTTTTACAAAATCTACATCAGTCAATGTTTTAAGTTCTGGTTCTGTCTCTTCAAACAAAGGTATGATCTTCTTCAGTTCTTTCCATTCGAATGTGTTCAAGTCGATTCCTCTCTTTGTTGGACAATAGGTCCATTCTCCGTGGGGTATTAAGTGCTGACTTATCGAAATCGTGGGGTATGGGGCTTTGACGGTGACGAATACATCGTCCCCAATGTGATATCTCCAGTCAACTGGTTCTTTATCATTTACTCTACCGATCAAATCACCCAGGACATCGGTAGTCTCGCATAAAGCTTTCCATTGTATCAAAGATAAGATCACTCCGTTCTTGGTAGGCACCGGGTCGCTTTCCCAACATCTAAAATCCACTCTCTTGCTAACTTTCCATTCTGTCAGCTGTGCATACGTTCCTCCACCAAGTGGTACTTTCAAAGGAATATTGAAAGCTGTCATGGCGTCTTAGACGAGATCGCCCTTGGTCTGATCTCTGGTTTTCTTAACTTTACTAGACATATCGGCTGACTGTAGTCTGATTCTTCTTCTTACTGATCTGGTCTATTTAGAAATCGGAGCCTTTTTGAAGATGGATTGGATTGGTTCTATTATGAAACGTGAAACGGGACTGACTATATTTCCGACATCATGATTGATAAGCTTCTCCCGTTCTGATTGGTCGAAAATCTGGCATTTTCATTGGTCAATTCCAACCGTTTCGATAGATCAATACGATGTTACACTGTCCAAAATGCGGCGCCCAATCCGGAAACTCCTCGCAATAGGCACGAGTAAACACCGACAATACGACCAGTCTTCCTTGGTTCACCACACCGTCTTCGAACATGGCAGAGGCGATTCTCTCGTATACTCTTATGGGGTCCATCGTTCCAATGACTTCTCTGACTATCTTCACTTCCTTTTATAAATTTTTTATATTTATGACATGAAACTACCCTGTATTGACAGACTTGTAACTGTCTACAAATATACATGTATATATATAGTGTTGTCAGAAGATCCCGATACTAAGGTTTTATATCTGAGGCACTGGCAGTCCATCCGAACAGAGGAAAATACCGATAATAGTATCCAAGATGAACGAGATTACATCCGCCACCTTTCCTGATATGGTTCGTCACATATTCAACCTACAAAATGCGACCTTCAAGATCAACGTGTCGTTTGAATTTGTACTGAGGAACATAGAGACCAGATAACTAGGATACTTCCATTCCAGGACGGGGACCAATGTTCTCGGTCTCGTTCATGACACGATGGACATCAAAGATGGCTACGCCCAAGTAACGCGGACTTAAAAGAGAGCATCCTAATGAAACGAACATTTCAGAGTCTTTCCGGAGGGGAACGAACGTTTACGGATTCCAGTCCTAACATTACCCTAACTCTAACCCTAACCCTAGTCCTGTCTCTAACCTTTATCGTAGGTCTGAAGCGTACTCTTACTCTAATCGGTCATTACCCCCACGTCGGTGGTTCACTGGTAATAGTGTGTCTGAACCTGTAAACTTTCGTTCTCGACCGGAAAGACGCTGAAATGTTCGTTTTATTAGAGTGCACTCTTTTAGGTCCGCGTTACATGGGCGTAGCCATCTTTGATGTCCATCGTAACATCAACGAGACCGAGGACATTCGTTCCCGTCCGGAAAACTCTCAAATTTTTGTTTCATAGGGTGCGTTCTTTCAAGTCCGCGTTACATCGGCGCAGCCATCTTTGATGGCCATCGTTACATCAACAAGACCGAGAACATTTGTCCCCGTCCTGGAATTGAATTATCTTAGTTCTCCGGTCTCTATGTTCCTCAGTACAAATTCAAACGACACGTTGATCTTGAAGGTCGTATTTTGTAGGTTGAATATGTGACGAACCATATCAGGAAAGGTGGCGGATGTACTCTCGTTCATCCTGGACACGATTGTCGGTAGTTTCCTCTGTTTGGATGGACTGCCAGTGCCTCAGATATAAAACCTTAGTATCGGGATCTTTTGACAACACAATATATACATATATATTTGTAGACAGTTACAAGTCTGTCAATGCAGAGTAGTCTATGTCATAAATGTATAAAAGGAAGTGAGGATAGTCAGAGAGGTCATTCGTACGATCCCCCTCCCCCTCCTACGAGTATACGAGAGAATCGTCTCTGCCATGTTCGATGTTCGAAGACGGTGTGGTGAACCAAGGAAGACTGTCGTATTGTCGGTGTTTACTCGTACCTATTTTGAGGAGTTTCCGGATTGGGCGCCGCATTTTTGGACAGTGTACCATCGTGTTGATCTATCGAAACGGTTGGAATTGACCAATGAAAATGCCAGATTTCCGACCAATCGGAACGGGAGAAGTTAACCAATCACGATGTCGGAAAGATAACCAATCCCGTTTCACGTTTCATAATATAAGAACCAATCAAATCCATCTTCACAAAGGCTCCGATGTGTAAATAGACAAGACCAGTAAGAAGAAGAATCAGACTACAGTCAGCCAATATGTCTAGTAAAGAGAAGAAAGCCAAAGACCAGACCAAGAGCTATCTCGTCCAAGACGCCATGACAGCTTCCAATATTCCTTTGAAAGTACCACTTCGTAGAGGAACGTATGCAGAGAGTGGATTTGAGATGTTGGGAAAGCGACACGGTCCCCACAAAGAACAGAGTGAGCTTATCTTTGATACAGTGGAAAGCTTTATGCGAGACTACCGATATTCTGGATGATCGGTAGAGTAAAGGATAAAGAACCAGTGGACTGCACATTGGGAACAATGTATTCGTCACCATCCAAGTCCTATAACCCACGATTTCGATAAGGAAGCACTTTATACCCAGCGGAGAATGGACTTATCGTCCAACAAAGAGAGGAATCGGCTTGAACACATTCGAATGGAAAGAACTGAAGAAGATCATACCTTTGTTTGAAGAGAAAGAACCAGTACTTAAAACATTGACTGATGTAGATTTTGTAAAAATGTAAAATAAAAATATGAAACTGTTTCATTTGTGTTTGTCAACATTACACGATAAATACCCCAGTATACAATCACATCGATCAGTCTTGATCTAGCAATCAAACTGACAAAATTAGTACCTATGCTTGGCCTTCCGATCATCAGCAATAAACCACATTCCTTGAGCAGCAGCAGCAGCAGCGAAAACAGTGACAAGTAGCACCAAGAAACCGAAACGAGCACGTACGTATAGTCATGAGTAGCAATGAACAGCAAGAGCAAGAGAAAAACAGCGATGAGCAAGAGAAGATCATCGATGACGAACAGCAACAAGCACCATCAGCAGCGAAAACAGCGACAAGTAGCACCAAAAAACCAAAATGATCACCCGAGTAAGGTCATTGGTAGCGATGAACAGCAAAGAGCAAGAGAAAAACAGCAGTGAGCAGCAAAGAGCAAGAGAAAAAATAGCGACGAACAGAAACAAGCAGCAGGAGCAACAGCAGCAGCGAAAACATCGACCAGTAGCACCAAAAATCCGAAATGAGCACGCGAGTAAGGTCACGAGTAGCGATGAACAGCAAAGAGCAAGAGAAAAACAGCAGTGAGCAGCAAAGAGCAAGAGAAAAAATAGCGATGAGCAGCAAAGAGCAAGAGAAAAACAGCGATGAGCAAGAGAAGAGCAAGAGAAAAACAGCGATGTGCAGCAAAGAGCAATAGAGAAATAGCGATGAGCAGCAAAGAGCAAGAGAAAAACAGCGATATGCAGTAAAGAGCAAGAGAAAAACAGCGATGACGAACAGCAACAAGCACCAAAAGCAGCAGCAGCAGTGAAAACTGACAAGTAGTCCCAAAAAACTGAAATGAGCATGCGAGTAAGGTCATGAGTAGCGATAAACAGCGAAGAGCGGCATGGAGCGAGAGAAGAGAAACGGAGTGCATCATAGAGCTATAAAATGGACGACCGTTGCTAAGGCGGTTGCTACGGACACCCCTCCATTGATCTAATAGTGACAGCATCACTTGGAGGTAAAGGGACATAATCCAATCCTACCTTTGTTTCTCACAGAAATCACTCGTGGGGAAAATCTTGGGATAGGGGAGATAATCCAATCACCTCTTTGTACTTCGATTACTCTCGGATTTCGACATAACAGTGAGAGTATCGGAGGTTCAATGCGAGACCCTTACCTATACAGGCCGATGAAAGATCTAGAGACGACCGAGAAGTGGGGGAAAAAGGGGAGATAATCCGTCAAGCATAACACAGCCGGGTACCAGCACGTGACTAACGTCACTTCCGTCATCAAATAATGGTAAATGGCGGGAAAATCCATTACTTCCGGTTGCGCATGCGCGCACACTACTTCCGGGTACTTCTGGGTCCGGTCAAGTGACTTCTGGTTCCGGTCACGTTACTTCCTGTGACGTCACTTCCGGCACCACCACCACCACCACAAATAATAACTGAACTGTGCGCATATACTACTCAAGATTATGTAATAATATATTCGAAAACAAATTCAATACTTCTTTCTGCTACGATTTTTTTCTATTATAATTATATACACATTTCCGGAATTTTACCTAGATGACTTATTAACATTACATTATATTTATAAAAAAAAATACAAAATAGTCGTAACATGGAAAAAAATATGATCTAAAAATAGATGTTGCGTTCGGATGTATTGACGTATGTAGTTTAAGTAAAGGTGTTTTTAAATAAAACTTACAAACACAAAACTGAATTCTTGAAAATGTATTTGTAATTTACTATTTATTAAGAAAAAGTTAGGGTGCAACTAAAAACTATTCAGTTATATGACATACAAAATACAAAAACAAGTAGGTAGAGTGAAAGTATAGATCTAATCGGTTATCACTTGGGGATTAAAAAAAATCTGAACAACAAAAATGGGGATATATTTATACATTTTGATATTATTTACCATTTCTAGATGAGTGAAGTGACTAATTTTAACATGAATTTAATACTGACCTCTTTTCTTACTGTTTTAATTTCATGCATTGAAAGTATGTCTTTTTTTAACACATCAAAACTGATATGATCTGATTTTTTTCATATACTAGGTAATAGGCTTTATACACAATAAAAAGAATAAGGGTTAACAAGTAATTAATCTCATCATATTTTGTGCCTGTTATTCTATAGCCGAATACAAGATTTTTAAAATCTATTTAATGTTGGCCTAAAGTCAACCTATTCAGTATTGTTTAATTTGCAGCCAGTATTGCTTTAAATATTTACATTCTACAATGTAATGAATATAACTTTCTTCCATGGTGCAATAATTACAAAGTGGACAAGTAGTGACCTTCCATTGATACAGAAATGTTTTGTTTGGAAGTATATAGTGTAAAAGTTTCTACCTAAAAATTTTTAATCAATGATCATTTAGATATATAAATGTGAAAGAAAGAATTGAGTAAATGTTTCCCTTAAAGCCCAAGTTCTAGGGAAAATATCCAAAACACATTACCCATAGATAATAAGATTTTGGTGTGTTTTAGATCAATTCAATAGGGTATTCATCAGGGATAAACAAATAATTTTATATGAGCGATCTGTAGACAATGGTGGAGGTCAGCCATTTTTGTATAGGTGGAGCAACAATCGATGTTGGTGGAGTCCTAAAACCGCAAAGTTGTAAATCAAAAGTGGCATGTCATGCGCCTACAGTTTCAAAATGACTTGAAGCGATTCGGGAATGGAAAAAGTCTTTTTAGCATTCCATACCTAAAAGGTCTTTTCAAGTGAAGGAATGCTCAAAATGGTCACCATAGAAAAAGAATTTTTGCACTCTGAATTTCTTGTAAATTTTAGTCAGTTACTTCCCATTTACCGAGTCATTATGAATATTTACTCATTATAAGTGATAAATCGGGCAGTTTGGAATTCGTAAAGACCTGCAGAATAATAAAATGGACCATTCTTTAAATAAAAGATTTATAAAAGTAGTTTTAAGGTCATGGAAGGTACCAGTATACAAATAGTTTTTTTTTATTTTGTAAGTATCGAATTTTGTCCTCCCAGTTTAAAAGAAATAATATTCTATATTTAAGTTTATGTCACAGTAAATTAAAAATAAAGGTTAATATATCAGTGAATTAGCTTCAAAAGATTAAGAATAGTTCATGGAAGAGTTTAATTAATAATTTATTTAACATACAACCACACATCCGTATTAAAATCATGATTTGCCCAACATTGTCTCAGATTATTTATCCCAATCTGTTGAACGTTTTACGAAAGGGATGTTTACATGTGAAAAATGTGAAGTAATTTGCTGAAAAAACAAGGTGAAATAGACCAACTTTTTTCCCTGTTAATTGAAAGGGGGATTAGGAACTTTCTGGGAATATATAAGATTATGGGATTGGGATTTTAAAAATTAGTCATTTTAGATGTCAAAAGTTTGTATTTAAAGTACATTTTTACAGCTATTTCGAAGAAAATGTGCAATTTGCTGTCATGGTAAAACTTCAAGACAAAATTGTTTTATAATTCAACTTTGTGAAATGAAATCTGTAGAAAGTGAACATTTCATAAATATATACATTAATGGTTGACAAATCAAGATGCCCAAAGCCAGTTTATTGTGAGCATGTATGTTTTGTTTTCAAATGTATGTTTTCAACGTCATGGCGTCAATTGTGGCCTGCTACCCTATACGAGTAAAGGAACAAGTCGGCCAAGAGTGGCGCACAATTCGTACCCCAAGGAATGCCAATTGAACAAATATGTTGTCGATCAAAAACGTCAGAATTATTTTGACTATGAACTTTT
Source organism: Mytilisepta virgata (assembly GCA_028015205.1). NCBI lineage: Eukaryota > Metazoa > Mollusca > Bivalvia > Mytilida > Mytilidae > Mytilisepta > Mytilisepta virgata. The sequence goes on from CM051510.1 coordinate 7,878,539, forward strand.
AAAACATTGTTTGGAGTAGCGTATAAAAAGAATTAGAATAATCACTCAACTGTTCATTTCAACAGTTCACATGTTTTGGCTAGTAATGTGATTTGAGGTTGTACCGTCATTTTCATTTTACTAGACTTAATAATTATACAAAGTACGCAGTAAATCCACGTTGTGATAATATCAAATGGGAGAAAATATCTAGCAACTTTTATGACTCTTATCCCCGATGCTGATAATATATATGTATGTAATTCTGTCGATTAAACAATACAACTGCGTTACATCAGAAAACCTGAAGCGGCTCTAATGTATACGTAAATATTTTCGGCTAACTCGGACCTTGAGGATTTATGGAGATTTATTTTTGTTTTTCCAGCTTTTCCATGCATTGCTCGTACTGCATTGATAACAAAAAACTCGGACCGTTTTCATTCACTCTTATTTCCAGGTATTGACGATATACTATTGACATCTGCCAGGGGAATGGATTTAGTGTGTCGCATCCCCTTTTCACAATCATAATCCCCAAATGTTGTCGACTGGCACAGTATAAATCGATTTATCCTATAATATTGTAATAAATATATCATAAAATAATGCAAAATATAATAATAAAACAAAAACTCACAATAAAGAGCTTAGGATGTTACAGAGAAAACGGAGGAGGCAGACTAAAAAATAGGGAATGCAATACATTAAATCCATTCCCCATGTGCCGGTGTGATATAGTGTACAATGGTGCTTTATTCCAAGGTTGGAGAAAGGGAGAAAAGGGGTGGCAGACGAGACAAAAAATTCTGACTTTGTAACCATTTAGTTTGCGATCTAATTACAATGTATCTCTCAAATCGATAGATTTAAACACATTTTAACATAATTTTCACACATCGTTGTATACATAAGACATTTATCTCGCCCTACGAAAATGGTGAAAACCGCATTTCATGGGATATAAGAAAAGCTATTTCATCTTTTTTGGATACCTGTGCACGGGTAGTTTCCTAGTATTTTACCAACTTTGTCGATTTACATGCCTCATTTTATTTTGAAGAATGTCCCTATACAATCGAGTAGCTCACCAATTGAGAATGAAATAGATTTTCTTACCTAAGGGGAAGTCAACCCAATCAAAATTCAAAGTTTCAAAATTAATAATCTTGAAAAAATTATTATAATTAGTTTTAATTACATTTCTTCGATTGAAAAAATTAAACATTGTACTGACACCAAAATCCAAATTCTAACACACCAAAATTTCACTAACATGTTTTCAGCCGGAGAAACCGACAAATTATATCTACATGTTTATCAAAATATCACGATCTACGGTAATGGCTGTTGGATTAACGAGGCTCAAAATAATGAGTGTCTTGGTATAGGGTGTCGGAGTAAAACGCAATGGGTGTGGCAGTAATGAGTGTCGAGGTAATGGGTGTCGGATTGATGAGTTGAGGAAAAAATACTCAGTAATGTTTTCCTGTTTCCAATTTTATGTTAAGGAGTGTCAGAATTGCACAAATATGTGCCACGACCTAGGTTACATTTCAGGATAGCTTAGCTTTGTTTAGTGATATAACAGCAGTACTTAAGTGATATAGTAGCCCAAATCGCACTCCTACCAATCTAAATATTTTCCTTATTAAGTTAAACCTTATTAGACAATGAATTTGAGATTTTGAGATAATTTTTATAAAACATTGATACTCTAATCAATTTAAAAATCATATTAATAATTTGTTAAAAAAAGGAAAATATTTTAACAGGTTTTTCCGCATTCTATTTGAACAAATTCGGAATGTTTAAAAATATAGGAACTTATGAAAGATTGAATTTATTCTTAAAACTGCAAATATTTTTAATAATAGTATTTTACCAACCTGTTTAAATGTGAGATGAAATGTTCCGAACGAGAACATAAGATATTGAATGTCCAACGGAAACATTTTGGGAAAGGTATAAACCTGGAATGATGAACTACTTTTTTTTCCTTTTTTTTGTAAATTCATAATTATGAACTACATAACACCCTTGAATATTACACTCATATGCTGCTGGGGTGGCCAATGATGCGAGCACAGCAATAGCCCTTTCCAGAAACTCATTTCTGGTATCACGATTCTGACTCTGAAATTATAATTTGTAGCAAGTTAGTTCCCTTACTTCCGTTTCCGGCGAACGAAACTTTTTCTAGCCTTAGTATGTAGCACAATATAGCTACCTCCATTAATCAAAGACTTTTCTAAATGACCCATATGTAAAAAATGCATATGCTCCTATAGCGCACGATGCGCTCGCTACTAATATTTAAATCATATGCTACCTAGCGTTATGGAATAAATGCATGTATGTGTTTTTATATGTTTCTTTTTGTTTTATTTGTTAGCTTTCTTTTGGAATTACCTCCCTTTGAGTAATTTTGGAGTTCAGCTGGGCATAGTAAGGGTATTAATAATCATAATTATTTTAATATGCCTCTTAATACATTATTTATTTGTTTTACATTTTAATTTGTTTTTATTCAACATTATATATTATTTGTAAAACAATGATTGTTATGCCCATCTGGGCATAGCTACAATATTGTAGCTTCTGTGACAACTTTTGACTCGGCGGAGCTACAAAGCGGCCCCATTGCACGCAATGTAGCAAAAATAACTTTTACATATGGCAATAAGAGGTCGTGATTACCTGAAATATCATTGACCTGTATAATTTCCAGCATATTAAATGTACATTTACTTCATTGTTAATTTTTAAATCGTTGTTTTGCACATATTGTCATTTTAGCGAGTAGTGGGGGAGTGGGGGTTCTGGGCCATTTTTTCTAATGTTAACCCTATGGGGAAAAGGTAGCCTCCTGTGAGGTAGCCTCCCGATGTGAGGCTAACTTCTATGACGTCATTTTTAGGTATTGTGAAATTGATTAATTAAATTAATTAATTTCTTTGCAGATAAGGTCAATATAAAGTTTTACTAATTACGTTTTTTTTTTTATTATGGATATTTATATACATTTTTTTTTCTTTAAATTTAATTGATGAAAATTCCCAGTGTATTAATATAAATACAGGAAAACCCCACATTAGTGTGTATTAACAGTTACATACATTATTGTATTATATGTCTCTGGTATTACATAATATTTATTCACCTACAGCTAAAGACGATTAAGCTGTGATAACATGATTATTAAATCAATATTGAAAGCGTGTTTAAACTTGTCCATTATTGTACGTAGTGACCTTTAACATGTTGATACGTGTCAATAAATCCGCCATATTGAAAAATTGTAAAAAAATTCAAGTTGGTCTCTTGAAATCATTAAATCGTTATATTATTGGCACTAATTAGTATTACATATCTTGATATTTATGGGGTGAATTTTTTTTAAACTATTTAATCTTGAATTTATAATATAATTGCTAAATCACTGAAAGCGTGCGTGAACTTGTCTTTGTCGTACTATATAATTTTAGCATGTTTAGACTTGTCAATAACCTGATTTAAATTAGTAGTCGCCATGTTAAAAATATCATAAAAATTGTCGCGTTATGCAGTCTTTTGAAAGAAGTAAATCATAATTTTAGTTGAAATAAATAGTATTATTCTTCCAAAGATGAGATTTATCAAGTATTTAATTTTAATGTGTTCGATGATACATACTGTTATAATACAATTGTCTTTTGTTTAATATATTCAACTATCATCATAATATATTGTATAAATTGAAAACTTCTTTTATTATTTCCTCAATAATATTCACTTTTAAACTGAAGTCCTTTTATAATAAAATGCCAGACTGATAAACAGAAATGTAAACATGTCAAGTAATTCTTATCAAATAATGATTATTTCTACTTTTTTATCAGACTGTACTGAACCTTTAAACTTATATTCATTTTTGATAAATTAATAAATGCTTTTATTTCAAGTTATTTTGTATTAGATCAGTATCAGACTGCAAAAATAAATTAGCCTTGCTAGCAAAGAAAATAACGTCTGATCGCTACAACAGGTAAATTAGACTGAACTGATTATCGATCGAAAAAATTTGCCGGATTCGAAATTAACCAATCAAATTACGTTAATTAGGGATTTCCACAAGGTATCGACAGTTAGCTATAAAAACACTGAAAATCTAATCATTTACCATTGTTATCGCGACTATTAAAAGAAATACTCACAAAAAATAGTTTCTTAATCTTCTAAAGTAAAATAAAGGTACTATATCATTATGTAAGCTTGATTATCAATTTTTAAACGACTTTAAATATTTAGTTAAGGCTCGTATTGCTACAAAAATAATCATATTGCTTATTTGTTTTTCTTCGAATAAATTACCACTTTATTTTACGATAATTATAATTAAAAAATAAATGGAATAGACATATGCTTATTTTCAAAATAATGGAAAAAAGGTGGAGGCTTTATTTCAATTTTAAGTTCTCGAAAGTTTGAAGTAGTCTTCTGCACTGGTAAGGTGTACTGACTTAGGGCAGTGTCATTTAGCTTACAATGGAGAGGAGTGTCATGTGGCATGTCCCGCTAGTCAGGAAGACCTCTCCGACTAAAACCTTTGCAGTCTTGCTTAACTGCGAAAGCAACTCTGTTTCCAGTGATGGAAATGTTGACGGGCGGTGACTACTCTGGCCAGTCCCAGTGGCGATAGGCTCCTTTGATATGAATAATGACTGGTTGTCCGTATCATATTATGATGAATAATAAAACAAAATGCTTTAACAATATTGAGGACACTGTCACTTTTCATAAAAAAGATGGAACCAGCGTCGAAAAAAATCAAGATGGCAAAATCTCCAATCAAATGTGGTGTATGCCAAAAATCGTTTTCTCACAAAGAGAGTTTAATGCGCCATAAGAGACTCGGTTCATACTGGAACAAAATGGCATTGCGCCACCTGCGATGTCGTATTTTCAAGAAAAGACAACTTCCAGCGTCATAAACGAAACCATGATAAACAACCAGTCCAAAATGGTTGTGGTGTTACCATGACTAGTACAGAAACACATGAAAAGACGGATCTATGCAACTTCAAAGCGCTCAATGGAACCGTTAAAACACATACTATCGATGCAAAAGGATTAAATAAAATCGACCCAATGTCATTCCTGAAAAGCCAGTATGATGATGTTAAAGATGTCATCAAGATGTCATCAAGCGTAAAATTAAAGAAAGAGGTGGATTGAAGTGGTATCTATCCATGAAGGTTAAAATGAGCAGACGAAAAGAAGATGCCATAGAAACTGCAGGGCCGCATTTCCGGGGAAAATGCCAGACCAGTTTAAAATTGGAGGATATAGATGCCGGACTGAAGAAATCTATCAAAAAGATGTATACATCTTTCATTGAATATCAGCGACAAGGGAGTAATTGGACGGTGTATAAAGTGGTAGATCTTAACATACACATGGCACGGTACAGACCCTTAAAAGGCTCAAGTTATATTCCACTTCCAATCAAACTCAGATCAAAACATGCCATTATCGATATGAAAAACAAAGATAGCAAATGTTTCATTTGGTCTATTTTGGCAGCAATTCACCCAGCAAAATATCACGGAGAGCGAGTTTGGAAATACAAGGAACACACTTCCAGCTTAAACTTTGATAAGATCATGTTTTCTGTGAAATTAGCCGACATACCAAAGTTTGAAAAGCAGAATGAAATATCTATTAACGTGTTTGGGTTTAACAAAGACGAAGTATTCCCTATACATATTTCGAAACATCGATTTAAACAACATGTTAATCTACTCATGATATCGGACAACAATAAGTCAGATTTCTGCTGGATTAAGAATCTAAATCGATTATTAGGGTACCAGCATAGCCATCGCGCACGACATTTTCACTGTCCATACTGCTTACACGGATTTACCAAAGAAAACCTTTTAAACAGTCATTTACCAAACTGCCAGACCCACCGACCCCAAAAAATTGAACTCCCCACTGAAGACAATAAGTGGTTACATTATAAAGACATTCGTAAACAGCTTAAGGTGCCATACGTTATTTATGCGGATTTTGAATGTCTTCAAGAACCAATTGTTGATTTCAACGAGTGTGATCAGAAGACGAAAAAGACTACAAAACACATACCATGTGGCTTTGCATACAAAGCGGTTGGTCTGACACCTGAAGCGTCAAATGAACCAATAGTATATCGGGGTGCAGATGCTGCCGATACATTTGTGGAGTGTATGGTAAAGGAACAGGAAGAAATAGAACAAAGATTTAAACATTGCGAGCCCATGATTATGACTGGGAATGATTGGTAATCGTTTCAGAAGACAACTCTTTGTCACATATGTAAAAAGAAACTAGCAGAGTTCGAGTTCATTGTCACGTGACCGGACAATTTCGAGGGGCGGCTCGTAACGACTGTAATATTAACTACAAGTTTACAGGTCGAATTCCAGTTGTATTTCATAACCTTAGATGATATGATTGTCATTTGATTATGCAAGCTATTGGAAAAGTTGAAGGAAAGCAGCTGAATCGTATCGCTAATAATATGGAAAAGTATATTTCTTTTTCATTGGGTTGTATGGATTTTATAGACTCGCTCCAATTTATGTCTTCCTCATCAAAAACTCGTGGAAAACCTTGCAAATGAAGGTTCGAGTAAATTTAGACACATGACATACCACTTTGGAGAAGAACAGATAAGCCTGCTTCTGCGAAAACAAGTATACCCTTACGAGTATTTTGATTCTGAGGCAAAATTTTTAGAATCTCAACTACCACCGATTGAAGAGTGTTACAGTACACTATCGGGAGAAGGTATAACTACACTAGACTATGCGCATGCACAACACGTATGGCAATTGTTTAACATACAGAATCTCAGACAGTACCACGATCTATACGTTCTATCAGATGTCCTTGCATTATCCGACGACTTTGAAAATTTCATGGAGATCTGTCTCAACTACTATGGACTGGATGCTGCACATTTTTATACATCACCCGGTTTAGCCTGACTGGCTGCCTTGAAAATGACAGGTGTCAAGCTGGAATTACTAACTGACGTAGACATGCATTTGTTTATAGAGAAAGGTTTAAGAGGTGGAAGATCAATGATATCCCATCGTCATGCCAAAGCTAACAATAAACATGTACCAAACTACGATCCAAATCAACCCATTAATCACGTGATGTACCTAGATGCCAACAATTTATACAGATGTGCTATGTCACAGGCACTTCCAGTTAAAGGTTTCAGATGGCTCAACGATTGTGAAATTGAGAACCTAAACATAAGTGACGTTGCAGATGACAGTAAAAATGGTTATATATTAGAAGTTGACTTAGAATATCCTAGGGAACTACCGACGACCACAACGAATATCCACTCGCTCCAGAAAAATTGAAGGTTACAAATGATATGTTATCGCCTTATGCGGAAAAGGAAAAATACGTGGTACATTACAAAAAATTAAAACTCTACTTATCATTTGGAATGAGACTAACAAAGATCCATAGAGTCATGACATTTGAACAACGACCCTGGTTAAAGACATATATTGATTTCAACACAGAGAAGAGAAAGCTTGCAAAAAATGAGTTCGAGAAGTATTTTTTTAAACTCATGAATAATGCAGTCTTCTGAAAGACAATGGAAAATTTAAGGAAGAGAACAGATATAAAACTTTTGAATGACCAGTCAAAGGCCAGAAAATTAATCAGCAAACCAACCTTTCATGCCTTCAAAATATTCAACGACGACTTGGTGTCTGTTCACATGCTGAAACAGCAATTATACTTAAACAGACCTATCTACGTGGGATTCACTATACTCGATTTGTCAAAGACAGTTACGTACAATATCCATTATAATTACATGAAGGATAAATATGGATCTAGAGCAACACTCTTGTTTACGGACACAGACTCACTATTCTACAACATCAACACTTATGATATATACCAAGATATGATGAAGGACAAACACGTGGTTGATACGTCAGAATATAGCCCTGAACATCGGCTTTGTAGCACATTAAATAAAAAAGGTGTTAGAAAAGATGAAAGACGAAACACATGGTATTCCCATACAAGAATTTGTTGGTCTTAAGTCAAGGATGTACTCATTGATATATGAGGAGAATGAAACACTCTGCGAAAAGAAGACAGCGAAGGGTATAAAGAAGAGTGTGATCAAACATGACACACGACACGAACATTGTAAACAATGTTTGATCAATAAAGAGATCCACATGTCTACCATGTCACAGATCCGTCATACGACCACAAGTTATATAATATATCTATAAAAAAAAACTTGGCTTATCACCTTATGATGACAAAAGATACTTACTAGTTGATGGGATAAAAAGTTTAGCCTATGGACATTGGAGGATATAATTATGATATATTTCAATATTTTAATCACTTTACATCTCTCATTCGAAGGAAGTGAACGTGTTTTAAGAGCTCTCAAAGATGTCTACTACTTGTCCAGATTGTGGTACAGAATATTCAAGAAAAGAAGTTATGTTACGACACCAAAGAAACAAACAAAGAATTAGTCAACCATATCCGCAGAGCAATGATGCATATCCACAGTCGCCGCCGCCGCCACAGAATGTGGTACTACATCATCCATTCACTATGATTTTGGCTGGACCTACTGGTTCAGGTAAGACGTTTTGCATGAAAACATTATTGAAGCGAGAACGGACTATGATAAAACCATAACCTGAGAGGATTATTTGGTGTTATAAACGGTGGCGGCCATTATTTAGTAAACTGCAACAAACCATTAAAAACATTTTATTTGTTCAAGGTTTACCTGAAAATTTAAATTCATTGACTCTAGATATCCAAGTTAAATTATCCTAGACGATTTAATTAGAGACGTCACCAATAGTAAGGATGTTTGTGAACTCTTTGTGGAGGGCAGCCATCACAGAAACCTAAGTGTAGCTTGTATACTGCAAAATACGTTCTCGAAGGGAAAGGAGAGTCGAACCATGAGCATCAATAGCCAGTATATAGTCCTATTCAAAAACCCACGTGATCAAGTTGGGCCAGCCATATTTGCTAGAAAGATGTATCCTAATAATCCGAAGAAATTCATGAATAAGTACAAAGAGAGGACACAACGACCATATGTTAGTGCATTCATTGATCTGAAACAAACTACACCGGAAGACGACAGACTAAAACTTAATATATTTGAAAACAAGAACATGATTGGTGGGGGTGTTTCCGAAGAGTATATTAGCAGAAAAAGAACTAGAACCACCTCAGTTTGAAGATTCATTTCAAAGTGAGCAGACGTATTTACCAGACGAGAAAGAAATCACCCCTTCATGTGATGATTGCGGTGTAGTCTTTGAAAGCTTTCCTGATTTAGCTAGACATATGAATAAGTGGTGCCCCGAAAATAATGAATTAAAAAGAAAGAGAGAAGATGATGAAGATATCACACCACGTAAGAAGTCTCGTTTACATATAACTGATGGCGAGGATATAGCGTTTGCGAAATTAGCAGAACAAGCCAGCGAGGCTAATGAAGAATTATGGAATACAAAAGTAAATAAATATGTAAAGCAGGGAATGGAGCAAGCTGATGCCGAGCGTAAAGCCGAACGAAAAGTAAAATTCGAAGACTTGGATGAACTGATGTACAGATATGGCACGTTTATTCAATATGAACTCCAACTTAGAAATGGTAAACTACATTCTATGATTATGAAGTTGGTAGAAGAACTTATAGATGAAGGCATTGACTACAAAAACGCCATTAAAATTGGCATTTGAAAATATAAACACATGCTCGAAAATTACTTAGACGAAGTCGTGGAAAATAATGATAATGGTTATGAGGAGGAGAGTGATGACGATGACTAATATAGTGATGACGATGACGAAGAGAGAGATGACGATGACACAGAGAGTGATGACGAGGCATAAAAGGTTAAATTGTATTGTTAATTTATCATTTCACGTAAATTTACCGAATAGTTCAGATGGCTTCCTTGGGGCGATACCTAAAAACTATTTATTACGATCCGTCAAATCCAGCTAGTTTTTCTGGTCGAGATAAATTGTACAGATTTGTCAGAAAAGACGGGAAATTCGTTCTCAGTAAATACAAAATACGTAAATGGTTACAACTTCAGGAGCCGTAGAGTCTGCAAAGTCCCGTAAAACGATCGTTTAAAAGAAACAGAGTCATCGTAACTAGTATAGACGATCAATGTGATGCCGATCTTATGGGTATGACCAAGTTTGCAAAATATAACGATAGCTACAACTACATATTAGTTGTCATAGATATCTTCTCCAAATATGCTTGGTTGAGACCATTGAAAGACAAGAAAGGTGAATCCGTGGCGAATGCTTTGAAACATGTTTCATCAGAAGGAAGATCACCAAACAGAATAAGAACCGACAAAGGTCAAGAATTTAGATCACGATTAATAGAATCTCTCCTTAAACAGAGAAATATTCAACATTTATTTGCACAAAACACAGAAACCAATGCTAACTATGTTGAGATTGAATAAAACAATTAAGTCGATGATCGTGAGGTATTTTACACATAAGCAGTCATATGACTATGTGGATAACTTACAGAATTTTGCTAACAGCTACAACAAGACCTTCCATAGAACGATAGGAATGTCTCCAGATAAGGTAACTAATGGCAAAGAAACAAATTTGTGGTGGAAGATGTATTGGTTAAAAAGGTGTTAGATGTGAAAGCAAAGCCAAAACGGTCTCGAAAATGTTCCGTTTTAAAGTAGGAGATAAAGTCAGACTTACATATATAAGAAACCCATTTACCAGAGAATACGATGAAAAATGGACCGGTGAAATATTCAAAATTTCACAGAAAATATTATGTGGTAGATTGCCAATATATAGATTGAAAGATTTTCATGACGAAGATATTAAAGGAACATTCTATCAATCCGAATTGCAAAAAGTGGATGTCAGAGACGACGACTTATGGAAATGGAGGAGATCTTAAAGACCAGAGGCAAGGGTCGTAATAAACAATTATTCATGAAATGGTTGAATTGGTCGAAGAACTTTGATTCAGGGATCTCTGCTCGCGATTTATCGGACATTTGAGAGAGTTAACTATTCCGGAAAGACTAACTTCAAGTCTCGGCAGTTTACGCCCCTGCACGAAAGATAGCATACTGTTGGCCCTTTTCGTGAGGTCGGGTGGCAGACGGCTCTCTTATTTTCTTATCTCGATGTATAAAATAGTTATATATAATTTTGCTATATTGTAAAGGCACCATGTGGATGGCTCTCCGACCCATGTTTGTCTGAATTGACGGGGATATTAAATATTGTACAGACTATTGTTATTATTACTAATGTAGTACCAAGAAGCAGAAACTTTAAAAAAAATAATAGGAATACAATCACAAACAGGGAATCAAACTCGATAATTCCTTGCTCACATTTGCATGAACAAAACATTGAATCGATACACACAAACACACACACACAAATACACACACATACTCGAAAAATGATAAACATCTGTACATTATTCAATAAAACCAATTAATTAATGTCATAATACCTAAAAATGACGTCATAGAAATTAGCCTCGCATCGGGAGGCTACCTCTCAGGAGGCTACCCTTTCCCCATAGGGTTAACATTAGACAATATGGCCCAGAACCCCCACTTCTCCCACTACTTTAGCGGTTTCAATTTTTTTTTCTTTCCCCTATGACAGATATCCTTACTACGGCTATGACTGACAGCATCGCGGTAACTAGTATTTTGTCAATGGAAACTTCCATTTTTGGATCGTGACTTTAGCGAGAATCCCACTGGGACTTGAAAAGTAAACACAATTCAAAATATGGATGAACATTTTAAATGTTATATTTCAAGATTGGGAATTGTATGTTACTTTATTTTAACCCATAATGATAGAAATATAATATGTTTACAGTTTTTGAACCAAAACAGGTGGAAAATATGCCTTAAACCCCGGGTGTGAATCCCACACAACTGCGGTCTCTTTGTAGCTCCGCCGAGTCAAAAGTTTTCATAGGACCTACATTGTTGTACTTTATCAGGGCCCAAAATTGGACAAATGAAGAACTTTGAACTTTGGACTTTAAATCATAATTAAAATTTTTTCTCTGATAAACTATTTTGCAGAAATGTTTAGTTCAATTTTGAATAAGACACTGAAAATATTATTGTCTGGTATTTGATTGTCCTCAAGGCTCTTCATTAGAACAAGAAAACGTTGCATTTTTGTTCTGTTGATCTTCAACAAGCATTTGACTCAGTTTGGGGAGATAAAAGAAAACAGCAAAAAACAAAGTAACAAAAATAGACGGTTGTGCGAGCGCGGTTTGACTGCAATTATATCTCGATTTTGCTCATATTCCAATTACAAATACATCATGTTAGAATTTATAATTCAGAACAGATGAGCTTTATTTCTCTTGCATGTAATCTGTAGTCAGTGATGTCATATTCTGGACACCAGGTTTGCGAGATTTAAAAACGTTAAACTATCTGCCAATACTCAATCAAATTTGTATGTTCTGCAATAAAATTTCATGGAAAACTACTTGCAAATATCAACTTTTATATGTTTATAGATAAATAAATCTCTCTATTTCTCCATATCCAAATATACCAGGCATCACGTTACTTTTCACATTATCACCAGTTAAGACAAACACTTATCTGATAAATCATGTCCGGCTGACTAAAATTTAAATTAGACTGCTGCACATGCTTCAGTAAAATATGACGAATGTTTTTGTACAGAGAGAGTGAAGTGTTAAACCTGTGGTTACATAGAAATTCTACGAAAACACAGATTATGCTCCGATTGTAAAGAATTTGAAGATGAATATTATTTTCTCTTCTATTGTAAACTGTGTTACATTGTTTTATTTCAAAAACTTCAAATACATCAAAATTAAAACTTAAAAACCCATATGCAACCATATCGGTCATAATTAAGTTAGGTAACCCTGTTTAGACTTATTAATAGGTTACCAATATACCGTGACTGTACTGGTCCCGTTCATGCCGGGCATTTACCGTACTTCCATAACACTGTATTGATTATAGCATGTACTTCACGTCCTCACTTTAAAAAACTTTTCATTTGAAATATGTAGTAACATTTCACATGAATTACAATTCCAATATATGAAATTGTGACAATAATTTATCACCAATTTATACAAACTTGCAAAAGTACATATTTACACGTGATAAAGGGTTATGGCGCAAGTTTTTTTTTCATTATTTAAGCCACAAGAAAATAGATTGTTTTATTATGTATTTGAGTTTTATCTGAAGTAAATTTACATGTAAAGAAATTTGTTCTCGGCAACTGACATGCTGTGTGTTTTAGGTCATTATAAATAATTAACGATTTGACGTGTATATTGTACCTTGACTGTCCGAATGCTTATTGTTCCAAACTTTAATTAAGGTACACATGTACGTTGTATGTATACAGGTAAACCGTTTGCTGACCAAAAGCAGCGTGATTTCATTTTTAACGCTACATTTATTTATAATCAATACAACTCTTTAATAAAGAGGTGTGTGTGTGTGTGTAAAGGGGGGGGGGGGGGGGGGGCGGCGTCACAAAGAATGCAGAGATGAAATATAATTTCAAATGTCAGATAAGTAACATTTTAATTGATTTTTTTTTTCTTTTTTTGGTATTTACATGGTTGGTCAAAGTTAGTCCCGACTTTGACCTGGAGATCAACCTGCTAGTAAGAGTATGCCTAATAAATCACTAGTTAGTGCTTCTGTGGTTGATATCTCTTATGTTTGTCTGTTTCCTCCCGGATGCCCGGTGTTTTTCTCCAAGTACTTCGACTTCCTCCACCATAATAACAGACTCCCGGTGTGCTAACACCCCCTTGGTGTTGGGGTGTTGATTGTCCTAGTGATGGGTTGTAAACAGTTAGTGAAACATCTCCATTAATCCTATAGGGAGTGTAAATGGATCTGCTGTACCCTTGCAGTTAATCGAAGCGTGCGCCTTGAATGAATTTCGGTATATACAAAAATTTGACATATATAATTAATTCTATTTACTCGTATGAACGATGTTCACTTTGTTATGACAAGGTAGAAGCTGGTTGGGATGAGCGCCATCTTGAATAATTTCACAACAATCGTAAAAATAACACATTTCAACCTTATTTTGAAGCAAGAAAAGTGGGACCCGAAATAAATTGGTCTTCATAATTATATTCTATCATATATTATCTTTATTTTGTGGGGTTGGATGGTATTATATATCAAGAAGAAATCATCGAAATTATTTTTCGAAAATGAGTTCTTATGCAAATTTCACGTATGTTTGTTTGTTCAGTTGGGGTTTAACGCCGTTTTCAGCACATTTTGGCCATTTCGCGGCTGCCAGTTTTTATTGGTGGAGGAAGCCGGTGTACCCGGAGAAAACCACCGACCTTCGGTAGGAAAATTGGCAATCCTTGTCAATTAAGATCGGAGTCGAACAGGCTAGTGATCAGTAGTAGTTTTCTTTTTTTTTTAACGACTGATAAATAATTTTATTCCAAACTGGCTTGTTACATGTTTCACCAGTAGTCCAAGCTACTACTGGTGTTCCCTGAGAAAATCCGCTAATTGCCCAGGGTAGCAATCAGTTTCAATATACATATTATATTATAACAAAAGAAGAAGGCTAATACATTGTATATTAATTGGTTTGTAAATGTTTTCTAATCATATTTAGAAAATTGCTATCGATATTTGCATCTACTCTTTTACAATATTCTAAAACTAATATATTGTATACATTTATATTTTTAGTTTTTTGGTTATATAGATAATACGATTTGTAAATTGAAAAGCTCAATATAGTTAAGAAAAAGTTGAAATTAAAATATTTTTTATCAAAAATTTTATAACCAAACACAAGGTGCTTAAGCTCTACTTTAAAACTAACATTACACAAAATAAGTATTTTATGTATCTTTTTCCAAAAATTATCTAAAAAAGGACATGTTATAAAGTAATGAAGATAATCTTCTTCACTGTTACAAAAGTTACACAGACTGTCTTCAGTTATTTTCCATTTACATAAATGTTGTTTGTTAGGAACAATATACTGCAAAAGCTTCCATCTAAAAGATTTCAACTTATTTTCCTTCAAATATGTAAAATTAATAAATTCAAAAAATGTAGTCATCAGTGCCTTATTGTATAATTGTTGATCTAATAAAAGCAAATTAACCCATTTACTATATCCTATAGATTGTTGTAATTTTTTGTCTACCATTGATCTATACAATATTTTATTTTGTAGTAAAGTCCAATCTACAGACTTTATTCCAGGAAAAAGTTTCCCTATTGATATTTACCGTTGTTTTGACAGATGTGTCTGTCTTTACTATATCAATCCAGACCCGAGGAATGGATTTTTTAATTATATTTATCTCTGAAATCCAATTTGATTTGTTTTTTAGTTTTTCAAGAATTATTTTCTCTGAAATCAATCCTTGTTCATCTAAGATATCATTTATATATATCAGTTTATTTATTATTCCATATAATTTCTTTTCTAATTTCCACAAATGTTTTGGGTATTTTTGTTAGACCCCCCCACCCCCCCGTGAGAGTCCAATTTTGAAGACTTCTTTATAAAATTCTGGTAGATTTTTAATTGATCATTCCGTTTGATTTCCCCATTATTTGTTTGAACAATCAACCAATTTGCACCAAAACAACTAAAGAATTTGAGTGGTATTAGTTTCCAATTATCAACTGGACTATTTATAAAACGTTTTACCCAAGCTGCTTTCAATGACATGAAATAACTCTTTATATCTACCATCTTTAATCCCCCTTTTTCATATGGACCAATGATTAAATTTCTTTTGACGTTATCAGGTTTATCGTCCCAAATAAATTTAAAACATTTACTTTCAATTTCTTTTAAATATTTATCAGGTGATATACAAACACTACCAATGTAGGTAAATATCAGTATTATTAACGTTTTTATGATTAAAATTTTACCGAAGATTGTCAGGTTTCTCTTTTTTCAGAAACTTTATAGTTTATTCATTTTCTGAATTCTATTTTCCCAATCCAATCTTTCACAATCTTCCTTATCATGTCCAAAATAGACACCGAGCGCTTTAATAGGTCCGTCTGTCCATTTAATTCCAGCTACTTTATCTTTACATGATTTAAGTTTCCCTATCCATAATCCTTTTGTCTTGTTTCTATTTAGAATTAACCCTGAGAATGAACCAAAAATTTCTAATTCATTCATAGCTAAGTGGATATCATTATTCGAGCTACAAAATATGGTTTTGTCATTTGCTAATTGTGATATTTTAATATTATGTGTTATACTATCCAGTGTAACACGAATCCCTTTAAACTCATTATTATTTCTTAATCGTAAGGCCATAATTTCAACAGACAAAACAAACAACAAAGCAGACAATGGACATCCTTGACGAATACCTCTGGTATTTTTGAACGTTTCTGATATCCAACCATTATTTATGACACATGTCTGGATGTCTTTGTATAAAGTTCTCACCCACCTTATAAAAGATTCATTGAAACCGAAATGTTTGAGAGTTGACAACATAAAATTCCACTCAAGTGAATCAAAAGCTTTTGAAAAGTCGATAAATACTATTGAACCTTCAATTTTATAGGATTCAGCATAATCTATAATATCTTGTATCTGTCTCAGGTTAAAGCCAATAAATTTGTTTTTAACATAGCCAGTCTGCTCTGCATTGATAATATCAGGTAGATATTAACACGTTGTGTCATAATGTATGACAAAAGTTTAAGATCCACATTCAAAAGTGAAATAGGTCGATAATTATCTAAGGAAAAGGGGTCTCCCTTTTTGTGCAGAAGCGTTAATACACTTGTTCTCTGTGAAAATGTTAGTGTTTCATTTTCATATCCCTCGTTTAGCATTCTCACTATTATATGCTTTAAATTCCCCAGAACTTCCTATAAAATTTGACGGTTAGTCCATCGAGACCAGGCGATCTGTTCAGTTTCATTTTAAAAATAGCGTATGAACATTCGTTTAGTGTTATTTCGCCATCACATCGTTGCATCGAGCTCGTCTGACTTATTTTTTAATTTCGTCTCGAATATGTACTGATCACTCAGAGTTTTATCTGGATGCTTCGTTGAATACAAATTCTCGTGGTACAATTTAATGTTAGTTAATATCTTCATTTGGTCTATTACAATTTCCCCATTTTATGTTTTCAACTTATTTATTGCTTTTTTTATTTGTCTCGTCTTTTCCAAACCAAGAAAATATGAATTATTTTGTTCACCATACTCAATCCATTTTTCTCTCGATCATATCTGCGCCCCTTTAACCTTTTGGTCATAAATCTTCTTAATCTCATTTTCAATAAGTAATATGTCTTTGTTAATACCGTTTTCATTATACCCGTCCTGATCTTGCAAATTGTTTTCCTCTTCAAGATCTTTTTCTAGCTTTTTTAAATTTTCATTGTTACATTTACTTTTATTTTTACAAAAATTAATTGTTACCTCCCTTACCTCTACCGTAAACACATCCCATGTAAAACCAATGCAACCTTGGATATTTAAAGCGTTGCTCTATCAATTTATAGATTAAGAAAACGTATTGTTCGTCATCCAAGACTGCACTATTAATTTTAAAATATCCTTTCCCCCTTTCACAGTGATTGTTTTCACATTTAACAAGTTATAGTTTTCGTGCTCAATGTGTTTTCTCTTCTGAGTTTTAATACAATGACTTATTGGGATTACTTTAGAACCCGCATATGTACATTGATTTAAGTTTACTTGTTCAACCTTTTGTAGGGGCAACACTATAAATATTATCAACATATACACTCTATATAAGAGCTCAAAAATAGCTATCATTTTATATTTTTTTAACTTTTTTTTGTATATGAATAAAAACTATACAAATATATACAAAATTATAGTTCATAGTGATCAGTAGTAGTCATGACGAACTACCTAGACCACTCGGCCACCGAGGCCCCCCCCCCCCCCTTCAGAAAAATTCACGTATGTGATAATTATTAACTAGGCGTTAAACACGAAAAATTCAAATGCGATTTGAAGGAAATATTTTATGCCCTGGATTGATTTAAATTACATATCGAAGACGACCAAGTGATAAGCTATACAATGAAGGGTTCGATGGTGTCAAACATACGATAACAAATATGTTAAGGGCATTAAATTAAAAAGTCCCATTGATTTGTATTGGTAAATCGACAGCCATTATTTGACACATATGTCCTACCAGAGGTCACGTGATGACCGAGATAGCTGGATATAAAACATCAGGTCTTAAAGGGGGAGGGGTGTAAAGGTGGCTGTTTGTTTTATGTTAAAAGCTTCAAATACATCAAAATTAAGACTTAAACAAAGAAACAAAAACAAACTACATGTAAGCTATTTTGAATTTTACCACGTGTTTGACCTAAACCTAGTATCTAAATTATGTATTCTCTATCGATCCATCTGTCTGTGTGCATGTTCTCCTTCTTTTTAAAAACATCGTCTTTTCGTTCCTGTATTTTCTCTTATATATGTACAAAAATGTATATAGATATAACTTCAAAATATTTCCGTTTTAGAAGAAATATCATTGTGACACCAATCACACAGATTTATCCAACTAAACAAATATGAGGTGATTTCTTTGGATATAAGAATTTCATAGTTTTCGTCTGGCCTGCGACGAAAAATCGCAAAAGCGAAATAAATACAGGTATAACTTTCCGGCAGCGACGGCAGCGGCGTAAACTTTTTAACACCTTAATAACTTTGCACACATAATACCTACAATACAGATTTTTGGTCCACAGATACCTTAGTCAAACCATTTGTGGTCTATAGAAACCGTCTTGAGACCTTAACCTCAGTTTCATGCTTGAGTCAATTTGTCACATGTTCGTGGTTAAGTCTGTTTCTCAGCATTAATTATACCTAGACCCACCGTAGTTGGTCAATAGATGGAGTTTGGCTCACTTCTAACCTCTATTAAGAACTGTCCTAAACTATCAAAAGAACCTTTTCTAGAACTGTCATTCTGACATCTTTAGAACCGTTTATGACAGGGTGTGTCCTGACCTAGAACCAGTTATGACAGTTCTAACCTACAACCATTCTGGATGATTCTACCCTAGAACCATTCTGGGCGGTTCTACTATAGAACCATTCTGAACGGTTCTACCCTAGAACGATTTATGACCTTAGCAAAAGTTTATGATTTTGAACATCAACATTATAAGAAATAAAATAATTGACTTGTCATAATTTTTAAATCAACTTATAGCATGCCGAAATATTTTATAGATTAAAAAAAATTCACTCACAATAAAGTTTTTACTAAAATCAAATGTTTTAAAAACTAGTCGGTGTTATTTACATGTATTCTTATATAAATGATCATAAATCCACCCATTCATGGTATGAATCGTATTTTTGACCTTACATTGCGTATTGCACTATAGATTTGCATTTTATAATGTTTCGGGTTATTTTAGGAGTTTCTCTAGGGCAATCTCATCAGAGGCCATCCCATATCGAAAGAAAAATTTGCATTTTCATGCATGCAAAGTCACGTATCTTCACAATCTATGTTAATATTTTGACAATTAGGGGGATCATATCTCTTTGTTTAAGTGCATTATTATATGTGACTTATTATTTAACATCTATTTAGTTGTGAATATTTGATGTATATTTCATGTATTAAGCATGCTTTAGCTATTGCTTTTGATTAAATTGCATGTTTTGTTGCCACTATTTTTGTCTGCAACGAACATGACGAAGGTAATTTATTTTACTGTCTGTATTATAAGACTATATGATGTCAACCATTTCGTCTTAAGGTTGATTGGGTAATTTGTACCACTGAATTTGTATATTGTTTTATTTTTAAGGCGTGGTTTTTAAAGGGTAACCTTAAGTCAAGGTCATCCCAACGTCAAATTTAAGAATAGTTTATGACATCTAACTATATATTTCCTTTCTTTTCCATCTTCCAGGCAATTATTATAGTATTATTATATATATATAAGAATAATTCAGTATCGGGTACATTCAACCCTTATTTTATCTTATAATAACATGTTATTCATAGTTTGTCTAAGTTCGGCCATCAGCATTTGTTATGCATAATATAGTCACATTAGATAATTAATGACTTCAATATATCTATCGTCCAGCTGCGCAGACAAAGTATCATCATTGTGTGGCATTGAATATCACCGTTTGGATAATATGAGCTAATCACCAACTTTTTATCATTCCGTTTCCGATATTTCTTTTAATTCTTATGTTTCTCTCCTCATAGTTTATGGTATTTCGGATTTCCCATACATGGTTTTTTCTTATAACCTCTCTTTACAAGCTTATCGACAAAGAGTTCTAGTCTTTCTTTATATTTTTGTCTATATATTTCAATGTCTAAAAATTTCATAGAATTTTTGTTTATTTCAAATGTGAATTTTAAGAGGTCATGTTTTTTATTTGCTATTTCAACCAGCTTTTCAATTTTTTCAGGCTTTCTATCAACTATTTTAAATCAATCATCTCTCATCCTTTTGTGAAGGATTATATTGTGTCTATACGGAAAATCGTCTGTGATTTGTTTAATATGATCGAATATTGCTATATCGCAGATTTCAGGGGAAGCCACTGCTCCCATTGAAAGTCCAATAATTTTTTGTATGATTTGTTATGAAATAAAAACTCATTGTTGTTAATAATTTTTTTTTGTTTGATTCAATATTACATATGAAATCTCCTGTGTTAGCGAGATATGTTTCTTGTTTCCTGAGAATACAAAGTGAAAAGAAATCAAAGAAGTTTTCAATATTCTCCAGGGGACCAAAAGCACTGTGCTACAATTGGTCTTGGGTGGATTTATGATAATTTATATAAGAAAGTATATAACATTCCTGTACACATGTTTCGACAACAGCAAACTCTAAAACATGATATAGTAACGTCCGTTCTCAATTTTAATTATCGTGTAAAATTTCCATATAAATCTATGTACGTTATGTATACTTAATTTTTAATAAATTGGTGAAATGCACCGCAAATATCACGTAATTTCTCGAAATACACAACCGATATCGCTCAGTCGGTGTTATGTACATATTATTTGAGAGCATTCCCCGATAGTTTAATTTTAGATGTAATCCCGTCCCATTTCATTTGGAAATTGATCATTTTCGATCAGATTTGTCTTATTTCAAAATGGCGGTACTCATTTCAATCATATTCTACATTAACAAAACGAAATAAACATCGTTCATACCAGCAAAGAGAATTAATTATATAATATATCAATTTTTTACCATATAAAAATGCTAAAAAAAAATAACTTCTAAATTTGAAATGAATTAAAATGTTAGTTATCTGACAAATTTGAAATCTCGGCATTGAAATTTGGAACCACCTTATACACACCTCAATAAAATACTGCATTAATTATTTAAAAATGTAACGGTTTAAAATTTGAAACCCCGCTGATTTTTGTCAGCAAAACGGTTTACCTTATAGGTTGGAACTATAAACATCCGGACAGTCAAGGTACAATATACATGTCAAACTTTAATTAGTTATAATTACCTGAAACACACAAGTTACAGAGAACAAATTCTTTACCTGTAAATTTATTTCAGATAAAAATCACACAATTTTTAACAAAATAATAATTTGTTTTTTAGGTGGGTTAAAATTAAGAAAAAAGAAACCTTTCCCATAGCTCTTTATTACATGTACTTTTGCTGTTTTGTATAAATTGGTCATGAATTTAATATTTTTAATTATTGTCATAATTTCATATATTGAAATTAAAATCAATGTGAAATGTTACTACATATTTCAAAAAAATGTTTTAAAAAGTTTGGAAAAAGCGAGGATTACGTGTCATAATCAATACAGAGTTATCGGACATGAAAATTACCGAAATAGTTGGATATATCCTTGGTTAAAGGTAATTCTGACATAAAACCATTCTGGACGGTTCTACCCTAGAACCATTTATGACAGTTCTACCCAAGATCCATCTTGGTCGGTTCTACCCTACAACCATTTATGACAGTGTTACACTAGAACCATTCTGGATGATTCTAACCAGAACCATTTATGACATTTCTAGCCTAGAACCATTTATAATTATTCCACCTTAGAACCATTTATGACAGGGTTGGTTCTACCATAGAACCGTTCTAGAATCGTCCTCTCTGACAGAATAAATTAGAGGTTAGAACTGATCTCAACTATAGATCTAGGTTGGTACATGTCAATATGACACCTGTATTTGACCTCAATTTCATGGTTGGGTGATCTGATCGCGTCACATTTCGTGATTCAGTGACTTGTGTTACAATTTCGAAATTCAGGCCATTTTTCAGCAACTGTAATACCTAAACCCCAATATTTGGTCTATTAATAGTTCTTAACGGGTTCACGCCAGTCTAACAACTGTCTCTAACTCTGACCTCAATTTCATTGTTGAGTGACTTGTATCCAAGTTTGGTGATAAAATCCCTTCTAAGCAACTGTTGTACTTTCGTTGATAGAAGTTCTTATTGCATATATAGCATTTAAAATCTGACACCCTTGACCTCTATTTCATGCTTGAGAGACTTGTCTGATACCTCGACTCCAGTTTCATGTTTGAGTGACTTGTATTGCAACTTTCAC
The DNA here is from genome assembly GCA_028015205.1 of Mytilisepta virgata. Taxonomy (NCBI): domain Eukaryota; kingdom Metazoa; phylum Mollusca; class Bivalvia; order Mytilida; family Mytilidae; genus Mytilisepta; species Mytilisepta virgata. The sequence goes on from CM051510.1 coordinate 7,901,272, forward strand.
ACCTTTACCTACCATATTTAGTCTATTGATAGTTCTGAATGGGTAAATGCTAGTGCGACACCTATCTCTGGATTTCGACCTCCATTAAGTATGTTGATTAAATCTCTTTCTCAGCAACTGTAACAACAATACCAATATATTTGGTTGGTAGATAATTCTTAGTGGGTACTTGCCAGTCTGACACTGTCTTCGGACCTTGACCTTGACCTCAATTTCATACTTGAGTGAATTTGTCACATTTTCGTGGTTAATTCCATTTCTCAGCATTTATTATACCTAGACCCACCGTATTTCGTCAGTAGATAGTTCAGACTACAGAACTTGGTACATGTCATTCTGGTACCTGCATGGTGACACCTGTCTGGACATTACCCTCAATTTCATGGTTGAGTGACTCATGTGACTTTTTGTGATTAAGTCCATTTATCAGCAACTGTAATACCTAGACCCGCTATTTGGTCTATTGATAGTCATTGGTCAGAACACAACAGTCTGGTACCTATCTCTGGATCTTGACCTCAATTTCATGGTTAGTTGATTTGCATCCAAGTTTTGGTGATTAAATCCCCTTCTCAACAAATGTAATACATAGACCCATTATGTTTGGTCTGTAGATAATTTTTTACATGCTGGTCTGAAAAATTTATTCCGTAGATAGTTCATAGTGATTACATTCCAGTATAACACCTTTCATCTGAACTTGAGTTGAATTTCACGCTTGCTTGACTTAATATATATTTTGATGATTTAGTCTAGTTCTCAGCATCTTCACTAACTAGACCCACAGTATTTTGTTGATAGAAGCTCTTTCATGCTTGAATAACTTGTATTGCAATTTCGTGATTAAGTCCATATATTCTTCAGAAACTGTAATACCTAGACCCACCATATTTAGTCTATTGATAGTTATTCATTGGTATATGCTAGTCTGACACCTGTCTCTGGACCTTGATCTCTATTTCATAGTTGAGAGACTTGAATCCAAGTATAACGATTAAGTCCTTTTTCTCAGCAACTGTTGTATCTAGGCCCACTATGTTTGGCCTGTAGATAATTCTTAGTGGAAACATGCCAGTCTAACAACTTTCATCTGAATTTCATGCTTGAGTGACTTAATATACATTTTCATGATTACTCTTTTTCTCAGCAAATGTACTAGCTAGACCCTCAGTATTTGGTTGATAGAGGTTATTAGGGCGTATTGGCCACTTTATATCTGACACCTCACCTTTGGCCACTGTGTCATACTAGAGTGACTTGTCTGATACCTGTCTCTAGACCTTGACCTCTATTTCATGTTTGAGTAACTTGTGTTGCAATTTTCACGATTGAATCCATCCATTTTTAAGCAAATGAAATACCTAGATCCATATTCATTCTATTGATAGTTCTTAATGGGTACCTGCTAGTCTGACACTGTCTCTGGACCTTGAAATCAATTTCATAGTTGAATGACTTGCCTCCGAGTTTTGTGATTCAGTCCATTTCTCAGGAACTGTAATACCTAGACCCAAAATCTGTGGCCTGTAGATAATTCTTAGTGAAAACATGCCGGTCTGACACCTGTCTCCAGACCGTGATCTCAGTTTAATGCTGTGTTAAATTTTCGAGATTACGTCCATTTCTCAACAACTGTAATACCTAGACACATCATATTTGGTCTGTAGATAGTTCACAGTTGATACGTGCCAATCTAACACCTTTTATCTGAATTTCAGGCTTGAGTGACTTAAAGTACATTTCATGATTTAGTCTATTTCCATCACATGTACTAACTAGACACACAGTATTTGGTTGATAGAAGTTATCAGCGCGTATTCACCACTTAGTACCACTGTGTCATGCTAGAGTGACTTGTCTGATACCTGTCTCTGGACCTGGACTTCTATTTCATTCTTGATGGACTTGTGTTGCAATTTCGAGATTAAATCCATCCCTTTTTCAGCAACTGTAATACCTAGACCCACCATATTTATTATAATGATAGTTCTTGATAGGCACCTGCTATTTCGATACCTGTCTATGGACCTTGACGTGAAATTAATAGTTGAGTGACTTGTCTCGTGCAAGTTTCGTGATTAAGTTCATTTCTCAGCAACTGTAAAACCTAGACCCACCTTCTTTGGTTTATTGATAGTTCTTGGTGGGTACATGCCAGTCTGACACCTATCTCTGGAGCATGACCTCAACTTCATTGTTGAGCGACTTGAATCCTAATTTAGCGATTAAGTCCTTTTCTCAGCAACTGTAATATCTAGGCCCATTATATATGGCCTGTAGATAATCCTTAGTGACAACATGTTAATCTGACACATTACTCCAGATCCTGGCCTCAGTGTTATGCATGAGTAACTTGTGTTACATTTTAGAGATTAGGTCCATTTCTCAGCAACTGTAATACCTAGACCCATCATAGTTGGTCTATAGACAGTTCACAGTTGATACGTGCCAATCTAACACCTGTCAGCTGAATTTCATGTTTGAGTGACTTAATATACAAATTCATGATTTAGTCTATTTCTCAGCAAATTTACTAGCTAGATCCACCGTTTTTTGTTTGATAGAGGTTCTTAGTTGAACATCTGACACCTCACCTTTGACCTCTTATTTCATGCTTGAGTGAGTTTTGCCCGTTGTTAAGATAATTTCCATTTCTCAGCAACTACAATACATAGACCAATCATATTTGGTCTATAGATAGTCCTTGGTGGGTTCATGGCTTTCTGAGACCTTGACCTGAATTTCACATTTTGCTTTAAGTCCTTTTCTCTGTAGCCGTAATACCTATATCCACTGTATATGGTCTGTAGACACCTACTGGCCAGTAGTTGTCAATATGACAACTAAACTTTACCTCACTTTTAGGCTTGAGATACTCTTATCCCATTTTTGCCTCTCCGGACCGTAGGTCCGAGAGCCTTATGCTGTGGGTAGCAGAATTTTCGTGATTTTGTGAGCTCGAGATCTCCAAAACGGTAACTTACTGCAAATTGTGCATTTGGATGCATTCGGTATTTAGGCTGAAGTTGTGCATGCTTTTTTCAAATCTAGTTTTACAGGTGTGGAATGCGAAATTTTGTAATGACCTATATTCCCATTATACACCATTGTAGCAAAACAGTTAAAGTCCTTGACATATAATTAAAGTTGCACCGGCTGAATGTTGATAAGAGAAACAAATGGATTACCTGTTTATCTTGTAAATTATACACACACAACAGTCAATACAAGATTTGAATGACACCTATACGGATTAAAGTTTTAGGAAGACACCTAATGGTACTTAATGATATTTGGGTAAATATATACACATGAAAGCATCAGGGGTAAAAAAAATTTATCTGGGAAGGCGGAGTGTATATATTATTGAGCTTTGCTCAATTTTTAGGTAAAAATAGATACTTGAGATCTCTTTGTTTAACGGTCAGTTGTGCAGTGTTTTGCATAGAGAATATCATGTAAAAACTAGATATAGTACCTTCATAACAAAAATTAATTGCTTTCTTCAAAAGCATGTGGAAATGGTAAGATTGAAATGAAAATACCGGAGAGCCACGTGGCCATTGGCCTCTTGTTACAAATAAGTCCATATCTCAATGAATTTTATAAATGTATGTACAGTGTAAATCAGAATAATCTTAATTAAACCTCTTCCTATCTATACTTATCGGTTGTTCCCTAATTACCTTTTACTGCATATTGGTGAGCATATACATACGCCAAACACTGTAAATTAGGATATTTTGGTTGTGGTTATATTTGGTTTAATAAAATTATTCGATACCAATTTCGATGCACAAGATGTGCACATGTCGTAGATTTACTACTCATCAGTTGTAATTAAAAGGTCTGACATCTTCATAACCGAAGCAATACTCCAAACAGTTGAAGAGCAGGTTCAGCAATGCTAAAATTACCAACAGGGATAAAGCCAAGACCAGCTAAGGATAGAGATATGCAAGAGGGAGATATTACTTAGTCAAAAATTTTACAACTTTTAACAGTAAATCCTATGTATCAATTTCACGCTAGTATCGAAATACTAGCAACTGAGCTAAGGATATGTCAAAACCATTTTTTGAATGTATTTTTTCGATGTCAAAATGGTTTATTACTGTATGTGTTATTTATCGATCGGCCTTTAAATGTCCTTTACAATACTTGAATTATCGGAGTGTGACGAAAGCTTTCCTTTTAAATTACATGCAAATGTGACATCAGATAACGATTGTCACCAGCAGACACAACAAGTCTTTTTGTCTAGAGAGATGTCTGGAAATTTTACATAGAGTGGACATGAAACAAGTTATGGTTTTATTTATTTAATTTAATACTATACAGTGCTAAAACTGTCGGGCATCATTCCGCTGAAACCTTTGTGTAACACAATTAAGTATTGGCCATTTTTAAAATAAATAATTGTTGAACACGTACAAATTGAAAGTTTAGTTACAATTAGTTTGAATATGTATTTTTGTGCTTTAAAATGCACGGAGTATGACAAAGTTTGCGTGTGTAATGAGTGTCGTATGCCCGGAGTATTTTCAACAGTTTATAAAGTCGTTTAGCGCACTTATCTATATTTATGAGTATTTTGTGCAAGCCGCATATGCACGGAGTAGTAGAATGTGTAAACATGAGCACGGAGTAGAATATTGAAATTGTTTTCATGTTTGTGGCGGCTTGTGTACGGAGTATAATACATATATTTGAATATGCTGATTTGACAAGTAAATTAATTAATTTAAGGTGCTCAACATATTTTTTACAATAGGCTAGCTATGAGATTATTGTATTTCATAGGTCTCAGTAGTGCAGTAGTACAGTAGTACAAATGATAGTATTTCGGTAGTCCAGTAGTTCAGTAATGACAGTATTTCAGTAGTACAGTAGTGCAGTAATGTCAGTATTTCAGTAGTTCAATAATGGCAGTATTTCAGTAGTCCTGTATTTCTGTAATCATTATTTTGGTATTTAGTGCTGTATGGCGTAATTGACGTGTTCCGGAGTGTGTCTAAGCTTACTACACGTCGGTTATATGGTGGACATAGCTTGAATTACAGTATCTGAGTATGTACGTCGGTTGTATGGTGTACATCGCCTGAATTACAGTAACTGATAAAACCCATCGGTGATATTAAAAATGGACAACTTAAAGGACGTAACTTTCTATATTGGTGTACTCGTTTGTTCTTGAAAGGATACCCTCGGGGACTTGGAGTCCAACAGCAGCGCCATCTACACAGTGGTAAAAATAAAATTATTTGATGCAAATTTCACGCGCAAGGTTTGCACATTTCGTCGATTTACGAGACATCAGTTTTAAAAACCAAAGCATTAATTCAAGCAGTAAAAGGGAAAATTCCAAAATGCTAAAACAACCAATTTTTAAGGTCTTTTTAATAATTCAAATCGTTTTAATCGTAAACAGTTTTTTTAGCATTGAATTTATTTTCAATTACAATTAAAGCTAATCTGCTGCAATCATATTTGTGTAATAAAAAACAATTCAAATCATTTAGAAAAAAAAAACAATGAGCAAATGCCAATAATGACAACATCGTTACCATTACACAAGACAATACCAGATAACAGAAAAAATAAATCATTCCCTTATAATGGCGAGTTTTATTTAATTCCATTATATTTCTAAATTCAAAGTTTATTGACACAAGTATGATGTACTGACACAAAGTACCAAATTTCAACACACCAAAATGTAACATCCATGTTTTTAGCACATTATCAACATACCAAAATATTCCAATTTATGGTCGTTAGATAGGTTGGTGAAGGTTGGTGAATGTTGCTTAAGCGATTTTCCGAACTGGCGATTTTAATCCAACTTTCTCGATAGAAGGAGAAGATTGTTCTATAAAGTCGTCTTATCACAGCTCAACTTCCCAACGATCAGGCTTTAATCGATCTCTGTAGCAGGAGATAGTGAAGGCACATGTTTGTCGTAGCTTCATAGTATATATATCTCTGACATCCATTTCTAAGATAAACTAATAATCTACTGTATGAAATGTCCGAATAAAACAGACACGTCGGCCAACGACATTAGACGACAAAATACTGGAACAATTTTTCGATGTCGCGAGTACGGTCTGTTAAAAAAACTAGAATTGTCTATGTCAATATGTACTCCTGACACAATATTTGTCCTAACTAATGTAAAGACTTACTATAGCTATATAATTTCTTATAACCAGATAACATGTATTAAATGGATTCAGTTCTGGAACTGAATTCAGAAACATATCCTAATAAGTGTACGAATTTATTCGGCTGTTATTCTATTGAGAAATATATTAAGATTTTGGCATTTGCTATTCTTGTTCCCATTTTGCAGGTTACAACCTAGTGCCTTTTGTAAAAAAGCATGAATAAATATAAGTACAAGAGTGACAGGACAATCATATACACCTGGTTATATTATGGAATACTAATCTGTAATCCAATGTTGTGTATAGCTATTGCAGGTTTAGCAGATTATTACTGTAATTAACAATGTTTAAGAACAAACCGGTCACTGTCACATTACCCTTGACCGGTGTATCTATCTATCTATCTATGTTAATGCCATAACCGTGCAAGCAAAATTCTTGCACTAACTTAAGATGAATCTCGGTTAATATCATGAGCACTCAACGCTTGCAGACATTTCCAACCATTCAGAAAACGCAAGAAAAGTACAGTCATGTAATAATCTACCATACTACATTCATGTGATACTGCTCTAAAAAGTGATAAAAGGGTGAATAGAAAAAAAACACGAAAACGGAAAATAAAGGAGGAGCGATGCCACAAGAATAAATTAACATTTTAGAACTTCGACCAATGTTGGCCACGAGTTTTGAAATAAAAAACAGTAAGTTACAATGCTGTGTAGAAAGAAATGTAAAACAAAGTGTGCCGGACAGACGGATGGACAGATAGACAAACGGGGTGTGAATAATTAAATCAATCATTGGTGATCATGCCTCTCCGTTTCCTAGATACAGAAAAGGAGAATGAGCATTGACTTTGTAACATAGAACTAGTAACACAGCAAGACGATGACCATGCCGATGCAACGTCTTGTCACTGAAACTACTGTCAAAACAGGCAACAGATTATGGTGAGTCAGTAAATGGATACAAAATGCCAAAATTCCTTTAAACTGAATCGTTTCACAGACTGAAGGCACTATGAAATTAATTTTCAAATCCAGTCGTATCAGTGTCCATTTTACTTGACAGTCTTGGTCAAGTGCAGTTCCCCTTTGCTCAGTAGTTTCGGGGTATATTTAGTTGAATTGCGTGAAGAGGACATGACCAATAGCTCTCATGTTAATTGCTGATTGCGCATCTTTATGACAATTACCATAGAAAAAATGTATGACGTTAAAAATGAGAGAAGACTTTATATAAAAAAAAATATGTTATACATATTTGTGCATTTTTCAGTTTGTGACATATTTAGCAAGATTGAATGATTTAGAAAGAATTTTAGCTCTTACAACCGTTCGAATCTTTGAACAAAACCTCCTTGCAATATAATTGATGATTTATAACTTCATAAAGCATATTATTAATCTAAACCTTGAAATAATGACTTTTCATTCAGGATGATAATGGTATATGCTACCTTATATAAGAATTGTGAATCGACCAAAAGGTATTATTACTATACAAATTTATGAATATAATTTTTAAACCATGAACTTCCCTTTCCTTAATAGCAATAACACACTACTATGACATTCAAACAGACAGACCGAAGTACATTCACATAAACTTCTAAAACAAGGTTATTTTAAGATTGTTTTGTTTAGATCCCTACTCTATAAAAATATATATTCTTATTCCATATCTGAAGACACAATGATTGATGTATCCAAAGGTCAGCAAGGGTATGCCTTACCCCTAAAAATAGATTTGGCTTTATAATTTGAAAACCCTTTAAATACCCACCCTATAACGAAATATATTTTATAACCTCCATTTCACCATAAACACATTCAAATAATTTACGTATGAGTTCATTTATGTAAATATATTATTAGCGCTTGTAGTCAGTTAATTAATGCTCTGCGCCAATACTTATCTTTATCAAACTTATGAGTACATTTACATTTATAATAATACCATGATTAAAAGATCTATGATTACTTGAAAACACAGTTTCACAGTTTTGGTTGACGCCAAGATTTGGTACCTTCATGTAAATACTTGGTCAGTGTAAATTATTTTAATGAGTATTGGAAAGTCAAATATATCTTGTTATCAAATTGTTAATTTAATCTCAACATTCAACGAATTTATACATTTTGGCATGTTCATTCATTTCTACATTTGACAAAGATTCGGATAAAATACTTCTGTATACATGTATACATCTTCATATTTCTTCTGAGAGTGTAACAGTTAAATGCGGAGAAGATCGGATTAAATATAGATTCTCCTTTATAGTTATGGAATATCTATACCCGAGATTGTTAAATATTTGATTTTCAACATGCAAGCTTTAGAAAGCGTGTTAAAGTCTAGAATTTTAATATCGAGGGTGGAGACTTGTTAATTCCTGTGGGAAATAAATAGTTTTAACCACCTGGCTGAGAAGTATGGAAATGACACCAAGAATAGGAGAAAGGATGTTAAACACACACACAAACAAAGAAATGAACTCGCTATTTAATATCCATAAATAAATTAATCATCTACCTTTTTGAAATTGGAATGATTTTACAGACCACGGAACCATATGAACAACAGTTTTGTAGTTTTACGAAATACTAATTGTGAGGTCTTCGAATTTTGCAGCTAAATTTGACTAAACATATTTAATCAGACGATTGGTTAATAAATATTAAACTTACACTGTTCTTTTGCTTGCATTTTCAAATCTGGTTTTTGACTCAAATCTCAAATCGGTAATCATTTTGTCTACTTCTTGTGATTTAATGTCGCCTTCATCTAACTTTTGTCTGGCTCTTGGTAAATACTTCTGGAGGCTTTGACGCTGAAATATCAACTTTACCTTCAGACAAATAGTGAATAAAAAAATGAAAAATGAAATTTTTAATTTTTCCATTAACATGGAGAATCTGTAATTGGACAATATAAAGTCTTCTAGGAACAAGCCAGGAAACAACTTTGCAAAAAAGCCTTTGAATTTGGAATGAACAATACAATCTTTATTGATTAATTATTTTCAAAGTTGACATTGCATGACATCCCAAAAAGTTTTTCGACGATCGCATTTCTCCGTCAATCACTGTATTGCGTATGATATCTCAGGAAATTTAATAAAATTAGATTATCTTAGAAAGGGTGAACAGATATACAGATGAACGGATAGATAGTAGTATAACACAGAGCTTTAATACCTACTCTAGTTATTTCATGAAAGTTATATCAAAATCCAATCAAGAAAAACATTAAATGTAATATGGAAATCTTCACATAGGTCTTACATACATAATTTCCAAAATTATATGTAAAAATAAGAACCCCTTATGCATAATTATATGTTAGAATAACTATTCACTTACTTCCTCCGTCAACAGCAGATTTGAAAAATCTTTCAGCTGTTTATCTATAGTTTTCAGTAACTCCTCCAGTCTATATTTTGGGTCCAGCTTAAATGATACAAGATACGCTTGAGCGTGCCGGTGAACCAACAAAGTAAACTCTGAATACATTAGTAAAATTTTAGTTGGCATGCTATGAACCAAAACTTGTAAAGCAAAAATAAAAGAAAAGAAAACCTTAAAAAAAACACACAAAAAGCAGATAAACTCGTAGATGAATATATATATTACGATAAATACATCCAGTTGAGATCAACTTTGCATGTTAGAATGGAAAAAGAATATCAAGATTTATAAACTGCAAATTTCAGAGAAAGCATATAAAAATGTAATAGCAAAAATAAATAACCCAGGAACTAAAGTTCCATCGCGTCGATATCATCTTAGTTGTAATAAGATAAACAAAGACACCTTGATTCCTTGTGTACGATTACTTGACCAACTTTCATAGCAGTATTGATGGATATAAATGGCCGATGAAAGTTCAGAACTTTATGACAAACGTGATGCTTTAATTTTTTAGAGTGTGAACTTCCCCTTTTCAATAACATACAAAGGTTCTCTAGCCTAAATTCTGTACACTTCAGCTGATACATTATTGAGATTAGATATTTTCAGTTATATATAATTTGATGGGTGTCTTTAAAGATGACGCATCTTTGGTCTCTCACGTTTTTTAGTCTGAGTTCACATTATGGATTAGTTTCAGTGTTATTTTGTTCTCATTCTGTTTTTTCTATTATATGTTTTTTATTCGTGTATGTATACTTTTTGCGTCTCTGCCAGCACTTTGAGCTAGCACCTCTGTCTACGAGTCTTCATATTCATATCATAACACCACCTTCTGATATACAAGTCAGACTATCCTGACTTTCTGTTGTGTTCATGTCTGTGTTTTATACTCTTTTATGTATTTTTTTGTCCGGCGTTCTGTCAGTTGAGTTGTTTTGATTGAATGGTATGTCAATGTTGACCTTTCCTGTTATCCATTGTAATATATATAGCCACTGGACATTAAGAAATAATGAACCACCAATCTTTTTGGTTTCTTATAAGTTTGTCTTGCCCTTTTCAGATTTTACGGCCTTTACTCACTGTTGTGTCTTCTATATCCTCTTTGCCGATATTCACCCATTCAAGGTCAGAACGACTAGGACTAAGCCAAAATCGTTGCTCAACATAATCGTCAACTTCCCATTTTTGAGCGGCAATATTCCAGAATATTTCACAACTCTTACGTTATTCAAGAGCTTGTGACATATACATTGACTTCGTGGATAGAGCCCGGCTTCTGACAGAAAAGTTGCTCAGACAGGGGTACGTTGCTTCTAAGCTGAAGTCATCCTTATTAAAGTTTTATGGGCGTCATCATGACTTGGTTGACAGGTATGAAAAAACCGTTTCCCAAATGAAAATGGACCTGTTCCATTGATATTATCCCTTCCGCATATTGGATTTGACATGGATAGCATGGCGGGTGTCCTGCAGGAAGCAGAGACTGCTTACTCGCACCTGAGTCTACCCCCGGTTTTTTGGTGGGGTCCATGTTGTTTATATGTTTTTAGTTTTTAATTGTAGTGCATGTATTGTTTTGGTCTTATCTTCGTTGTTCTCCGGAGTTTGTCAGTTGTTACGATTTTTCTCTCCTTCGAATATCCCTTTGGTATTTCTTGACTTAACATAAGTAAACTCGGCTTGGTGTTATTCAATGAGGCGGTTTCCAGGTCAATCAAATCAAATATTATACACATAAGGACAAAGAGTTTCATGATGTTACCTACAGTTTAACACGTAATTTGTGTATCGCCTGCGTCGAAAGGTCTCAAAAGGCGAGATATATGTACACTTGGTTGAGCGTGTAAATCACGAAAAATATCGTATAACGTGCAAAACGTGCGGATGTAACGTGCGAATCGTGTGCGTGCAACGTGCGAATTTGAATCGTGTAATGTGTATGCGATTTCATTGGTGGAGACAAATATTAAAACATGTCAATTCAAATCAGATCATATTTGGAACTCGAATTAAAAGATTGCTGGAACTTTCAGTGTCAACTATTTTAAAATGTTGAGTTTATAATTTTATCTATTACGAATGTAATTCATCAAATTAATTTGGTTTGAAAAAATATTGTTATTATAAGTGAATTTTTTCCTAAATTTCATGATCGTATAACGTGCATACAACATTTGCAAGTTCATGATGAGTTGAACTTTAACGTTTTTGTAAAAATTATCTAAATGTATTCTTGAATCTTGCGAAGATTTTAATTTTTTGACAAATGTCATGTATTAATTAATATCGTCATAGTACATTTTTTTTATATTAGTAATTGTTTTGGTTATTATGTAACCAATACAGTGTGTTCCCCGATATGAAATTGACTAAAAAAAATTCAACATCTAATTAGACAAGGAATTATAGTGCCCTCTGACGGACAAAATTTGACATCTACCTCAGATTTACTTGTAAGTAAGGAATGTTACATATTTTTTTATAATGGTCAAGCATTAAAATACCATCGGCTTTTTATATTATCATATGTTATAAACTACAATGTATGTGGATTCATTCAACATGTAAGTTAATTTTTATTTACAGAAAGGGATTTTAAGATATTAAGGGTTAATAAATACAGGTTGATATTAATATCATATTTTATTATTTATTCAAAATATAATTAAACAAAAAACATTGTAATGATTTTTTTTAATTTCAATTTTCAAATGAATATGCTTCACGATATCAGAAAAAAATATTTAACTTTGTCAGATTTCTTAATTATTCCTTTTTAAAAGAAAAACAAATCACCTTAGATAAATAGAAATGTTCCCCTTCAGATTATCTCTTAATCCCTTGTTTAATTAGATACTTTTTAGACCAGCAATGATTCGGGGAATAAACCCCAAGACATGATGAACTTTGCTTTAAAGAAGCCATAAAATATTGTGGCGTAATATTTATTTTACTGACAACTTTATTATTATCATGTCAATTTTGGTTAATAAGCCTTAGTTAAATAGATGCAAAAAATAACATAAGACGGTTGATTGAGTTTTAATGAATTTTAAATATAATTTCACTGATCCGTCATTAAAGTTCTATAAATTTCACTTTAAAAAAATAGCACATGCAAATAAATATTTTGTATTTATGTAAAAAAGTTGAATGACCATCGTATTACACCGGCTTCCTTTTTTTTCGGACGTATTTATTTAAAAATAAATACATTTATTTAATATTTCCCTCCTATTCATATCCAACATAAAATCCCTTTATTTCGTTTCGTTATTTTCCGTTCGTATCCTAACGTGCATCGCGTGGTTTGCGTTTAACGTGCGAATATTGTGCGTGTATCGTGCGAATCGTGTGCGTGGAACGTGCGAATCGTGTTCGTGTAACGTGTGAATCGTGTGAGTGTGGTTTTGTGCATTACACGTTCAACCATGTGTATTACTTTACGGCAGCGGAGGCGACGTATACTTCTTTAAAACTCTAATAAATTTATACTGCGTATCGTATATACTTCGCCGCAGTATACTTATCTTGTGATCTCGTTTTTGTGGTTCACTGTAAAGTATGAGTCCAAGTTTCGGGGTCAAATCCATTTTCCAGCAACTGTAATAGCTAGGCCAACCATATTTGGTCTCTAGATTGTTCTTAGTGGGTACATGCCAGTCTGACACTTGACTTGGTACATTTACCTCAGTATCATGCTTGATTGACTTTGTTTTATGTTTCAGTGACTTTGTCACATTTTGTGGTTAAGTCCATTTGTCAGCAACTATAATACCTAGCTCCATTATATTTCGTCAATACTTGGTTCGTATATGTCAGTCTACCTGCCTGAAGACCTTGACACCCATTTCATAGTTGAGTGACCCGCATTACATTGTGGTGATCAGATCTATTTCTTTGCAACTGTCATACCTAAGCTCACCATATCTGGTAAATAGATAGTTTTAGTAAGCACATGCCAGCCTGCCATCCGTATCTTGATCACGATTTCGTACTTGTATGACTTCGTAATTTCGTGATTAGGTCAATTTCTCAGAAACCAAGACGTAGCCCCACCGTATTTGGTCTATCGATAGTTCGTGGTGGGTACAAGCCAGTCTATATGTTGTCCTTGACCTTAATTTCATGGTTAAGTGACGTGCATCTATTTTTTGTGATAAAGTCCATTTTCAGCAGCTCAAATACCTAGAACCACCTCATTTGGTCTGCAGATTGTTGTTAGTAGGTACATGCCAGTCTTACAACTATCTACGGATCTTGTCCATTTCTCAGCAACTGTAATACCTAGACCTACAATATTTAGGCAATAGAAAATTCTTAGTGGGTACATGTTGTTATGACACAAACCATTTGACCTTGACCTCGATTTCATGGTTCAGTGAACTATGTCCCATTTTCGTGATTAAATCCATTTCTCAACAACTGTAATACCATATCCAGTCAGCTTTCATACTTGAATTACTTAATATACATTTCATGATCTATGACTAAATATACATGTCATGATTTAGTCTATTGGATTGCGTTCTTTTGATTGCTCCTTACGTATATCTGTCATCTTTAGTCTATTTCTCAGCAACTGTATTAAGAAGACCCACAGTATTTGGTTTTATAGAAGTTCTTACTGGGTATATACCCCTTTAACATCTGACACCGTACCTTTGACCTATATTGCATGCCCCAGTGACTTTTTTAATGTTGGGATAAGGTCCATTTCTCAGCAACTGCAATACATAGACGAACCATATGTGGGCTATAAGTAGTCCTTGGTGGGAACATGGCTGTCTGAGACCTTGATCTGAATTTAACACTTTAGTCACATTTTCATGATTTGGTTCTTTCATCTGTAGTGTAATACCTATATCAACTCTATATAGTTTGCAGATACTTCTTGGCAAGAATGTGTCAGTGTGGCACCTAATCTTGACCACAATTTTAGGCTTGAAGGACTCTCATCCCATTTTTACAAATAAGTCCATTTATCAACACATGTTATAAATGTATGCAAACGGAATATTTTTGGTTTACAAATGTTGGTGGGAGAATAATAGTCTAAGACGTGTCAGGTGACCTTGGTAACAGTTTTAAGCTTCAATGACATGCATGATATTTTTCAGACAAATGTTGCATGATCATTGCTATTTCTTTTAGCACATTTTCCTTTTACTTGCAATGTCGGGTATCAGATGTTCTTTATTCTGTGTACATGTGCGTACTCAGTTGAGACATTTAGAGTGTCCACTGTTCTTCTTGAAAGCAATACAAATGGGCAGAAGGTCATCATTAAGACATTTATTATATGGATAAGTGTGTAATAGTTCAAGGGAAAATATATATGTGAATGTACTCTTAAATGAAAATTGTCGGCATGATGTTCAACAGATCACAAATGGCTAAACTGTGAACGGAGGATGGTTTTTTTCACTAACAAACAATTTAGTTATCCTACCTGTTTAAAACCTGTCTGTATCATACATAGTATTTTTAATAAATAAATCATTATATTCCCATGTACACGTCTGCTAGAACAAACTGTAAACGTTATTTATTACCACATGAACTTATTTATGATTATATACTTACTAAATATCTCAAGTTGTCTGTCCAAATTCTATACTCTGGGTCAGAAAATTTGTGTATCTTTTTGCAGTTTTTATGTTTACAATAGAACTCTGGTTTCTTCTCAAATAGATCCCAACTTTCCACCTCATCCACTTTTCCAAAGTTTTCACCACACATTAGCTGTTGCTTAAAATCTATTTTGATTCCGTACCTGTTATTACTAGTGGTAGAGGAGATAACCTGTTGAATACTGATGAGAGTTTTTCTGATATTTATCATAACGGACTCTGATAAAAAGGGCTCTTTGCCTTTTAGAATTAGGTATTGGAGAGATACTCTATTTCCCCACTTACAAATGATTAATTTATGTAATCCATTATCAAGATCAAATACACATACGTTCTGCCATAGCTTCTTTCGATTGTAATTATCTTTGTCTCTCATGAAATAAACAATCAGATGATTAAAGAGGGCTGGTGGTAAGAACTGAAAATCCAAGCATAGCCATGAAGATCTAGTAAATGAATCATTTTCTCTTTCCAACGCTTCAGTCACCTCAGTAAACGTAGATACCTCTTTTTTTATCATGCTTGGAATGACATATTTGTGGTGATCGTTGTTATCTTTCACAATAATATCGAATTTTTCCATCATACTAAGTACGTTCTGATGGAGCTGTCCATCTTTTTCTTTCAACAATTCCCGAATATCACGTTCTGTTACTTCTCCTGTCTCCTTGATAGTTTTCCATATAGGCATATATGGTAACTCTTTCTGGAAATTATCTGCACAGACTACACGTTTGAATTTGTCAATAAGCCATTGTGGTTTCAGAACAACAAACTCTTTAAGATCCTCAAAAAATATGACATTTCCAATCAAATGCTGATACTTAAGGAATAATATTATTTCATTTTCCATCTTCTCTATGGTCGCCTGAAGTACGGTGACATCTTTTTTAACAAGGGAAACTATTTCTTCCATAGTCATTATTACCATCTCTTCAACGGTTTTAACTTCCTCCAATATCTGTTCCAGCTTTATCCATCTAAAAGGCAAATACTCTCCCCAGTACGGCATTTTTGACCCTATTTCGTAAATTTTCTTTTTCAAATTGTCAAACTCTGCATTATCTTTGGACTTATTTGACAGAAACTTAGTTCCGCCTGGTCGTAGGTGTTTTCTTCGTTCTACGCTATCATTTAGAATTTTATCCAGTTGTTCTTCAAATTCCGTCTTCAACAATTCCAAATCCTAAAAAGTTACCCTTTGATTGAATTAATAATTATGTGGTAATGATGGACTTTACTAATTTTTTTTCAATTAATGTTAACCAAAGTAGGTCAATTAAAATAACAAAATTATACTGAATATGAATCATTTCAAATGACATCCCGTGACCTAGTCCAATGCAAACACTGATCATTTGACCTTAAGGAATACCAAATATATGTAAAAATCCTTGTAAAAAGTTCAAATAAAGATATGATTGGAACTATCAGCTAAACCCTTTGATATGTTATAAGTATTAAATACAGCAAGAATCTAAGTAAATTGTAAGTGTTATATTCTGTAAGTCATGTTCAGTTGTTCTTTCCATAATTAAAAATTAAAATGTGTGTCTTCCAAGAAAGACATGTTTCGCCTGTGGACGTCAATTTTTACAAAAGATATTAAAATTTTCTAAAAATGAAAAATATATGCACACCTTTGCATTATAGTTAATGCACAGAGAAAGTTTCATCAAATTGCTGTGAGCCGTTATGGAGTAGTTGGGGATAGAAGTTTTGAACCCCCCATTTTTTTTCAATAATGTCAATTTTTAGAAAATAAAAAATTAAAATTTTCTAAAAATGAAACATATATGCATACCTGTGCATTAAGGTTAATGCACAGAGAAAGTTTAATCAAACTGCTTTGAGCGGTTATGGAGTAGTTGAGGATAGAAGTTTTGAACCCCCCCTTTTTTTTAAAAATGTCAATTTTTACAAAAGAAAATTTAAAATTTTCTAAAAAGGAAATATATATGCACACCTGTGCATTAAGGTTAATGCAGAGAAAGTTTAATCAAATTCCTTTTACGGGTTATGGAGTAGTTGAGGATAGAATTTCCCCCCTTTTTTTGCAAAAATGTCAATTTTTACAAAAAAAATTGAAATTTTCTAATAATGAAATAAATGAACAGAGAAAGTTTCACCAAATTCCTTTGAGCGGTTATGGAGTAGTTGAGGATAGAAATTTTGAACCCCCCTTTTTGCAAAAATGTCAATTTTTACAAAAAAATTGAAATTTTCTAAAAATGAAACATATATGCACACCTGTGCATTAAGGTTAATGCACAGATAAAGTTTCATCAAATTCCTTTGAGCGGTTTACGAGTAGTTGAGGATAGACGACGCAAGCCGCCGCAAGACAACGCAAGACGCAAGACGACAGATAGTGATCCCTATGTGTCGACCATGCGTTCCGCAGGTGACACAAAAATGTATTCTCTCTTTAAAGCAGTTTCTTCGATTCTTATTACAATTCGTCATGTAGAATGTAATAATTACAAATTATTGTTTCTAATTCTGTGTGACGATTTCCATCAATGTAATGTTGTTTACTATATCATACTTAACTGGAAGCAGACAAACAATACTTTATACGTGTTTCTTGTATGTTACGACATATCCCCACAGTCGTATTAGCGTACTATTTGAAATGTGATTAATTACTCTATATGATCTATTAATCATTTATGTTAATTAAATACCAACGTGTGACAGCTGTATCTTTATACTCTATAATATTGTTTTACCTCTTTATCGTCGTCACAGTGTGTACAAACAACGAGGATTGGTGGATTTAATTTCTCATAGTCATCGACTGTACTGCTTTGAGCGTAACAATGAATATTGTCAAACCAAAATCCAAGTGTGTCTGCAGCAAAATATAAGAATGCGTAAACGGTTTGTATCGTTTCCCAAAAGGGCATATCGAAAAGTCTTAACATATAAAACAATAGAACAAGGGCACATAAATGCAAAACGGAAGGAACAATACAAGTTGACAAATTTTTACACGATTCTGAGTGTTGAATAAACCACTAAATGTGAGCATCAACTTTTATCCGATTTTGTGTAAAGAAATTACCAATCTATAAAGTATTGCAATGCATTTCATTGACATCATAAAATTTGGTTCCGCTGTTAAAGCACTAGAGGCAACCAAGAGCCTACATCGCTCCCCTGAATTTCAATCGTAGACTTAAAGCCGGATGAACTGTTTGGCTACCACCATCTTGGATGAACCATTGGCATCAAGTTTCATTAAAACTGACTTGCTGGTTATAAGTTTGATTTTTGGTCTTCCAAATGTTTCGGTTTTAATGCTGCTGATGAGAACTAACTCCTTGAAATGCGTCGTATACAGCATAGTATAAATTTATTATATCTAATATTAGTATCTTTGGATTGTTATTTTGAAACTCCTGGGACGATGCCTCTGCATGGTGGATCCTATGTCTCCGAGGGTATTCGCTAACCCAGTCGTTAGACTTGTATGACATGATTATTCATTGATTTGTTACAGAAATTACCAGTATTTAGCAAAATTCAAAAATAATAGAAATACTAAGGGTTCATTCCTTGTATGGCACATGGTGGATCACCTTAGCTGAAATTTGGCTTCCTATTTCGGTATTGTTGGTTATGAGTACTTGTTGTTTAAAATAAGTTTGGGTTTTGGTCTGCCAAATGTTTCGGTTTTAATGCTGCTGATGAGAGGTAACTCCTTGAAATGCGAAGTATATAGCATAGTATAAATTTACTATATCTAATATTAGTATCTTTGGATTGTTATTTTATAAAAGAAGATCGTTTAGTTACTTTTCCTTTCAGGTTGGTTAAACTAAGACTGCCTGAGGCCGCTGTGTATATTACCACTATAAGTCATCGGATACAATACAATATTGTTGGAAATTTCCAAAACACCATTACTAATTAAGATTTATACCATTGTATTCAGTCATTTCAAACACAAAATTACTTATAGTGTAAAATTAAAACAGTTTGCCCATTGTGACAGTCGTGGATGGCGTTACACCGCTAATTGCTGATTGGTTTCAGACAAAATCTTTTCCAATAGGATCCGCTATTAAACTAAATTTACCTTCGACAGCTATCCTAGATGGCGGTTTGCGATATTTTAAGTGAATTTGACCAAAGGGTTCTACTAAAACTTAGTTCGCATATGACTGCACATTTTGTTAGGTCTGCGTCAATGAAAACAATTCTGAAAGAGATCTCCTGTCGTTATTTGTTCCAATTGGTTTCGGATAAGATCCATTATTAAATTAAGCTTATTTGTGGTTGACATATTGGATGGGAGCTTGAGACATCGGAAAATATGTTGTAAGACATCGACTTGAGGATATCTGTGGTTTCGGGAAAACTAAAATATTATAGTATACGGAAAAGGTACAAAAATAGCGAACCCTGACCTTTGAAGCTAAATATTAAGATATTGTATTTTTTATTTACGTTATGATTTTCGTCATAACAATGAATTACGTCAAAATATTTATCAGTAAAAAGAAATGAGTTCAAAGCCTTTGAATCAAAGGTTAATAATTCAATTTTATAACGTTCATCAAAAAAAAAGGACAAATATACCTAAAGAGCAATAAAAAAAACGTAATCCATTGAACAGACAAACCCGGGAAGACAAATGAAAAACCACAAGCACAACAAATAAACACAGAAAACTAAAAAACAATGAACAACACGAACTCCTATAAAAACCAGGAGTGAACCCAGGTGCTCCGGAAGGGTAAGCAGTTCCTGCTCCGTATACAGCACCCGTCGTGAAGTTCAACAAAGTCAGTCCGGTGGAAGTCACAAATCGGTGGAGGCACATGAAAGGTTACGACAGTGGGAACAGGTCCAACATCATCTTAGATATTGGAACACTATCAACTGTTTTCTGCTTGGAATAAAAATATATCATGACAGTCATCAGATATCAAGGTCATATTTGAAAATATGTAATGAACGACAATTTAATATATCAGGACTGAGATTTTCAATTTACGGGCGATAGGATATAATTCTAAAGGAGGACCAACTAAGGACCATTGCTGCCAAGTGTGTTTTTCCAAATGGCCAAGTGGTTTTGGACAAGAAGATCTTTAAGTAAATTTCTAATAGGGTACTATGCTTAACAATATTCGGCACTGGCGGCCATTTTGGATGGTGGGTGAGGCCATCGGATACAATTCTGAAAGAGGACCATCAAAGGACCATAGCTGATAAGTTTTGCTCTAATTGGCTCGGTCGTTTCAGCTAAGTAAATTTCCCATAGGGTCCCATGTTAAATATGTTCGGCTGTGGCGGCCATCTTGGATGACGGTTGGGTCATCGGATAGGATTAAAAGAGGACCACCTAAGGACCATTACTGCCAAGTTTTCTTCCAATTGGCCCAGTGGTTTCAGACAAGAAGATCTTTAATTACATTCACCTTAGGGTCCCATGTTAAAATATATTCGGCTCTGGTGGCCATTTTGGATGACGGGCCGAGTCATCGAATACAATTCTGAAATAAAACCACCTAAGAACTATTGCTGCCAAGTTTTGTTCCAATTGGACAAGTGGTTTCAGACAAGAAGATCCTTAATAAAATTCCCCATGGGGTCCTATGTTAAATTATGTTCGGCTCTGGCGGCCACCTTGGATGACGGACGGGGTCATCGGATATAATTCTGGAAGAGGACCATCTAAGGACCATTGCTGCTAGTTTTGATCTAATGGCAAAATGGTTTCTGACAAGAAGTTATTTAAGTAAATTCCCCATAGGGTCCAATGTTAAACTATGTTCGGCTTTGGTAGCCATCTTGTCTAACGGCCGGTTCCTCGGATATACTTCTGAAAGAAGACCACCAAAGGATCATTGCTGCTAAGTTTTGTTCCAGTTGGCAAAGTGGTTTCAGACAAGAAAATCTTTATCAATGAAGATACAAAAAATATTTGCAAATATAATGGAAAGTTCCATCTACTATTTGAAGAAAAATTCTTTAAATTCGAATTGGATTACTCTATAGAAAATATTTAGAATAACAAAGACATCGTGTAAACAGTTTAAACAGTTTAAACCGATGGTAAGCAACCGATTTATACCTGAGAGTGCTGCTTGTTCATTGATTACAGTATAAAAATAAACAAATAAACACAATATCGGCAAAAGAATACCGAAGCAGCAAAACTGTGAGAAAAGTCCTATAATTCTCAATCTATAAAAAAGACAAAGTCAGGAGAATGGAACACAACAAGCAAAGGCCACAAGGATGGATGTAAATCTAAAAGAATGAAAACCCTATAATAAACTAAACAAAACTAAAATAAGATGCTGAATAGTCCATTATGTACATGTATAACCTGTCAGATCATACTATTAACTTGAACTATGTTTAGCATAACACTTCATTTTCCTAATTATTTTATTTTTATTTATAGTGTTACCATTAGTTTGTTTATATTTGCATAATACATCACGTAAACACATTTTTTTTAAAAATATCATTAAAAAAAATTACTCCTTATGCTTAGGATTCAAACATACCTTCATCAGGACAGTCACCTGAGAAAACAGATGTATCCAATACACTAGCTGTCAGAAGGTATATCGCATTGGCAGTTAAGAACGTCTGATGGGTAGCATAATACTCCTTGTGTCCAGAACAATCAAGCATTATACAGTTGGCAGTTGTCTTCTGTGGAACTACAATTTCTGTTAGATCTTCATTGACATCTGCAATATAAGCATTATCATTTCTGATCAAATAACTATGAAGATCTTTGGTGTTCTTTGGAGTATGTTTTGCTATTAGATTGGTTTTCTTGTCCTTTAGAGCAATATCATCTGATGGAATTGGTCCTAGCTGTACTTCTTTTTGTACAGTTTGGTCGTATTTTACGTCCGATCGACGTTTTTCATCCATGTGTCTATTTTCATGTGTACCAAATTTGCCTTTGAAGATACCGGTTTTTAAAACCTATTCTCAATCACAATTAGCAAGAGATTATTTATGTTGTCTTAATGTGGTTTATTACCACTTGTCCAACATTAAAAACAAACAAATTCCCAGTTGTCCTACATGATACATGTGATTAATAATAGGTAGTTTTGTTTTTATAAGGTATTAACAGGATTATAGTCTATTCCATGAAATTAGTGTAAACTATAACATGAATTAAATAAGTATTCTATACAGACAACGTTATCGTCTCCTACCAAAGTTATCTGCATCTACCAATGACCTTCATTTACAAGACCAGTGGATTCAGAGTTCAACTGGGGAACAGTTCCAACTTGCAGGTGACAACGATGGACCAAGGATCCTTGTTTTTTCAACACTAAAGAATTTACAGTATCTTGCGAGAAACACTACCTTGTAGGGCGATGGGACCTTCTATACATGCCCAACACTATTTACACAGCTATACACAATCCAAGGGACAGTCAATGGTCAGATGTATCCACTGATATATGATTTACTCCCTGGGAAAAGTGAACAGATTTATTCAAGATTTTTCAACATTATGAAACTCAAGTGCACCGAGAATGAACTCCAACCAACAACTCTTGTCGTCGACTTCGGGACAGCAACTATAAATGCCACTAAGACTGTGTTCCCTGGTACCACTTTGAGAGATTGTTTATTCCATTTTACACAGTGTATCTGAAGGAAGACGCCACAGACTGGCTTACAGACTGCATATAGAGAAAGTTGATGCAATAACTACATTAGTACCTCAAGCTAGCGTAGAAGATGTATGGTTCAATGCCCTGACAGAGTTAGAAAATGCAGATGTGGACGT
Source organism: Mytilisepta virgata (assembly GCA_028015205.1). Classification (NCBI taxonomy): domain Eukaryota; kingdom Metazoa; phylum Mollusca; class Bivalvia; order Mytilida; family Mytilidae; genus Mytilisepta; species Mytilisepta virgata. The sequence continues at coordinate 7,924,286 of CM051510.1, forward strand.
CAATACAGTACCATTCACTGACTACGTCACAACAAAGTGGATAGAATCAGACCAACATCTTTGGAACCACTTCCAGCACGATGGGCCAAGAACAACAAATCACCTAGAGGGTTGGCACTCGAAGATAAAAAAACAGATACAACAGGCTCACCCAAACATTTCACTTTTGTTAAACAAAATAGACTAAATCATAAAAAATGTTTATTAAGTCACTCAAGCTCGAAATCAGGCCAAGTTCAGCTAACAGGTGTTAGACTGGCATGTACCCACTACAAACTATCTACAGACCAAATATGATGGATGTAGGTGTTACAGTTGCTGAGAAAAAATGAACTTAATCACAAAACTTGTAGGCAAGTCACTCAATCATGAAGTTGGGGTCAAGGTCCAGAGACAAGTGTCAGACCGGTATGTTGCCATTAAGAACTATCAATACACCATGTATGCTGAGAAATGGACTAAGCTAAGAATATGTGCTCATCTTAATTCGAAAATGATATTCCAACAAATCTGTTTCTGGGTGTTTTCTTCATTGATTTTGGTAATACCTAAATCTTGCATAAGACAGATGGACATATAAATATTTTTCTCCATTCATTTTATTACTGAAAATGGTACAGATTCAATTTAAGACTGCAACGATTTACTTTACGTGTGAAACTCAGCTAAAACTACTATTAATGCCATAAATAACTAATAATAATAAGGAATATATTTTTAAAACTTGACTCGGGCGCAAAAATAAAACGAGGTTATTTCCTGATAGACCAATTTCTTTCAGTAAAAGAAATCATAATTTTAAAATATGTGAGGAAAATTAATAATCATAAAAATTTTTAATCTTTTCCTGTTATTGGAAATTGTGTGATCAAATCTAAAAAGATGTAAAATGACGGTGAATTTTTGGTTTATTTCTTTGTTATTTGTGCATTAGAGTCGCAATTGCTACAAGATTCAAATAACGAACTAACGGAGGTCATCAATCCTGATCTATTCACGAAAATATAATTTCTAACAGTTCTGCAAGAGATTTTGAATAGCTACGTGTATTTTGACTTCATTAGTTCAATAAAAATGTCCATTCATTTTCTGGTCTTCATCTATTAGTATTAGAATTAGTATAGGTAATGGTTAGCTGTACGGAAGGGTTACTTCATGCAGGTCAGAGCCGAATACATTCATAATTTGATGTTATTATTAATTTCTATTTAGAATATATAAAGAGAAAATTATGCAGTATGTTTCATACATAACAAAAAAAAAAAAAACACTTTCCATGCATACGGCATGTATTATAGCTGAATATACATTGCAACTCCTTTCATTACATAAAAACCGCTACGCAGTACCATGCTGCTCTGAGGAGAACACTGAGTAGACTCAATGGTTTATCCCAATGTGATTTATTTATTGCCGTCATTCTGCAAACTTTCTGTTTTATGAATACGTGTATACATGTATTTTACACACAATTGAATATACAAAATTATCGTCACTCTTTTCTCATTAATTACTTGGAGTAAAATATTGATAATTTGGCTCAAAGCTTTATACCAAAGTACTTTACGACAACAAACATAGTCAAGCAAGAATTATAAAAATGACTTCGATGAACTTGCGAGAAAAATGAGATGTCGTTATTTCTTTCATAATAAATCGGACAATATACATCCGTTCCATTTAAAATCAAACCATAACCCCGCTTTCACATGTAATACTTTAGAAAATTACATTAGTCTTACCAAATTGGAGTTATCAGAAAATTCTGTGACAATATGTCCATATCCGAAAGAAAAAGTCTAAAAAATCTTAAAAGCAACAAAAACATTGTGATCAAGAAAGCCGATAAAAATGGAAACGTCATTGTCTTAGATAAAGAGAGTTATCTCACGGAAGGTTTTCGGCAATTAACACTCCCACATTATGAGGAAATTGAAAAACACGATTTAGAAACACTACAATCAGAAATGAATACATATATTCAAAAAATGTATGTCGATGGTGCTTTGGATGAAATAACTTTTAAATATTTGAAGGATGGTACACAGAAAAAAGCTTGTCCCGGGCGCATTTATTTTCTTCCAAAAGTACATAAATTATGTACAAACGTGGTCAATAACATAATAATTGCTGGTTTTAATCCTGATGGTATAATACCACCTGGTCGCCCTATCATTTCACAGTCGGGATCTTCTTTCGAAAATGTTGGTTATTATATAGATCATTTCTTTGTTCCGATTGTTATGAAACAATACACTTATATAAAAGACAGCGCTGCATTTATTAACACAATTGAATCTCTACAACCTAGAACCAACTGTTTATTTGTTACTTATGATATTACAAATATGTTTACAAATTGTCCGATTGATGAATTATTAATTGCTGTTGAGAAAGCTTATTCAAGTTTCGAAAAATCTGAATACAAATTAAAATCTCCGCCTACCAAAGATATTATGTTCCTTCTGAAATGTATTTTAGAAAACAAAAAAATGTTTTCGAATTTAATAAACAAATATACAAACAAAAAATCGGTACAGCGATAGGTGCAGTTCCAAGTCCGGAAATTTGTGATATTTTAATTTTTGAAATTATAGAAAACATCATGAATCTCTTCCCACACAAAGAAAAAATATTTTATTCCGGGAGATACAGAGACGACGGATTTATAATATTTGACGGAGAAATACGACAAATGGAATTGTTTTTCGAAATAGCTAATAGCATTCATAAATTTGTAAAATTTACATTTAAAATTACAACGAAAGAAACCGATTTTTTAGATTTACATATTTTCAAAGGAAATAGATTTGCCGAAACAAATATTTTGGATTTAAAAATCTATTTCAAACCAACAAATTCTTTCTTATACCTTCACCGTGATAGTTGTCACAGCAAACATGTTTTTCGTGGATTCATTAAATGTGAAACAATACGTTACAAGAGAAATACTAACAACAGTGCCGACCTTAACACTTACAAATTTTAGGGAGAAATTACTTGACCGCGGGTATTGTCAGGCAGAAATTGAAAACAACAAGCATTCAGTTTTGTGTAATAACAGATCGGACTTATTGGAACAAAATGATAAACATAACAACAAGAACATTCCTTTAATTATGGGAACACGGTACAATCCACGATTGAGGAGAATTAAAAAAAAACTTACTAAAATATTGGAATCTCTTAAATTTCAACGATACTTGTAGACAAATCTTCAATGAAAAAACCGATAATAGCCTACCAAAATCATAAAAATATCGGCGAAATGTTAACAAGTGCAAGAATAAAATAATAAAGATATCTAGGAGGACCCCTGACGAGAGCAGACCTAGAATATCTTTAATAAAAAATAAAGCTTATGTCAAACACCATTCCTTCAAATTGTTCTTAAACTGCCGAAACACTAAATTAGTATCGGGTCCAACAAACAATAGGGATGCGTGGATGTTAAGTGTCATTAATGCACATAAAAGTATAGAATAGAGAATGGAAACGGGAAATGTGTCAAAGAGACAACAACACGATCCCAGAGCAGAAAACAGTTCAAGGCTACCAATGGGTCTTCAACGCAGTGAGAAATGGACGGCACACTAAACTCCGAAACATACAAAAGAACCAAAATTTTAAAAAACCACACACACAAGACTAACAAACGTAAAAAAACACAAGACTAACAAAGGCTAGAGGTTCCTTACTTGGGACAGGCGCAAAAATGAGGAGGGGTTAAACATATTTTGCGAGATATCATACCTCTTCTTATACCTCTAGCCAATGTTGCCGTCACTCATCCACTTTTATCGAAAACTGATATACATCACATGTATTTTACGATTTTGCGAAATAAACTTTACTATGCACAGTATTCACATAATACAACCAGTATTTCAGTCCAATCAGTATTGTAACCTCATAACAAAAATCAAGTAAATTAATCGAAGCCTTTTGAAAAAATCTGGAAAACTGTCTTTAATGAGAAATTTTCTAATACAAAGGGCTGCAATTCTGTCAAAAGTCAAAGACACTGATCGAAACTCAATGATTCTCATTTTTTACATCGTCCACATATCTACCCACATTCCTAAAATCAAGTCAATAGCTTGAAGCATTTTGACAAAGGTCCGCGAAATGTTTTGTTTGGGAAGGACGGGAGAAAATAAATCATGGTGGGGCATACAAATGATGCTAAACACAGAAAATGAATCTTATTTTATATTTCAGATGCTACTTTAAGAAATATGTAATCAATTTGGTTTATAAATAGGGGTTAGATGGCAAAATAGAAAGAAAAATTATTATCGGTCAAAGTAGATTGTATGATTTTAGTCATTATTTGGCCACATCAAAATTAAGATTTCAGATTCGAATTTGTATCATTTTTATCGTATAATGATTCACCGTTTACAATCTATCATTGATTGTACCAAATTCTCATGATTAAACAATGACGTCATGAACGTCTCCGAAATTAAGGTTGTGAAGAAAGTTGAGTATTTATACAGTTGATCTTTGTCAAAAGCAACTTTGAGAAACAGCCCTGTTAAAAAACGAGGCTTACATAAAGACAAATTTCACTTAAATATCGCTTTGGGCAAGGCTGTTGTTCTTATCAAAATGTTAATGCAAAGGTCTAAATATTAGTGAAGTTTGTTGTTATTTATTGACTTCTTCGTACTTAGCAATCTTTGCTGAAAACAAAGCATATCTTTGTCGAAGGATTATATTTTTTTAAAAACGCAGCTGGGATGGTACGTTATGGTAAGAAATTTCCAGCATTTCGTATATTTGCAGAGCGTTTTTTTTGTTGTTGTTGCTATAAATACATTATTTATTTTTCATTTTTGCTAAATGTACCTGGTGAAACCATGAATTATATTTTGTCATGCAAATAAAATAATTTAGAAAAAATTGGTATTCAGAAATTTCTGAATTGAAAATTTCAAAAATACCGGTGTCTTGATCTCTCGGAGATAATTCTTCGTATAAATACATCCGCTTTACAGAAATGGAAACAGGACATGTACGAGGTATATAGAGTCAATACACGGAATGCTTAGAATACATTAATGTACCTTTATGAAATATCCATTTACCATCGTCAACTGCTATTCTACATCGTTTTACAATATCTATACCATCAGTTGGTTCACGCGTTTCACCTAATTCTTCCAACAATAGCCGTCTCATCAGCGATGTCTTCCCAGCACCATCCTTACCTATCAGAAAGATTTTTACATAATACCTCTTTTGGTAGCCATCTTGTAATATTCTTTCGTACTCCTGTCTTTCACGTTCTGACATGTTCTGAATTGCAACCGGAATTTTAACTGCCTCTGCGAGAAAATATATTCGAATGCATTATTTTTCCATTTTGCAATTTTCAGACTACTTTTCGTATATTGACAAGTTTTATTTCATTGTAAATGTTGTGATATCGTGTGCAAGCGCAATTCTTATTTAACACACTTATTTGTAGCTGGTAATGCTTTTAGTTTATCTTTATATGTGTTAAAATAATTCTGAATATGTAATTGAGAATAAATGCCTTTCTTATCTATGTTATTGATGTGAATATGACATATTTTATTTTTGCACATTACATCTACGATTAACATAATAATAACAACATTAGTATTCATTCGTAGTTTTGTTTTGAAATTTTAAGCAAGGTCTGAAGCTGACAAACTGTAAATGGTCCCTAAGTGTATAAACAATAGATTTCAAAAATGGAAATTCAAAAAGGCTTATACACACCATTTGTTAGATTGGTCAAGTCGAATCATATTATAATGTCGGATAAAACCATTCACATAATTAAGATTAAGATTTGCTGCTGAAAACAAATGCCAGAGGTCAATATTAAAAAATGACAAGAGAAACCATTAACTTGATCTAAGAAACATTACCTTTTACTGTTATTTCAATCTCTCGACTTATATAATCAGTAATTTGAATTGAGTATCTTCCACTGTCAGAAATATTCACATCTCGTATTACCATTATGCAGTTTAAATCATTTCTCCATAAAATATGCCTCTCTGTTATCTTCATGAGCTTTTCATTCTTAAGCCAACTTATTATCTCATCTGTGTGAGACAATTTAAAGTTAAACACCAATATTTCACCTTCAGAAACTATTGTGGTGTTAACTTCCAAGCCTTAAAATTATAAAACAAATAACTTACAACAGTTATGTTTATACATATTATATGGTATATATCAAAAATCATATTCAGGTATTAAATATGTATTGTATAAGAAGTTGACGTCATTCAGATGGAATTTTAAGCTGCAAGAATGAACTTGATATATAGCATGATTATACAAATCATAAGCTAGAGTTACTTTCAGGTAAATTTCAAACAACGAATGAATTCTTAAATTTAATTTTTTTTTTACAATGGAACTAAACTAAATGGCGTATTCCTTTCTTAAAATGCACATTTAAAATTGACCTTAATGAAGATACAAAATACTGTGAGCAACAGGCTGATATGGGCGCTAAAAGTTTAGACAGTTAAAGCTAAGATAAGATGAGAGAGCGGATACTACCGTGAAACGAATACATACGCCAAAAAGGTTCGAGTTTGCTGTTCTTATTGTGAAACTTCCTTTCTTATTAGAATATAACAATGCTTGCTGTTAGCAACTGATTACAATATTCTCCTCAATTTTTATGTTGTCTATCTCTACAGGATAAACTTCTAAAATCAATAATTTCCATACTATAATTTCTTATTCCATCAACCAAGAAATAAAACGGTCCTGATAACAACTTAGTTTATTGATTTCTGGCTTGCAAAAAGAATTGATATCAGCAGTCAGATATTATGCAATGATAGGACTTTCATCTTTTGACAGTACCGTTACTAAAAATGTGATATGTAGCTTTAACGGAGCATGAAGGAGCATGAAGGAGTTTGTATTCCTATTCCTTGAGGTTTTTGTGTCTCAGGACTTTTCTCAGTTTTGTATTTCTTCGAAATTCCACCGTCTTCAATCAAAGTCATGCTAATTATAGCAATAAAATTTTGGATAAGTCTAAGATGAACGTGACCTCCTGTTAATTTGATTATGATTGAACGAAAATACCAAAATCTTACTAAACTGTTGATATATTTTCAAACATGAATACAAATAGATGTTGCTATTCAGTATAGTTACATCTTACCAGATATATCTATATTAACTTTACTGCTTTCCAGATTGTTTATACGGACAGAATATTCACCACTATCACATATTCTTGCGTCAGGTATTTTTAGTATGTGCTTATGTCCTTCTACCGTGTATTGTGCTTTAGGATGTAAATCTGTAATGGAATTCTTTGGAAATACTTCCCCGTCCTTTACCCACACCACATTCGCACTGACGTTTTCTTCAATTATTTTAAAAGACAAAGAAAATGTGTCGTTTTCTTTGATGAAATTGCTGTTTTTTGTAAGATCCATAGAAAAGTAATCTGTCAAATAAAAACACATTCATTATCCATTTGATTCCCGGAACTATTTACCATTAAATTAATATGTCCTAAGGTATTAGTCACACAAAGAAACAAACCCTATCATGACAATAGTGAACAATTTGATTTTTAGTCACTAAGGAATTTTGTGTTTCCTTGGGATGAAATGTCTTTCATTTTTAATATATAGAAAAGTAACTGTTTGGTACAAGGACAGTGGAGACGGTAATGTGACATAATATATCAAGATCGGATAGATTGTGCCACCTTTCCGGCTCCGCTAACATCGGTTATGAACATCACTATATAATTTAATGTGATTTTTTCAAACATATTTACCAAATTATTGTTTTAAAATTTTTTAATATTTTTAATATTTTTAAATTTAGTTTCAACCGAAAATATTATTGAACTGGAAAAGTTTTGTAGATTTATTAGATACTATAATAATCAGTCATGGTCTAAGATGTGAGATGGGACAATTCCATCCGAGGGTTCACATTTTCCAGTCAGAAACGAGGCTTGCCGAGTTTCTGGTGATAGAAAATGTGAACCCTGAGGGTGGAATTGTCCAATCTCACATTTTTTACCATGACTGATTATTTTTCTCACATTTCTCGGTCGAATATTTAATGAAATAAACATGGCCGCCATGACACGAAAATGCGCTCTATTAAACTAGACAACCTAATGCAAAATAAGTTACATATTTGAAAAGATCGTATGCGTTTTGGTTTTGTACCAACGGTACAAAACTTTAAAAAGATATCTTTTAGGTTGAGCTTCAGGGATTTTCAAATTGAAGCGATGTTAATTTCGACGTTGTCGTATCATTTGTGCGAAGTTGTGTGTTTTCTGACGTTCTAGCATTGTGACGTGATGTTTTTTTGCATTGTTACGTCAAGGTAGGTCATGTGATGTGAGATGCATGAATCTCACACCGGTGTCTCACACGGAATATGACTGTCCCAAACACACAGAAATGTGAGAAATATATGTGAAAGTTTGTACTCCTGGTTACAGAAAAACACATACATACAATTATATATATTATAGGGTTATTGAATGGGCTTTTTCATATTGGTCCTGTATTATGTCCAAGGACAGTAGTATTGGGCCAAGGATAGCTGTATTTGGCCGAGGCGAAGCCGAGGCCAAATGCAGCTGTCCGAGGCCCAATGCGACTGTCCGAGGACATAATACCGGAGCTATATGACAAAAGCCCATTCTATGATCCCTTTATTAACTAGCTGTGTAAAATCATGAAAATGTATGACTTATCAATAATAATTGAAAAAAATATTGTGATATTTTTGTTCACTTGTTTATAAATAAAAAATATATACCTTCATTGGCAAGTTTCCTATGGCCACATCTTCATATTCTTTCTTTCTTACCTTCAGGTCATTGATGGATGTGTGATGTTACATGCTAAATTTCTTTTCTTACAGTTGTTTTTGTAGTAATTTTTTTAAAATACTTACGCAAGCAACTATTATAGAAATAAATTATAGCTTTATCTCCTCCCAATATTATTTGCATCGATTTTCTAAGTTTTTTGTCATCTGCTTGCAAACATGGCGGAAGTAAACAAATCCATATTGGGCCTAGGCCTTATTTTCATATTGAGGCTGAAATCCATATTTGTCCTGTTTTTCTGACTCATATTTCCATATTGAGGCTAAAACTCGTATTGGTCCTGGTTTTCAGGCCTGATATCCATATTGAGGCTATAATCCTTATTGGTCCAGTTTTTTGTTTGTTATTAGTTCTTGACATTTAGTATTGCATAGCCAATTTATAACATATTTTACACAACTAGTTAATAATGTATAATATAATATACATGTACCTTTAATATTCACATATGCTAAAACAAACTATGTCATTGTATGTTATATTGTTAAAAATATTATCTTTTCTGTAACTATGTAATAGATTGTGAGAATAAAGTCATTCATTCAGAAAATTAATGATTTTCTCAAATAAGCGTAAAGACCATATAAAAAATCTGTTCCAAGAAAGTAGTTGGAAAAGAACTACTAACCAATAAAAAAATACAGTACTATAACAGATGATAATGTAACTGAATGTACTCATGTTAAAGTAGAAGAGAGGAGATTATAATCTTAAAGATGCGAGTATGAACCCTTTCGTGGATGCTAAGTACAGAGTTTGCAAACATAAATGGAAACTAATATATATCAGAGTCTAATCCACTTATTTAATCTGAACGTCCAATTTCCTTACATTTCGGATTGCAACTTTTAACCCTGATTTCTGATTTTTACAAAGCTTTACAGTTTCAACCTCTAAAAAAATATATATCTGATATTTGCATTATCATTCAAATAAAACCATGAATACCCTTTTCCTTTGTCTTATTCGAAATTTCAAATTGTAAAAGATTTGCAGATATTATATTGCTGGTGTGCTTGCATTTGTCTTGTTCAAAATTATTGAGGCCTTCAGAGGTTGTATAGTATAAAAGGAAGGAAAATCTTTAATTTTTTATCATGTAAATCAACGAAATGGCCATACAGTGCATTAAATTTATTTCAGTTTTTTGTGATACATTTTATTACTGGGTCTATGTCACTGTTGGAGGACTGTAACTCGAGGGCATTATCAGCTCAGTAGCCAGATTTTTTTTCCTGGCTTGATTCATTACGTAAATGCTTTTATATTTTACGTTCAAAGGTTGACAAAAATAACCAGAAATTTCTAAGGCTATTCCTTTTGATGCAGAGGTAATCCTTAGCTGAGTTTGGATTTCTGTTTGTTTTAATTGTTTTGATTTTTGATGATTGTGCTTATGAATTCATTATTATATCTTTAACCGGATTTCCAACATTTTAATCTCGAGTACTGCTGATGAGTTGTCAGTCAACGAAATGGTCATACATTGTATCAGATTTATTTCGGTATTTTGTGATACATTTTATTAGTATTACAGGAAAGCTTCACCAAACTAAAATTTGAAATACATGTTGGTAGCTGATACAATTAGTAAAGTCCCTTTTTTATTTAAACTTTTCAAAATATTTGTTTCAAAGAGGGAAAATATTCCTGAGGATAAAAAAACATGCAATCCATTAGATTAGCAAAAATCGGTGGAGGTAGATGAAATGGTGGGACAGCAGGAACCGGTCCAACATGATCTTCGACATTGAAACACTGCAACGGTCAACCAATTCGTGATGATGATCGTAAAATATCCGAAGTGATGAAATCGACTTATCCCTGATCAAACCCTGGTTAAGCAGCTTTTGTGACAGCAGTTATCCTCTTTTTCGAAAGCCCTGGTAACTCACCCATGCCTTGAATATAGGATAAGCTGAAAAACGTAGCCACCATATGCATGCAAAACTGGGATAACACTCATACACAAAAAATGTGTAACATTGTATATATTGTATCGAAGTATAATACATAAACAATAGAATGAAGGATTACCTACATCTTGTCTATCCCAGTGAACCCGAAATTAAATATACCACAGACACACCAACAACGTCTGGTTCATATCTACATTTGTATTTGTGCATAGATAATACGGCGGTTGAAATCAAAACTTTATGACAAACATGCTGATTTTAATTTTCCAATGGGGAACTTCCCCTTTCTAAGCAATAACATACTTTACTGGTTTTGCCACCGCTACCGTTAACATAGCAGGACATGCTTATCGGATGTCACTCCCGGTTTTAAATGAGATTTCACATTACTAGTGATTAAGTTGTCTTGTTCTAGTTGTGTTTTTTTTTATTATTTTAGTTATACACGTATCGGTGTGCGTTTGTTTGTTGTGTTCCATTCTTTTTCTGTTCCTTGGACTTCGACATTGTGGATTTTTCCCACTGTTCTCTCGCCTCCGTATTCTTTTAACGATATCTATGTAATAAATTTGCCTAAAAAACATTCTGACCAAGATTTTTCAAAAAGATAACATTAATCTCTACAGAGCACTACTGAGCTTATTATCATTATTTAAGAGTTTACTCCAGTATGAAACAATCCACCTAATTTTTTTCTAATTTCCACGGGAAATATGCCCAACTACCAATACACCATGAAAATGGGTGTAGAACTTTTAACTTTAAGACGTCTTTTACAATATTGTAAATGTACTTGTTCGATTATTTTACCATAACTTTAGTTTTATTTTCATTTGCTTCTAATTTCGACTTTTCACAATATAACTTTAAAAATTGAGTGTTTCAGATAAAACGAGTAATATCTATAACATTGAACTGTTACGAAGTCTCCAAAATGAAGTAACTGGTATCTCGAATGCCTTACATTGTATTCAATAAATTATTTGTTTTTCAGACTGAAATGGGGAAATTGTTCCTATAAAATGTATGCATACTTATCAAGAGGTTACTTGAAAATCGTGATATGGGTATTTCTTCTCACCCAAGTTTTACAGTCATATAATATCACACTTGATAAACTTTTGCCTCTCGACATGTTGTATTGACAGGGATATATCCCAATACCTCTGAACAGTTTACGAGAACTGATTTTACTGGTGTAATAAAATGCATTTGGTTTCTTTAAATTAAAATAATAAAAAAGACTTCTTACCTGCCATAATAAGTACTCCCAATATCAAGTCAGTGTAATTTGAGTTATATTTAGATACAACTGCACACAACAACATTTTTTTTTCAATTCATTACCAGGGAAATGAAATAATATCTATTCTTACATAGGATGTCTTCCGTGTATCAATACTATATTAAATACAATATATTGTAAGGACAGAAAATAAAATAATAAAGAGATAAAACACCACAATAGTAATATAAAAATATTTAGAGTTGCTCTATCTAGAAAGAAAAACAACTATTAAGTTTTTTTTAACACAAGAACACATACATGACCTACAAAAAAAGAAAAAAACCTAGAAAGTCATGATCCCCGGCCAGTAGCAATACTCTAAAGGAAATTATACTCAGATGTGACAATAACTTCGGTAATGAATTAGACAGCTGAGATAGTAGTCATAATGTTAAATGAAGTGTGACTGATTAGGATATCATACATTGATAATGTAAATACATGTAGTGAACTGTTTTTATGATGACATGTTCTACTAATTAAGTGTAAATTTACCAGAGTTAGAATATCAATTTTGGAAATTGATTCATTAGTCTACGTCTTGTGACATTAATAGTTATTAATATGCATGGTTGGTAGATACATTTCCAAACAACTGAAGATCTTAGAGTCTTTCAGGAAATTTACCAAAATTGGAGTTATTTTTTTTAAATCCAAATTTCCCATTTAATTTTGGAAATTTAATCATTCCCTATACAGCTGTTGCTCTTTTGTAAAAAGATGTGTATGGTTGCTAGGTACTTTTCCAACAAATTCAGATCTTAGAGTCTTTCAGGAAATTAACCAAATTTGGAATTTTATTTTTGGAAATTAAATGGAAACCTTAACACTAATGATATTAATGGTTATTAATATGCATGGCTGCTAGATACATTTCCAAAAAAATGAAGGTCTTAGAGTCTTTCAAGAAATTTACCAAAGTTCGAATATCATTTTTTGGAAACTGAATGGTTACCTTAACTCTCGTGACATTCATGGTTATGAATATATATAGTTGCTAAATATATTTCCAAAAAATGAAGGTCTTAAGGTGTTTCAGGAAATTTACCAAAGTTGGAATTAATTTTTTTGAAATCCAAATATTCCATTTAATTTTGGAAATGTAATCATTCACTATACAGCTGTTGGTTTTTTGTAAACAAATATGTATAATTGCTAGGTAATCCTGCAAAAAATTTAGATCTTACAGTCTTTCAGGAAATTAACCAATTTTGGAATCCCATCTTTGAAAATTGAATGGTAACCTTAACTCTTATGATATTAATGATTTTTAATATGAATGGTTGTTGCTATGCCCCCAGGTTTCAGAAAAATTCTCATGTCATTTTTTATATTGCCACATTTAATACCAGTCATGGTTTCAGTTTCAGCGCATTATAGTCGAAATAGTTTAGAAGATTTTACTATTTACTGGATATCGCGAAATTCGCTTTTTGCTCATGATTATGCCCTAAGGGCAAATTCCAAAATTCCGAAACATTCGGCACAATCTACATCAACAATGCTAATAATGATCAAAGTTTCAGTTTTCTTTCTCTTATGGTCCCTGAGGTAAAACTGGACATTACGTACACACAAACGTACGTACGTACGGCAAACAGCAAAACATCATCCCCGCCGCTTCGCTAGCTAAACTATATAACTAGATAAAAATTACGCTATAACACACTCGGGAAATCGCAGAACGAAATCCGTGTCATCTTTTGATAGAACAAATTTTCGTATCTTAGTAATTGACTTTGTTGACCTTTTACCCACTGGAGTCAATAACAACACGATTTATCTCTTTCATTTTGATTCATTTGCGTAAGGGCGAGGCAAAATTCAATATACATATAAAAATGTAAGGATATGGGCTAAGCATCAATGAACTAATAATGGCCCCTTTGACCCTTTTATTTTGGAAACGTCGAAAAGATACAAAAAATTATGCTGTAACTTTTGTTGGGTTTTTCGTTAGGATTTCATTTTAAAAAAAATCATCAAATCCGATGAAGAATTAAAAACTTTCAAAAATTAGAGCGTCACCTTATATCTCAAAAACGATAACAGATAGAGGAAAAAACGGAACGAAAGTGATTTTTTTTCCTTCTGCAGCAAAGAACATAATAAATAAGCCCCAGAAAAATCAGACAAAAAATGAAAAAGTTAGACAAATCCAGTTTAGCCTAAATATTATTGTATAATTTTTTATGATAGATAACAATTTATTATCTTCCGGGAATAGTAAATTATCCCCGCGAACAATATCAATTGTGCATTCTTTAGGTCTTGTCATGGGTATAATAATTATCCCGGCCATCAGTTTCGAAGCTATTCAGAAACACTGTGATACATTCAGTGTTCAAAGGGGTGGGACAAGAACTCTGAGGATAGCTGAGCTTTTCATAAAGAATAAAAATGTTTATAATTAAGGGCCAAGGATCTCAATGTCTTTAGTTGATTTTTCACGAGGTAATACCCCATTCCTCGGGCAATGTGTAAAATCATTTATTGTGTCTCCTTATAGGCAATTAGAAATATATGTGGTTACGGGGTATGGAGTTAAACGGTTTATGATATTTGATCATTGCGTATTAAAACGTGTTAAAGGGATAAACATTTTTACGGATTTTGAAATAATTAAAAATTATTGATTTGAGGGGCGAAGATGACACTCCCCACACTCCTCCCCGCTTTTGGTGGGGGTGGTAGGGTTTTATCAACCTGTTTGTCTTATCATGGGGAAAAATAAAATATATGATTTAGGGGAAGGAATTTCAATGCTTAATGCGATAATTAAAGACTAATGATTCGAGGGTGCGGGGATAAATCCTTTGGTAAATGAGGTATATATCAGTTCATGCGTCTTGTCATGGGGAATAAGAAAATATACGGTTTATGTGTCGGGTTTCTTATAGATTTTTAATTTTATATAATTCAAGATAATTGGTTTAGGAGGGGCGAGAATGACGCCCACTGAGTAATGAGGTATGTATTATTTGAAGGGGAATCACGGTATTGTTTATACGCATCCCTCTCAGCGCCGTTTTGTCATTATGATTTCGCGCTTGACCGTCGAAAATTTATGAGATAATTGAACATTATTGATTCGATGGGAGTGGTCATAGAAAAGTTTCCCACAAGCTTTAGGACGTCGAAGTATAACGTGTTGTGTAATCTCATCTTCGTGTCTGAATACCTATGTTGCGGCGTTTCAAAATGTCCTAGAAACTGTCCTATCAGAATGGAAATAATTCACGGTGGCTTTAGAATATCTTGATTTTGCCCTTTATGCCGATATATGGCTGATCCGTGGTAAAATCAGGATATTTTGAAGCCACCGTGAATTATTTCTCAAATATATGGTTTAGGGTTGGATATTTTAACGGTTTAAGTCGACATTATTGATTTGATGAGAGTGGTGATAAACCCATGATAAGCGAGGCATTTATAATTTGGTGCGTCTTACCATGGGGAATAAGAAAATTTATGGTTTAGGGCTTGGGATTTTAACGGTTTATGAGATAATTGGACATTATTGATTTGATGGGAGTGGTGATAATCCCCCTGGGGAAGCGAGGTACATGTATATTTTACAATATTTGTTTTCTTTTTAAGTTCTTGTGAAACCACGTTTTGTTATCAGTTTTCTTATATATAAAGGTTATAAAGTTACTTGAAGTACCAATGCAATTCAGTTTTCTTCTAAATAAAGAAATGTTTAAATGAAACATCATTTGCGGTTTCTATAAAAAAAAAGACAATTTACCAATCTCTACGCTATATCATTTACCTAACCGTCGGACACACTCTGAGATAAAATCTGATCATCTAATATATTTCCTATGTTCTCAATAGTAATTGTTTTACCTTAATGTGACCAATAACTTCATCCCTCTTACTATCCGACCATCTAACAGGCTTAGAAATAATTGTCTTGTTTAAGATGATATCTATTAAACATCTAATAAACAACAAATTTAATTGTATACCACGGTGCCCATCAGAATATATAGGGTTGCTATCAAAATAAAAAATCAACAACAGAAAAGAGACCAGATGAAGTCAAAAGATAATCCACTATGCTTAAATCATTACAATAGAATGTAAAATGGAAAGGAGGAATGTGTCAACGAGACAACAACCCGACCAAAGAGCAGAAAACAGCCCACGGCCACCAATAGGTCGTCAAACTAGCGACAAAATCCCGTATCAGCTGGCCCCTAAACAATAATGCATACTAGTTTAGCAAAATGGACGCCACACTAAATACCCAAACATACAAATGAATCAAGTTTTTTAACTAATATTCCTATCTCTCCCAATTTGGGAATGGGCAATAGAAAGAGTATTTAACTTGCATAGTTCTAATAACTTATGCCCATGATTTTTAGATATGTGTGTCGCTACATAATCATAATTATTGTTGTCTTGCAAATTCACAAGCTTCAAAAATTTAGTGGGAAAGCACGATACATTTTAAAGCAGATTCAACTTTTCATTTGTATCATCCAGGAATATTTCTCATAATAGCTTAACAACTGAATTAATAAACTTTATTTTTAGTATCCATGAAAGTCTAGCTGAATGTGCATAATGAACAGAAATACATACAGGGAGGTCAGCACAATGTTAGGGTCAAACAAGTAAAAACAAAAGAAAACTAGAAATTGTCTCTGTAAGACACTAATGCCCCGCCTAAAAGGTAGGTCATCATGAAAGCTCAGTACTATCCAAGGCACACCCAGTGATGAAGTTTCGTTGATAGACTATGCTTTGTTCCAAAGAAATAAATCTAAATGCAAAAGTTAACCAGAGTCGCTCAGCATAAAATATAAGTCATAATGACCCAATTATAGTATGAATGCTTAGTACTACCCAAGGCACAGCAACTGATGAAGTTTCATTGCTACACTATGCTTAGTTCCAAAGAGATGAACCTAAACGCAAAACTTAACCAGAGTCGTTTAGTTCCAAAGAGATGAACCTAAACACAAAACGGAAATTAAACTTAACCACATAGTTCGGACGTACGTACGGATGGACAACGGTAACTCTATATGCCCCATCTACATTCGTGGATAGAAACTACAAAAAGCTGAATCCTATAAAATTATATGGTCAACATAAAACTTAAGTGAAGTGTCACTGAAGCCAGTTGGTCTGAAAAGATAGAGGTTTCTGCTTCTCAGAGTCCATTAGCCATCGAGATAGCAATTAGTCAACCAAATCGTGGTGTAATATAATTATGTAAAATCCTCACCGGATAGCTTTTGTAACTGTAATGTCTCAAATGCAAAAGCTGCAACTTACACTTCCTCGTGTGTCGCAATACGTGACACCACTCAAGAGGATCGGCATCGGAAAAAACTTGGACTTAAGTTTTCTTGTTCAATTATGATTGGTAACCATGTACATATAAAATATTTATCTTAAGAATTAATACTGGAAATTATTAACCTTGAATCAAATTTTGTTCAAAACCATACAATTAATAACAATTAACAAAGCAGCTATATTTATAAAAATATTTTTAATGATACCAGAAATTTTTAAAGCTCTTCTTTTTGATGCAGTATTAGGCCTTAGCTGAATTTGGATTCCTATTTGTTTAAATTGTTTTGGTTGTGCTTATTAAGGGGGTAGGTCTGGGGTAAGGGAGATAGCTCCTATTGATGTTTTTTTTCTTGACGTCAAACAATAGGAATGACGTGGCATTACTATGACGTACCAAATTTCCTCGCATTAGACGAAGTGAAGAAGTTCGGTAAGGGGCATCTCCGTAACGAATCTAAAACGTTTTCGAAATATGTGCAAAATCGATAACTACGTAAGATTTGATATATTGATGAATTATTGTTTAACATCCAGTGGCAATTATGAAATGCATATTAGGATGATGAAAAAGATGCTCGAAATGAAGAAAATGCTGAGTAAATATTTGCAATAATTTCATAAATCCTTACTAGAATTTTCTACTCGTCCCATAAATTCGTAATATATAATCTAGAATTAGCCCCCCCCCCCCCGAGAAGTGTGTGTTTGTAGTGTGTGCTTATCTCGTCCTCATCTCAGTGCGTGGTTGCTTATATCACATTATCCTGTTAGTCTTATACTGTAACAGTAATAGTCACACTCCTGACATTTTCAGGATTATTTTAAATAGCATTTAATTGATGAATCGAATGTTTTAAAGATATTTTCTGCCTTAAATCACATACTAGTAACCATAATTTGTTGTATAACATATATAAACTAGACAGAATAAAGGCTAATGCAGCTTCAAATAGTATTATGGGAAAATCTTTATTTTTTTCAATGTATTAATATCAAAATTGATTGAGTATTTTGTGAAAATTTGTGGTTAAAATTTCATAATTTTTTGTCATGTAACACACATATATATGATATTAGTTTTAACAGTTTTTTGTAAGAATTAAACGACAGAATTTTTTTACAGCAGACAGCAGTGTTTGAATATTTAGTGAGGCAACTGAAAATGAACGAAATTCCTAATATGTCTGGTACTTTTTACCTTTGAACTTGCATATAAAGAATGAATTTTACCATCATATTTCATTTTTGATTAAGACTATATCCCTGTTCTTCAGTTCAACAATTATAACTATTTTTTATCAAGCATATGTCCTATGAGAGGTAGTAATATTCATTCACTTGTGTCATCTCATGGAATGAAGGGTAGCCCTTAAATGCCCATTTTCAATGAACCCTGTGAAGGAAACGCATGGTTGAATCTCAACAAAATTTTCTCAGGTGGTGTATTGAGACATATATAATGCATGACGAAAATATGAAAAAAATTAAACGAGTGGAAAATTTTGGCCTAACGCAGGCCTACCCCCTTAATTCATCATTATATCTTTGACCGGATTTCCAACATTTTGATCTTGAGCACTGCTGATGAGTTGTCAGTCAACGAAATGATCATACAGTGCATCAAATATATTCCGTATTTTGTGAGAAATTTAATTTGATACAAACCCTGAATTATTCTAAATAAATATGCAACATACATATTTACTATCATTCCTCTTCTTCACTTATGTAATTAGCCAAATAAACTGCATACTTTCCACTGTCAGAGTTTTTAACATCTGATATTTCTAAATATATAGTGCAGTCTCTTCCAATGTATATTCTATACCTCTCAGTAAACTTTAAGGGACGCTTATCCTTAAACCAACGTACATCGTTATATTCTACTACTCCTTCGAATGAAAGCTCTATTTTATCACTATCTAATAGCACTGCATCACGCGCTATTAAATCTAAAAGGGCATTCAACAAGAACGTAAAAATAAAAATAGTATATTGAAATTAAATAAAACCTTATAACATGAACTTCATGTGCAGTTTTTAAACTTTTTATCTCGAAGTAGAGCTAAAGATTAAATATGTACATACAAGTAAAGAACTGAACAATTCCAAAATAGATTTAAACAAGATCAAGTACAAATATGGAATTTTTCAACCAAAACATTTAATGTTACGTTATAAAAAAAATATATTGGAAACAGGACAACAAAATAAATGTTTTTATAAATCACATTATGTTTAAAGCATTCTCATCTCCATGGCGTAATTATGAAATGGTGTTATTGCTTTCCGAATAAGTAAGTATGATAAAAATTCTATAAAACACATTTTGATTCACTCTGTATTTATATTTCAATGTTAGAAGACATAGACATACTTCGATTGCTGATTCTCTATTTCCGGTTATGCTGAACATCATTCATGGACAAAGCTATGGTCGAGGGAAACAAGAAGTTTTATCTTTTGCAATGTTATGTGTGAGATGAATACTTCAATTCGATACTTTAATAATTCAGACAAGTATTAATTGAATATATATAACTTAATTTTATTTGAATTTTAAAAATGAACCAAATAGGGGTAAAAATTGTATTTTTCCTAGTAGGTACTATATAAACATAATTAAATGTACATGACGTAATGAGTATTTCTTTGGCACTATGGTGTTAAAAATAAGATTTTTTTTTCCTTTTTCATTGTTTCAGGAGATATTAATCTCAATATTATCGTGGATAAATTATCATATAGATTAGGATATTATCCATCATATGTGTACAAAATTCTTAAATTATATAACAAAAAGAAACTACAAGTTCCAGGTGACAATAAAACACGCATTTTTAGCTCGAATTCTAGTTTTTCATAAAGAATCTAATCCAATATATTTTATTTCTGTAGTCACCCATAGACTAAGAACGGGGCCAGTTGGACCTTTAGATATGAGTCAAAATTCTGATATGTTATCAAACATCTACTGAATATGTATAAGTATACTACAGAAAAAATTAAAATCAAATCTTAATGTTCTAGAGTTAAAATAACATAATAAAAATATAATATATTTATAACTTATGATTTGGACAGTGGAACAAAGTCGAAATCCAAAACCTTATCGAACAGTTGACAATTATAAACTTCTATTCCTCCAACATTGTAATATTAAAACGTCCCATTTGGAACAGGATTATTGATATCTTGGCCGAGGTAGGAATTATAAATCAACATGTAATGTAGTGCAATTTCAAAAGAAAGATATATATCAAATGCAAACTAAGATCTTCAAGAAGCCTGAATCTCTCTTCTGGAATTAATTTGCCACTAGATGGGCACTAAGATCACTAGAACAACATAATAAAAATTAAGGCGTTATTAGTTTACTGCAAGTGTTAAGAAAGAAGAGAAATAATTAATCAGTCACTGGATTAACAAGAAAACACAGAAACCGCAGAAGAACTACCACAATGACCAACTCAGTATGAATAAACTGTTGAAAAAATGAGGCGCGATCTAACTGTGTATCGGTAATGATTGTTTATAGTGCTTTTATGTTATTGAGTTTTCATTGTTATTTAAATACATGTATTAAAATAATATATTACATACCATTTTTTTATTCCATGAGAAAACGATGACAACTGCTATGAAAATATCACTAACCTAGCGTTTGAAAACTCTTTATCAGAGTGGGCGACTTGTCTTACAAGAGTGGGAGAGTTATCTCACGGAGCGAGCGAGTTGTCTCATATGATATTTCATACAAAATTGTAAAATGTTTGAAAACTAAGGAGTATTTTCTCGTGAATTTGCATGTCAACATGAGGATTGTTGTTTTGGTTTTCAACACTCTAGTCTTGTGCACAACACATGAGTCGTAAATGGACGAAACGTGCACATCTTGCGCAATAAATTGAGATCAAAGACATTTATACGTTCATAATGTTCAGAGTCAGGTGAATGCAATAGGTCAGGGTGTTAAATAATTCATTTTACACTTATTCCCATTTTTACAACTTATTTGGATGTCAAAACATAGCACAACCATATTCACACATTTCAATCAATTCCTGTCAATCAAAAATTGAAGGCGGGACTGAAAGAGGCATCTATTGTAAAAAAAAGTCTGAGTTTATCGCCACTTGTTTCTCTGTCAATAGAATGTACTACAGTACATAATATTCTTTAATGCGTTTATAGTCTTCTGCTTTCATTTCCCTGACCGTTCAAAAATGTAAATGTATTGAAATCGTACTGTGAACAATACCATCTAATCTGTCTCAACGATATAGCCACAGTCCATAAAAAAGACAAATGTTTCCTTTTGAAATTAGACCAAAACTTGTACTCGAACCATTGTAGACCTTGCACAGGTAATGATATTTCCGCTGTGGATATTAATTGTCTTTATAGTGTATCCCTATATAATTTCTCTTATGTACAACTTACCTACAAATATTATTTTCTTGTAATATAAAAAAAAGTAACCTAAAAAGAAAATAGAACAAACTTTTAATTTCTCTGGTTAGCATGGTTAAATATTTCTCAATGCATATTTCTTTGCTTTTACATTTATAGAACATCATATGTTTTTTTTATATATATCCTATGCCATATCCACCCCAGGACACCAATATCATTTCCAGAACTTGCTAGACGGGTGCTATTGGTCAAGAAGTCGGGGCGTTGATATGGGATTCGATATCATATATTTTATATTTATTTAGGGATGCTATATGCGTTTCTCATACGAGTACCATACCGCTGAGGCAATATCACGGGAATTTTTTATTGCGATAAATGATCACCTTAGCGGCATGGTACTTATATCAATACTTTAGAATTTGGCTCAAAGAGTTTCAACAGTATCATATTTACATAAAACCTATACCCTTATATAATTATGCAATAATGCAAATAGTTCTCTCATTTAGTTTAAATTCAATTCCAAATCCATACTTTTAATTGAGTGAACTTTAATTTAACCAGACCTGAGCGTGTGAGGCCAAAATTCGTAACACAGCTTGAATAATGCTTCGTCGGAAACTGATTCGACTTTCACATGCAAATTTTTTGTTATTTGTTAGCGCGTACTTTGAGTATAAAAACCGGTATTCCCTTTGGTGAATGCATCCGTAAAATTAAATCCTGATGAGGTGACGCTATGCCGAGGTTAGACGCTGCTACCCACAATATCGCTATTGGAAGACTGGAGGTCGGGGAATCCATGAATGCTATTGCCATCGTAGCACAATTGCACGCCTCTGGGAAGGATATCAGCAGCTGGGCACTACAAAAGACCGACAATGTTCTGGCCGCCCACATGTCACCAATGTCACACATGATCGATGAATCCGGGTATTCCATTTACGGAACAGAACTGTTGCTACAACAGAAACAGCTGCAAACATCTCTGGCTTATGCAGAACATCAGCGCAGATAATACGTAATCGCCTCGATCCGTGAACATTGGTTTCACGCCAGAAGACCTTACTCTGGAGCTACACTGAGACGCCAACACCGCCATGCAAGGGTTAGATGGTATAATACGGTACGTGTATGTGACCTACAGAACTGGAGTGTAGTTTAGTGACGAATCACGATTTCAGCTTGAAAAGCGAGATTGGCGAATGCGCGTCTACAGACGCCAAAACGAACGTTTTGCACAGAATTGTGTCATTAAAGTCGACAATTTCGACAAAGGCAGTATTATGATGCGGCAATCTCGTACGCCAGGAACACTCCGTATGTGCACATTCAAGGCAACTGAAATGCGGTGCTATATCGGGACGAAATTCTAAGGCCTCACTTATTACCAGCAATAGACACCCAATGAAAGATTTTCCACCACTATAATTCTCGACCACATACTGCACGTGCTACTGTTGAATTTTTGGAGGAGGAGAAAGTAAATGTTAAACGACGGCCATCACGATCACCAGATCTTAACCCAATTGAGCATCCGTTTCCCAAATTAAAATGGACATGTTCAATTGATATTGTCCCTTCCTCGTACCTTATTTGATATGGGCAGCATGGCAGGTGTCCTGCAGGAATCACAGAGACTGCTTAATCTTCCGGATCACCTGAGCCTACCCCCGCTTTTTTGGTGGGGTCCATGTTGTTCAAATATTTTTAGTTCTAGTGTAGTGTATGTATTGTTTTGGTCTTGTCTTCGTTGTTCTCCGGATTTTGTCAGTTATTTTCGATTTTTCCCTGCTTCGAATATCCCTTTGGTAATTCTTGACGCTATTTATCCAATGAGGGATGCAGACTACTAACCAAAATGCTCGCCACAGCCAATGTTTAACATAATAATATATGGGAAATTCACGAGTTCATATTAGTAATATCTGAAATCAATGACTAGTTCAAATGAAACTTGGCAGCAAGGTTTCTTAGATTTTTCTTTGAGATTCCTTTTTTTAAATTTTATTAGTTATCACCAGGACACAAATAAAGATATTAACCATATAATAACACATTATTTCTCTATCCTTTCCAGAGTTAGATACTGATTTTTGTACTTTCATTCTGTTGTTTACTTGGTTTATTTTGGCTGTATGTTTCAGGGTCATATGAAGAATTATTGCAGCAGAATTGCCTTGGTTATTATAAAATCATAAAACAACATTCTTCTCTAAAACTACAGTGCTAATTGAAACCAACGTTGGATGAAATCGTTAGCAAATATTTAAGGAATTTGAAAACTTACTCGAAATCAATACATCACGGTAATAAAACGTA
Organism: Mytilisepta virgata; assembly: GCA_028015205.1. Classification (NCBI taxonomy): domain Eukaryota; kingdom Metazoa; phylum Mollusca; class Bivalvia; order Mytilida; family Mytilidae; genus Mytilisepta; species Mytilisepta virgata. Next base: position 7,948,434 of record CM051510.1, read on the forward strand.
ACCACATCGGAACCCGCTATTCAAAACGAATTTAATTAACAGTTCATTTTGAAGGTCGAAAAACCCATGAAATGAATCTTGAGGTTGAGCTCCTATCATGACCTATATGTGTAATATCCCCAATGGTATCACCCACCCTAAGTAGACACTTCTTTGGCTTAAGACCTTATGTTAGATATTTGCGTCGAAATTTAGAGTTGATGAATTTTGCCATTCTGTTTAAATTGGTGTTTAGAATTAAAGTTTGTCATTCTGTTTCAATTGGTGTTAAGAATTAAAGTTTGTCATTCTGTTTCAATTGGGGTTTAGAATTAAATTTTGTCATTCTGTTTCAATTGGTGTTTAGAATTAAAGTTTGTCATTCTGTTTAAATTGGTGTTTAGAATTAAAGTTTATCCAGAAATGCTCATTCCATGCAAGAAATGTAGTTATTCGAGTTTACTGTAAAAAAGGTTTTTTGAAAAGCACTAAAAGTATCGAATTACAATTTATATCATACCAACCAGCAGCTAAAAAACCTGTATTACTCTTAAGTCTTTGTTACAAGAATTCTTGCATTGAAGCACATTCAGGCACTAGCACGTAATTACCCCTTTTCTTTTACCTGATAAGTTTTAATGGATTAGTATTCTTTTTGTGTTTATTATCACTTTTTTTATGATAATGACTTTTATCAGAATTTATGACTATATGGTAGCCACCTATACAATATTTATAGTGGATTGTATATAGAAATCCAAAACCTTGAATAACCAAGTTTAAAACCATGATTGTTTTTTATGGGTATGATTTCTATTGGTATCTTGAACATTAAAGGTAATATCTGATGATGTGATTATCCGATTATACAAAAATAGCTTTGTTCCTACCCATCTGACGTGATGGATACCAAGAAGTCGTAATAAATTGATTTTTAATAATAAAACGACATTACTAACATATAATACTAAAGCCAATTATGAAATTCGTCATGACTACTGATGATCACAAGCCTGTCAACACCGAGGCTGTGAGTTCAAGATATTTCAAGGAATCTTTTTCAAGTATAATTAAAAAGAATTTATCGATAAACTTTCTAACTGAAATTACAATATTCATATACCTTGAACCAGTTATCACATTGTTTTGCAGAACGCACCATAGTGTCCACGTCAATTACTACAGTCAAATCAAATATATGAATTAAAACCAATTAGCAGAAAGATTATGATTTATACTTTCATACCAATTCAACACACAAAGTAAATCGCAGCACATTCGTTTTTTATAACAATTAGACAATCGACAGGGACAAAATTATCCATGACGAAACCATTGGAAAGATTGGGAAATAATCCAATTTCAAAATTAACTTCCAGATGGCAAAACTCACGGCTTTCACACGGATATTTTATGTTTGTTATAGGACATTTAGGGCTAGAAGAACCCAAAAAATAATTCATGAATTTTTTTCCTTTTTCCATGAAGCTTGGCAAACCTGGATTGACGACTCATCAGTTGTGCTCAAACCCTAAGCCGTTAAAAAACAGATTTTTGATTCTTTTCTCTTTTAAAACACAAACGACTTCAAGTAAAGTTTTTCCCTAGTATTCCTAGTTTAACTAGCAAGGATATTATACTTCAATTTTATACAAACTTTCATTGGTTTGCAATATTTTTTCAATTTTAAAGTAAAAAACATTTCCCTGAGGCGTAGCAACCCTGGATTTCCGACTCATCATTGTGCGCAAGGCCTAAACTATTTAAAACTAAAGCAATAATCCAAAACTTTGAAGAGCAGATTAAAAACTGCCAAAAAAAAAGAAAAAACAAAATGGTAAAGTCAAAAACCGTCGAAGGACAGAGCTATGCATGAGGGACATAATCCTTAGTATTCACAAAATTTAAAATAAATTATAAGCCTCTATCCACGTTTTAAAATTATTATATACCTGACAGCATGACTGTAATTGTGACTATAATAGACCACGATGCATATATATTTCCAAATGCCACTGCAATAGAAACAGAAACATATATTTACATATATTATTTATTCAATTATCAATAGGCAGAAAATAGCATTGTCATAGTTAGGAGCGCCAACTATTTATTCTGTTATTGTGGTATACTGTGCAGCAACTAATGATTCTCTTTTGATTCTTTTTTTCATAATATATTCCTATTTCAACTAACAAAGACACAACATATTTAAATGTTGTACAAACTTTTATATGTGTACATTTCATTTACGGTTTTTAAAATAAGAAAACGCATATTTATTAAAAATAAAATAAAATATACCTCGAATGAGACGATAAAGTTCTCAATTGTGGCGACTGGTATATTTTATCAATTAATTCAATAGGGTTTTTGTGAGACCAGAGTCTAAACTATAAACATAAAATAATACTCACTCATCCCTACCAAATAAAAGTAATTTACATTCGTTCATAGTTCTAGATGATCAACGAAATTATAATTATTACTAAAACTACAGATTTTGTGTCTGTAAGACATGGATGCCCCGTCCCCGTGTACATAAGGATTTAAACACTATTTAATGAAGTCACTAAAGTATGAAATATAGATGATGTGTACTTAAATGTTAGTGGTCTGTGATGTACTAAAGAAAATTACTGTAATTAAGAAATATCATTAATACATTACCAACGGTTCTTTAATGATACACTAAATGCAAAAAATTATTCAAAGTCATTACAATTAGGTCATGGTGACTCAGACCTTTCTGAGTTGTGTTATACTAAATAAGGCGAATGCAGTTTGGAAATATCATCAATATACAACCATAAACCATCATTGTTGATCGTACATAAGTCTAAAAGAGAACTATCTAAGAATCAATAGTGCAAAGGTTTGTTGCAATTGGCCAAACGATTTTAGCTAATATTTAAATATATCTTCCCAAGGGTCTTAGGCTAAACTAAGTTCTTCTGACGACCATATTGGTTCATCATAAACAGTTATGAAAGAGGACCATCTAGGAACCGTTGCTGCCACATTGTTCTACATTGTCCAAATGGTTTCAGACAAGGTTCTTAAATGAATGTTCCAATTAAGGGTCCTATGTTAAACTAAATTTGGCAGTGACGGTCATTTTGGTCATCAGTCTTGTCATCGAAGACAATTCTGAAAATGAACATTGAATCGTCTTAGTTTAGTGGCAGAAGAGTTGAACCACTAATTAGATCCTACCATTATAACTAAATTTAATTCCATTCCATTATGACTATGACATTGTACAAAATAATTAATCAGCTTGGTTTATTCTATTGAAGATGGAAATCCATCTTGATTAAATTTGACTGTACTCATTTGATTCACACGCTACACGCACACAATTTGCACGGTATACGTAAATGACACGATGTTACACGTTAACTATTTTCAATCCTGCCAATTGTGTGTTAAGATACGACCGAAATATAAGTAAAAGAATTAAATAAATTTTATGTTGGGTATGATTTGATATTGCGTTCGATTTTAAATGAATAACTAAAATAAAAGGAAGTCGGTGTAATACGATCAAAACTAACACAACCTTTTTATGTGCATATATTATTTTTTAATGGAAAATATATTATACCTTAATGAAAGAACTGTGAAATTATATTTTGAATTTATTGAAAAGTCAGTAAATCTTTTCCTGGTATTTTTACATAATTACAAAATGTTACTATAACAAATTAACCAACATGGATATGTTAATAATAAAATCGTCAGTAAAATAAACATTGCACCACATTATATTCAAGTTATATGATCACGAAATTAAAAAAAAAACACATATGTAATATAGTGTTTTCAAACCGAAATGTTTGGATAATCGATTTTAATCGTAGAAAAAAAATTAAATTTTTCAAATATTTGACACCACTGAAACAATCTTTTAGTTCGAGGTCGAAATATGCTCTGATTTGAATTCACACGTTTTAATATTTGCCTCGACCAGTAAAATCGCATACATGTTACACGATTGAAATCGCAAGTTTCTAACTAAACACAAACCACACGCACACGATTCGCAGGTTTCACGCAGACAATTCATATGGGGCACCGTGTGATTTTTTAAAATATTTGTTCATAGTTATATGGTTAGCTTTCTATTATTTTTTTTTGTTTGTTTTCCTTCATGAAAACATATTTTTTCTGTCAAAATATATTTAGCTAAATTCATGCATCCTTTTTGCATGTTCGGGATTTTCTTATTGTAATGTATAAAATTCACATCATATTTTCATTAATCAATGTACAGGTACATAGTTACATTTAATATAGAGATTTTGTTAATATAATTAGCAGGCAATCTACCAATATATACTCCAAAGTCACTACAAACCTTTTAGGATGTCATCTTCAAACGATTTTTGTCCTGTCGTTTTTGGTGAAAATATATCGTTTTCTTTTCTGAAATGTTTAAACATACAAAGAATGTACTAGTATATAATGTAACATTTGCTTGTACATGAATTTTTCGTGCACATGATTTTATTTCCTTTTTATTTTGTGTGAGTAACAACTTGTATGTAAATATTGTACAGTTGCAATGTGAATGCTGGTATAATAGATAATATAACCAAAACAATGACTATGAACAGCAATTGTAACTGGTAAACAAATTTATATCAAGAGACGATAACTTGAACAAAGCTTTTACTTGTGATGTATTTGAACCACATCATGTCCTTTCATAGGCAAAATTACAAAATTTATTCCTTGAAATGATTTTTCAGAAGACGTCAAGTAATGGTATGGATAAGAAGTTAGCCTTTAAATGCTGTTCGTTTGCACTATTTTGATCAATGGTCACACTTATCATGAATTGCAGCATTAAGGAACGAAGACTATAACAGTTGTGAAAGTGCAAAATCGAGAAATCTAAGACACCGGAGGTAAGCGTAAGATTTCAAAAGTTCTCTGAACAGGCATGGCGACAAATGAAATCTTACCAAAAACAACAATATAAAAAGTTGAAGAGCAAATTTAAACATGCCAAAATGACCAAAGGCAAAACCATCTAAGGACAGAGTTTTACAATTTTAGATATCATTTTTAGCTAAATACCCTGCTTCCAGAAAAGCACTTGTCATGAACTGGCTTTCCCATCCAAGATCCTATATTCTAATATCATATATAAATGCAAAATTCTCGCTAATAACCATCAGATCCTTGTAAGTTACTTTAGATATTTTCACAATAAGAGCTACAAATATGTGTAATTCTGTAAAACTTGCTCTTTCTCCTAATGACTTGAAGACTTTAACTTTATACTGGCCTCTCATAAATAGTGCCCCTTTCTATTGAGCTCTATGACGAGATAGCATTAAACCATTTTTGAAATGTTATTTCAGACCTTTTCGTTTAGTAGAGCGACAATATTCGACTTTCATCTATGAGAGCCTTAGCTAGTTTTGCAGTTAAATCGAACACATTCTGACCCTGCCATCTAAATTATGTACCCTCCACTCTAATTTTTAAGTTCCAGCAAGCGGTCACCTCGTTAGTAACCATACTGTAACCATACTGTAATAGTTTTTATAGTGTGTTTTATACACCAGAGTATCAGGATAGACAAGGGAGATGTTTGGTTACCCACAAAAAAAGGTTTACCCCACTTTTCATTGTCTGTACCTGTTCAGACTAGTGCTATCTTGTCTGTATGTTGTGTTAATATATTTGTTTTGTGCTCATTTATCTTAATATTTTGTCGTGAGTTCTGTCAATTGGGTAGTTTTGATTGATTGCATGCCATAGTTGATCTTTGCTGTTATCAATTATGTTGTTTATGATAATCGAAAAGATAATAGATAATTTGGTTTTATATTAGAAGTAAAAAACTTGAAATCAAAATTTAAGCCAGAATCATGAATATGTATTTGTTTTTTGTTTTTTATTGATATGCAATTTCTCTTAATTTGTGTTTAAATCCGAGAAATCTTATGAACTCTTGATCTTTGAAGTTATGACGTCGAAGACATGTACTATTTCGTGACGCTCTGTGTCTTTGGTGTAAGATATTCCATATGGGCGTCTCACACAGGAAAATGTTGTTTTTGGCCGTTTGAGATAAAACTTTTATCTTGTGAATTTTTAAAATGTATTCTTTTTCTGCACTTTCATGATTACTAAATGATATGTATGGAGACAGGAAATGGCTGAACTGTGTCACTAGCTGAGGGCAAAACCGACTTTGTCAGCCATATCGCAAATGTGTAAGTGCAATGACCATTTTCAAGTGGACATGGCAAAATAATCTTTAGAAATGTAAAAAAAGAATCGTGATGTCATCGAAAATAGCCATTACTTTTAATTATTTATTAACTTTTTATTAATTGTATAAACACTTTCATAACGTTTTCTTAGAAATGTTAATTGAAGATATGTTAAAATTATTTTTTTATTATTGCAACTAAAACACAACTATTAAGTTTAATTGTGTGGAAACCTCATTTCACAGTGATAAAAAAAAGTTTAAATCTGCTATCTTAGTGTTATTTACTCCTTAATGTCGTACTGTTGGCCTATGTATTGTATTTTATATATTACAGAGTAATGATAGGTAAAATGGGTTTTTGTTGACATAAAACCGGTTTATGCGGCTCATTATACCAAGTCAGACTAACGTGACCTTCTGTTTATATTAAGATTGTCATTCGGCTTATCCATTGTATAGCGTTGAGTGAATTGTATGCCGTTGTTGACATTTCTTGTTATTCTAATTATTACACTCATACTTACATTACAGAGCAATTAAAATTCTGAGATATAGCAAATTCCAAACAGTCGTAATCTGAAAGAGGAATTGTATTGTACTTTTTACATGCATTTTACATTTTTAAGGCCACCATAAATTTGGCAATCGTTGTTGAAAATTCTGTAATATTTTGGCTATTTCCAAGGTATCCGATCAGTTGGAGAAGAAATTTTAATTTACATGTGATTTGGTGTATTGGATCGCTCATTGGTAAATGAAACATACTTTTGATTTTCTCAATGTTTTCCTTAGATCATGTAATAACGTCCACAAGCTACCGCTATCATCTGCAGTATTATGTCCCAAATAAATATGTCCATAAACAATTACTTACAACAGGGATGAAAAGTCTTGATGGATTTACTGGCATAAGCAACAATTTGTTTGCAAAATGTGAAGTATTTATATATTACATGATATGAAAGAAGTAGGAGTTTCAAATATATATTATAACAGCTGAAATACTTGAAAGAATAAAACAACAGAATCTTACCTTGAGAGCAGTTGATTGTCATATTTTTACACTCTTGATAGTTAAACCCTGAAATTTCTCGGCAAGCATGGACATTTTAAGGTTTTACTATCTCGAGTGTACAAATACGGTAATCAACTGTGCGTATAGCAACATTCTTATAAAATGGCTTCAAACGAAGTGTACACATAATACTTAATATAGTGTACAGCAAAGGTGTTAATTAAAACACTTCTTGTGGACTTGACAAATTAATTTATATATATTATGGAAATTCCTGAAAATAGAATTTGCATTATAACAAAGATGATGTTTTGTCTGCTGACTGACTTTAATCGATTTTCGACATCTGAGTACTAGCGACGTAAAATGCGCATCTTGTACAGCTCCGTGTCGTATCAAACAAGATTATTGTAATGTTTAATACATAAACATAGGTAGGTTCTTTTATGATAAACTTAAATGCAAAATTTTAATCGATGTCACTCATGCATGAAATGTAGGATGTGATGACTGTTTCTGAGTGCTGAATATTTCCGAGTTGTGTTTTACTATATATGTTGAATGCATTTGTGAAATTTAATTATACACACAAATGCAAATATTTCATCAAAACAACAAAAAATAAATCTTAGGTCGTGGTGACACAGATGTTCAGAGATGTATTGTACTTTAGCATTCTACTATAGGTTCTTGAGAAAATATATCTAAATTCAAACATTTTACCAAAATCACTGAAGCATAAAGTAATGATTAGTTAAATTTTAGCGACTAAATTATCGTTAACTTTTTGTGTACTATGTATAAATTATTCATAGATAGGTATGATATCATTAATATGTCCCAATAGGTTTCTTTCAAATAAGTCAAAAACTCAACCAAGTCACAGATGCACGAATATGGCTAATAATAGATTTGCTTGTTTAGTTGGGGGTTTTACGCCGTTTTCAGCACATTTGGCCATTTTGCAGCGGCCAGTTATTATTGGTGGAGGAAGCTGGAGTACCCAGTACGAAAATTGGCAATCATTGTCAATGAAGATCGTAGTCGAACTCACAACCGCAGTTATGACAGTCTAGTGATCATAAGTGGTCATGACGAACTACCTAGACCACCCGGCCAACCAGGCCACCTCATAATAGAGAACAAAGAAATTGTTCTCCGATGCCTAAAAATTATAGTGGTGAAGTATCACTGATACAAAACCATTGATTCCTAGAACACGAAATTAAAGGGAAAACTTTGTCAGTAACTCATGCATCAATTGTATGGCAAAGTGACCCAAGTATTCATTATCTGTCTTCGGTGTTATAAGGGGGTTGTTATTGTTTAATATTCTTAATATATTTCAGTTGGTTTCTGAGAAATGGATCATACCGAAAAACTTAACTAAATCGGACGGATGTACAATTAAGGTATATGCCCCTTCAAAATTCGGGGATGGAGCATAAAAAGGGGTGGGGGTATTGCAAGTTTAACCAATATTACTTGTTTTAACTCCAAGTGAGTTTTTCTATCATTATGTACCGTTTCGGTAGATTACAAATGCACGAACATAAGAACAAAATATGTATTTAAACATTCAAAGCCATGTGTAATTTCAAGACGTTCATGCAAGTGTGAACAAATGCATTTCTTTCTGGAAGCTTTTATGTTCTTTCACCATTTTTGTACATATTTACATATAATACATTGACATTGTAATAAGAGGCGCACATGTTCAATATGCACCCAATAGATTAAGAATTCACAAATTATCTAGAAATAGATTTATCTTTAAATATTCAATATTTAGGTCTTTCTTCAACTTGCACTTTCAGAAAATTTTGTAATGTAATAAAAAAAATATATTTTTTAAAATAAAAAAGCCTCCAAACAGAACACAACTGTTATCAAATTCCAGAGTTTTGCTGTTTTAACTAATAAATCAATAAATTGTAGGTTACCTAGCATTTCTACTTATATCTTAGTCTTGTTCATGTATATGAATTGGATGAATATTGTCTGACAATGAACAGCATATAATAATGTATTTTACCATGCTTTACCTTGGGTAAGATTGTAATTATCATTCGGGCATATTTTTCTGTAGCAAGAACAATCTTCTTCCGAGGGAATGCAAAAACATTTATTCCTAGGTTCAACTACAAAAGCATATCCTTTAGAGTAGTCACAGCGGCAAGATCTATCTTGGTCTGGGAGATGTCCCCTATATGGTACTTGTCCTTCTTCTGTACATAGAGACTTCTGATAAAAACAGTTGTTTACTTTGGTAGAATCTGACTGGAATGGCTGGTATCGGTCAATGGGACACGTCCATTTGTGAAGCCCCCCTATGATAATACCTCTTTCGCCTATAAACAGACAAATGCATATATAGTAAACGTAAACATTGTAAAATTAAAAACGGAACATATTTATGATTGTACAGAAGGCTCTGCATGTCTCTTGTTTCAAGAAGTTAAAACAATACCTTATCTTTAATAATAACACATTTGTTTTGACTAAATTACCTGTGACTTAAGTTTAACGAAAACTTTTGATAAAATTATAGAATGAAAATATGATAGAACAAAAACCACTCCATCGAAATTTGATTCGATTTGGCGTTATAATTCAGATGACGGGGTTACTGTATCATACCATACACAGTGCTAAGTCTACCACTGAGTTTGATCTTAGTTTGCCTGATTAACGTTTGTGTGGGGCAATAGTTTAAAACTGTGTTGTTTTATTTTTAGTTGTATTTGCATTGACCATATTGAGTTAATGCAGATAACCAGGGAGAGAACTCCGAAAGAAAAAATAATACTTTACCCACCAAAGTAGTCTTTGAGGAGAAATTTCAACATATTTTTAGGTACGATTTAGAGAAAATGTATGCTTAATTCATTCCATATTTCTTTAAAAGATCCCCATATTAAAGCATTTGTCTACGAACAGGTTTCTGCTAAGCTATTGTGATCTTTGAGCTATTTATATACACATTTTTGACATATTTAGATCAAAGTATAATCTGCCAATCTATTATTGTAGATCATAGTTCAAATATTTTTAAAACCTTCTATCTTTGACAGTCGCATTAGGATTTTATTTTCCCAATATCATTTTACCTCTGACGACAGGACTGTCTGATATGAAAGAAGAGTTATGGTTTTAATTGTTGACACAAAAATCCTACATTTACAAAAGTACCAACAGCTTACGCAAACATTTCTTTTATTGTAGTTGTTCATCTTAACGTTATATACCTTTAACACATAAATTAATCTTACAACCATTGTTTATGTATATATCATGTTGCTTCCATTAATTATTGTAAGCATCCCTCCATTTACACATATGTTAAATTTAGGTTTTAACTCTCTCAGCCAATGTTGAAATACCTAATTTGGAATGCATACTGACCTGTAAGAGAGCAAAATTAGCGGACACCTTGAGAGATTTGGGTACCCATTAAAACAGTATAACACAAATATTGTTCAGTTCAGTGTCTGTACCAAATCAGGCTATCCTGACTATTCACTGTGTCTGTACTATTTCATGTTATTATTTGACCGTGGTTATGTCTTTGGGTTGCTTTTATTGATTGGTATTTCATTATCGAGCCTTCCTGTTATCCAATTTGTTGTTTATTATAACGTTTGTCAATTGAATGGTATCTATATATTGTTTGAATAAATATTTGACAATATTTGCCTTTTCTCAAGTAGATTTTGAAACTCCAGCAAAGTTCTTCATATCTGTATTTTTCTAGGGCATAGTTACAATGGTAAACTGGCCTTCTTGCAGGGCAAGCTTTATTTTTTATTCTTAGTTCTTTATTCCAGAACTGTAATTTGGAACAGTCAAAGAAATGTGGTAATTCTCGTAAATTTGGTTTATCAGGAGTTTCTATCGGTGTACATGATTCAACCTCACATTGTAGAAATGCTTTATCGGGTATATTTTTCCATGCACATGATTCGACGTCACATTGTTGGACAGCCATCACATCTTGGATCTGCAATTAGCAGAAAAAAATAGAAACCGAATATTATTTACAAGAAAACTGTTCTTGCCAAACACCTTCTCAGTTAATTGAAAGTTGATAACATTTGAAAATACGCTTATGCTAACATAAACCTTCAGCCAAAATAATTATCGATTAATATAAAAGAACAGTGAACATAAAAGAATAGTAATATCTATAATCATAAAAAATAAATGAACCGAATTAAGAGTATACAATGCAGTTAGGTACCATTTTGAAGCATGTCGCATAATTTAACATTGTTCATTCATTCCGCTTTCTGAAATACAATGTCAAATTATATTTGACAGCAACTTTCAGAACTTATTCAGGAAAAAACTTATATTTTCGGTCTTGTAAAACATTTAAAACTTAACTGGATAATATATATAAGCTGATAAGAGGTGCCGACGTAAGAAGTATATATTTCTCATACGTTATTCCAGAGCTTGTGATATACGTTGACTTCCTGGACAGAGCCCGGCTCCTGACAGAAAAGTTGATCAAACAGCGTAATGTTGCTCCTATGTTGTAGTCATCCTTTTTAAAGTTTTATGGACGTCATCATGACTTAGTTGACAGGTAAGAAAATGGACCTGTTCCATTGATGTTATCCCTTCCTTATACCGGATTTGAAATGGGCAGCATGGCCGGTGTCCTGCAGGAGTCAGAGACTGCTTACTCTTCCGGTGAACGTGAGTCTACCTCCGGTTTTTTTGGTGGTGTCCATGTTGTTCATAGTTATTTAGTTTTTAATTGTAGTGCATGTATTTTTTTGGTCTTGTCTTCCTTGTTCTCCGGAGTTTGTCAGTTGTTTCAATTTTCCCCTCCTTCGAGTTCTTTACTTTACTTATACAGTTTTGTTACAAATTGAATATTGATAATGATTTGTTTATTAATATTGCAGATATTGAAAAAAAAAATCCTTGAAGTAGTACAATTTTTATTCAAAAGAATGAATTGGGTATATTTATGCCTTTTTAATTAATTGACTAAAATTCCAAAATATGAGTTTCTGTCTTGGTGTATACATGTATGCTGAAATTACTTTGTTACGCCGTCAATTACCTTACAACAAAGCCCACAAAGTAAAATTATCACCCAAAATATTTTTTAAGCAAATAAACATTATTTAAAAGGAAAGTTTACAGGGGTAAGCACTAATTTGATGCCAATAAATATGTTAAAATGTGGAAAATGAAGTTATTTTTTTTTCATCAGGAGGCTCCGGTTACTTTTGAAACTGTTAACCCTACATATTACACTTTCAGTTACACTTACCAACAAAACAACGAAGAGGTAAATGACTGCCATTCTAACTACAGTTAACAGCCATCAATTTTCAAATACTTATTGCTGTGTTGATATGTTCCTATGATCACTGCTTTAACTCTTCTGTCCATTTTTCTACTAAGGATGTATAGTTGAAAAAAATTGAATGAAAATAATCTTTTGCTTCATTGATACATTGGTTTTGACAACGAAAACCCTTGTCCAAACGTTATAGAGAGATCAGTTTCTCATTACTATTTTCAATGTCGTTGTGATCAAGTTCTTTGATATAGGCAACGTTTTGTTTTTTCCCTAATTAACATGTAAATAATTTTCATTTACACTAAATTTAGCTATCGTGGATGATAGATTCAGATGACGTGTAGACGGTCGCTTGTGGATGAACAAACATTTAAGATAATCTTAACATCTTATGATACAACAAGAGGCTCGCAAGAGCCTGAATCGCTCACCAGGCAAACAATGCACTATAAATTAAATTAATATATTAATGTTTGTTGTAATGGGTAAGGTTCTCCTTACTCCTACAATGTAGGATGTTGGAATTCCGTTCCTCCATACCCCCAAGTCAGTAAATAGCTTGAAGACAACCTCTAGCATTTCTAGAGTAAGGTTCTCTTGTAAGTTTTACTGAATTCCTATTAATGGAGCTGGTCGAATTTGTTATCCTGATAAAATATATAAATATAATGCAATGAAATACTTTAAATTTTCGATATGTTGTGAAGGACATATAAACAATGACTGTTAAACAGCAATATTTCTACAACTGTTGTGTTTGAAGTTGAACATTTGCCATTTTAAATGAGAGTTGATACCGCTTAGATGAAATTAACCAGTGGTAAGTACCCTTTGAACAGACTGTTCTGGTTACCTGTGTGACCTTACATCTTTGGCATCTAAAAAGTGAACTCTCTTTTTCTGAAGTATCACAGTTTCAATTACATGTACTTGAAAAGGAAATATTGCAGGAACAATCATGTTAAGTTTCATCCAAATCCCCCTAGTAGTTTCAGAGGAGAAGATGTTTGAACAACGATGATGACGGACACCAAGTGATTGCAATTAAAAGCTCACATGTTATGAAGTTTAATCATTGTTATACTACATTCTCATATCACCATTCACTAAGGATACCATGTTTACTTTAAAAACCAAATATTGTTGAAATCCGATTAAAGTGTAAAAATTGCGGGAAAATGGCAGCCATTTTAAAAATTGCCGTCCAAAACAAACTTTCATCATCACCATTCAACTCGGGATACCATGTTAACCTTAAAAGTAGCTTTCATCTTCATTTTCTTTCTATAATTCAGGAAAAAATAGCAAAAACAGTATTTTGACCACTATGTTCTATTTTTAATAAGGGCGGACATGTTTTTCGACCAATCAAAAATCCAAGCATTGACTTTTTGCAGGATACCCTAAGGAACAATCTTACCAAGTTTCATTTGATTTTGAATAGTAGTTTCAGAGAAGAAGATTTTTGAAATAATAACATAAAAAAAGCCAAAATGTCAAAAAAGGGCAATAACTCTAATATCAGTTGACAGATTTTCACGAAAATCAGCACACAGGTATCTCTCATCATGCTGAACACTTTCAACTTGCCAGAATTGCCGTAACCTAATGATTTTTGAGATATTTGCGAAAAACTGTTGTTTGACCCCTATGTTCTATTTTTAGTAACAGTGGCCATGTTTTTCGACGGATCAAAAATCAAATCATAAACTTTGTGCAGGATACCCTAAGGAACAATCTTACCAAGTTTCATTTGATTTTGAATAGTACAAAATGTAGTAGTTTCTGAGAAGAAGATTTTTGAAATAATAACATAAAAAAAAACCAAAATGTCCAAAAAGGGCACGAACATCAGTTGACAGATTTTCACGAAAATCAGCACACAGGTAGCTCTCATCATGCTGAACACTTTCAACCTGCCCGAATTTGCCGTAACCTAATGATTTTTGAGATATTTGCGAAAAACTGTTGTTTGACCCCTATGTTCTATTTTTAGTAACAGTGGCCATGTTTTTCGACGGATCAATAATCGAAGCATAAAGTTTGTGCAGGATACCCTAAGGAACAATCATGCTAAGTTTTATCCAAAGTAGTTTCAGAGGAGAAGATTTTTGAAAAATTGTTAACGACGACGTAGACGCAAAGTGATGAGAATATCTCACAATGCCTTTTAGACCAGGTGAGCTAAAAGGTAGACATTTTTTTTTTTCTGTTCAAGTTTGAAAAATAAAGTTTGATGGTGTGGATATTATCCACTCTGACGTTAAAGTGGTGAAAACGTTTATTAGAGATGGGAAGATCGATGCAAAGCAAAACATAAATATTATTTAAAAACACCTACTGTCTCTAAACGTCAGTTCGTAGAATGGATCTTAGGCAATTTGAAAAACTAAATCATGTTGTAAATGTTAGAATATACGATAATTTTTTGTTGGCTAATTAACCTCGAAGTAATCTAGAAAAACATGATACTTTTACAATTGTTTATAAAGTTTATATTTTTACACACCAAAAATGATTCAGAATTCCAGTAAAAAAAATAATCCTAATGAAAATTTGAAAGAAAAAAAAATTGAATGCAATATTTAGGCTTGGACCTATCCCAATGAAGACAGGGACCGAGAAAAGACACATGTAGGAAAGACTATTAATTGTTTGTATATAATTTACTCCTCTTTTCCCACGCTTTTTCGTCCGGTCGGTTTTTTGGGTCTCTGCCATAAGTGGTTAGAATCAGAAATATCACCGGAAGGTACTGGAACAAAGGGTTTACATATAGGGACGACAGTACTCTGAAATTGATTAAATCCCCTTTTCCAGAGCTTTTTATCAACAAACGGGATGACTTTGACTTTCCAATCGTCAACTTCCCATTTTTGAGCGGCAATATTCCAGAAGCGCCGGCGAATGGAGTATAAATTTCACAACTCATACGTTTTGCAAGAGCTTGTGACATATACATTGACTTTCTGGACAGACCCCGGCTCCTGACAGAAAAGTTGCTGAGACAGGGGTATGTTGCTCCTACGTTGGAGTCATCCTTATAAAAATTGTATGGACGTCATCACGACATGGTTGACAGGTATGGAAAAACCGTTTCCCAAATGAAAATGGACCTGTTCCATTGATGTTATCCCTACCGGATTTGATATTGGAATTTGACATAGGTCGCATGGAGGGTGTCCTGCAGGAAGCAGAGGCTGCTTACTCTTCCAGAGCACCTGAGGTTACCCCGGTTTTTGGTGGGGTCCATGTTGTTCATATGTTTTTAGTTTTTAATTGTAATGCATGTATGGTTTTGGTCTTGTCTTCGTTGTTTTCCGAACCTTGTCAATTGTTTCTATTTTTCCCTCCTTCGAATATCCCTCTGGTATTTCTTGACTTTACTTATCCCGTAGATTTGTGGGTTTCCTTTCGAGGTTTGTATTGACTGGTCCATCACCGGAAGGTCCAGTGACACCGAGAACGTTTAGATCCAAACATTTCGAAAACATTGAACTCTGTGTGTACAGGAGCATTGTTACCAAATACAAAGCTCTCAGCTTCCACAGTTTTTACAAAAAGTAGCAAATTATTTGAAAACTAAAATAAGGTTAGCAGTAAATCTACATGAAAATGATTGCTAGATCGGGGAAATGTCTCGTTCTACTGATTTCACTAAGATTTTCAATAAACAAAGAAAAAACAAATCTAGTAAACACTCAGTTAATAGAGGGGTTCTTTCGGTTACACAAAGGAGAGAATAAACATGCTGAAACAACATATCAGTATTCCATTTTCGACAGTTACTGGAGGTTATTAATGGCAAGCTTGTTAATGGTGCCAGTCCATTATTTTTGGAAACCAAGCTCAAGATTTACCATAAAAATTTCAGTTACCCAACATCTGAATTCCTATCTCAAATGGTGAAAAAATTCAGCAAACGCAGAGGAGGACCAATTTGTTAAACCACCACAAACCTCTCATATCATTGCTTTGAAAAGAGCTTATAAGGTTTCACGAAAAGTCAATTTTTTTAGGTGAAATGTTGAGAGAGAAAAAACAAGCTGCATAACAAGTGTTTAGAAATGAAAGCAGTTCAGCGCACACTGAAAATCAGTCCAAGGTTATATCAGAATGAATACCACACAAACAAGAAGGAACAAAATTTGGGGTTTATGGAATCTTGACAAACCAAAACTATCTATATATCAATATATTAATCTATGTAACGTGTTCCACATAACAGAGAAATTGAACGTTTTAGGCGGATCAACAGAATGGTACAAGAACAAACATGTTATTCAGAAATCGTTATAG
Source organism: Mytilisepta virgata (assembly GCA_028015205.1). Classification (NCBI taxonomy): domain Eukaryota; kingdom Metazoa; phylum Mollusca; class Bivalvia; order Mytilida; family Mytilidae; genus Mytilisepta; species Mytilisepta virgata. Next base: position 7,965,285 of record CM051510.1, read on the forward strand.
ATTTGGGGATATCTTTGTTTAGATTTGTTTGCATCAGTGTACAATTTTTATATAGAACTTATTTGCTCATGTGGCTTATTGTTACAAATGAATAATTTTAAATGGACATACCTTCAATCAATAACGTTTTTATTCTTCCTTGTCAATTTAATTGTTCAACAGTAACCAAAACCTCGATAATCTATGAGCCATCAGATAAAGTCTTGATAATAAATAACCTTGAGAACATGTAAATTATTCTATTTATAATACAAGAAAACTACTCATAGATGGTTTAGAAAAATAGAATTAACGTCTATATAAAAAACAAAGATATGAACTAGAAAACTAGTTGGGGTACTTACCCACAGTCACAAATATAAAACAGTTTTCCAATCCAAAAATAGTGTGCAATCATTTCCATTAAAAATTAAATCAATGTAAAATAAAAATTGCTTCGACCACAACCTAAAAAGTATAATTGTTGAAACGTGTCCCCATGTTTAAATCGAAATTAACCCTTTTCCAAAAAAAAAACAACAGGTGACAGGGGCAGATAATCCAAATTTACGTGTAAAACTTCTTTTAGCTACAATATATTGTACAGTGAAAACATGTGTTGGCTGTGTTTAATCTCAGATTTAAACACTTAATTTTTAAGGCTCTTCCGGTTGATGCAGAGATAACCCTTAGCTGAGTTTGGATTCCTGTTTGTTTTTATGTTGTGGATTTTAATGGTTGTGCTTATTAATTCATCATTATATATTTAACTTGATCCCGAGCACTGCTGCTGAGTTGACAGTCAACAAAATGGCCATACAGTGCATCAAATTTATTTCGGTATTTTGTGATACATTTGATTAAACACTTATAATTTTTATAAACATAAACAAATTTTGTTTTGAATAATTGAAATATTTTTTCCGTGCTTATGAGTTTTTTTAGGCACGAAAATTAGATTACATAGAGAAAATTACGCTTTAAAAAGTGTTATGATATTGTAATTATTATATTTATTTATCTTGGCCTAATTTGTTTTGTGTGGCCTTATAACATGTATAATATGTTTACATAATACTTATAGTTGTTTACCAAATAATGTTATAACTGCGCAGTTTAGAAATCACTGGAACAATAACAGATACTGATGGAATGACTAGAACTTTCTATTTGACTTACGTAATAATTCTGGTGTAATTCAAACTTCTACCGTATTCCAGAAGTTTCCGTTCTACAGTATATATACGGACAAGAAAGTTAGACTTTCAGAGCAGAAGATATCGAACCAGACTCTTCTATTTACGTTTCACACCTCGTACTTGACTTTTATTTACGTTACATCATACTAGATTGTGATTGATTGGATATATTTCGTTTGGATTCCCCCAACAGTGACGAGAAAAATTCCGGATTAGGAAAAGACGAAGGATTTTGAACAGTTAAGTTGACATTTTAGTCTGTGTAATATTTTTTTTGTAAACTTGTATATAATAAATCTTGTTAAATTTTATTATTGATTTGTGTCTTTTGTTGGCTACAATTTAAAGGTGATTTCGGCCGTAACAGAAATTGGGGGCTCGTCTCGGGATAACGTTAATAATTTTCCAGTATTTTTATTAGAATTAGCCAACAAAATTCTACAAAATGGCATTTGATGCTGGTAAATTTTTGAAAACACCAGACCTGGAATTAAACAATTGGAAAACGAAGTTAAATTAAAACAATTAGAAAAAGTTCTGTATGTTCAGGTAACTTGATCAAATACACTGGAATAATCGTACATGTAATGTATAACACCTTACATAAGATAAAATTTATAATACCTTATTTAAGATAGTAAAGTCGTTTAAATATGGAATAAGTCATATATCTCCTTTTTAAATAATTATAAAATAAAACTCTTAAAAGTTGAATCTAATAAACAAACTACCTGCGTTTTTACATTTCAATAAGATAATGAAATGAAAATAATTATATCTCATTATATCATTAAATTTCATAATAATTTTTTATTTCTTTAATCGTATGTTAGAAATTCTTTTCTTTCCATTCTCCTTTTTTCTTTTTGCAAAAGTGTAAAACGATAAATGTCTTTAATCTATTAATAATATATTTCTAAAAATTTTATTTGTCCAACTATTTGTCTAAAGAAAAAACTTAAATGACATGCCTTAGTAAGTCTTTTTAAATTCTAATTATCATAAAACTTTTATTGCATATTCATTTCTTCCTATATAAACACCTTTTCTTGGCTGATTCCACGAACGTCAACTTTTCAAAGATCAAAGAACATTTTCCCCCTTCATTAAACCCGATTAAGGGGTCCATTTAAGGGTTAAACAATTACTTTTACAGGTAAAAAAAATCACCTGAGTTTTGTTTCATCTGTGTTGCAATAATTTTCTCTTAATTATATATGTATCAAATTAATTAATATGTTCCTTGTTGGTGTAGCTTTGTTGGTCTTTGTGTATTGCATTTTTAGACTATTCCATAGTAGTTAAATGTATTCCAACGTCCGAATTGAGCATAAAAGAACTTTTATTAATTCAATTATTTTATATTCCATTTAGATGTTGGATTAAAATGAAGATACACATATAAATTACTAATAGTTTATTTCATTTGAATACTTAATAATGCTTTCATATTATAAACACATATTGTATGACAAATTATTAGTTGATGGAACAATGAATACAATAAAATTCACAGAAACAAACCACTGAAATGTCTATCAAAACATTTAAAAAAGCACACAATAAAGCACTGAAATTCAACAAAAAAAACAACATAAATGTCATACAAAGAAAGCATTAAAATGTCATATAACACACAAAGAAGCACAACTCACAAGCACTAAAACTGACAGCAAGTTGTGCATTTGCCATCTTTAAACTATGTTATGAAAAACTGAAGTTTTGTTCAGTTATATACTTAAACATAGCTTGGTGTGTACATTGGCTTGGGTTATGTAATGGCATAAGTCAAATCTGAAATGTGTTCACTTTGCAAAACTTAAACTTGGAAGCTGAACATAAAATATGCATCAAGGAATTAATCATTTACTACTTAATCTTACAAAGGTGAAATAAGTAATAAAATGAAATAATTTTTTTTTAAATACATCTAATTAGGTTATTAAAATTCAGTTGAAAAAAAATATTTGTATTTAATATTTGCATGCGAAATACTTCTGTTTCTTAAATTTATTTTCTTTAAGTTATTAATTTCCTTGAGTTTTAAGCAGTGGTTCATTTTTAAAATATTTCAATAGTAAAATATATAAAGTATTTTACTCAAACTTATAAATTTACTTCAAATACTTATTTCTTAAATATTGTTTTATTCCAAATTATAATTTTTTTTTAAATAATGTCCTCATATATATATGTATTTATATACACCCCTAATATACCCCAATTGAACACACTTTAATTGCTAAAACAACAACATGTATCAATTATGATTTTTAAAAAGTTGACGTTCGGGGAACACACCCTTATGCTACCAAACCCGGGGTTTAAGGAATCTAACAAAACTATTTATACATCAATCTAATTATATATGTTAATGTGGTCGACATTAAACGGAAATTGAACGTATTGGTGGATCGACAGAATGGTCCAAGAACAAGCATTTTAGTCGAAAACCTTTACAGATTGGAATATTCTTTGTTAGTTTTTTTTGCATCAGTGTACAATCGTCATACAGAAACTATTTGCTCCGTGAGGTCAGTGTTACATTGTTACAGAATCTGGAATTCATTGGTGAATTCTTTTTATGACAAACAGAAGGCATGATTTTAAAAGCATTGGTCTTTCAGATGTAGTTGGATTCGACTATTTTTATAAGAAATTACATATTTTGTTTTAATAGCAAACACAAGTTTCCAAAAACAAAAAGTGAACTGTTATCCGAAAAATTTTTAAAAAGGTGCACCTTTATATTTCTATATATTGACATAAATTTAAAGATTTAAAATACATTTGTTACTTCACAGATGCCCAAAATATTACAAAGGACATTTAATTCGTTCAGCCCAATTGGATGACTAAGACTGAAATTTAAACATCATGATTTCAATCACGTTCACCTGAGGCTTAACATTAACATTCTTTGTTGCACAATACGACGACCATGCTTCATGTACTGTTCGGCCTCCGTTATTTTGTTCTTGTCTCAAGGACAATTTTTTTCAATTTTTTTTTATTTCCACGAATTATTTTCCTATATAAACAATTTAACGAAATTCTTCAGTTAAATTCTAAAGTCTTGAGTATTTATACCAGGATGGAAATATTAGAAAATAACAATCCAAAGATACTTATATTAGATTTAGTAAATTTATACTATCATGTATACGACGTATTTCAAGGAGTTACCTCTCATCAGCGGCATTAAAACCGAAACATTTGGAAGACCAAAAACCAAACTTATTTTAAACAAGAAGTACTAAACCAAAAATATCGAAATAGGAAGCCAAATGTCAGCTAAGGAGATCTACCATGTGCAATACAAGGAATGAACCCTTAGTATTTCTATTATTTTTGAATTTTGCTAAATACTGGTAATTTCTGTAACAAATCAATGAATAATCATGTGAGACAAGTCTGACGACTGGGTTCGCGAATACCCTCGGGGCTCCACCAGCAGAGGCATCGTCCCAGGAGTTTCAAAATAACAATCCAAAGATACTAATATTATATATAGTAAATTTATACTATGCTGTATACGACGCATTTCAAGGAGTTACCTCTCATCAGCGGCATTAAAACCGAAACATTTGGAAGACCAAAAACCAAACTTATATTAAACAAGAAGTACTCAACCAAAAATACCGAAATAGGAAGCCACATTTCAGCTAAGGAGATCTACCATGTGCAATACAAGGAATGAACATGACTAATCTAAAATAGACATACCTTCAAACAAGTTTTGTATTTTTCCTTGTCAATTTAAATGTTCAACAAGTACAAAATCCCGATATTCCTATAAGCCAACAGATAACAGTCTTGATAATAAATAACCTTGAGAGCATTCGCGAATCAATGTGTTCTTAGGTGACTCCATGTAGATTGGAAACTAAATGGTTCAAATTTAGAGCTTATCACAGAAAGTTATTTGCGTTGTATTCATATTTTGTTCATGAATGGGACCTTTTCACTTTGCTATTTATAGACAGTGATTTGTTATATAGAGATGCCCTTTAAAGCAGGTTTGACTGTAACTCTTTTCTCGGTAAAACGTTCCGTCCGAGAATTTCAACGAAAGGTAAATTGTTATATGATTATATGGTAATAAATTCTAGTTTTAAATTAGTTTACGTCTTGAATGTCTAAGATAACAAAAAAGACATTTAAATACTTGTTCGGCTGGGATGATAAAAAGAAAAAATAACACCTTGAATTGTATAACATATCGATTCCTTGGGTTAAAACGTACATGTATACTCCTGAGGCTTACAATAAGCATTAAATTGCCCAATAGACCACCTTTCCTATTTTTTAAAATTTGGGTTTTTTTCTGTTGTCTCTTGGACATTCATTCCATTTTAATAAAATATCTTCAATAACAAAATTAAAAAGGATGAAAAACCAATTGTTCAGAGAACAATTGAAGGTCTTTCCACCTCAATTGCAGATTTGTTGATAACACAAAAATGAGGTTTAAAATGGAATTGTTGGTTTTAGAGCATAGCTAAGCTTTCAGCGGTTGCAAAAATATATGGTTCTATGTACTTTTGATTGAAATATGGGAGGTATTATGCTACTTCCCGTATTACATATATCACTTTTGGTTTGATATGATAGGTAATGTCACAATTGTTAAAAAAATATATGGACTGCTAGTTTGAATAATTAAGAAAAATGTTTATTTCTGGTTAAATAAATGTTTGTGATGAATTATACTGTTTTGCACTATAAACATCAAAAACGTCATTAATGTGACCTTATAAATTGACAATTCTAGACGTTTTCATGGGCTGTAATATTGTCACGTTAACATTCCAATATATTCAAAATGTCTAAAAACGTCTACAGAAATAATAACGTAGCCAGAAATGACGTCATCAAAAGTAGTGCCTGAATTTCACGCTTTCAATTACTTTAATTGCTTAAAAAATCTGAAAAAACCTTATACAGTGTTAAAAAATGCAAAATACGTAATATAGGTCATGACCTTGACCTTTGACCGTGGGACCTTTTTCAAAGTCATTGGTCGCTGAGGCCATTGTAGAAGACCCCATGCCATTATTATGTACCATCGTCAAGTTATAAACGAAAAACCTTAAGTTTGAACGTTATAGGCGCAATAACTCCCAAGAGATGACGTCATACAACTTTAACTCAATGTAACAAAGTTGCGCATCAATGTCCTAAACATTTCCACCATTACATTTCCTTGGCTATCTACAACCATTTCAGAGGAGTAGTGAAAACAAGCAAATGTCAAATAATAGAACATGACCTTGACCTTTGACCTTGATGCCAATTTAAAGGTTATCAATCCTTGATGTTACAACAAAAGACCCCATGCCTTTATCATGTACCATTGTTGAGAAATAAACGAAAAACCGGAAATTTAAACGTTCTAGGGGCAATTAAGCCTATAAAATGACGTCATACAACTTTTATGCAAATGTAGGAAAGCTAGGTTTCAACGTCCTTAACATTTTCTCCGTTATATTTTATCAGCTATCTTTTACCGTTTCAGAGGAGAAACGATAACAAGCAAAAGTCAAAATTCAGAACTTGACCTTGACCTTTGACCTTGATGTGCATTTGAAGGTTATCAATCCTTGATGTCAGAACAAAAGACCCCATGCCTTTATCGTGTACCATTGTTGAGAAATAAACGAAAACCCGAAAATTTAAACGTTCTGGGGACAATTACGCCTATAAAATGACGTCATACAACTTTCATGCAAATGTAACAAAGCTAGGTCTCAACGTCCTTAACATTTTCTCTCTATTATATTTTATCAGCTATCTTTTACCGTTTCAGAGGAGAAGCGATAACAAGCAAAGTCAAAATTTAGAACTTGACCTTGACCTTTGACCTTGACCTCATTTTACTTGTTAGGGGTCATGGACCCTAAATACAAAGTTTCATGTTGATATCTCAACTCTGAATAACAATTTGTATGATACACCAAAAGTGAATGTCGTTTGAAGGGAAATAACTCCTATGAAATGTCGTCAGATCCTTTCCGACCAAGAAACGAAGTTGCGCACAGATAAACTGAAGACATTGCAAAAGATTTTAGGTCGATATCTTTTACGGTTACAGAGAAATAAAGATAACAAGAAAAGCAGGGGTCCGGGAGATAACTCCTATAAGGAAAAGTGTTTGTTACATAGGGTCAATGGTGAAATTGTAATCACTGTACGATATCATGGGCCAAAAATCCTTTCAATATGTCAAGTAACAAAAAAATCATCTCAGACGGCAGAAGAAAAAAATAATAATAATCAGAACAAAAGCAAAAGGTCTTTCCACGGAAATATGAAATATGCCCCATATAGTTGTCATTAGTCACTCATATAAGATATGATTCATTTACCTTGGTAGTCCTAGTACATTACCTGGCATATTACTTACTTGGTACCTCGAAATAAAGTTTTGCTTATAATCTTCGGCAGAGAAAATTCTTATTGTACTATTTACATATCAGTCTATCTGAAATTTTGTAAGATGCTTCGTAGGACAATCAGTTTTTTTGCTTTCTGGACTCCCTACGGAATATACCCACATGGCGGCATGAAATGTTTGACACCTTAGTTAAACTGCATTGTGGTTCAGGTCCTTGTAGTTTTCTTGAACTACTGGAAAACTCTGATACATTTTTATCCGTACTTGTTGCCACAGAGAAAATATCAAAATTCCAAATCCTTAAGCAAAGACAACTTATATGTTGTTTATATTAATTTTCATGATCTTATCTTAAGTAATGTAAGAGGAGTCAGTGGAAACTTTTTCCTTTTTTTAATCCTTTAGCATCCTGCCCACAGACGTCGCATGGAAATTTCCGATTCTGTTATATACAATATTTTTAACTCATGATTCTGGCTTCGCAAAATATATCAAAATTCCAATGCATTTGTCACAGACAATTATAATAGTGTTAATAAACTACCATTGTTAATGATCCTATCTTAAATGCAACAAAGCAATCGAGTTTTTGCTTTCTGGACAATTTGGGTGGAATAACATTTTGGACACCAATGGTCATGTTTGCATATATATATTGTTCGTTGTGATTCAAGTTTCAGCTTTTTATCCTAATAGTTTAGAACATTTCAATGCTTTATAACGACTGGTTAAAAGAAATTTCGTTTTTAACTATAATTATGCCCCGAGGGCGAGTATCAAATGTTCAAAACAGTAATCCAGAGTGTAGACATTGTGTGATGAGTTAAGATTCTGTGATTTCTGGTTACTGAAATCATTTGGGACAGAAGTATGTTCAGCAAACAGCAAACTATTACCGCTTTTAAGACTTGTTAATTCAAATTTCGGTTCTGCAATTTTTTGGAAATTTTAAATCAACGAAATTGTCCTTTTTTTCCAATCCACTAAAATTGATGTCAACGAAAGTAATTGAATTCACGGTATTTAATTATCATCCGTTCAAACGATATTTGATATCAATCTTGTATATTCATTGATTGTTTTTTAATGTTGGTATTATATAAATAAAGTGTATTGATATATTTATCACCATGTATTTTTTGATATTCGTAAGGTGGTCACCTGTACATGAGTTCCGGGCCATCCTATCATATTACAATGGGGGGTCCCGACATAAAGACTGGGTCGTCTATTCCACTACTTACTCCTATCACTGGTACATTGTACAAGGACAAAACACCTACACTAGGGATACAACATATTTAATTTGAAAACAGTTGAAGCAATACAGTGTCCAAATATTGTAATACTTGGTACTGATGATATTACATCCATGCACACAAATATAAACACATCAGAACTACTCGAATCAGTTGAAAAGGCATACGATAATTTGGATCAGTGTGATTATCGAATATAACTAATTACCTTCCAATTTTCCATCGTAAAACTCAAATTTACATGCAAACATATCTATGTACTATAGCTGCAGGAAATTTAAGACATCAGGGCTTATGAAATAATAGTGAAAATTTTTAACAAACGCCCACTACAGAAAAATATCTTCACTGTAGATATATAGATGATGGCCTTATATTATATAATCTTGACCCGACGGAATCTGATATTCTCTTTAAAACAGACAATGGAGAACTTGCATGGCTAAAATTCAGATTCGTACAATTTAAAATGATTTTGAAAAAAGGCTGATTCATAGAGGATCCTCAATTCTCTAACGAAACATTATATAAGTTCTGCCTTAACTATAAATATAAAAAAAGGTACTTGAAAAGAATAATAAACAATATATACCTCTAACCATTCTAACTAAATGTCATCCTATGATTAAATCCATTGCAAATAATATCAAATGCATTGGTTCCTTATTAATAGAAATTAAATGGCTTAGCTGAATACTTTATATCAGCTTTCACATATAGTTAATACATAATTTACGTAATAAATTTTCTGTTTTTAAATGAATTTCAACATGAACACCAACCCATAATTCTTGACACTAAATATCACTGATCTAGTACACATAGTTACACGGAAACTTAGAGAGTACAAAACATTGACTGAAGTAAATGAATTAATATGAATTCATGGTCAGGTGACTATGAAAGACACCTTTGTATTCTCCCGACAAACAGTCACCTTATACCCATTACTTTACGATTTAATACATTTGGTTCAACTTATTTAATTTATTAAATCACAAAATATTTTAGATTGACACCTCAACGGGCTTGACACCTCAACACACTTGACACTTCACTGACTTTGTCTGTTCCTTAGATTTCGCATTAATGTTGGCATGATACTTGGTAATATATATTATATTATTAGACTATTACATGTATTAAAAAATTACAAAATAGTCGAGAAAACTGAGAAGGTTTTAAGATTGTTATAGGCGGGAAAAACAGTTCTATGCATTTGAATCACTCATTTAAATTTGTTCAGAATATGGAATTCATTTATGAATTCTTTTTATGAAAAACAGAAGGCTTGATTTCAAAGCATATTGGTCATTCAGATGTAGTTGGATTTAACTATTTTTTTAAAGAAATTACATATTTCGTTTTAATAGCAAACACAAGTTTCCAAAAACAACAAAGTGAACTGTTATCCGAAAAATTTCAAAAAAGTACACCTTTATTTTTCTATATATTGACATAAATTTAAAGATTTACAATACATTTGTTTACTTCACAGATGCCCAAAACATTACAAAGGACATTTTTACTTAATACGTTCAGCCCCATTGGATGACTAAGGCTGAAATTTAAACATCATGACTTTAATCACATACTCCTGAGGCTTAACATTAACATTCTTTGTTGCACAATAAGACGGCCATGCTTCATGTAAATTTTAACCTTTGGGGCAGACCCCTCTTATAGTATTATTAATTAACAACCGATTTTCATTAACCAACATCAAATGATGAAAGTGACGTTTTTGAGGACAATCAATTCTTCTCTGTTTTGAGACCCTGTGATATGTGTTTTATTTTATCATCGTTACTAAGCTGTCAGCTTGATTCTATGATTTGTCGTTTCTGAGACTACCTTGAGATTATTTACAGCGAACAGCAAAACATTACCCCGTTCGCTTCGCTGAACGCAGTGATAAATACGCATGTAGTTAATTATCAGTACAAAATAGTTAACTGTATTTCAGACAAACCGCTACCGAATAAAGCAAATATTTCTTCTGCGGAAGTTTTTTTTAAAATTTGGAAACAAAAAGGGTCAAAATTTGTAATGTACATTTTTGTCAGTACAAACTTGTATTGTATACATATCAGGAAGTGAAGTCAGGTTTACCTCGATCTTTTTCCAAATTCAAACTTCCTGCATACATCTTGCACTACAATTTTATGATTCACATGTGCAATGGCAGTGGAAATCGAGTGTTATATAAAATGAAATGAAAACCCTATTGCATATACATGTACAAAGAATTATGTGCATTTAAATTTTCATCTTTCGTAATTTTTTATGGCATTCAAGCGTGAAATACTACTTGTGAAATATTACTTACAGTTCCTAAATTATGAACAAATTCTGTACAAGTATTGGCGCAACCACATGCTCAAAATTTACACCGGTAAGCTTATTTGCACACATGTAAAATTGCTTATGTATGTAAATTAAAATTTGCGATTAATTTGCATGGTTTTTATTCCTGGTATGTATATTGGGTATATCAGTCAGGTGATCTACATATTTAAGTCAGAATGTTTCTTGCTCTTAACAGTCAGAAAAAAAAATCCGGGAAGAGTTATCTCTCTTTAGTTAATGGTATATTATTCTGACTTGTACAAGTAAGTTTGTTCAAGTTAAGATTTTTCTTCTTGATCCAATTCAAGACATTTTTTTAGTAAGAGTAACTTCCCTTCTCGTTGCTCTTAACTTACTTGTTACAGTCAGAAAATGATGTGCGCATAAACTTGCTAAATAAAAAAAACTAAAGGAGCCTGGTAATAATAAAATACATCTTTTCTTCTTTGGAAAGTTCCGATTTTTTTTTAAATTTCTTTTCCGAAAATTGTAATTATATACAATTTCAGGAATAATATTGTAAAATACAGGTCAAAAAGTGTAATTTATGATTTAAAGATCCCGTGTTATGTATACATTCGCTGATCCATTTGGGAGTTCATTGAAACAATTCGGTCACCTTTTTTAACACAAATTAAACAAAGGAAATTGATGATAACAGATTTACCATAAAAATGGTATAAAAATGGCTTTGTTGTATTCTGCTGTGAATATTAATATAATTTTAAAGGATTGTGTGATAAAAATAGCATTCTCTAACAAAAAATTCTTCTCAAAATCCTACCTACATACCCCAACGTTAACTGACAAGGAACAGCAGGTATATGAATTGGTCACGGAGGAGATACATTTTGCGAAAAATGTAAGATGAAAAATTTCTGCAGAAGGACCACAGTAATCTTCACAAAAGGGATGCCCCGAACAGTATTTAAATACGATAGCTTCATATTGACAGCTGAGCACTATTATGCTTGGCTCAATAAAGCATAGTAATATATAATATCTAGACCGTTTAATCTACAGAACAAAAGGTTATATAAATTATGTTAAGATTCTACTCAATTAAAAGATGAAAAATATTTCATGACTTCTTTCTTACCACTGTAGTGATGACAAAAACTGTGAAAGATAGGGGTAATTTGCATAAAAAAAGCACTCAACTCAAGTTCATTTACAAGATATAAAATCCCTATATAAAACTGATTAACAATATCTGGACAGAGTCGACAAATTTCCCAGTTTTGTATATAGAGTGATCTCTGATGCTAGTCAATTGAGAAACAGGGTCATCTGACGTCAGAGGAAACTCTGACTAGTATATTTTATGAAGGATAACTTTATATGAGAATATGAGAACGTAACAAACTGACATCGCTGCAAAATTGAGAATCTACTCCCGGTTTTTTGGTGGGGTCCATGTTGTTCATATGTTTTTAGGTTTTAAGTGTAGTGTTTGTATTTTTTTGGTCTTGTCTTCGGTGTTCCCCGGAGTTTGTCAGTTGTTTTCGATTTTCCCCTCCTTCCAATATCCCTTTGGTATTTCTTGACTTTACTTTCAATCTGATTTAAAATAAAATAAATGGGAAAATCAGTGCGCACAATTTAAATGAGACCGAACCAACTGACTTAATCCATTAAGAATCTACAAGTGTATGACTTTCATCTGGGTATTTTCGAATCTGATTCAAATAGATAAGAAATGAAACTGACTTGAGATGAGTAACTGGGACCCAACAAACTGACTTAGTGAAATAAGAATCTTCATTTGTTTTACTGCGAGACGGATATATATATTCGAACCTGGCTAATACAAATCAGAAATGCAACTGACTTGATCAAATAAGAATCTACATGAGTATGAATGTGAGCTGAATAATTCCGAATCTGATTTCAACAAATACAAAATGAAACTGACCTGAGAAAATCAGTGGCCTCAATTTAACTGAAACAGTAACAGACTTACTTCATGAAATCAGAATGTCTTCCTGTCTGATTTCAACAAAAAAGAGGTAAAACGTATAAGTCAAGGCATCAGAAACCGGGATAGATATTTTTTTCAAACTGAGTAGACAAAGTTTTTTGAGAAACTAACATCAAATTATAAGAAGATTACTTGCAATCTGAGTTTAAAAAAGAAACGAAACTGATAGAGTGTGCACCGGTGCCAAATTGACGAAATCAAATCAAAATCATGAAAATAAATGTAGTTTTAAACTTAATACATTTATGTAGATAGTCCCAGATTCCTCCACGCTTTTCTTTTTAATGACTAGGGCTCTCATACGTCAGATTCCAGTCTACTAAACTATGAGATTTCGGAATGAATTTGCAGATATTAATTGAGGGTTTCAAATTAATTTTCTGCTGCAAAAACGTTTTGCTTCAGGCCTTTGAATAATAGTTTTAAAAATATTGCTTGTCATTTCTGGTCAGGCAAGATAAAAATAGACATCATAAAGATTTGTTAACTGTCAGTTTTTTATTAGAGGGCATTTCATCAAAATATAAACTGATTCGAAGATATATAATTAAACTAAATAAGAATTTCTTGGTTCATGATATATGTACATGTAAGAGTCGATTTCGAACAGAATATGCAAATTTCCACGTGTTTTTATAGAGTGAGCTCTGATAACCCAGCCAAATGTATTACCGGCCATTTTTGTACTTTTTATAACTTAACTTTTCAACATCTATACATTATATAAAAGTATGAAAAGTTGAGAAAGATCACTCAGTGGCGGATTTACGGAGCACAGGGAGCACGTGTCCCCCTCTCCTAAGTTAAAGTTACCAAAAAATGTTATATGTAAAATCAATAAAACACAAATCGACTTCCTTGATTATGTTTATTATTATCAAATCTTAAGAAAGTGATCATTACAAATGATCTCTTGTAGTACATGTAATTGATAATAAATGACAAACAGTTGTGAAAACTAAAACAGCGGGATAATACAGATAAGAAGAATGCGATGAAAAGGTATGAAAGTAAAATTAATTTTCCATCAACGTGCATTGAAGATTTTCACAGACGATGGCTTAAACTTTGAAAACTGGTTTCATTTTTATTTAAATATTTGAATCAGAATATGTGAAATTCATATAGGCACAATGTATAAATTAATCATACAAGTATAACTAGGTTGTTTTTTTTATTTTTAGGTTAGTGTTAGTGCAAAGGGGCATTTAAAATATTTTTTAAAAAATGTTAACTTTCATTCCTTTTTCATTTAATATTTCTTTATTTTTGTTTAATCTGTTCCGAATTATGAGACGCACAGACGGACGCACGGACTGACGCAGATCATTACTAAATTCATCCGTCGCGTTGCAGCGAGGGACAATTATTATTCGAATGTGGGGTGGATGCCACCCCCTCCCCAAATTCTAGATTCGCCCTTGTCACATCAAAATGTGAGACTACAAAATAAGAAATGAATCTTACATTAAAAAGTGAATATTATACGTTTAACTACGAAGTTACCAAGTGAAACCTTTGAATATGACATGTATGAGCTGGATATGAATCTATGACAATATTTTACGATCTAAAATCCGGGCCTCTGATAAGGCAACTCCAAGTTAATATTTTCTGTTGGTCAGATTAAGGCATTTAAACACCTGTGGGTGAAAAAAAATCTAAAACTGCACCCGTATCTTAATCGTTCGCATATCGGAATTACAAACTGTAACATACGTACATGTACGTAGTATGCATTAATAAAGTCCATTTCCGTTCTTACGCTTTTATTTCATTTAAAAATGATCATGATGATAACGATAATATTCTTTGATACCAATTTCGATGCACAAGAACGACTTTTTACGCATACAATGTCATTTTCCTTTACTATATATATATCAAAGCCAAAGTTTGATTCACTATGACTGTTTGGCTTTCTTCAACTAAAGAGTAATCAGAATTTCTTACTATGTAAGCATCGGCTTAAATTCCCCGGTAAGAAAAGTGTTGGGGGAGGGAACTTGCAGCAGTTTTGATTGTAGAGAATACCACAATACAGATTCCTATTTCCATGATCTTTTTTGTCAAGAAGTTCATATTATGTCTATTCGTAAACTTTTCCTCATTCGTGGACGATCGAGGCATATTTTATTTTTTTTTATAATTTTATATTTTCTTTATTTAATTGTTGTTGTTTTTTGTTATTGTCTTTTGTGAACAGGTTTTTTTTCGCGGCAATCAGCCAAGATACATCGTACATCAAGAAGAGGGCTTCTAGAAATACCTCGAAGCACCTTAATCTCGCTGGTTGGAAGAAAAAAATCTAAAGACATGATGGTGAGAGAAATGAAGAAAAAGGTCATAAAATGAAAATCAAAATGTAAAAAAAACCATGAATTTAAAATCTCATTATTATTAGATTCATACATAAATATTTTTTTATCGACACGTGTCAGAGTGATTAGAACACGTGACAACACAAAATGAAGTCATTTTTTCGAACCGATAAATTCAAAGATTTTGGATAGATCGAAATAGTGTTTGGACTTAAAATTCTACATATGTAAATATACCATAAATTTCTATGATTCGATTGATGCACCTTTTGTAGTGGAGGTTCTGAAGCCCATATTTGAAATCTGCACTTTGAATATTAACTGTGACCATTCCTAAATACCCCGGGGCATTACATTACATATGTTGCAATAGAACAGTTCACGATCACCGAGATTAAGTTGGACTTTGGACCCATAGTAAAATTTATAGTAAAACTGACCTTTATGACCTCTAGTTGACCAATCAAATACAAGAAAATGTCACTGAATGAAACTTCTGACCTACTCGAGGAGAGCCGGAAAATTGTCGAAAATAAAGGTATGGACCCGAACACTGTTTTGAATATGATATTACAAATTGTGACCAACACTGACAAAAAGATTGCGGACATGGAGAGTAGAATGATGAAAAGCGTAAATGAGATCAAAAATGATATATACTAGTTGTCTTCTGTAGAGTAAGAACTATAGAGGGTCAAACATCGGACCTGACGAAGAGGGTCGCTGAATGCGAAACGAGCTGCCAGGGTGTGAGCAACCTTTTTGACCAGGTTGATAAACAGGTTAAAAACAACACACGGAACCTTATCGTCCAAGAGGGGCACATTAAAATCAATAGCAGTCGAGCACAGACGGACATAGAAAAACTTTCAAAACGTATAGAAAAACAGACACAACAACCAAAGTATGTGGAACGAATAGATAACGACATAAACACAAACTCTCTGAAAAAGCTTGAGGAATCCGTCATAGATCTACAATGCCGTTCTATGAAAAACAATCTCATCTTTACAAACTTGTTAGAGCAACCCACAGAAGACGTTGAATTGAAGCTGCACACCTTCTTATATGAGCAGCTAGGAATTGAACACCAACTTGAATTTGGGAACGTCCACAGGTTCGGCAAAAGAAATTCGAGCCACCCACGACCAATAGTGGCTCGCTTTCTTTATCATAAAGATCTTCGTCACGTTTTAGAGAGGGCTACTTGGTTAAAGAACACCCCATTCGGCATACATGAACAATTCCCGAAGTGTATTGAAGATAGCAGAAAGAAACTGTACCCTATAATGAAGGAAGCGCGAAATCGAGGAAAGAACACTGTTTTGGTTAGAGACAAGCTCTTCATAAATGGAAACCAGTATATCGCCCAAAACGATGTCCAAGAAGATAAACGCTTTGGATACCGGGATTCGTTAATAAGAACACCGAAACAGCATGAACGGCCTTTCAAAAGACAACACCTGTCAGACTCTTCGCCGCACGGATCAGCAGTGCAAGGAAGCCCACGCTAGGACAGCCACGGGGCTCCAGTATTAGAAAAAGATATTTTGAATTGTATTTCTAGTAGTACTGAAGATTGTGATAATTTTTGTTATGTAGATAATGTAAATAATAAATGTACCGAGTGTAATTGTAGCTCACAGTTAACTAAACACGAACATTTTCAGGTCATTGAAAATGAACTGTTATATTTCGATCTTGTCTTTAAACATTATAACCACTATATTAACAGTTATGATCAGAACGAGTCATTGAAACTTAATCTCCGTGAAATTATTGATCCGCAATTACACTCATCTAAAGATAATATAACTGAAGGGCATTTTGAGCATTTAAATATAAATGACGCAGAAAATTTAAATGAAAGTCAAACCTCGTTTATTTCAGATTCTCTAGATGAAAAAGAATCAGAATGTCCAGAAAAATATTTACGTGTGTTATGTTTAAATTGTTGTGGGATCAAAACTAGATTACAATACCCAGAATTCCAAAATCTTCTTAATAGTTACGACATCGTCTGTTTTGTTGAAACGAAAACGGACGATATTGACATAAAAGAGTTTCCGGGTTTTAAATTTGTAATGAAAAACAGGGCGAAAATTGCTAAGAAACGTTCTGGTGGTATTTTAATTGGATACAGAGAGTCTTTAGAAAATGATATCCAAATAATGGACACGGAAAGCAAATTTGTTCTATGGTTTAAATGTAGTCAGAAACTTTTTCAAACTGACCAACCTGTATTCTTTGGCGTGGTTTATATCCCACCAGAACATACTAGATACTCTTCTGAAGATGCATTTAATGAACTGGAACAAGAATTTCTATCTTTTTCGGCTAGATATAAGTATATATGTCTTCTTGGGGATTTTAATGCTAGAACATCAACTGATTCTGATTTTATTGATATCATTGAAAATAGGCACAACGAAGAAGATATCTCGAATTATGTTCAAAATTTTACCCATTATTTAAATGATTTAAAAATGCCACTTCTCAGATATAGCATGGACAAACAAAAAAATAAATATGGTACTCTATTATTGAACTTTTGCAAGGGTAACAACATGTTCATTGTTAACGGTAGATTTGGTAAAGATCAAATGATAGGAAAACTCACATGTAAAACGCTAGTGTTGTTGACTATTGTATTAGTAGCCCTGATCTTCTAAATAAGTTTACAGACTTCAATATTATGGAAACAACTAAACTTTACTCAGACGTCCACACGCCCCTACATATAATATTCACTTCTGATAATAAAAGGGTCGAAAATCAATCCCAATCCGGTAATACCGGAAGTGGTCGTAGATCAAACATCAAACCATGGCATATTGGAAAACAAAAAGATTTTGAGGAAAATATTGATTTACAAAAGACAAATACTCTTGCTCAAAAGCTCGATAATTTGCGCGAGAGAATAGATGATATTGATACAAATGTCATTGACGCTCTAGTAGATGAACTTGGTAACATTTTTATAAATTCGGCAAAGAAATCTTTCGGTACCTTTTCAAATCACAAAAATGTAAATAACAATGATGACTCGAAACAAGTAAACGAGAGTGGAAAAAATCTAAAACCATGGTTCGATGGTGAAAGTAAAAAAGCTCGTCAAAATTTCCGAAAGGCTAAAAAAAGGTACAAAAATCACAACAATATTCAAAATTATGAAAATATGAGAAGTGAAGAAAAGAAGTATAAGAACTTAATGGATACTAAGTACAAAGATTACTGCAAGCAACTATCTGATGATTTAAAATATTCGTACAAGTATAACCCCAAACATTTTTGGAAAATTCTGAATGGTAACAAAAGCAAGAAACAGCCAGATATTGAACTTAACGTATTACATGACTTTTTCAAAAACTTAAATTCCCAGGATACTGACGACCAACAGTCAACAACACTCGAACTGAATCTACAGGATAATATCAATGAACATATTAATAGATATATATCTCCAGATGAAATTCTCCATTGTATAAAAAACCTAAAGAATGATAAGGCATGTAGTGAAGATAATATTATAAATGAGTATATAAAAAGCACAAAAGACCGTCTCATCCATATCTATGAGAGGCTTTTCAATATTATTTTTGACACTGGTATACTACCTAAAAGTTGGCTATCTGGGGTCATTAAACCAATATATAAAAATAAAGGAAACAGTAAGGATCCTAAAAACTATAGACCGATTACTATAGTGAGTTGTTTAGGAAAATTATTTACTGCGGTTTTAAATGCTCGACTAAATGAATACTCAGAAGATTTTGCAATTATCAAAGAAAATCAAAGTGGCTTTCGACAAACCTATTCAACAATTGATAACATATTTTCTATTTTCTTACTTTTCGAAATTTTAAAGTCAAAAAAGAAAAAACTTTACTGTGCCTTTATTGACTTTGAAGAGGCGTTTGATAAAGTATGGAGAGATGGTCTTTTTTATAAGCTGTTATTGAATAACATAAATGGCAAAATGTATATTGTAGTTCATACCATGTATTCTGATATAAAATCTTGTATATCTTATAATGGCAATGTATCAGATTATTTCAATTGCGAGACGGGAGTAAGACAAGGTGAAAATTTGTATCCTTTTCTTTTTTCGCTATTCCTAAATGATTTAGAAGAGTTTCTACACAGTAAAATTATTACAGGCCTAACCAACATATCAAACCTTTTGGAAACTGAACTCGAAATCTATTTGAAACTATTTATTTTATTGTATGCTGATGACACTGCTCTTCTAGCAGAGTCGCCTGAAGATCTTCAAACACAACTAAACGCATTCAGTGATTATTGTGATACATGGAAAATGAAGGTAAATGTCGATAAAACCAAAATAATGGTATTTGGATATGGGAGACGATGTCAAAATTTGAAATTTGAATACAAAAACTCTGATATTGAAATAGTCAACGAACTCAATTACTTGGGAGTAATTTTTACAAAAACGGGAAATTTTAACCTGACGAAAAAGCGCCTAGCAGATAAAGCACTTAAAGCCATGTACGAAGTTCTGAAATTTGGAAGAACCTATAAATTAACCATCAAAATTCAGCTCGATCTGTTTGATAAACTGGTCAAGCCAATACTCCTGTATGGATGCGAAATATGGGGATTCGGTAAAAACGATATACTGGAACGTATCCATCTCAAATTTTGTAAACTACTCCTGAATCTAAAGTCATCAACCCCAAACAACATGGTTTACGGTGAGCTCGGCATGTATCCAATTGATATTGATGTTAAAGTTCGGGCTATTTCATATTGGGCCCGACTTTTAAATGGAAAGGAGTCTAAACTGTCATTCATATTATACAAACTATCTCGAAAACTAAATGATAGAGGTCTATTACTCAAATGGACTCAGTTTATAAAAACAACGTTTGAAGAATGCGGTTTAACATATATTTGGGATACCGAAAACATACTAAGTAAAGAATGGGTTAAAGCTGTTGTCAAACAGAGATTGCTTGATCAGTTTATCCAAAAATGGCAAACATCTTTAAATGAATCATCAAAGGCAGTGAATTATAGAATCTTCAAGGACAAATTAGAATTCGAAGACTATTTCAATAAACTAAAAATACAAGATGCGATTAAATTATGCAGATTTAGAACAGCAAATCACTATCTCCCGATTGAAACTGGTAGATGGAGAAACATCGATAGGTCAAATAGATATTGTACCCTCTGTAACTGTCAAAAACTTGGCGATGAATTTCATTATATACTAGAATGTGATTTTTTGGCTGATAGAAGAAAACAATACTTTCCCAGATATTTCATAAATAGAGCAAACACATATAAGTTCTCAGAACTTATGTCCACCAAGAAACAATCACTATTATACAAGCTGTGCAATTTCATTAAGGTAATTAACAAAACTGTCGGACCCCCTGGCTAATTTACTTGTCTTACCGCCTGTCGTGCTTGTTTGTGTGTTTGTGTGTGTGTGTGGGTATGTGTGTGGGTATGTGTGTGTGTTTTGCCTTGTATTGTGACTTTTGTTTTGTAAATATTGTACATAGTCTGTTGTTAACCTTCTCTGTACCAATATTATTGGCTTTATGAGAATAAAGATATACTAAGAGTGATCAATAAGTCCCGTGTTAATTACCTTATCACATGTTTATTGTGTTTAATCATCCAGAACAAATTCTGAACTGACAATCTGGTATAAACGGCACGGGATAGCTAGTTAGGATGATATCAAGATTTTATGTATTTTATCTAAAATTATGTAGTACTAGTAATCTTTATTGAAGAAAACCAGACGGATAAAGAATTATATATATTTTTAAATATGAATTAAAATGTAGTAAATGTAAATTTTATTTGTAACTCCGTTATTATGTAATTTTCGTTTATCTCCATTTCATTACATTTCCTTTATTCATTTGTTTTTTTTTTTTTCTTTTTTTTTTTTTTTTTTTTCATTTTTATTTTATGTAAGTTTTTTATGGGAAGGGGAGGGGGGTGGGTAAATTCCTCCGAGATAAATTGGTTTAAATTTCCGCAATTTTTTTGTGACATAACAGTTTTACTTTTCCGTAGAAAAGAATATGTCGTGTCTGCAAAAAATACATACTACTTTTGCTGCAATTTACCCGGTCATCAAAAGTAAGAAAAAAATTAATAAAAAAATATGGGTGCGCTACTTCCCAATTTTATTCCTGTCACCCTAATATCTTTGCTCTAATGAGTATTTTACAAAAAAAAAATAAATGAAAACATTATCAAAATCCGATTTGCCAAAGTTTCACCGTTTCACAAACTTAACAAACAGACTATTTTAAAGTTGTTCGGTGACATTCGGATTTATATTTCAAGCTGCATAAGAAGCTTTGTTCAATGCTCATCAAGCAACTTTTGAATAATTTAAAGAATCTGGACTTTGTGGATTGTTTTATTGTGGAGTATCCGAAAATGCTTTATTTCCACTATCCAGTATATGATTCATGTTAAACTTTTAACTGTATGTTTGAGGAAAAACGGACATGGAGTGCCGTTATAAATCACAAGTATATACTCAAACAAAGTACAAATGGTCTCCACACCATACCCTGACTGATGGCCCCAGAGTAATTCATGAGTAGTTATGTCCAGCGGTACAATATCATGTCAGAATACCAACAAATAAATAAACAAAAAGGTAATTGAGATTCCCAACTTGGGACACGAGCATAAAATGGTTAAGCAGTTAAATCGAAGAGCCGCCCCCTTTTGTTGTAAATATGGTCAAGGAAACTGAAAGAAAAGTATCATAACACACTATAAAAGTCGATCCGACATGCTTCTATCTCCAATGGTGACACCAAATTATGAAAGTATTTGTTAAACCATTTTTATTGTAGGATATCGATAGTGAAAAACTTTTCAAACCTGAATGTAAAGCTTTATTATAATTTTAATTTAATGCACCAAGGATAATAGAAACCTTCAAAAGAAATTATACAGATTACTTAAAGCTCCGTGAAGCTTTCAAAATTTGTTAAATTATAGTCACAGTATTGAAGGCGAGATGTTCTATTCTTTCAATGTTTATATTAAATGTAACAATTTATTGATTACATATATGTATATAGATGGTCCTTTGTTTGTAGAATTTGGATCAATGTTAGATTAATTTATTGTGTGTGTTTTATTAATTTATTTATATTTTAATTGAGGGCCTAAGGGAAGATTAGTATTTTAATACTAAATGTGTTACCCTCTTTAAATAAAGACATTACTTACTTACTTACTTCACTTTTCTTCATACGCTTTTCTTTGAGTAGGCAGTGAATTTATTGACTGGGTAGCACAACATGGCTAGTCTCTTGGGATCTTCAGTGAAAGGTCTGAACAAAACTTTGCTATGAAGCCATCCATTCTAGAATAATGTACAGAATGTTTAAAAACCTGGCTTGTTCTTTTGGAAACCTCCCAAAAAGAAACAGACTTAACCACCATAGAATTAAAATCCAAATACAACACGATAAGGCATGTTAGGTTAGGGGCCGGTCAATATTTATAGGAGCGGGGGGAGGCTTGATAATTATTGAGGGTAAAAATGTGTGTCAAAATTTAGAAATAAAATTTTCTATCGGCAATTTTTTTTAGGAGGATAAAAAATTCTGAGAAGTACAGTCACTTTATCTGTCTGTACTGATGGTATTAATTTCCCACATATCAAGGGTAATTAACATGTTTTGCTTGTGACATTCAACACAGCTGGTCATAAGTAGTGGTCTTATCTGCATCTGTGTATGTACAAACTTTATTATCTTTTACTGTGCTTATCATTGTACCACATTAGATTTATACACATTGTTTCTGGGAAATCGATAAAAACATGGATTTTTTAAAAGTAAAACAATTGCAGTATTTTCTAAAAGCTAGAAGGGTCATACAATAATCAAACAGGGGAAATTAAAAATTTGACCAATGACGAAAAATCGGGGGAAAAATAGCTTTATTACCTTCTGTTTCAATGTTTTAAATGCTGGAATATTGATACAAATTATAAGATGGCAACTATTAATTCCTTTATCTGCCATAATATGTATATGTCACCTCTCTCTCTCTCTCTCTCTCTCTCTCTCTCGTGTCTACAAATTTGATTTGCCTGGTCTAAAGTTTTGGAATAGCCCCAATTGCAATTATATCTTTTACTAAAATTATATTCTGGAAAATAATTGATAGGCATTGTGTTATATCCAAATGTTGATTTATCAATACAAACTTGTTATAGTAAACGTTTGTACTGATAAATCAAAATTTTAAATATAACAATTATAAGATGACAACTATTAATTCCTCTATGTGCCATAATATGCCTCCACTAATTGTTTTTATTTTATACAATAGTAATTAATCAACACATACCCAGTCACTTCGGGGCCTCGGTGGCCGAGTGGTCTAGGTAGTTCGTCACGACTACTAATGATCACTAGCCTGTCAAAGCTGAGGTTGTGAGTTCGAATCTCACCTGTGGGGGGGGGGGTGTTCGACAAGGATTGCCAATTTTCCTACTGATGGTCGGTGGTTCTCTCGGGTATTCCGGCTTCCTCCACCAATAAAAGCTGGCCGCCGCGAAATATCCAAATTCGCAGAAAACGGCGAAAAACCCCAACTAAACAAACAAACAAACACAGTCACTTCTAAATAATCATACCAACCAGCCTTATCAGAAAGGTCATGACCTCGTATTTAGCAAGATATGATAACAAGTAATAGCCTTTCTCCCTTTCTTGGCGCATTGGCAAATAAATAAAAGTATTATACACACCACCCTCTTTCGGGTTTAAATTATTACTTTTTCGAGTCAACTTGTATATTTTCATGACATAATATCCTGCAAAGTGATTTTAATCAGTAAATTCCAGTATAAATTCTTGCTTGTTATAGTCACTGTAACAGTTGTTTTAAACTACAAAATTAATTGGTCATCGCAAGGTTTAAAATTTTACCAATTTGTTTATGCCACGCACTGAATTGACCATGTTTTTAATTGCAAAATTTCCAATAATATGTTAAAATGTGTGAATCATCCGTAAAAATTGAGACCTGCTGGATTGATAATAAATTGTGTAAGAGAAAGAAATTGAATAAATTCATCTGACATCTCTCCTTTTCGAATCATCTGATCGATAGACTGACCTTTTTCTTTTAAAGTTCTGTCGTATAGAACTGGCTTTTGTTCATCTTGGTTTCAAACATTTTCCAATGCACAAATCAGTTTCCATGGATCAGGATATTTTGCTATTTTAATACTTGGTGGAGAAAGGGAATAGTTATATATATTATATCTGCGATTACAAGTTTCAAGGTGAATAACATCAATTCGGCTTTATGGAGAAAATAGAGAAGTAGGGCCACTTTCCCCAGTATTTGTTTCAATCTTAAACATTGATTTTTAATCTGAAATATTTTTCTACTTTTTATCTTAATCGGTTGTAAGCAATGCACCTTATGAGAAAAAAATTCTACCCGCAAAGGTCGTGTGTATATATGGGCGATTTGGGTAAATTTGTATCATTTTTTGAATATAGCCAAGAAGAATTTCAGACGCAAAATCATTCTATTGTCATATAAAAAGAGATTCATAAACTCCTTTACACCAAAAACAAGTTTTGGTTCTGAGTGTCCTTCACGTGGAAAAATTGTATTCAAGAAGTTAATTTGGCAAATTTGTGTTAAAAATGTCTCCCATGTTTAGGTAAGAAGATTTTTTTTAGTAACTTATATGTTAGTTATTAGACGGCTTATTGAAAATATACTTTTAAACGTAATCAGCAATATGAGATTTCATTAACGGTTTAATAAATTTTTAGCATGATATTAATAATAATAAACTGACCTAAATTTTGACAGCATATGAAATATTAACAAATACATAAAATGTTTATTATATAATAGTTTAATATGATTTGAGCTATTTATTTTAAAATGTAAAAATTTTTTGATACATTTTGTAGACTCTGGACTAAATAAGTCACAGGTACATGCACTAAAGATGAAAATTTTCAAATATTAATATTCCCAAATATACTTCAATACATGTTTTATCCCTTTTAAAATGCCTCATAATTTTTTACCCCCAAAAGATACATTGTGCGTCTGGAGTTTTATCCCAAAGATCTCCAAAATTAGTAAATTTGTAAGCCCTCCAAAGAAGAAGTAAAGTGTTCCCTAGTCCTAGTCTACGTACTGGCAAATCTCCATTGTAATCACGCTGGTATTCCATATATTTCTTTTGTCGTCACAGTTTATGCCGTTCAGATTACGATAAATATTTAAAACCAAATTTTGTAAAGGCAGATTACATGTCTTACGTATTTTATATTGTTGAAAAAAAATATTTGCAGCCAAATTTTCCTTTATTTTGAATAATCTTATGCAACTATCAATTGTACATCTGATCTTTCAAAGGGTGAGTTCCCCCGTCAAATCAACTGGGGCATCTTGAAGGTAACAGACGTTTTAAATAATTATAAAATTGGTAGTAATGTCGACTAATGTCACCAAAGATTGCAGTATAAAGATAATAACAGTGCACTGACTAGACATAAAATTCGATATACGAATTGTATGAACACAATCGTGTAAAATTTGGATTTCTGTCAAATTTGAATATTTTGACCTGTTCAGATGGTGATCGATCCATGTATCTATGGGATTTGTGTAATCTCTAAAAATCTGTTCCCCTCTAATGGATCATACGGTAACAATAAAGGTAGACACTGATGAGTAACAATTATCATTCATTAAATGCATTAATTTCATGAGTGTCGTGGTAAATATTAGGTAAATCTATATATACTAAAGAGATAACTTTACGATAGCCTATTGTTACAAATTTATCTTATTTTATAAGTTTTAAACACTACCACATATTAAATGTGCCTATACGCCTAAACCTAAAGTATGAATAAGCCAAGATACAAAGTTTTAATATAAATCAAATATTCACAGAGAATATAAAAGAGGGTAATTGGATATTTTGTTCAAAATGAATGCCCCCTTTTGTATGAATGAAGTTTTATTATTTAATTGAAGGCACCCACTATTTATTTTAGAGTTATCCCTATTTATTTTAGAGTTAAGTCAAATGCTAAACATTTTTTAACTTAAGTTTTTTTTAATGCATGACTTAAATGGAGCGGGCAGGGTTTCAATAAAGTAAGATTTTGCTAAGCAAATTCTTAACTTGACTCGTTTTATGCATACCACTCAGGTAATGTTGGCGGAGTTTACTTAACTAAGTGATTTCTTAGTAAAACCACACCCTTTACTTATATTTTGCCATACTCATACTACCAAGTAATAATAGGGAGTACACACCCCCTTTCCAACCGGGGCCAGTTACGTACTCGATAAATTATGCGACACGTTAACTTACTGCATTACTGCATCCGTGAATAAAATCTTTAAATGAAAGCAAATTTTGACACGCAATAAGGAAGTTTTCTAGATGTATATTTTAAAGTAGCAGTCATTATTAACCAGGTGAAATATTTTGTAAATCCATGAGAAAGAGCAAAACTAGGCCTTCATCCTAACTTGCCTACGAAGCTAATTTTTACGCTGATCCCTGCATTAAGATATTTTTACCCCCTCCAATGCATATCTGCAAAGAAACTCTGAGGAAATATTACTTCATTTACCATAAAAAAGTATTTAAAGCATACATTTACATGTATACAAAACTTCCAAATGCAACAAAATAAAAGCAAGCCAAAAAAAGTACACATATATCTGATTAATAGCTTATTGTTTTTTCGTTTAGTTGGGATTTTACGCCGTTTTCAGCACATTTGGCTATTTCGCGGCGGCCAGTATTTATGGGTGGAGGAAGCCTGAGTACCCGGAGGAGACCACCGACCTCTGGTAGAAAAATTGGCAATCCATGTCAATTGAGATCGGAGTCGAACACACCCCGCCACATGTGAGATTCGAACTCACAACCTCAGTGTTGACAGGCTAATGATTA
The DNA here is from genome assembly GCA_028015205.1 of Mytilisepta virgata. Lineage (NCBI taxonomy): Eukaryota > Metazoa > Mollusca > Bivalvia > Mytilida > Mytilidae > Mytilisepta > Mytilisepta virgata. The sequence goes on from CM051510.1 coordinate 7,992,753, forward strand.
TTAGTGGTCATGACGAACTACCTAGACCACTCGGCCACCGAGGCTACCGAGGCAGCGAGCCCCCCCCCCCCCCCCCCCCCCCCACCCCCCCCACTTGATTAATAGAGAATATTAGATAAAATAACTCGATCGAAAAATTTTAAAAAAGCAGAATGGAGTACAAAATGTTATATGAATTGACCTTTTAAATTAATGAATTTATGATAGTTTACACTTTAATATATAGAACAAAATGCCTACAATTGCGTTTACCGTTTCCCTTACAGGATCGATTTCCTCCCCCTCAAAATGTGACCTTGTTGCGGGTTGTAGTTTTTAAAAATGACAAAAAAGATAAATAATAAGATGAAAACCAGTTTGTCTTGGAAATTTTCAAAGTGAAAACAAAAATGTATTGTGTCATTACTAAATTAAACAAAATGATGAAATGACATGTAATGAAAAATATTTGAGCATTTAAAAAAATAATAATAAAATCGTACAAACAGTATAAAAATAAGAATATTGTGAAATGGATAGAATTTTTTTTTTCTTTTTCTAAGAATTTAGAATTTTTATAATCTTCGAAAATAGATTTAAGCTTATGTAACTAAAAATAAAATATGACAAAGGAGCTTTTTAATTTTTTTTTGTACAAAGAAATACAACCTTCAAAGATATTTTTGCCCAATTTTCAGAAAAAAATTAGGTTTCAGTAATTGTTTTGGAATTTTTGGGTTGTCAAACCAAATAAATTTCCAGGCTTTGTCGAGGTCGACGATCAACTTACGGTCGTCTTTAGAAAAAATGTATAAGGAAGACGGAGTTATCCTCCTTCTTTCCGATTTTCCTGTTAAGCTACTTGCATACGTCAGAATGCAATTAAATGTACACGACAGTTACCATCTCCAGACGCCGTGAACCCTCTCTTATAGGTCGTGAATCTACACCAAAATTTTCTGATTAACGCAAAAAATGTGTAAAGATTGCGTAAAAATTATGAGATAGATTGAAAAAAACCGATTTAAGACAGTGCAAAGAATTAAAGTCAGACTAAAAAATGTTGATTTTTCGTCAAAAACATGGAATAAAATCTATAAACCACTCACTCATGGTGGAAGTCCAAGAGTTTGTAATAGCGCAAGTGACCTCCGAAGTCTTGACTATCAATATTTCTTATTGGAGGCAATAGTAACGCGACAATTTTGAAATATCTTTCAATCGACGAAAATCGACGAATTATTTTCTGACGTATATACGTAGGTGAGTTCTGATTTTTTTGCACCAGAACAATTCTGACTCAAACAAGTCGATCCCCTGACTGTATATGATACAAATATTGTATATTTTAAAAAAAACATTGGAAATTTTGTTTGCAATTTCCCAGATTTTTATATGAAGCGCGGTCTTATGTTTAACGTCTAAGCTTTTCTTTCTATTTCCATAAGTGCAGGATTAGCCATAGGATTATAAAATAGCAATGTGTTCTGTGTGTCAGAACATTTTGTACATGAAAGTTTTTTTATCATATCGTGCAGCGACGGCAGCTTTATAATGCCTTTAGATCCAAAGAAGTAAACTGCTATGATCGTGTTTGTCTTAGCTGTATCTCCTGTTGTAGGACTCTTGGGAGGTGTTTGATTTAAAACGGCCAATTTGGTGTGTATTTATTTGAAGCTCTCACATGCTGAAAATATATACCATGTGATTTTGCACTGACGTAACAATAATTTTACATCTACGAAATCGGCATTGTTTGATTTTCTAGGTACAAAGTAAGAATGAAATGTTTCACAAAGTGAAAGTAATGATTTGCCATTGGGCAATCCCATTTATCCCCAAATAGAAACTTAAAATACACATGAGATTCCAACTATCTTAACCAATTTCTATCCACTAAGACATCCAAATTAAGACATCCAAATTGAAACAGTGAATTGTCGAATAGTTGCAAAGAAAGGTAAGGAATGACTATCGCTTGACCAAACGCGGAGATAAATATACAAATGTAGGTAATTATCAGTACAAAATAGTTACTTATTTACTCGTATTCCACAATAAAGGGAAATCTAACGTTTTAGCAGATCAACAGAATGGTCCAAGAACAAGCATGTTATTCACAACTTTGGAGATATCCTTTGGTAGATTTGTTTGCGTCAGACAGAAATTATTTGCTATTGGAGGTTATTGTTACAAATTATTAATTTTAAATAGACATACCTTCAAACAAGTTTGTATTTTTCCTTGTCAATTTAAATGTTCACCAGTAACCAAAACCCAGATAATTTATAACCAAACAGATAATAGTCTTGATAATAAATAACCTTGAGAACATTTAAATTATTCTATTTATAAAACTACTCATGGGTGTTTTAGAAAAGTAGAATTAATGTTTAAACGAACAACAAAAAATATGAACTAGAAAAATAGTTCAGTCGGAAACGACAACTATATCCCCGCACTCCCCACATATGGTAGCCCTGGTATTTGAAAACCACAATGACCCATTTAAGTATCAAACTTCAATTTGTTCTTTGACCCCTCCTTCCCTCACTACTTTTCTTCAGAATAGGTCTGTCATTTTTGTGTACATTACTTTCCTTCAATATTTGGGCTCTTTAGAACTGACAAGGTTGAAAAACCTTTGTGAAAACAAATATTGTCGAATTTGAAGAATTTGATGATCTTTAATTCCATAATGTATCATGAATGAGATAAACACTGAAAAATAGGAAGCAGGTTTTTAAAAGATATGTAACCTTGAATTTTAATATCAACCCACAAAATATGAACTGAGTAAAACTTATTCACAATCACTACCAAATGTCTTTAAAGTGAGTACAGGTCCTGGGATTTGATATATAAAGAGTTGATTGCATGAATTGATCTCACTTAATGCTGAAGAATTTAAGAGAAAAGTACACTGAGAAACATATATTTAAATTTCATCTCTTGAGGAAAGTAAATACATGTATTTGATTTAATTTATACAATATATTATGATAGTTATTTGCTGTATGAAGAATCTTTAACTGTTGGTAAGATTTTTTATATGCCATGTTTATCTAAACGTTTTGATATCCTGTATTTTAATGAAAGAACCTTTTGAGGCCAAGATCACAAAACCTGTGATCTAACATAAATTTGATCAGCATACAGTGACATGCTATGGTTTATATTTTAACTTTTTCGTTGAAATGAGATACAGAAATTTGATATTTTAAAAGTATTCTGAACAAATATGTTATCTGTGTAATATACTTTACAAAATAAAAAATTTTCAGGTACAATTTAAAACAAACGAGAGGTCCCCGTTAGACTATATCACTTACTTGTGTATTTAAAATAAAATAAAATAAAATAGTGTCCTCCATGAAATAGATAACTATGAAATTCTGTCCTCCTGGAGAAAATTTTATAGGACAATATTTTGCTTTACACCCAAACAATGAACATTGATACCTTATCTAATTCCATCTGGCACACAATTTTAATTATATTATATAAAATGTTATACCCATATTTGAAAATCAGTGTATTGCTTGCAATTCATATATTTCATTGAACATCACTGGCTTCTGAGCGGTCATAATTTCTGACTCAGTTCCATATAGTGCAAATCCAGCTGAAAGTATGGTCAATGATGGGTAGGCAAGTGTGTCAGTTCTCAAAATCGTTGATTTCTGACTAAAAATTAACGTTTTGACCAAAATTCTGTGACCGACTGACACACTTGCCTACCCATCATTGACCATACTTTCGGTTGGATTTGCACTATATGGAACTGAGTCAGAAATTATGGACGCTCAGAAGCCTGTGATGTTCAATGAAATATATGAATTGCAAGCAATACACTGATTTTCAAATATGGGTATAACAATTTTCGCAAACAGCAGAGGAAAGGGAATTAATCTTGAAGGGTCAAATATCGAATTTATACTTAATACAACACGTATACACATGAAACTGTAACGCCGTGACGTTTTCGTCTTCTGTTTCTTTAACTGCACTTGTTCATGGTTTAAACTATTAGTAAGGAGCATGAGAATTTAACACTCTATTTTATTAAAACATTTAAAAAAAATTACTCACTACCCACAAAAAAACCCGACAAAATCGATAACAGTAACGGTCAACAATGACAGACATGTAAAAATCAATCAATGCCATCCGGCTGTCTGAACCCCGGAAAAAATATAACAAAAGAGGACAAAACAAAACATAATTAAATATAGTCTGACTTGATCATTGTTTGTACAGACACTGAACAGTGGTGAGATTACCCTGGTCTTATGGGTCTAAATGATATTAGGTACAACTGCACTTGTATTGCGTATTGTTTTATACGATTTATACCATTACGATAATGAATAGAGCAGATATAGACATGGGTTATTTTTTCAAATTATAAAATTATGTGTAGCAGAGGCAAAATAATTTTATGGTATATACGGAGTAAAATAATGCAATTGTAAGGATGTAAATTTAGTAAGTGGTTACCAGCAAAAGATTACACAAAGTTGGACTATAAAAAAAACAACAACAAAAACCAGTTATTTGTTTAGTTAAAAATTGTTAATGAGAAACAAGAGTCCATTCACATAATGTAGTTGATACGACTGTACGATTTACCCAATTTCTGTAAAAAAATTTGCCATTTTCCCAAAATTCCTGAACTTTTTTTCCCTATTTCCTCAATTCCATAAATGTTTTCCTCAATTTTCCTAATACCCGCCTAAAACCCTCTTTTTTCCAATTCCCAATAGCGTGGGATCCTCCTCCCGCATCACTGTTATATGACCGGAATATTGCCAATGAAAAATGGAAGTATTTAGTACGGTTCTATATATTTAATTAATTATAAAGATGCACATATTACAATGAGTTGCTACTAACGAGTAATAATAATTATGTGAATATTCAGATGAGCATTAATAATACCATTTCTAATTTTTTTAAGTTAACAATTTCTATAATTTGCTTACAGGTTGTTTATAATTCAAAGCTAATCAATGATATGTATTGGTTCCGTCTATGACCATGGGTGTTTATCGGACATTTTGTAAGATAAAGCCTTCCCTTTGACGTTTAATGCAAATGATTTTATTTTCTGCACGCTGTGTATGTGCCTTTCAGATCTATGGAGATATACATAGCATGCGATTTATGATCCGTTGTTTATTAGGTGGTCTAAAAATTTAAATATTTTAAGCCGAAATGGATTTATATATTTCTAGTACATGTATATGTATTTAGCTACCGATAAATAAATGGAATTGTAGTAGTGAAAACAAAGATGAGGAAGATTTACCACAGATACTACTCTCAATAGTGGCAAGGCATACTACGATTTGTGACTTCCACCGGATTGACTTTGTTGAACTTCACGACGGGTGCCGTATACGGAGCAGGAACTGCTTACCCTTCCGGAGCACCTGGGTTCACTCCTGGTTTTTATAGGAGTTCGTGTTGTTCATTGTTTTCAGTTTTCTGTGTTTATTTGTTGTGCTTGTGGTTGTTCGTTTGTCTTCCCGGGTTTGTCTGTCCAATGGATTACGTTTTTTTTTATTGCTCCTTAGGTATATTAGTCCTTTTTTTTTTTTTGATGACAATTTTATTGGTAAAAATTTAACTCAAAATAGAAGTATTCGTTTGACTGTTAAATAAATTTTTATGTGCATTGACCCACAAATATATAAATATAATGTTTTAAAATTTCAAATCGTTGGATTAAATCCAAGAGAAAATTTACACTGGAATGAAACGAAAGTTGTTAGAATTGCTGCTACTTATGCGTAGTTGTGATTCCATAAAATGTTTCTTATCAGAACGATTTTTCCCATTTCCATGGCAAAACATGCTGACAGTATCTTTATAAACGCGAAATCTCCTAGTTTACACTTGAGTGAACAACCTGACGCAGTTAAAAAATCTACCAACGAACCATTGCTAATGACTAAACAGTGTTATTTCTTTAGGTTAACACATAAGTTCTGTTAAATCATATACTGATTATTAAAGAATAAATGTCAGAATGTCCGCTAGACTTTTTTATTGCTAGGGAATGTCATTCATATCATAGTTTTCAAAACATCTGTAGACATGTTAGACTAATTTGTAAAATCAGACAAATTCTATGGAAAACAGAAGTACAGGCTATTCATTCAAGGGTTAATTAATAAGATTTGACACATTCTATCACCAATGAATATATGCTATAAAATGTGTAAATAAAGAATCACAAGTATTATATTAAAACATACCGTAATCAATGTAACTTCCACATTCCAGTCAGTTTAGCTCTTAGTCGTTATTTCACACCAACTGTTTACCCTGTACAGTCATCTCTGACGTGCGCAGAAACAAGAATGGTTGTTTTATATGTACAGATCGTTGTATAGATGTAGGTATACAATTACATAATAGTCATTTAGAATATTTGGTACATTTAAAGTTTTCCTATTATTCTAATTTATAAATAAATGACACTGAATTAATACATGTTATATTTAGAATGTTTCTGAGTACTACAATTACCAAGTAACTGTAATCAAGAGACGGATATAAAACGTAGATGTGAAGGACAAAAACAAACAAGCAACAAAAATAATATGAAATATATTATGAACAACTTGGACTCCAAAACGCAGGGTTGAATCAGGTTGTGTGGATGGTTCAATGTCTCTTAAACTAAAACCACAATTCTGCTCATGGGTATACCTGGTTTAAAAGGATGCCACCCGTCTAACCCTTAAAAAACCGAACTGTGAATTTAAATTGTCATTTTAACAATCGTTCTATAAACAATGACATAAAGCAAAACACGATCACAAGAATGGCACTATTTTTTTTTTTTATCTTTCTTGTTGAAAAACTCTTGAAGAATGTCTGACTCGTATGAGTTATGAAACAGATAAGGGGAAAGAACAAATTTTGTTATTATTATACACGTTGTCTGTGCAAAAATCTATCACCCAAACTGTTCAAGTACAATGTTGATAAAAAAATAATCTAACATTTTAAATGATCTCGTTTTCGGTGTACTCACTGCTATAGATTGTGTGTTGTTGGACAAAGCAAGGTTTATCTCTACGAACAACGAGAAACATATCTTTATTTTACATTTTCTTTATGAAAATATTTTAGTTTTTCATGTGGCATGAAAGAATATATCATGAAGTTGTTGAAAGCTTAAGTGAATTGTATGGCAAATACCGGTGTGTCACTCTCCAAGCCAAACAAAAAAAAAAAAAAAAACAAAAACAAAAACAAAAACAAAACAAAACAAAAAAAGAAAAAAAAAACAAGATAACATCTGTCGTGCTCGCCCGTTATCAAAGGGTAATTAGTTGAATAAATTGTACATCTCATGTTTGTATTAGAAAACTTAAGTCAAGTTTCGATTCTTTACGGATTTGAAATCTCACCTGTCAACTACACGGAATTTTATTTATCGACCACAAAATATGTAGGTAGAGGGACAAGTGCAGTTACTAAGGGACATGATGGACAAGATAACATTTCCGGAATATCTGAACTGTAAAGTTTAAAAACCAAGTGAAAAACGTTTTTCCCCGGGAATTTCAACAGAAATATATCTATAATACTAAATTTACGAATTAGCCGAATAGGCGGCAAAACGCGTGGTTCAAAATAGACGATGTATGGTTCAGATTATAAAGGTTATTATCGGATTTGACAATCTGCATTTATAAATTTAAACTGCAGTTTTGTTTATGTGCAAATGGAATCTGCATGGACTTTTCCGGTATGAATTCTCCCAACAAATCCCTTAGAAGGTTCTCGAATGCATCATTTTAACACATTCATTTAAATAAACAATTATGCACATATTTTAAATGTATTTTTGTTTGAAATTACGGAAGAAGAATAAAACAAATTAAAAACATTCTCCTTCGAGAGGGATGTTTCCGCTTCATGTATTCATTTGTTTTTTTCTACAATAACGCAATTTCTCCTAACTATAAACATTATGAACTTTGAAGATTATGAAGAAGTAAGGCAAAGTTCAGAGGATTCCTAACTTAGTAGTTTTTTGGATTGCTCGGATTTTTACTTTGCACAAAGTGATAAAATCAGCCATTATCCATTTTTACATTATTTATCATGTGACCTGTCTAAATATATCTCTACCGTACAATTCCCTGTAAGCCCTAGATAAAAATATTTTTAACATCTTTATCATTAATGACGAAATTTATCTCGGACATCTTTATAAACGTGGACAGCACACTCAGCCACACACTAAAAATGCTTTTATCGTCTATTGGATTTATTTGTGAAATTAAGCCTCGCTTGCCCTGCCCATGATGACAATGAACAATTGGAACAATTATTTTCCGAAAATATGCTCTACTTAACTCACGGCATCTTTTGAAAAATTCATCCGCCACTAAGGAAATGTTTATTCATATTCTTTTTCATATTTATTTTGAATGAAAAAGGTAATGCATTATGAAATGTGTATTTAATGAAAGCTTTCATCAATTTCCAGTTCAGAATTAATTGTAACATAAACATATTGACAATTTATGTGGTTTTATTTTCGTCATAGATTTTGACTATGATGGAACCTTAAGGTCCATTTTAGTAATTCTACGTGGCATACAGTCTACGTCATCAGTGGATACATCTTCGGTAGTAACGAACAACCATATGACAATTAGGTCACGTTGACCTACATTTCACGCTTCATTGACTTTGGTTAAAGTTTGCATTAACATCCATTTGTGGAATACTACAGCATATATAGTCATGAAACTATCAGTTGATACCACCTACTTGACAGGAAAGTTTATGGGAAGCCTGCCACAACATCCACATTGAGTTCCTGTTCCACGAATACCATGGCCGCAAAAACTTTTTAAAGTCAATATGGCCACCACAAAAAAATGCTTATTTTCCCGCGCTCGCGCGGGTTCAATGTCTAGTATATATACTTTTTAGTGACATACATTTAAAGGTTTAAATTGCACTTGTTTATCACTCGTATGTTGAAAACAGTATTGAGAAAATACAAGTGTGTTCAATTTGATGATAGACAACGAATTTAAACCAAATTTTATTCGTGTTTTATTAACATTTATTATACTTTATGTAAATTTCTCTACATTTTATTCATGTTCATTGGGTTTGCAAGAATGTGATATTTTACTCTATCACCCGCTAGAAAAGAAACAGTGGGTGACAATTTTTATACTGTCACCGCTCGTATAATTCAAGACATTCAGTATATAAAATAAATAAATAACAACTTTCTAAGAGGGTGACGGAGTATATTGTAACCCCGAGAAACATCCGCCTTGTTACATACTGCCTGTAGATGTGCAATAAGATGCGTATTCAACTTCGCCTTGGTTTTTGACAATGTTTTCTCGGGGTTACAAAATATTCCGTCACCATCTTAGAAATGTATTGTTTATATAATATATCTACTCGTTGATAATTTAGAACCTAATTCAACACGGTAACAAATAAACTTCGATCATACAAGAAAACTTTAGACGATATTTTTTTACTCTAATAATGAAAATGTCTCCGAATATGTAGAATGAAAATTTCCGTTGGAATTCACTATGATTAGATCTTATTTCTGTTAATCGCGCACTATTTCTATCATGTTAATCTAATAGACTACACCCGCTATGTGAAAATATTGATCTAGAGAACTATAGCTCAATATCTGTCTTGAGACAACCCGAGATAATTGTTGCGTAGTGCTTGTCGAATGGTCTATTTTTCATACTTTTGATAAATAGTAGCCGGTCGGCACACTGGTTGTGAATACAACTCTTGACAAGGTATATTTGACTCTGATCCTAATTGACAATGATTTCCATTTTTCCTTCCATAGTTCCAAGAAAACGTTGCCGCTGATATTGTTATATCATCTGGCCTAAAAGGCCATGTAAGCTTTTGCTATCACTTTGAGTCAGTCGTCTGTCGTCCGTCCACAATTATAAAAAGATCTTCTCTGAAACCGATCTTCCAATTGGGACAAACTTTGGTGGAATGGTCCTTGGGATGACCCCTTCCAACATTGTCTCCGGCGTTCCCGACTACCAGCTGACAAGGCTGCTGTGAATAAAAATTGAAAAATGGCCAGTTGGAACCTGACTTGACAGCAGTGGTCCTTAGACGGTCTTCTTCCACCAATATGTCCGATGACCCGGATGATCAAACAGGATGGCCGCTATATCCCAACTTAGGATAACATAGGCTCCTGTGGGAAATTCATTTCAAAATCTTCTTGTCTGAAACCACTAAGCTATTTGGAAAAAAGACTTGGCAGCAATGGTCATTAGATGGTCCCCTTTCTGAATTATTTCTGACAACCCGGACTGTCAAGCAAGATGGTCATCACAGCCGAACATAGTTAAGATAGAGAAAATATGGGAACATTCATTCAAAAATCGTCTTGTCGGAAATAACAGAGCCAGTTGGAAATTCAACCAAGATGGCCGCCACAGCTGAACTTAGTTTAACGTAGGACCCTATGGGAAACGTCATTAAAAAATCTTCTTGTCTGAAACCACTAAGCCATTTGGAAGCACCCTGGCAGAAATGGCTCCTGGGTGCTCCCCATTCAGAATTGTGTTCATTGAAAAATCTTCTTGTCTGAAACCACATGGCAAATTGAACCAAAGTTGGCATAAATGTTCCTTAGAAGATCCTCTTTCAGAATCTGTTCTGATCCTGAATGTTGACGAAGATAGCCGCCACATCCGAACTTGATTTAACATATGTCCTTATTGAAAAATTCATTTAAAAATCTTCTTTTCTGAAATCACTTGGTAGAAAAAGGTTCTTCAATGGTCCTCTTTCAGAATTGTGTCTGATGACCCGGACTGTGAAAATAAGGTGGCCGCCACAGCCGAACTTAGTTTTAAATAGGACCCTTTGGGAAAATTCATTTAAAATCTTCTTGTCTGAAACAAATAAGCCAATTGCAACCAAACTTTGCAAAAATGGTCCTTTGATGGTCCATTTTCAGAAATGTGTCCATTTACCCATACTTAGTTTAACATAGGACCCTATGGGAAAATTCATTTAAAGATCTTCTTGCCTGAAACGACTTGGCCAATTACATGCATGGCGGCAATGGTCCTTAGATGTTCTTCTTTCAGAATAGTGTCTGATGGCTGAGACTTCAAACCAAGATAGCCGCTACAGCCGGACGTATTTTAACATATTACCCTGTAGGATAATCTATTGAAACATGTGTCGGATGAACCAAACTGTGAACAAAGATGGTTGCTTAAGCGAATAGTGTCTGATAACTGAGACTTCTAACCAAGATAGCCGCCACAGCCAAACGTAATTTAACATATTACCTTCTGGTATAATCTATTGAAACATCTTTTAGTAAGACTTTTAGTCAGAACCACAGAGCCAATATTCGAACCAGGCATGGTAACAGTGGCCCTTAGATGGTCCTCTTTCAGAATTGTGTCGGATGAACCAAACTGTGAACCAAGATGGCTGCTAAAGCCGAACTTAGTTAAAATAGGATCCGATGGCTGATTGGAACCAGACTTGGCAGCAATGGTCCTTAGATGGTCCTCTTACAGAAATGTGTTCAATGACCAAGACTATCAACAAAGATAGCCGCCACAACTAAACTTAGTTTAACATAGGACATATGAGAAGATTCATTAATCAGCTTACTTGTCTGAAACGACTAGACCAATCGAAAAAATGGCAGCAATGGGCGTTAGATAGTCTTGTGTCAGAATAGTGTCCGATGGATCAAACTGTCAACAAAGATGACCACCACAGTCGAACTATTTTAACAAAGGACTCTGTGGGATTATTTATTGAAAAACTTCCGAAATTAGCATAACATACATCGCTATGGGAAATTCTTTTAAAAATTTTCTTGTCTGAAACAACAGAGCCAATTGGAACCTCACATGGTAGCAGTGGTCCTTAGGTGGCCCTTTTTCAGAATTGTGGCCGTTACTTATACTGTTAACAAGATGGCTACTACAGCCAAACCTAGTTTAAATAGGATCATATGGATGATTGGAACCAGTCTTGGCACCAATGGTCCTTAGATGGTCTTCTTTCATAAACATGGCCGAAGATCTGGACTGTTGACCAAGATGGCTGCCACAGCCGAACCTAGTTTAACTTAAGACCATATAGGAAGATTCATTTAACATTTTCTGGTTTGAAATTACTGATTGGCCGACCTGGCAGCAATTTTCCTGTTTCAGAGTTTTGTGTGAAAACCTGGAGTTTCCTTAAATGTCCCGTTTTTACAAATATGTCTGATAACATGAAACTCTGATCCTACTGAACAAAATTTAGCTGAACTTGGCAGCAATGATATCTATCCTATGATGAAGACTGTCAACTAAGATGGCTACCAATAGGTAAAATAGGATTGGATGGTTATAATGATTTTATGGCTGCTGATTGGCAAATTGAAACCAGCTGAGCGATACAGGGTCATAAAAGTCTCTAGTTTTTTAACCTTATAGCTCTTCAAAAACATTTAAAGACTTTGGTGTTATTTTTCATGACCGTAAATCGCAATACATGTATAAAGATTAGAAATTATACTTTTTGATATAATTATTCAAATGGTCCGAAATCCAATCGGTTTCAAAATATAAAAGGTTGTCTTAAAAAACATCAATTTGAAACAAATCTTGATTAATCTTGTTAAAAAAATTTCATGTTTGTATATATATGAAATATATATATGACAAATTTAAAAAAGACCTGAGATTCGTCTTGCGTCAACCAGCTTCTTTAACACTGGATTTTGGCAGTCGAAGTAAGAGCACACTCCATATTAAAGCTTGAACAATTTCTAAGGATATTAACACATGTGTTACATGTGTTACCGAATTTCGATTTGAATTTCTGTCCAGAAACCTTATATTTCCAAACTCTTGTTATTCAACTTTTCTGGCGACACTGTAACATTATTTATATCAAGAAATTGTTTCTTATAGCTATCTATGTTATAGAAATGAAGTATAAAGTAAGGTGTCATGAAACACCAATAAGTCCGTTCAACGTCAAAGAAAATTAGAATTAGCCCTAGATCCTCTCTACACCCTTCCACAACTTAAAGTGTAATAATTCTCAACAGAGGCTTTTATATTATTCAGAATGCATAACATGCAGTACACTGTTACTTCCGAACCCGACAAGGATTTTGTGGTTTAGTAGCCATTATCACTTAAACGGCAGAGCAATTCTTGAATCTTTAAGTGCTTTCTGCCGACAGTTGGATAAATATTAAGTATTTTCTAATGATAGTCGGGTATATTTCTATAAAAAGACATTGTTCTTCCAACCTTTTTATTTATTTTACTAATCTATAGAGCAAAGATAATACAACATCTAACATTTTCCTTATATAAATTCAATTCAATTCAATTCAAAATTGACTTGCGACAAAAAACATATATACCATTGGAAAACAAATGAAACATAGAACAAGTTTAATAATACCCATAAAAACCAAGTTCAAAGGTCTTCTGACCTCAGTTCTAACAATCTTTTAATAAAATAACCTGTATTGTGCACATGCTTTGGTGTTGATGGAGTACGAATATAAACAAAATTGTCATTATAATTCATTTCATCAAAATTCAATGTCACATTTTATGTTTTTGCTCTTTCACTATAGTCTCTTCGTAAATTTGAACATTTTGGGTATTATAGTAACAAATGCCTTTCATCTTCTATTACATTAAGGTTACAAAATGTACACAATCCATTTTCTCTTGCAATTTTAAGACATCTTTTTCAATTTGCAGACAATAATCACTTATTCTAAAATTAGCTAAGCCCCGTCTATTATTTATATTATTTATAATAAATATAAATAAAATTCTGTGTCCAATTGTTGTTTTATTGATTTATATAAATAAATCTTACTAGTATTGTGTATTTTGTTTAGTTTTTTATATAGATATTTTGATATAAGTTTAAGAAGTTTGCTTTTAATTATTATTTTGTTCTTGCTAGCTGGCTTTTGTCAATCCCATTTAAACTATTCAAATCTACATCGATTTCTTTTGCTAAACTTTTAATGTGGGTAAAGAAAAATATTTTTACTTAATTCATATAACGAAGGATTAACATTAATATTTAACAATCTTATAAATAAAGGTATACTTCGGACTCTAATAATAATTCTACAGGGTATCTACCTACTAGATATTTACAATGTGAAATATGGAGTTTTCCTAATATGTTTTATCTGTTAAAGAAAGGAAATAAATTTCTTTTCCAGATAATTCAGCACGTTGCCTGGATTTAAATAACGTTATATATGCATCCATAGATGTGACCTTTGTGTTATATATTGCAATAGTCTGGACCATGGTGTCAAATAAGCTATTGGCTACATTCATTTGTAGATTGTTTAAAAAGCCAGTATAACATGTATACGATTGGATTGAAAAAGGGACTTTTCTTGCTTCTTCACAAGTTCTTCCAAGCTATGTTTTAAGTTACTATTACGTTTAACATTAATTCCTAAAAACGAGTATTCTGACACATTTCGTAAAACTTCATTTTTATATTTAAACGTTATATCAACTTGCCTATTTGAATTTTGAAAAATAATAGTTTTTGTTTGTTGATTGTTTAAGTTAACTGCCATTTATTGCAATATTTCTTATAGTTATATATAGTTATAAGGCTATTTTGCAAACTCTCCTCACTTATTCACAAGTTGATAAAATCAAGAGATCATCTGCAAAAAGAAGACAACCTTATTTGGAATTTATAATTTCAAGTGGACAGTTCTTGGCATCCATTAACTCTTCATTGATGTCATTGATAAAGACATTAAAGAATGTAGGACTGATGGATTTCCCTTGTTTCACTCCTCTTGCTAAAGAAAAATAATGTGTAATTTTTGGTATTTAATGGGAGACATTTTACCCATGTACAGTAATAATAATGTAAAACAAATTTCTTGCCCACCCCACTCCAATATAATTTATATAATACGGCTTTTCCCCACACTGAGTCTAATGCCCTTTTTAAATCAACAAAACACGCAAATAAATTATTCTTTATGATATTTGTTTATAAGTGTTTTTAAGATAAAAATGCTATTAAAAGGTTCTATTTTTTTCCTAAACCCAAATTGGTTTTCATTTATGATGACATTATCTAAAATTTAGCTTAATGATTCTTTTAAAACAACATTGAATAATTTTGGTAAACAACTTACTAAAGAAATACCTCTGTAATTGTTAGGGTCCACCTTTTTCTCTATTTTTATTGACCAATACAAAAAATGTTTTTTTTTTCAAATAGATGGATACACCTGGGTTTAGAATTATATCAAATAACATGGATATACTTTTGACAAGCATATTTTCGCTATATCTTATATTCTGAGCAACTTATAGGTTTTTCTGTAATTTCATTAAAATTAATATTTTGTTAATTATTTTTGTTTATCAATTGGTTTTAATTGAAAATTTTTTACTACAATAATTCCAAATTAAAAATTTCACATTCATCCAATATTCAAATATTATCAGAATTTTTCATCAGATCTCTTGTAATTTCCAGATTTTCTTTTTGATAAAGTTAGTTTGTTATTTAAAACATTGACTTGATGAGAAATATGGCCAACTTTTACAAGATCATTGATACAATTTATTATTTTGATCTGAATAAAAACTGTGATATAATTGTCTTTTGTTCTGTCTTATGAAAGCCTTAATGTCATCATACACATGGAACATTTTAATTTTCTAAATAGATAAAACTTGCCTGGTTTATTCCAACAGACACAATTTTGAAAATGGACCTTGAACCTTGTCTAATATACCAGTAGAATAATAAGGAAGCTAGTCTTAATATGTTTTGCTAATTTTGGTTAATGGTGGTCACAGGATTGACAGGGCCCCAAAGAAACATTCTATGAAGGTGGTGGCTTTTCTCTATTAGTTTGACAGGATAATTTGAATTAACTATTCCTTTATTTATTTATTTTTTATTGACTAAGAGCTATATTTGCACATAGCTCAACTACCCAGACAAAATTCTGAAAAGGGAATGTCTAAGGGAACATTCATTAAACATTAACCAGTTCATTATAGAATGCATTTCACCAAAGTTTGGTCATTATAACCCATAATTCATGCAGGCGAGACTTGGTTAAGTGTTTGCATTTAGGTCCATTTCTCAGAACCTATTGAGATATCAGTGAAAACATGTATCACAAAATACCTCAATAAATGTGATGCACTGTCTAGCCATTTCGTTGACTGACAACTTATCAGCAGTGCTCCAGATCAAAATGTTAGAAATCGGCTAAAGATATAATGATGAATTAATAAGCACAGCCATTAAAAACCACATATTTATTCATCTTAAATAGTTCAGCAAAAGTTAGCAACATTTGAGTCACCATGGCCATTTTTGTTTATTCTTGAGTAACTTAGGTAATATGTTTGGATTTGAGTTTATTAAAGAACCTGTGGTAGTATTTTTATCATATTTCACAACTGCAATCATCTTATTTATTTTAGCACAACTCAGCAATAATTGAGTCACTTCAACCTACATTCTATGCTTCAGTGACTTTGATCAAATGTTTGCAATCATATGTGTTATTAAAGAACCTACGTTAGTATTTTTTTGTATAGTGTATCACTACATTTTATGCTTGAGTAACAATAATTTCGATTTTTGAATTTAGGTATATTATTTGAGAAGCTATTGTAATATATTTATAATAATCCACAATTACAGTCATTTTACATAGAGCAACATAGTCTGGTAATGTAGAAACAACTATGATATTTTTTTGCATGTTACTTATAAGAAAAACTTGTGATGCTATATTTACCCCAGTCTGCAAATCACTCAGATAAAGCTGTTATCAGGGGTTGTCTAATGGACCATTCATTAAATGTAAACGAAGATATTGATCCAAGGTAAATGTTACTTTAACATTTTATCCACGTCCATGTTTTGGAGTAGAGTTTTTCTCTTCATAAAAGTCATTTGTCAAACAAATAGTAAATACTCCCATCATTCCAAACAATTTATGAATTATGTGGAACAGTAGTTTTAGATATGTGTAAGGGGGGTTTCTGTGTTATTTGAATTGCAATGATGGAAATGATGTTTAACAGAAACATAAAAATCAATTATTAGACTCATCAATATGACCAATAGAGAACAATAAAGAAATTGTTACAATTTTTGGATGTATAAAAGTAAACAGAAGTAATAATTTTTTTTTAAATTTTCCTTCTTATGTATTATACAAACAATGATTAAGACAATATAAACAATCAAAAAATAAAATTAAGTATGTACACAAGTTAATGTAAAAAAAAATCCCCCAAAAACAGAGCTTCAAGGAGTCTGTTTTGCAAAACTGGTAACAACTCAGTGGGTTTTTGTTTTTAATAACAGTGTCCATATTGCCCAACATTATGTATAAAAGTGTCTAAATATCTAAATGACCTGAGGACTTTACAAAAAAAGTTTGGTCTGAATTTCCACAATAGCTTCAGCAAAGATTTTAAAACATTGCTTATTTTGTTCTACTTTTTTGCAACAGCAGTCACATTGGCCAAGGGTCCAGATAAGCACCACTTTACAAAATTTTGTTATCGATTGCCTCATTATTTATTGTGGTGTTGAGTTTGATTTTTCTATTTTTAGCAATAGTGGCCACATTTGTTTTACGGCTCGGATCCCTGGATATATTTTGAAAGGAGACCATCTAAGGACCATTTTACCAAAGTTAACTCTGAATGTGCTCAGCAGTCTCAAATGAAAAGATTATTTAGTAAATGTTTCCTTTTCCAAATGATTTTTACAGTTTCGAAAGGGGTCTATCTAATGACAGTTTCACAAAAGTTTGATTCTAGAGGAGATTTTGTAACGGAAAGTTTAATTCAGACGACGAACAAGTGAGTTAAAATACATCATCATATGCATTATTTAGACAAGTTGGTCCTAGATCATGATATTTTGAATGTACATGTATTTATTATTCTTATTCATAGTCAATTCTGGTATATGCAAAATGAACAAAGAAACATAAACAAATTATTTAATAAACATACATACATTTAAAAATACACACATATATACATTAATAACATGCAGAATAAAAACTATGTGTGGTTCCGGTAAACCTGTCTACTCTTTTTTGACATTTACCCTACGGACTTTTTCCACATTCATGAATACACATATTTAAAGTCAAAATGTCTCTACCATACATTCAATGCAAAAAAAATCCCTACAGACCTGTCCTATATTTTACACTAACAATGACTGAGGTAACCGGAATCATACTTTTTTCGTGTCGTGCAGCAAATCTTACTGTGTCATTTCATCTCTGACAATAAAAGTTCAATTAGTATTCACAACAATTATTATTACACATAGTGGATTTTTTTGAACCGCGGTAGTTTTCTGTATATCCTACTTTCAATTTCTTATGTATAACAAGCGACGCAGACTGTTGAGCCTGTATCGCTTAGCTGGCATGAAAGCCGTTTTTTATTGATGAACCTCAAAGGGAGAAGTCACTTCAATTTTTCTGCATCTGCTTTTTGTGAAGTTTCGGTTCATTTGGCCCAGTGGTTTCAAAGGAAAAGTTTTTTTTGTAAATCAGCCAATCCGAAAACAAGAATTGTCTGTGACAGTCATGCTTGTTATTCAATTTGAACAACATGAAGGATAAAAGACATTCCATAGACACTTTCTGTTAAGTTTGGCCCTATTTGGCCCATCAGTTTGAAAGAATAGTTTTTTTAAATCAACCAATCAGAAACAAGAATTACCTTTGGCCGCAATGTCTGTCGCCTGATCTGGACAAAATGAGGACACTGTAAAAACCTCCAACAGATGCTTCCTGTTAAGTTCAGGTCCACTCGGCCAAGCGGTTTCAGGTAAGATTGATTTGTTGTTTGCTTAACATTAGGGGCAAATATTTAATGCTTCTTTAGGACGAGAACCAGTTCAACAATTTATCAAACAATTCAAAATAGAGATAGGGCGGGACACAGAGGGGAACAGATTTTGACAGCTACTGTAAACTAGAGGCTGTCAAGAGCCTGTATCTCTCACCTGGATTTAACTTTTCACCTTAAGCAGACCTAAAAATTTAAGTGTTGTTGTCAATTTGGCTGGTTTTTCTATAGGATTCTGTTAAATTAATTTCAGCTCTGGCAGTCATCTTGGTTTAGTCCAGGTCAACGGATACATTTCTAAAAGAGAACCATCTAAGGACCATTTCTGCTAAGTCTTGTTCCAACTGGCTAAGCAGTTTCAGACAAGAAGATTTTTATAGGGTCCAATATTTAACAAAGTTCGGTGTGGCGTCCGGGTGATCGGACATATTTCTGAAAGAGGAACTCCTAAGGACCAATGCCGCCAAGTCTGGCTCCAATATGTCAAGTGGTTTCAGACAAGAAGATTTTTCAATGAATTTTTCCATAGGGCCCTATGTTAAACTAAGTTCGGGTGTGGTGGCCATCTTGGTTGACAGTCTGGGTCATCGCACAAAATTCTGAAAGAGGACCATCTAAGGACCATTGCTACTAAGTCTAATTCTAATTGTCTAAGTAGTTTCAGACGAGAAGATTTTTGAGTGAATTTCCCATAGGGTCCTTTGTTAAACTAAGTTCTGCTGTGGCGCCCATCTTGGTCCACGAAATCAGACACAATTCTGAAAAAGGACCTCCTAAGGACCAATGCAACCAAGTCCTACTCCAATTTGTCAAGTGGTTTCAGAGAACAAGATTTTTCAATGAATTTTCCTACAGGGCCCTATGTTAAACTAAGTTCGGTTGTGGCGGCCATCTTCGTTGACAGTCTGGGTCATCGCACAAAATTCTGAAAGAAGACCATCTAAGGACCATTGCTACTAAGTCTAATTCTAATTGGCTTAGTGGTTTCAGACGAGAAGATTTTTGAGTGAATTTCCCATAGAGTCCTATGTTAAACTAAGTTCTGCTGTGGCGGCCATCTTGGTTCACAGTCCGGGTCATCGGACACACCTCTGTAAGAGGACTGTCTAAGGACCATTGCTACCAAGTCTGGTTCCAATTGGTCGAGTGGTTTAAGACAAGAAGATTTTTCAATGAATTTTCCCATAGGGCCCTATGTTAAATTAACTTTGGCTGTGGCGGCCATCTTGGTTAACAGTCCTGGTCATTGGACATATTTCTGAAAGAGAACCTCCTAAGAACTATTACTGCCAACTTTGGTTCCAACTGGACTTGTAGTTTCATATCAGAAGATTTTTGAAAGTCACCCCCTTTTTTCTATTTTTAGTAACAGCAGCCATGTCGGTTGGAAGTCGGGGATGCCAGACATAATTTTGGAAGGAGGCCACCCAAGGACCATTCCACCAAAGTTTGGTCTCAATTGGCCCAGTGGTTTGAGAGGAAAAGATCTTTAAAGGAAAGCTTATGCTGGATGCCGTCTTTAAAGGGCAAAAACTCCTATAAGGGGTCAATCACTGATTTTGGTGATGTTGACTTATTTGTAGATCTTACTTTGTTGAACATTTTTGCTGTTTCCAATTTGTCTTTATCTATAATAATATTCAAGATAATAACCTAAAACTGCAAAATTTCCTTAAAATTAACAATTCAGGGGCAATAACCCAACAAAGGGTTGACCGATTCGTCTGAAAATTTCATGACAGGTAGATCTTGACCTGATGAACATTTTTACCTAATGTCAGTTTTGCTCTAATTGCTTCAGTTTTTGAGATATAAGACAAAAACTGCAGTTTACCCGTATGTTCTATTTTTAGCCATGTCGGCCATGTTGGTTGGCAGGCGGGGTCATCGGACACATTTTTTAAACTAGATACCCTAATAATGCTTTTGGGCAAGTTTGGTTTAATTTGGCCCAGTAGTTTCAGAGGAGAAGATTTTTGTAAAAGTTAACGGACGACGACGGACGACGGACGCCAAGTGATGAGAAAAGCTCACTTGACCCTTTGGGTCAGGTGAGCTAAAAAGGGGGGGTGGATTTTTTTGGGTCGGATAACCCATCTGCAGCGACATTAGCCTACTCTTTTTCGAAAACTACGGAAGAGATCTTTAGCCTGCGTTATCCAAACATGTTACCCACTATGGTCAACGGTCAGATTTTTTTTCTCTTGACCACGATAATCGTTGCCTTTTAAGGTTTATAGGTACATTCATATCATCTTCTTATATCAGTTTTTTTTCTATTGACCACGATTTGTGTAATCACAACCACCGTAACAAAATGATCTTCACCCAATAACATAAATGATATCAAAACGTATTTACAGTTGGTAGTAAGGTCGCAGAGAGTCTAAATTCATTTAAAAAAACATAAAATGTGACCAAAGAGTCGCAGGTTTAAAGAAATATGCTGCCAAGGACAAAATGTCTTTAACGACGGCTGAAGTATAACTTTATTTTTTTCCGATTTGGTTTTAAGGTGGCGTCATAGATTTATATTCAACAAACAAATTGCTTATTGTAAGACCAATACGGGAAACCAACACATACTACTAAATAAATGTTATAAATAGTGTCAAATGCAAAAATAACATGTCATATCGAAAAAAATCTGGCGCATCTGTGTTTACAGTTGCATCGGCAGTCCAAGTTGCCGGTAATAGGGTATGTAAACACAAATAGCCTTACTTTATAATTGAGTAGAAAGAGACATCACACATCGCATGTGTGCAATTGACAGGATTACCTGGAGTGTTTACATAACTATTACTGGTACGCTTTGGATGGATTTAATTGGTGCGGCTGTTTCATTGAGGGAAAATTTCTTTAATTCTAACTAACTTCGGTTTGAAGGGGTGGCCGGTTTCTTAAGGTTTTATTTATGTAAATTTTAATACAAATTGGCAGGGACTTCAGAATTCAACCGGTTTTCAGGGAGAACCTGTTTTTAGAGGGACCGGTTTTCAGAAGTTTCACTGTATTCAGAATCTCAAAATTTCCATGATATGACATTTTTGTACAGGATTAACAATTTTTGGTTCTTTAAATTTTTGTTTTGTTTACATTAATGTATAAGAAACATATTCACTGTATACTTTAATAATCAAATCCGTTTTTACAAACAGGTATTGGAAGGTTCATTTGTAATTTGGAAATGTCTTAAAGAATAAATACATATATATAGTGTTTTAGATTTGCTGTGTCCTGTGAGGTGTAACAAGATGGGTTTAATTAAAAACTTTCTAGTTACAAGTTCTTTGCTAGGTGGAAGAGTTGTTTTAATTTGTGCAAATGGCGTCTGATTTTTCATACGTTTATAGGTATGTTTTTTTTTTTATTGGTCGGAAGAGATTTTTCTCCAAAAGTATTAATCCTTTGTGTCTTTGAAGTTGAGAATGTGGTTTTGAAAGGAGGCGTAATATTTTTGTACTAACAGGATTTTTTCAGAGATGTTCAAGATTTTAATGACGGTATTTATTTATTTATATTTTCTAGTTTCATTTGAGAGTTTGTTTAACTTTCTTGTCCCATTTGCCACCTCCAGATGTATAGATGTAAATTTTATGGATGAAAGAGTTTAGACAAACTTTTTAAAGTTTTAAGGAAATTGAAATAATTAATATTGATCATAATTTATACTAGTCAACAAAAGAAACGATACACGAGTTCGGAACCAAATATCTTGGTAATTCTTTGAAAAACTTAAATATTAGGGCAACAGTGGTTTGCTACGTCATTTCTTGATCTAATTCGTCTCATTTTGAAATTTGGATAAACTTGAAATGGTGGAAAAAAGAAATTTTCCAAAAGAGGGTTAAATCAAATTTGCGAAAAAATGGAGAAGAAAATCAACACACATTTTGTAAAATGAAAATCAAGTGGCTGAAATCAATAGGCAAAAATCAAATATTTTTGTCACACAGAAATTATGATTCACCTAACGGGGTAAAAATACTTGGATTTCAGATCGGGACAAAAAAACATAATATTTCTATACGACCATGAAAGGATCATTCCTGCAATACAACGATTCAATTGCTTTTGTAGTTTCAGAGAAGAGGTTTGGAATTTAATCCAACCAGAGTGCATGATTGACCCTGACAGCCATGTTAAATATCGGATCAGCACAAAAAACATCCATTTTGTTAAAGACCATTATCTGACCATTTAGGCATAATATTACTTCCATCTGTCAAACGGTTTCTGACAAGAATACGTTGCATGTATTTGCCATGGGATCCTATGAATCAGTCCTGCAATATAACAATTCAAGTGCTTATGTAGTTTCAGAGAAGAAGGTTTTTTTTTCATATTTCAGCAAATCAGAGTGCATAACCATGTTTATGAATTTCAGATCGGCACCAAATCATCCATTTTGTTAAGGACCATTATCTGATCATTCTGGTATAATATTACTTCCATCTGTCAAACCGTTTCTGAAAAAAGACATTTGTATCTATTTGATAGGATCCTATGTTAAATGTGTCCCATGGTGGCGTCCACCATGGATTTCAGATCTGCACAAAAAAAACATTAACTTTGTACAGGACGATGTAAGGATCATTCCTGCAATATATCAATTCAATTGCTTTTGTAGTTTCAGAGAAGATTTTTTAAATTTCAACCAATCAGAGTGCATAAATGGCCCTCACAGCCATGTTTCTGAATTTCGAATCGGCACCAAAAACATCAATTTTGTTAAGGACCATTATCTGATCATTCAGGCAAAATATTACTTCCATCTGTCAAACAGTTTCTGACAAGATGTTTTCATGTATTTCTAATTGGATCGCATGTTAAATGTGTCCCGCCATCTTGGATTTCAGATCTGCACAAAAACATTAACTTGTACAGAACCATGTATGAATCATTCCTGCAATATAACACGAATTGTTTTTGTAGTTTCAGAGAAGAAGATTTTTTTTAAATTCCAGCCGAACACAGTGCATAAATGGCCCTGGCAGCCATGTTTTTGAATTTCAGGTCAGCACCAAAAACATACATTTTGTTAAGGACCATTATCTGATCATTCAGGCATAGCCAGGTGAGATAAAAAGGAGATAGATTCCCCCTGTCTAACCCCAGTTAGAAAGAGCAAAACATCTGACTGGGATCCATTATATTTAACGCATAATTTAACTCCTTGGTACCTATTAAAAATATTTTTTGAAGCATTTCCCTTTTACTCAATTGTAGTTGTTCCCATAAACCAGACCTCGATGCTTAATCAAATGCTTTACGAAAGTCTACGGTCTAATAGCTTTTCCGAAATCCAGCTGGATTTTCACGTATAAGCGAGATTTCATTTGCAAAAAGATTTAGGCTGGCTTTGATAACATAAGTAAAAAATTTAAACTAAGTAATGTTATAGCTCAAAAATTATCTGGATCTGTAGGAAAACTTTTGCTTTTTCAAAACCTGTAGGATTATTCCGGTTGTTCTTGTTTCGGTGATAGCATCAGTGTCCAATACCATATTAAACAGTTTAGTATAAATAATATTCTAACATGGTGGTGAGTTTTGTTCAAAACTTCATTAAGTATTCTATCTGCACCCGGGGATTAATAGCACCCACAACCTCTTGTTGTGTGATTAACCCGGTGATTAATCTGTTGTAATTTACTTGGATCACTGGATAATACCTGAAAAAATTTGTCAGCTTTTCGGAAGTCTCATTTAATGTAAGTATCTAAATTACCTGTGATACTGTAAGAAAAACTTCATACGTGCTAATTCATCTAAATCAGAACCTGAAATATATTAAACATGCAAGGGGATACAATTATATAATCAACAATGTTTGAGTCCTTAAATTTAGCACGACCTATAAGTCTATCTAAAAAATGCGACCATTATAAATAATTATCAAAGACATGATTCAACAATTTTGAGGTAAGTAATTTCATGTTTATTCACAGTTACATTTAAAGGTCCACAATTTTCTGATGTGTCTCGTGTACTCATATATAAAGTTTCGTGAGCTTGGTTCAATACAATAATCAAATGTGTGTTTGCTGCTAGGGTGACGCAATTTTAAATGTTGTTTTTTGGTGGGGTCAAACATGTTTGGCTATTGTTAGTTCTATTCCTCTTCGATTATCCAAGTTAACTTTTATAATGTCATAAATGTTCATTATTTATATGACACACAACAAAAACAAAACAAGATAATCTTCAACATCCATATTGAATTAATAGAACAGACCTTCATTCACATCGTCATTTTCTTTTTTTTTTCTTTTTTGGGTAAACGTGCTAGTTATTTGTGGTTTTAAACAAAGGTGTTCATTTAATGATAATTACAGTATGGTTTAAGTCACCAACATAATGTCATACCGAATCTCATTATGGTACATAATCGTTGCGTTTTAAGGTATATAGGTACATTCATATCATCTTCTCATATCAGTTATTTTTTTTTCTATTGACCACGATTTGTTTAATCACAACCACGTAACAAAATGATCTTCACCCAATAACATAAATAATATCAAAACGTATTCACCGTTGGTAGTAAGGTCGTAGAGAGTCTAAATTAATTTAATAAAACATAAAATGTGACCAAAGAGTCGCAGGTTTAAAGAAATATGCTCCCAAGGACAAAATTTCTTTAACGATGGCTGAAATATAACTTTATTCTTTTTCTGATTTGGTTTTAAGGTGGCGTCATAAATTTATATTCAACAAACAAGTTGCCTATTGTAAGACCAATACGCAACACCAACACATATTACTAAATAAATGTTATAAATAGTGTCAAATGCGAAAATAACATGTCATATCGGAAAACATCTGGCGCATCTGTGTTTACGGTTGCATCGGCAGTCCAAGTTGCCGGTAATAGGGTATGTAAACACAAATGGCCTTACTTTATAATTGAGTAGAAAGAGACATCACACATTGCATGTGTGCAATTGACAGGATTACCTGGAGTGTTTACATAACTATTACTGGTACGGTTTGGACGGATTTAATTGGTGCGGCAGGTTCATTGAGGGAAAATTTATTTCATTCCAACTAACTTCGGTTTGAAGGGGTGGCCGGTTTCTTAAGGTTTTATTTATGTAAATTTTAATACAAATTGGCAGGGACTTCAGAATTCAACCGGTTTTCAGGGAGAACCCGTTTTTAGAGGGACATGTTTTCAGAAGTTTCACTGTATTCAGAATCTCAAAATTTCCATGACATGACATTTTTGTACAGGATTAACAATTTTCGGTTCTGGAAATGTCTTAAAGAATAAATACATACATAGTGTTTTAGTTTTGCTGTGTCCTGTGAGGTGTAACAAGATGGGTTTACTTATAACCTTTCTAGTTACAAGTTCTTTGCTAGGTGGAAGAGTTGTTTTAATTTTGTGTAAATGGCGTCTGATTTTTCAGACGTTAATAGGTATGTTTTTTTTCATTGGTCGGAAGAGATTTTTCCTCCAAAAATATTAATCCTTTGTGTCTTTGAAGTTGAGAATGTGTTTTTGAAAAGAGGCATAATATTTTTGTACTGAGAGGGTTTTTTCAAAGATGTTCAAGATTTTAATTTATTTTTGATTTATATTTTCTAGTTTCATTTGAGAATTTGTTTAACTTTCTTGTCCCATTTGCCACCTCCAGATGTATGAATGTAAATTTTATGGATGAAAGTGTTTAGACAAACTTTTTAAAGTTTTAAGGAAATTGAAATAATTAATATTGATCATAATTTATACTAGTCAACAAAAGTAACACGATACACGAGTTCGGAACCAAATATCTTGCTAATTCATTGAAAGAACTTTAGTATTAGGGCAACAGTGGTTTGCTACTTCATTTCTTGATCTAATTCGTCTCATTTTGAAATTTGGATAAACTTGAAATGGTGGAAAATAGAAATTTTCCAAAAGAGGGTTAAATCAAATTTACGGAAAATGGAGAAGAAAATCGACACACATTTTGCAAAATGAAAATCCAGTGGCTGAAATCAGTAGACAAAAATCAAATATTTTTGTCACACAGATATTATGATTCACATAAGGGGGTAAAAATACTGAGTTTTTAATTTGGGTTGAAAAACGTGATTTTTGAAATCTAAACTATGGAATTTTTCATTTCAAACGATTTGCACAAAATCCATGCTTTTGACAATGAAAATCAGACGTGTGGATCTATTTTTATGATTAGTACAGCTATTTGAAATTATGAATATATGACAAATGCAGCCTGTATCGTTTCTTTTGTTGACTAGTAAATATAAGTGTAAATCAAAGGTACCATATTGTGATTTACAGGTTATTTTAAGAGTTTAATTTGTTTTTTCCTTTTCCAGTTTGAATGGATCATTTTATTTTTGATTGTCATCCAGTATAGTAAAGGGATACTTATCTTTATAGTTTTCTGTTTTGATAGAATATGTAGTTTGATATCATGATACATGTACAGTAGAGCTGTATTAAGGCCTGGTCCCACAGACAGGCTTTTTGTGTGTGTGTGTGTTTGTGTGTTTTTGTAATATTTGTTTTTCTTGAAATATCTAACAAATTGTATAGATATACTTAATTAAGGGAAATAATTTCCTTCTCTTTTGTATGTTCTGAACACAGTGTCATGCAAATTTGATATAATTAATAGCATTACAGATGCCGACTGTAACCGTTTATTTCACAAAATTATTCGTATTTTAGTATATATATTTTTTAAGTAACTTTTTTATGTTAACTGTAATCTTTATATCTATTTTTCATAGTTTTGTATTTATCATACCTTAGGTAAGTGCATACACTAGACAATTTTAGATAAAATGATAGTCCCTACCCTCTTAAATACTTGAATTTAGATATTTTAAAAGTAGATTGCAAGTTGAATAGATTGTCTATACTTATAATTATATATATATACACATGTGTTTCAATTCGTTATCTTATACAATATTTTTCGGGTACTGTAAATGCAAAATTTATGGGCGTGTTGGAGGTATGTGTTGTCATATCGCTTCTGTAATATGGTATTTGGGATTTGGAAGATATAATGATAAGGGAGCAACCACTGATTTTAGGGGAGGGGTCGGTGGGTCAGGATGAAAATTGAAATAAAAAGGCGAGACCAGGATTTTGGCAAAATAAAACGACAGCATCACTCAAGGTGTGAGAAAAATGGAGGACATGTGTCAATCAGGAATATCTTTTTTTTTTTAAATGAAAATAAAAATTAGGCTGCAATAGCGGCCTAAAAAATAACCCGGACAAACAAAATAGGCAGGATCGAACATTTGATCCTAGCCCTCCTCCCATAAAAATCAAATGGTTGCTCCCTATACAGTTTCACATAAACAATTGGGTAGATTATTTATAAGATACACAAAATATACTAAACCAGAAGTAACAGATTCTAGTGATGATGAGCCTGCCATCACAGAAGAGTAGATAATTCACTTGTTACATTTCTTTGAAAATGAAAGTTGTACATTTGTATCAATTCATTCATTGAATTCATATTTAACTTTAAGTTATGACATATGCATATCAATTGGTGTCTGTTATCAAACCTTCCAAAATGACAAAAAGCATTACTGTGTGCAGTTTGTATGCATTAGATGGAGAATATCCTTTAACCTAGTAGCATCATATATAATATAAGTTCGCCGATTTGTTAATCAATTCAAATGGTAATGTTGTTGCATTTTTCTTAGTTTCAGCATGACCAAAATACATGTATTTTGTATAATAACTTTCTTCAAGATATGTCCGACATCTAAATTTACTTATTATTGTATATCTAGTTGTCAGAATTTAATGATGCCGAGCATATGTAAGAAAGTTGTAGTTCAGTAAGTTTTGCCCAAAACAACTCGAATAAAAAAAGGATACCAGTGGACGCTTATAATAAAGGTTATTTTTATTACATGATTCAGTGTAGCATTTATTTCGTCAAAGTTATGTTATGTTATTGAAAAAGATCAGAAATCCTTGATTTTATTGCTTTTAGGTGAGCTATTGCCAAAACTTGGTGTCCGACTGTCATTTTCGTCCGGCGTCGTCGTAAATTTTCCTTTAAAGATATTTCCTCTGAAACCACTGGGCAAATTGGAACAAAACTTGACATCAATTGTCCTTAGATGATACTTTTTCATAAATATATCCGATAACCCCGCCCGTCATCAAAGTTGGCCGCCAGCTCCGAACATAGTTTAATATAAGACCCTATGGAAAATTTACTTAAAGACCTGCTTGTCTGAAACCACCTGGCCAATTCGAACAAAATTTGGCAGAAATGGTCCCTAGTTGGTCCTCTTTCAGGTTATATCAGATGACCCCATATGCCATCCAAGATGGCCGCCAAAACCAAACATGTTGTAACATAGGACCTTATGGGAAAATTCATTGAAAAATGTTCTTGTTTCAAACTAGCAAACAATTTAACAATTTTTACTTCAAGTTACAAAAAAAAAATATTTTAATATAATTTATAATTAAATTTTCTAATAGACTCACTACTGTGTTAGTTTATTTTAGATTTATTGTGATTGCTATTGAAAATTCTCAAAAATCTTCATTTTCGTGTTATTTTTCTCCAAAATAGGAAAATTGAAGAAAAGAGTTTTAATAAATGTCTGAACATGAAATAACAAAAGGTAATACGCAAGAATTTCACAAAATTTAAGGTTTTTAAGGTTGGGCCAAAAATGGCCCTTAATGCCCCTACTCCTTTTAAGTGGTTACTTCATCATATTTAACCCTATTAGAGGATGTGATTATTTTTGTTAGACAAATGTGTTTTTTATAGTGAAAATAAAACTTTCCAACTTGATGTGTACTTCTTTTATAATTATACGAGTTTGTGACATGAATGTAGTTTAAAAAAAATCATAAGGTGTTTTAAAAAGATTCTCTGCAAGCCACCATAATCATTGTGAGATAACGAAAATAAAATACACAGTGAAAAACACAAAATTAAGCTTTTCAAACATTTTTAGAACGATACTTCGTTAGATTTAGCCATATAAGATTGTCTGATATACGATTAATATGATTTTTGTCATAATATTACTGTTTTTAAAGAAAAAGATACAAGTTTCTAACTTTTCATATATTCTAACTTATTTTTTACTTTCATTATTTTTTATAGAAAATTAGCTAGTACGGTTAAATAAAAAGTCACTCTGTGACTTACCATTATACTTGTTAGATGAAAACATTTCAATTTCACAGTAAAAAGCACAAAATGTAGCTTTCAAACCAATTTTATGTTCATACTTGGTGAAATTAAGACCTATCAAAGTGTGAGATATAACACAAAAGTAACTTCTGTTGTAATAGAACTGTTTTTGCTTTTTATTTTAAAGTTTTATTTTAAAGTTTTAAAGTTGTCAGCAATGGTCCCTAGTTGGTCCTCTTTCAGGTTATATCAGATGACACAGAAAACTTGCTTATAATAATTTTATGGGTCTTGAGATGTTAGTTCGTTGTAAGCGTAATTCGCTATATCGATATAACGAAGTTCGTTGTATCACATAACTAATTTGTAATAACAGTGAACATTTGATTTCAATGGGAAAAAAACTAACATGTTGGACCTGTTCTCCACCTCATTGACATTGTTGAACTTCAAGACGGGTGTCGTATACCGAACAGGAACTGATTACCCTTCCGGTGCACCTAGGTTCACTCCTGGTTTTTATAGGAGTTCGTGTTGTTCATTGTTTTTTATTTTTCTGTGTGTTTTTGCGCTTGGGTTGTTCTTTTGTCTTCCCGGGTTTGTCTGTCCAATGGATTACGTTTTTTTATTTGCTCCTTGGGTATATTTGTCCTTTTTATGTAATAAAACGTATCACAAAATACCGCAATAAATTTGATGCACTTTATGGCCATTTCGTTGACTGACAGCTCAATGGCAGTGCTCGAGATCAAAATATTGGAAAACCGGTTAACGATATCTTTATTATTTTTGAACATAATAAGTATGTTAGCAAAAATATCGTCAACAGTGAGAAGAATAATGACTTTTACCCAAAGACTCTCCAAGATTATCTGACGCGCTTTACAAGATCAACAAGTGGAGGAGCGTCAAACGACCTTAAAAGTACTGCAAAAGTTTGACCAAAACACTCGTGGTGCTTTCAAAGATGAACATCCAAACTTACAAATCAGAAGATTTTCACACCTGAATGACCCAGACATGACTTAAATGTCCACATAATATTTTAAATTCGCCTGTACATTTTCAGCTGAATTGTCCACAAAATCCGCTAAAAGGTCCATTTTCCCGGTAAATTGTCCTGTCAATCAGCTATAACGTTGTGCGGCGGATATTGTAAAGATTGATCACTAATATGTATACCTTGAAAAATAACCGCTTAGAGGGTTCATATAGGTAAACAGAATACAACAGGTAATAATTGGTATCGGAAAACATCAATCAATACATAGCAGACGGAAATTGACCGACTTCGTTTAACCATTACAAACACTTATATAAATTTTATTTTGCAGGTAGTAGAAAATAGTTCGTTGTTAATGCAACTTCGCTATAACAGAATTCGCTATAACCATAAATTTTAATATAGATTTATTAATGATCTGGTCGGAGAATAGAAAATAATTAGCAATAACCATAAATTCGTTGTATCCATGTTCGTTACATTCGAGTTTTACTGTACTTATTTTATACTTCTAGAAACTGTTGACAAGACTTTAGTTCATAAATTTGATACAGTATCTACAAAAATCTTCTCTGCAAGTTACAGTTATACTTGTTAAATTACCAAAAAAAAATCAATTTCACAGTATTTAATTTCTTCCGGTATCTTAAAGGCTTTCTCTGAGACTTACCGTAGTATTGTTTTGGTTTTAAAAATTTTAAATTTCACAGTGAAAAAACAATTTAAGGTTGATACGTCATCAAATTTAGTTCTATCAGCATGTGCAATATACATGTATGATAAAGCAATTTTTGTTAAAACAGATGTATTTATAGTGAAAATACAATTTTCAAACTTGATGTGTACTTATTTTATACTTTAAGGAATTTTTGACATGTATATAGTTCAAAAATGTTCATCAGGTATATTAAAAATCTTATCAACAACTTACCATAATACTTGTTTGATAAAAAATAATTAATTTCACAATGAAAAAAAAAAACGTTTTAAAAACATTTTTAGGATGATAATTAGTTACATTTAACCAAATAAGATTGTGCGATATACGTTAAATGTAATGTTTTTATAATGTTTTGTTTTTAAAGACAAAATACAAGTTTCTCGCTTCTCATAGGTTTATTTTTACTTTTATAAATTTTTAATGGGATTTTCGCTCATAATTTTGTTAAAGTATTCTTAAAAGCCTCTCCGCATCTTACTGTAACACTCGTTAGATGAAAAAATTTCAATTTCACAGTGGGAAAAAAACACAAAATTGAGCTTTTCAACTAAATGTAGGCTGATAATAAATCTTATCCGTATCAGAGTGTGCAATATAGGACAAGAGTGAGTTTTCTTAAAACAGAAATGTTTTTGTAAAGTAGAAATAAAAATTTCAAACTCGTCGTGTACTTTATGATTTTAATTCATATATCTCATACAGTATCTTTAATAGATTCTCTGCCACTTATCGTTATGCTTGTGATATCATTTTCCCAGTGAAAAATACACAAACTTAGAGCTTATAAAACATTTTTAGGATGGTACTTAGTTAAATTTATAAAATTGTGCGATATCAGATAAATCTAATTTTTATCATAATGCTAATGTTTTAAACGAAAAAATACAAGTTTCCAACTTGTCATATTCTTATTTTTACTTTCAATAATTTTTGATGGAAATTTAGTTAGTACAGTATACTATACTTCGTGACTTACTGTAAACACAAAAGTAAGCTTTCCAACCAGTTTTATGCAGATATTTAGTCACATTTAGCCCTATCAGAGTTTGTGATATACGAAAAATATTTTTGTTATAGCAGAAGAGTTTTAGAGTCCAAATATATCAATATAATTATTATTATTTATCATTTTCGCATGGAATATTATTTACACATTTTAACATGATCAACCAATAACAAGCAAATAAAAACATGGTATCTATTCAAAGGAATTTTTTTTTTTGGTCATAAGACGGCGCAGAGACGATTATTCAAATCTCTGGTTTTTGTCACGAGATCAATAAAACAGAGATTATGACTGGTCGGAACAGCGATTTGAACTTGTCCTAATATGTGCTTTCAAATCTTTGGTAGAGCAGTCGGAGGACTAGTCCTAGCTCTTCTAACTCTGGTTTTTGGTCCTTGAGCAAATATTTGAACCAGAGATTAAGTTAACCCAATGTTAACTTGTAGTGATGTTTTAAATGAGCCATACCATTTATTTAAAGACCAATTTAAGTGTAAGAATCAGTAATCTTTAACAAAAAATTTCCAAATTTTCAGAGGAATGTCTTGAAATGTTGTATAACTCAACTATATTTTTTCTCAAAACAATGCCACAGGTCATTCAAATATTCTGTTTCCCCTTGCCTCACTCCACTGTCGCGCCTAAGGAAAACAGAAAACGAATAAAATACCTTGATACAAGATTTGATATTTTTATATAGACCATGTATTACTATAAACAGTTGACCAGTAATATTTTAGGTCTGTAATTTGAACTATAATGAAGAACGATTAAATGTATCAGATTCTTTTGAACAATCTAAAAACGAGCAATATAGTCTTTTCCCAATGTCTAAATGTCACCGTGAATATCAACTAAAAATATTATCAAGTGTACTATACCATTTTCTGTATCCGGTCTGTGCTTCTGATATTAAGAAAGGTTCATCGGACGGCTTTCGTAATCTCTCATTACTTTATACTGAAGTAATAGTTTTGCTAAGACATGAAACCAATGCAATTGGTCTGTATGGACTGAGATCATTTGCATTCCCCTTATTTCTATAAATTGGGAGCATAAGACCTTTAGACCGCGAGAGTGGAATGTGTCAAGACTAAATTGAAAAGTATACAGTAAATCTGAAGCAAAATATCTACCGAGCTTTTTATTTGTTCACTAACTATATTATCATATCCTTACGCCTTATTATTCCCAATACACATATCTGCATCATTTAGTGGTATCTCATTTAAATGTTTAATAAAATTGGATGCACTATATGGCCATTTCGTTTGACTGACAACTCATCACCAGTGCTCGAGATCAAAATGTTGAAAATCCAGTTAAAGATATAGTGATGAATTAACAATTAAGCACAACCATCAAAACCAAAAACAATTAAAACAAATAGGGATCCAAACTTAAGGCTACCTCTGCACCGATAAGAAGAGCCTTAGAAATTTCTGGTAATTTTTTGTCAAATTTTGAACGTTTGCTTACAATAATGCAATGAAGTATGTAGTTTTATGAGTGTGTAAAGTAATATGCATAGTAAAAGCATATAATTTACTGTGTAATTTATGTTGTAATTGCGTCATGGCATTAGGCAATGTGCCGCAATTAGTTTTAAAGTAAGGATTTATGAGATGTGTAGTAATTATGCGATGAGTAACCGTGTTATCAATATTTATGTGACATCCGTAGTAATATTTAGTGTATGTAGTAAATTTACGTATTACAACGTAAATTATGTATTTCAACAGGTCCCCGTGATAGACCTAAGCATGCAGTATAAGTACTAGTAGCATTAGTAGTATTAGTATCAGTACCAGTATCAGTATTAGTTTCAGTAACAGTAATGTGACAGTCGTATAGTGGTAAACCGTTTTTATAGATAAGTGGAGATAATAGAACTACACACATCAATAGGGCAGCCGTGAATTGTCACATGACAACGTACTTTCATGTTCGGCCAGTTTTGATAACGTCCTTGGACAATCATATCCGATCAAAAACCGGAAGTATTTTTCTACCTTACCTTTAGACTAGTTATCAGTAACAAAATACATCACCGCCTCGGTGGTCTCGTGGTAGCGTGCTCGCCTCGAGTGCAGAAGGTGGCGGGTTCGATTCCTGGCAGGGTCAAACCAAAGACATTAAAATTGGTATTTGCTGCTTCTCCGCCAAGCACGCGGCATCGAGGAGAAGAGCAAAGACTGGTCGGCTCGGAGTCAGTATAATGTGTCCGAGTGAGGTGATACGTCTTCCTGCGGACAGTTACCTCGTGAGCTAGCACATTAAAAATCCGACGTAGCGTGTCGGTCTAGTACAAAGCAGGGATCATATTCATTAACATATCAACATGTTCTCGTTCTGATATGTACCTGGTTACCACTGGACGTTAAACAATAATTCATCCATCCATCCATACAAATTACAGCAGAAACTTATGACATTTGTCACTTAATTTTTATTAATATGTTTTGTAAAATTGTAATATTTTAAATTGTTATTTTGTTAAAACCAGTAATTATTTAATTAATTTATTACTCCTTCTAAGCCATCACTTAGTCGTCCTTGACACCGTGGTATTCCACAAAAATGTAGTCGTCTGCTTTGCTTGCTTTCTTCTTAACATTTCTATCATATTAATTTTTTTACTGGCTATATTTTCTTTTACAATATTTCTTTTCTCTTTACATTTCTTGTGAAACCACGTTTTGTTATCAGTTTTCTTATTTGTAAAGGTTAAAAATTTACTTGAAGTACCAATTCAATTCAGTTTTCTTTTGAATAAAATATTGTTTAAATTAAACATCATTTGAGGTTTCTCTAAAAAAACAATTTACCAATCTCTAACACTATACCATTTACCTAACCCTCGGACACACTCTGAGATAAAATCATATGATTGTGTAATATATGTCCTATATTATCAATAGTAATTGTTTTACCTTAATGTGACCAATAAATTCATCCCTCTTATTATCCACCCATCTAACAGGTTGAGAAATAATTGTCTTTTTTAAGGGATATGCATCTATTACCAACAACAAACATAATTGTATATCAAGGTGCCCATAAGAATATATAGGGTTGCAATCCAAATAAAAAATCACCAATAAGAGAAAAGAGACCAGGTGAAGTCAAAAGGTAATCCAATATGCTTAAATCATTACAATAGAAACGGGGAATGTGTCAACGAGACAACAACCCGAACAAAGAGCCCAAGGCCACCAATGGGTCTTCAACCTATCGAGAAATCCCAGCACCATGAGGCGGACTTAAGCTGGCCCCTAAACAATGGTGCATACTTGTTTAGCAATATATATAATATTCATATCTCTCCCAATTTGGGAATGGGCAATATTAAGTGTATTTGACTTGCATAGTCTAGTAATATATGCCCATGATTTTTAGATATTTGTTTTGCTACATAATCATAATTATTATTGTCTTGCAAATTCACAAGCTCTAAACATTTAGCGGGAAAGCCCGATACATTTTAATGGAGATTCAACTTTTCATTTCTATCTTCCAGGAATATTTCTTATAATACAAAACTTTACGACAAACGGGATGACTTTAATCATCGTCAACTTCTAATTTTTGCGGGGCAATATTCCAGAAGCGCCGGCGTATGGAGTATATATTTCACAACTCATACGTTATTCCAGAGCTTGTGACATATAAAATTTGCTCAGACAAGGGTATATTGCTCCTAATTTGGAGTCATCCTTATTAAAGTTTTATGGACGTCATCATGACTTGGTTGGCATGTATGAAAAACTCGTTTCCCAAATGAAAATGGAACTGTTTCATTGATGGTACCCCTTCCGCATACCGGATTTGACATGGGCAGCATAGCAGATGTCCTGCAGAAAGCAGAGACTGCTTATTCTTCCGGAGCAGTTGAGTCTACCACCTATTTTTTTGGTGGGGTCCATGTTGTTCATATGTTTTTAGTTTTTAATTGTAATGCATGTATTGTTTTGGTCTTGTCTTCGTTGTTCTCTGGAGTTTGTCAGTTGTTTTGATTATTTCCTCTTTCGAAAATCCCTTTGGTATTTCTTGACATTACTTAACAACTGAATTAATAAACTTTATTTTTAGTATCCATGAAAGTCTAGTTCAATGTGAATAATGAACAGAAATACCTACAGAGAGGTCAAACTATGTTAGGGTCAAACAAGTAAAAACAAAGGAAAAAAACATAAAAAGAAATTACAAAACGTTGAAACCTATAAAAGTATATGGGCAACACAAAACTAATGTGAAATGTCACTTAAGCCACTTGGTCTGAAAAGGTAAAAGTTTCTGCTCCTTAGAGTCCATTGGCCAATTAAATAAACCAAATTGCGGTTGAATATAATTATGCCAAATCCTGACCGGATAGTTTTTGTAACTGTCTCCTCAACTGCAAAAAGCTGCAACTTACACTTCCTTACATCGGAAAAACTTTTGACTGGACGTAAGTTTTCTTGTTCAATTAGTATTCATAACCATATATATCATAAAATATTTATCTTAAGAATTAATACTGGAAACTATTAATCTTGATTCAAATTTGTTCGAAACCATACAATTAATGATCGAAAGGAGCTATATTATACTTATGGACAAAAATATCTTTAATGATATATTTGATATATATACAAACCCTCTATTATTATTCATAAATATGCAACATACCTATCACTTTTATTTCTACTTCTTCACTTATGCTATTACTCGAATGAACTGCATACTTTCCACTGTCAGATGTACTAATATGTGATATTTCTAAACATATAGTGGGGTTTCTTCTAGCATTTTTAGTGTATGTTCTAAACCTCTCGGTAAACTTTAAGGGGCGCTTATCCTTAAACCAACGTACATCGTTGTATTCTGTTGCTCCTTCGAATGAAAGCTTTATTGTATCACCTGATAATAGCACTGTATCACGCGCTATTAAATCTAAAAAGGAATTCAATAATAACTTAAAAATAGTCATATTATATTGAAATTAAATAAAACCTTATAACATGAACTTCGCGTGCAGTTTTATATCGAAGTAGAGCTAAAGATTAAATAAATGTACATACAAGTAAAGAACTGAAAAATTCCAAAACAGTTTCAAACAAGATCAATTATAAATCTGGACTGTTTCGAACCAAAGCATTTAACGATACATTATAAAAAAATTCTATTCTAACTACAAATGTAGAAAAAATAACAACAAAAGAAATGTTTTTAGAAATCACTTTTAATTTAAAGGCATTCTCATCTTCACGGCGTTATAATGAAATGCTGTTATTGCTTTCCAAATAAGTAAGATTATATTGTGCGATAAAATTCTATAAAACCCATTTTGATCCAATCTGTATTTATAGTTCAATTTAGGGAGACAGACATAAATCGATTGCTGATTCTCTATTTTCTACATGTATGGTCGAGGTATGCACCGTAATGTGTAAGATAAATATTTCAATTTGATATTTTAATAATTCAGGCAAGTATTAATTGAATATATAAAACTTGAAATATAAACCAAAGAACTAACCACGATGTTGAGGGATGGAACCACTGGATTAACAAGAAAGCACAGAAACTGGAGAAGAACTACAACAATGACCAGCTCAGTGTGAATGATCTGTTGACGAAATGCGACGCGATCTAACTGTGTATCAGTAATGACTGTTTATAGTGCTTTTATGTTCATCATATTCATTCTTATATATTGAGTTTTCATTGTTCAGTCACAGGATCTACATATTTAAGTCAGAATGTTTTTTACTCTTAACAGTCAGAAAAAAATCCGGGAAGAGTTATCTCTCTTTAGTTAATGGTATATTATTCTGACATGTACAAGTAAGTTTGTTCAAATTAAGATTTTTCTTCTTGATCCAATTCAAGATATTTTTTTACTAAGAGTAATTTCCCTTCTCGTCGGTCTTAACTTACTTGTTACAGTCATAAAATGATGTGTGCATAAACTTGCTAAATAAAAGAAAAGTAAAAGAGCCTGGTAATAATAAAATACATCTTTTCATCATGTTCCTATTGGTTTCAATATTTCAGTAACCAACAAAATTGCAATTTTTTATTTTGCATTTCTTAATGTTCATTTTCGAAAACTACCTTTAGCCTTTTCCGAAAACTGTAATTATATATAATTTCAGGAATAACTGTAAAATACAGGTCATAAAGTGTAATTTATGATTTAAAAATCCCTTGTTATGTATAGACTAGCTGATCCATTTGGGAGTCCATGAAAACAATTCGGTCACCTCTTAACAAATTTACCAAAGGAAATCTTACCATAATTGATGATAACAGATAAACCATAAAAATTAAATGTTTTGTTATATTCTGCAGTGAATATTGATGTAATTTTAAAGGGTTGTGTGATAAAAATAGCATTCTCTAACCTAATACTTCTCAAAATTCTACTTACATACCCCAACGTTAACTGGCAAGGAACAGAGGCACTAGTATACGAATTGACCACGGAGAGGATACATTTTGTGAAAAAGGAAAGATGAAAAGATGAAAAATTTCTGCAGAAGGATCACAGTAATCTTCACAAAAGGGATGGTCCGAACAGTAGTTAAATACGATAGCTTCATGTTGACAACTGAGCACTATTATACTTTGCTCAATAAAGCATAGTAATATATAATATGTAGACCGTTTAATCTACAGAACATTAGGTTATATAAATTATGTTAAAATTCTACTCAATTAAAAGATGAGAAATATTTCATGACTTTTTTTTACCACTGTAGTGATGACAAAAACTGTGAAATATAGGAGTAACTAGCTGACATAAAAAAACCACTCAACTGAAGATCATTTAAAAGAAATAAAGTTGGTATTTCTTGACATTACTTTCAATCTGATTTAAAAGAAAGGAAATGAAACCGAATTGAGAAAATCAGTGCGAACAATTTAAATGAGACCGAACAAACTGACTTAATCCAATAAGAATCTACAGGTGTATGACTTTCAGCTGGGTATTTTCGAATCTGATTTAAATAGATAAGAAATGAAACTGACTTGAGATGAGTATCTGGGACCCAACAAACTGACTTCATGAAATAAGAATCTTCATTTGTTTTACTGCGAGACGGATATATATTCGATTCTGACAAATAAAATCAGAACTGCAACTGACTTGAACAAATAAGAATCTACATGAGTATGAATGTAAGCTGAATAGTTCCGAATCTGACTTCAACAAATAAAAAATGAAACTGACCTGAGAAAATCAGTGGGCTCAATTTAACTGAAACATTAACAAACTTACTTCTCATTAAATCAGAATGTCTTCCTGACTGTTTTCAACAAAAAAAAGAGGTAAAACGTATAAGTCAAGGCAATACAATACTGACATCAGAAACCGGGAAAGATATTTTTTTCAAACTGAGTATACAAAGTTTTTTGAGAAACTAACATCAAACTATATGAAGATTATTTGCAATCTGAGTTTAAAAAAAAAAAGAAACCAAACTGATAGGGTGTGCACCGGTGCCAAATTGACAAAATCAAATCAAAATCATGAAAATACATGTAGTTTTAAACTTAATACATTTATGTAGATAGTCCGAAATTCCTCTGCAGTCAAACCACGCTTTTTTAATGACTAGGGCTCTCATACGTCAGATTCCAGTCCATTAAGCTATGAGATTTCGGAATGAATTTGCAGATATTAATTGAGGGTTTCAAATTAATTTTCTGCTGCAAAAACGTTTTGCTTCGGTCACCTTTGAATAATAGTTTTAAAAATGTTGCTTGTCATTTCTGGTCAGGCAAGATAAAAATAGACATCATAAAGATTTGTTAACTGTTAGTTTTTATTAGAGGGTATTTCATCAACATATTGAGAAAAATTACTCGGTGGCGGATTTACGGAGCCCAGGGAGCGCGTGTCCCCCTCTCCTAAGTTAAGGTCACCAAAAAACGTTACATGTAATATCAATAAAAACACAAATCGAATTCCATGATTATGTTTATAATTATCAAATCTTAAAAAAGTGATCATTACAAATGATATCTTGTAGTACATGTAATTGATAATAAATGACAAATAGTTGTGAAAACTAACACGCGTGTAACTTTTTACAAGGGATAATACAGATAAAAAGAATGCGATGGAAAGGTATGAAAGTAAAATTAATTTTCCATCAACGTGCATTGAAGATTTTCATTTTAATTACTTCACAGACGATGGCTTAAACTTTAAAATCTGGTTTCATTTTTATTTAAATATTTGAATTAGTATATGTGAAATTCATATAGGTAAAATGTATAAAGTAATCATACAAGTATAGCTAGATTGTTTTTTTTTTTTAGGTTAGTGTTAGTGCAAAAGGGCATTTAAAATATTTTAAACAAAATGTTAGCTTTCATTCCTTTTTCATTTAATATTTCTTTATTTTTGTTTGATCTGTCCCGAATTATGAGACGCACAGACGGACGCACGGACGGACGCAGATCATTACTAAATTCATCCGTCGCGTTGTAGTGAGGGGCAATAATGATTCGAATCTGGGGTGGATGCTACCCCCTCCCCAAATTCTAGATTCGCCAATGTCTCATCAAAACTTGAGACTACAAAATAAGAAATTAATCTTACATTAAAAAGTGGGTATTATAAGTTTAACTACGTGAGACCTTTGAATATGACATGTATAAGCTGGATATGAATCTAAGAAAATATTTTACGATCTAAAATTCGGGCCTCTGATAAGGCAACTCCAAGTTAATATTTTCTGTTGGTCAGATGAAGGCATTCAAATACCTGTGGGTGAAAAACTACATCCGTATTATTATCGTTCGCATATCGGATTTACAAACTGTAACATACGTATATGTAGCCTCAGGACAAAAGGGAGAGAATTTAATTATCTCCCTTTCCTACATTGGTTAGAAAAAGATAACTCACTCTGGTTTCTCATAGGTTTTGAAACGACTGAAGTCACCCACTATTTATTTTAGAGTTACCCACTACTAGTATTTATCTTAGAGTTAAGTCAAATCTTAATCATTTTTTAACTTAACATTTTTTATGCATGACTTAAATGGAGCGGGCACGGTGTCAATAAAGTAAGATTTTGTTACGCAAATTCTTAAATTGACTCGATTTATGCATATCACTCGGTTAATGTTAGCGGAGTTTACTTAACTGAGTGATTTCTTAGCAAAACCACACCCTTTACTTACATTTTGCCATACTCATACTACCAAGTAATAATAGGGAGTAGACAGCCCCCCCCTTTCCACTCGGGGCCAGTTACGCACTCGATAAATATGCGAGACGTTAACTTACTGTAATGCTGCATCCGTGAATAAAATCTTTAAATAAAAGAAAATTTTGACATGCAATAATGAAGTTATCTAGATGTATATTTTTTAAAGGAACAGTCATTATTTACCAAGAGAAGGAGTAAAACTACCTAACTGGCCTAAGGAACTACTTTTTACGCTGATCTGTGTATTAAAATATTTTTACCCTCTCGAATGCTTATCCGCAAAGAAACTCAAAGCATACATTTACATGTATACAAAACTTCCAAATGCAACAAAATAAAAGCAAACCACCATATTTATGTATAAAACTCGTAAATGAGATCTGTGAGTTACCTGTACATAAAAGTACAAATATATCTGATTAATAGTTTTTTTCTTTGTTTTTTTTTTTGTTTAGTTGGGATTTTACGCCGTTTTCAGCACATTTGGCTATTTCGCGGCGGCCAGTATTTATTGGCGGTGGAAGCCTGAGCACCCGGAGAGAAGCACCGACCTCTGGTAGAAAAATTGGCAATCCATGTCAATTGAGGTCGGAGTCAAACAAACCCCGCCACCGGTGAGATGCGAACTCACAACCTCAGTGTTGACAGGCTAATGATTATTTGTGGTCATGACGAACTACCTAGATCACTCGACCACCGAGCCTGCCGAGGCCTGCGAGTCAACACACCCCCCTCCAGTTTGATTAATAGAGAATCTTAGATAAAATATCTCGATCGAAAAATTGAAAAAAGTAGAATGGAGTACAAAATGTTATATGAATTGATCTTTTAATTTGATTAATGTATAATATTTTACACTTTAGTATATAGAACAAGATGCCTATAATTGCTTTGACCATTTCCCTTACAGTATCGATTACCTCATAATGTGACCTTCTTGTGGATTGATGTTTTTACAAATGAAAAAAAAAAGATAAATAATAAGATGAAAACCAGTTTGTCTGGGAATTTTCAAAGTGAAAACCAAAAATGTATTGTGTCATTACTAAATTAAACAAAATCATGATATGACATATAATGAAAAATATTTGAGCATTCAAAAACATAATAATAAAATCGTACAAACAATATAAAAATAAGGATATTGTGAAATGGAAAAAAAATATGTTTTTTTTATCTTTTTCTAAGAATTTAGAATTTTTATAATCTTCAAAAATATTCTAGATTTAAGCTAGATTTAACTAAAAATAAATATAACAAAGGAGCTTTTTAAATT
The DNA here is from genome assembly GCA_028015205.1 of Mytilisepta virgata. Classification (NCBI taxonomy): domain Eukaryota; kingdom Metazoa; phylum Mollusca; class Bivalvia; order Mytilida; family Mytilidae; genus Mytilisepta; species Mytilisepta virgata. The sequence goes on from CM051510.1 coordinate 8,036,062, forward strand.
TTGTTTGTACAAAGAAATACAACCTTCAAAGATATTTTTGCTTAATTTTCAGAAAAAAAATTAGGTTTCAGTAATTGTTTTGGAATTTTTGGGTTGATCAAACCAAATAAATTTCCAGGTTTTGTCGAGGTCGACGATCAACTTACGGTCTTCAGTAGAAAAATGTATAAGGAAGACGGAGTTATCTTCCTTCTTTCCGATTTTCCTGTTAAGCTACTTGCACACGTCAGAATGCAATTTAATGTACCGGACAGTTACCCTCTTCAGACGCCGTGAACTTGCTGTTATAGGTCGTGAATCTACACCAAAATTTTCTAATTAACGCCAAAATGTGTAAAGATTGCGTAAACATTATGACAGAGTTTGAAAAAAACCGATTTAAGACAGTGCAAAGATTTAAAGTCAGACTAAAAAATGTTGATTTTTCGTCAAAATCTATAAACCACTCACTCATGGTGTAAGTCCAAGAGTTTGTAATTGTACAAGTGACCTCCGAAGTCTTGACTACGGCGAAAATCGACGTATATACGTAGGTGAGTTCTGATTTTTTTTTGTATCAGAAAAAGTCTGACTCAAACAAGTCGATCCCCTGACTGTTGTTATTTAAATACATGCATTACAATAATATATAATACATTAGTTTGTTTTATTCCATGAAAAAACGATGAGAGTATCACTGACTTAGCGTTTGAAAACTCTTTATCAGAGTGGGCGACTTGTCTTACTAGAATGGGAGGGTTATCGCAGGGAGCGAGCGAGTTGTCTCACCGAGTGAGCGAATTGTCCTAAAAATAGTAACTTTTGATGTTTCATACAAAATTGTGAAATGTTTGAAAACTAAGGAATGTCTACCTCTTGAATTTCCTCTTCAACTTGTGGATTTTTGTTTTGGGTTTCAACATTTCAGTCCTTGAGCACAATTGATGAGTCGTAAATCAACGAAATGTGCACATCTTGCGCAATAAATTGGTATCAAAGACATCTATACGTTCAAGATGTTCAGTTTCAGATGAATGCAATAGGGCAGAGTGTTAACGAAATAATTTTTACACATATTTCCAAATAATTTTGATGTCAAAACATAGAACAATCATATTTACACATTTCACTCAATTCCTGACAATCACAAATTGTAGGCAGGACTGAAGGAGCCACCTAGTGTAAAACAATGTCTGAAATTATCTCCACTTGTTACTCTGTCGATAGAATTTACTACAGTAACGGTCAAAATTGCACTTGCCGGTCTGACTTAACTGGGTGGTCAACCCCATCATTTTCTATCTGTAACAAAACCAGACGTACTATCGGTACGATATCGGTACAACTGCTAATTTAAACGATCAATAATAATTTTGGGCTGTACGGTGTGGCGTAATTTTTCAAATGCCTTCTGAACTTGTCCTGACCAGTTAAATTTAATGTTTTTCTTTAATAAATGAGTCAATGGCTCAGTAATAGAAGATAAATTTGGACAGAATTGATAAGATGTTTCTGAGATATCCAACAAAACTAGCTGCTTTTCATTTTTAAGTTTTGGAAAAGCAGATGGCACTTTAAATGAAAGGTGATGTTTGTCGCTTTCTGATTTACCATAAATATTTGCAACGATACTTTTTTGATTTCTTGCGAGAAATAGGCTCTGTGAGGACGGACTTTTCCCTACAAATAATTCTTCCATAATTATTATACATACATTATGCAATATATAATGTATTGTACGTCATCACAGCAGTGTATCAGCAGAAAAGAAAGGAACACTCTTTAATGCGCTTACAGTTTTCTGCTTTCCTTGACGTGACCATTCAACAATTTCAACAATATTTAAATCGTACTGTGAATAATACATGTACCATCTAATCTGACTTAACATGGCAATACACTATGTAACACGACATATAGCTATACTCCATAAAACAGACAATGACATGTGGATGTGTGGACATGAATTGTCTTTACAGTGTATCCTTATATTCTCTTTCGTACAACTTACCAATTAGTATTATCTTGTCATATAAAAATGAGAAACCTAAAAAAAAAAAATAAAAGAAACTTTTCATTTCTCTGGTTAGCATGGTTAAATATTTCTCAGTGCATATTTCTTTACTATTACATATATGGAATTTGTTTTATATCATATGCCATATCAGCCCCAAGACACAAATATCATTTCCAGAACTTGCTAGACGGAGTTATGGTTCAAGAAGTCGGGACGTTGATATGGAATCCGATATCATGTATTGTATATTTATTTGGGGATGCTATATGCGTTTCTCAGTGGAATGAAAACGAATACCGTACCATTGAGGAAATATAACGTGAAAATTTTTTTTTCGCATCTTAGCGGTATGATACGTATATCAATACTTTAGAATTTTCCTCAAAAAGTTTCAATCATATTATATTTACAGAATTAGAACTATACAATAATGAAAAGATTTTTTTCATTTAGTTTCAATTCAATTCCGAATTCATACTTTTAAACACCGATGTGGAGTTAGCTTTAAATTCGTAGTACACTTTAATCGAACTTACTGTTTATGAAAATAAATATATCAAAAACTATTTTGTGAGTCAAAAATACTACCAAGACTTAAAATTTAAAGTATTGACTATCCAATACAATGTCCGTATGACTTCTACATGTTCCATATAAAGATTCAAAAAGAATTGTTTGTTATGTCACTGATGCCTTAAGTACCACATATATATAATGGTGCTATTTTTTATCTATATTATTTTTTTAGAGTCTTAACAATTTTATGACGTTTACCCACCGACCAGGAAAAAATTGTGGTGACCCAACTTATTTTATTAAATTTTGGCATCGCGGGTAGATCTTTTCCAGAATTCTCAGATGTGCGATTCTTACTTCAGTAGTCTGATTGGTGCGTGTAAGTAAGTCCACTCTTCTCCCTCGTTTCCATGAACGTATTCCTTTTCAAAATTGCTTATTTCCAAATAATGTATTTTTAAGCATATACCGGAATTTCCTCCTTGAGACGGAGGCTTATCTATATTTAAAGGATAAGGTAGAATAAGTCCTATTTTGGCTCCCTAAATTGACTGAAAAATAATCGGGTGAAATTTATTTTAAACTGGTATAAGGAACATTGTTTAAATGTAAACTATTCGCATTTACATTTTTATTTTATATCTCTCAACGCAAAATAATAATATTTTGCACGATTTAACCCTTATTGGCCTCAACAGCAATATAGTAGAAAAATTTCACCTTTGTGAATGAAAATAACTACGAGCGAGTACAAAATCCAAACTAAAAATTTGATAAAAATGGGATATTTATAAGGTAATAACTATTCTGATGGATTTTCAACATTTGGACCGTTGTTTTACATGTAAAATCAATACTATTCCGAAACCAGTTCCATAAGTCCGGATAGGTTTACAAACCAGATGTTGAGGTTATATTCGACGGTCTGTTTGCTAGCAAGTTTTATTGTATAATATTTTATACTTTATTAAATACAAATTCTTGGCCTGTTTCCGGGCATATAATATTATAATAATCAAAAGGAACAATAAATGAATAAATATATAAACAAATATCCTTCTGAATAAAAGATACTAGTATTTTTATGTAAAAGATATACACATTTCGTCGATTTCTAGGGTCCCCGCGTTTTTCTTGAGTTTAAGTTCAGGGACTTGTCCAGGATAATTCAAGGAACGTTTTAAGTTTTCAATAATTATTAAAGAGAATTTATCGATAAACTTTCTAACTGAAATTACAATATACATTGAACCAATTATCACATTTTTTTGAAAAACGCGCAATGGTGTCCAAGTCAATGACTAACTTCAAATCATACATGTAAATTTAAACCAATCATCCATAGGCTCAAGCAAGATTGTGATTTATGCTTTAATATCAATTCAACACATAACGTAAGTCGCCACATATTCACCCTTTATAACCTTCGCAACAATTACACCATCGATAGACACAAAAATATCCATGACGAAACCATCGGTAAGAATGGAAAAAAATCCATTTCTTTACATTTGATGTTTATTCTAGGACATTTCCCGGCCGGGGAAATCAAACATAAAATCCAAGCGTTGGTTCCCTTTTCCATGACCTGCATCCCCCAGAGTCACGACTCATCGGTGCTCAAGGCGTAAACCGTTAAAAAACAGAATATGAATTCTCTATTAATTCTCTTTTAAAACAAAAAGACAGCAAGAAAAGTTTTTTTTTAATACTCCTATTTTTACTAACAAAGACACTATAATTCTATATTATTGTGCAATACTTTTACAATTGTAGAGTAAGAAACATTTTCTTGAACGCAGCAACCCTGGATTTCCGACTCACCAGTTATGGCCTAAACTGTTGAAAAACCAAAACAATAATACAAAATGTCGAAGAGCAAGTTAAAAAATGCCAGAAAGAACAAAATGGTAAAGCCAAAACCGTCGAAGGACAGAACTATGCATGCAGAACATAATACTTGGTATTCACAAATCTAACATAAATTATAAACCCATATTTACGTTTTAAAATTATTATATACCTGACAATATTAGTATGACTGTAACAGTAACTGTGAATCGCATAAACCGCGATTCATATATATTTCGAAATGCCACTGCAAAAAAAAACAGAAACGTCCACATATTTTAGTTATTCAATTATCATTAGAAAAAAAACAAACAACATTGTCATAGTTAATAGTGCCAACTATTTGTCGAGTTATTGTGGTATACTGTGCAGTAAAATTTTGATTCTCTTTTGATTCTATTTTCAAAATGAATATTCCTATTTCAGCTAACAAATGGTTTCCGTTAAGATATTCAAATATATGTTCCCAACTAAGTTTTTCTGGCCACCAACATGGTAGACAATTGAGTTTGTTATAAATATTTCTGAAAGTGGACCATCAAGGGACCGTTGCTGCCAGTTTGTTCTCAATTGTTCAAATGGATTCAGACAAGAAGGTTCTAAAATGAATGTTCCAATAGGGTCCTAAGTTAAACTAAGTTTGGCAATGGCGGTCATTTTGGTCATCAGTCCTATCATCGGAGACAATTCTGAAAGAGAACATTGAATCGTCTTAGTTTAGTAGCAGACAAGTTGAACCACTAATTAGATCCTAACTACTTAATTTAATTCCATTCCATAATGATTATGGCATTGTACAAAATAATAATTAACCACCTTGGTTATGGAAATCCATCTTCATTAATTTTGACTGCACTCACTTTATTCACACACTACACGCTACACACACACAATTTGCACGTTACACGCAAATTACACGAAGCGCGTTACACGTTACACGATATTCAATCTTGCGAATTCTAAAAAATTGTGTTTTTTAGATACGACCGGAATATAATGACAAGAATTAATTAAATTTTATCCTGAATATGAATGGCAGTGAAATATTTGATTTCACGTTTGATTCAATAAGTACAATAAAAGGGGGACGGTGTAATACGATCGAAACTAATACAAAAATGTTACGTGCTTATATTATTTTTTAATGGGAAATATATTAAACCTGAATGACAGAACTGTGAAATCATATTTTGAATTGATTGAAAAGAGGACAAACATACCTAAGGAGCAAATAAAAAAAAACGTAATCTATTGGAAAGACAAACCCAGGAAGACAAACAAGCACAAGCACAACAAATCAACACTGAGAACTAGAAAAACAATGAACAACACGAACTCCTATCAAAACCAGGAGTGAACACAGGTGCTCTGGAAGGGTAAGCAGTTTCTGCTCCGTATACGACACCGGTTGTGAAGTTCAACAAAGTCAATCCGGTAGTCACAAATCGATGGAGGCACATGAAATGTTACAATAGAGGGAACAGGTCCAACATCATCTTAAATATTAGAACAACGTAACGGTCAATCATTCGTGATGACGACCGTAAAATTTCCTAAGTGATGACATGAATTTATTCCTGATAAAACCCTGGTTAAGAAGCTTTTATTACAGCAGTAATCCTCTTTGTCGAAATTCAGTGTAACTCACGCATGCCCTTGAAAATCGGATAAGCTGAGAAAGGTAGACGCCATATGCAGGCGATGCTGATATATTGCTACTCAAGAAGGGAAATTTAACAACAGGAAAGTCATCACGTTTGTGAGAAAGTTTTGTCTTCAAATGGCTCTCATTGCCCATTTAAAAAAACAAACCTAAATATGAATCAGACTTTGGTGTATCTATAGTATCCTTAATTTCAAGCTCACCGGGGTAGATGAGATGTAGAAAGTCTTGGAATCTGTCGTTATTTAAAGACAACACGTCATCTATATAACGAAAAGTTGAATTAAAGGATTGGGTTAGTTTCTTTTTGTTTTCACGTAGTAGCCCTTGCATGAAGTCCGCTTCATATGAGTACAGAAACAGATCGGCGAGGAGAGAAGCACAGTTGGTTCCCATTGGAATGCCGATTGTTTGTTGAAAAATTAGACCGCCAAATTCAGCAAATATGTCTATGAGAAAATCTAATATGTCCGCAATTTCCTTTTCAGAATACTTTTTGTCAGAATCAGAGTGGTTCTTCACGAAATAAGCCTTTTCTCTACCTAAAACTAGAAATTTATAGCTGCGTGTGCCATTTTCTTGAAAAACATTGATGAACTAGTTGCTTTAAGCGATCGTTTAATTGAGAATGTGGTATCGTCATGTAGAGTGTAGAGAAGTCGAATGTTTTTATGCTTTTCCATGTGGCTAAAGATTTTGATTTTAAATATTGTAGGAAATGTTTTGAGTTTTTAAGAATCCACATCTGATTGACGCCACAGATGGAATATGATGTTTTACAGTAATTCTGAAGGCCCTCTTTAATACATATCAATATATGAATGTTAAAATCTTTGAAAGAGGTTTTGTAGAGCAATTATCTGACCAAGCAATGCACCTTCGTTTAAACAGATTCTTTTGTAGTTTAGGAATCCAAAAGATCAGGAAGGTCCATTTCTGCACCCTTTGTAGAAACGCCAAAGGAATGAAGAACGGTCTTGCGTTTATCAAGGACTTCCTGCTTAGTGAGTGTAGTCGGTGTATAAGTTGGGTTACCCGCAGTGTTATTTACTCCCAATTCGTTTCTACGACACTCAAAATAATAGTTCTTGCAGACAAAAACGATCTTATTGGGGGCTTTTTCCGCTCGAACAAAATCAATAAACCTTTTCGTAATATGTTTACATAATTACAAAATGTTACTACAACATACTAACCAACATAGATATGATAATAATAAAATTGTCTGTAAAATAAACATTGCACATCATTCTATGGAAGTTATATGATCATTTAATTAAAAAAAATTAATATAGTGTTTTTAAACCGAATTACTCGGATAATCGACATTAGCCATAGAAAAAAAAGTGTACGTGATTATTTTCAAATAGTTGACACCACTGAAAGATCTTGCAACGATCTTTTAGTTCGAGTTCAAAATATGCTCTGGTTTGAATTCACAGGTTTTAATATTTGCATCGACCCATGAAATCTCATACATGTTACACGATTCAAAGCGCACGTTTCTTACTAAACACAAAACGCACGCACACGATTCGCACGTTTCATACAGAGGATTCATATGGGGCACCATATGATTTGTTTTCCATATTTCCATATTTATATGATTATTTTTCTTTCTTTTTTTTGTTTTCCTTCATGGAAACATTATGTTTTATCTGTCAAAATGTATTTAGCTAAATTCATGCATCCTATTTGAATATTCTGGATTCTCTTATTGTAATGTATAAAATTCACATCATATATTCATTAATTCATATACATGTACATAGTTACATGTAATATAGAGATTTTTTAATACAACTAGCAGGCAATCTACAAACATATTCTCTTTAGTCACTACAAACCTTTTTGGATGTCATTTTCAAACGATGTTTGTCTTTCTGCAGTATCTGGTGAAAATATGTCGTTTTCTTTTCTGAAATGTTTAAACATACCACGAATGTATATAATGTAACATTTTCTTGTTTTAATTTCTGCAAGTAATAATGTGTTTGGTGGTATAATAGACAATATAACCAAAACAATGACTATGAACAGCAGTTGTAACTGGTAAACAATGTTGTTTCAAGAGACGATAACTTTCACAAAGATTTTACTTGTGATGTATGTGGACCACAACATGTCCTTTCTACAAACTACAAAATGCACACCTTGAAATGGTTTTTCAAAAGACGTCAAGTAATGGTAATGATAATAAACTAGCTTTTAAATGATGTTCGTTTGCACTAAGATTCCTCAATCTCGCACTTTCACAGGTATGATTCTTTTTCTTTCCCCTGGTTAGAGCTTTCAAAAATGAGTAAATAAGTTTCCAACCGGAATATATTTTTTAACTTATATACTCTCTCAAAAAAGAAACGCAACATCAGATTATCTTTTTGAAATATTATTTTTCCGGACAAATAACCAATAAATATCAAAATATATGTACACATGATCATAATTACACCTTCATAAAAAGTTTCCAGGTACAATCATTTAAATTCATCCACCCGTAAACGACTTTGGTCGCAATCTGGGACACCCTACGATTTACGCATTGCCAAAAACTGGGTCGACTTTCACGTGCAAATCATGGGTTATTTTTTAGCTCAGTCAGTCGGTATAAAAACCCGGTATTTCTTTTCATGAATGCATTCGTAAAATAAAATTCTGATGAGGTGACGCTATGCCAAGGTTAGACGCTGCTACCCGGAATATCGCTATCGGACGACTAGAGGCCGGAGAATCACAGAATGCTGTTGCTGTAACGTACAATGTTCATCGTAGCACAATTTCACGCCTTTGGGGACGCTACCTGCAGCTTGGTACTACGACAGATCGGCCACGTTCAGGGCGCCCGCGTGTTACAACCAGGGCGCAAGATCGTTACATCAGACTTTTCCATCTGCGGAATAGGACTATTGCTGCAACAGAAACAGCTGTAAACGTCCCTGGGTTGCGCCGTATATCAGCACAGACAGTACGCAATCGGTTACGTTCTCATGGATTGAGGGCAAGAAGACCTTACTTTGGAGCAACACTGAGACGCCAACACCGCCGAGCGAGGGTTAGATGGTGTACTACAGTTCGTGCATGAAATTTACAGAACTGGAGAAGAGTATGGTTCAGCGATGAGTCACGTTTTCAACTGGAAAAGCGAGATGGTCGCATACGTGTGTATAGGCGCCGAAACGAACGTTTTGCGCAAAACTGTGTTGTGGAGAGAGACAATTTTGGCGGAGGCAGTGTTATGATGTGGGCCGCTATTTCTTATGCCAGAAACACACAGCTGATACATATCCAAGGCAATCTGAACGCTGTTAGGTATAGAGACGAAATTTTACGACCTCATTTATTGCCCGTAATTGACATTCGGAGAGAAATTTTTCAGCACGACAATGCCCGACCACATACAGCACGTGTAACAGTAGACTTTTTAGAACAACAGAATGTCAATGTGATCCGTTGGCCGTCACGATCACCCGATCTTAATCCAATTGAACATTTGTGGGATGAAGTGGATCGGCGCGTGCGCCAACGACAACCACCACCGCAAAATCTGCAACAATTACAGCAGGCACTTCAGTTTGAGTGGCAAAGGATACCGCGTGTTCGAACTCAGCGTTTAATTCAATCTATGCCAAGAAGAGTCGGGGCTGTGTTACAAGCAAATGGTGGACATACCAGATATTGACAATTTATGAGTGATTTATTGACAATATGTGACAAACTGTGATATTCCAAGGTAAAAGAACTCATGAACAAGAAGTGTGCCAATTTTTGCATTCCTGTGTAAATTATTTATATCATAAATTATGAAAATAATATATGAAGTAAATTTCCTATTTTCTGTATGTTGCGTTTCTTTTTTGAGAGAGTATATTTGTGCTGTTTAATCCCTTTTGATAAGGTCATAATAAACGAAATGTAATTTTTTTGCGGGAGATTTAGGTCGTGTAGCTTGTCTCATACACCTACTCTGACAACGAGGGTACGTATATAACTATCTTTCATACAGAGAGATTTGGGATACGGCAATTTCATCCGAGGGTCTACATTTTTCTGTCAAGTACGAGGCTTGCGAATTTTGAAAATTTCAAAACCAGAAAAATATCGGCCGGCTTGACATAAAAGAAAAAATGTTTCTACTAGATGAGGCATTATAGGGACAGGGTTTTAATATTAATATCGAAAAAGAAGAGATACGTACTAAAATTTACCTTTCCCTTTCGAAGACGTTCTTGTGGAACTATCGTATGGAGTGTACATACCACAGAATGCACATTTTGCACGAATTTGCCCTCGGCTAGAAGATTGTAACGAGCAAAACTATACAACTACTAAAAAACTTTCATTACAGGATTATATATTTCACAACCTGCTTAATGCCTTTTAATTACAATTCTGTGATACCAATTTTGATGCGCAAGATGTGCACATTTCATAGATTTATGACTCATTAGATGTGCCCAAGGCCTAAGATATTGTAAACCAAAACAACAATCTAAAAAGTTGAAGAGCAAATTCAAACATGTCAAAATGACCAACGGGGATAAAGACAAAACCATCTAATTTTACAATTTTAGATATCAACATCGTTTAGCTAATATCCGGCTTCCAGAAAAGCACTTTTCATGAACTGGCTTTCCCATCCCAGTTCCTATATTCTAATATCGTACATAAATGCAAAACTCTCGCTAATAACCAACAGATACTTGGAAGTTACTTTAGATCTTTTCACAGTAAGGGTTACAAATATGTGTAATTCTATAAAACGTGCTCTTTCTCCTAATGACTTGAGGACTTTAAATTCATACTGGCATCTCAGGGACAATGCCGATTTCTATTGAACTCTATGACGAGATAGGATTAAAACCTTTTTTGGAATGTTATTTCAGACTTTTTTCGTTTAGTAGAGCGACAGTATTCGACCTGCAGCTATGAGAGCCTTAGCTAATTTTGCAGTTAAAACGAACACATTCTGACCCTGCTATCTACATTATGTACCGTCCACTCTAATTTGTCAGTTCTAACAAGCGGTCACCTCGTTAGTAACCATACTGTAATAGTTTTTATAATGTGTTTTATACAGCAGAGTGTAGATAGACAAGGGAGATGTTAGGGTATTCCAAAAAAACCGGTTTACTCCACTTTTCAATGTCTGTACCAGTTCAGACTATCTTGACTGTATATTGTGTTAATGTATTTGTTTTGTGCTCTTTTATGTTAATATTTTGTCATGAGTTCTGTCAATTGGGTTGATTTGATTGATTTTCACGCCATCGTTGATCTTTCCTGTTATCAATTATGTTGTTTATGATAATCGAAAAAATAATAGATAATTTGGTTGTATATTGTACAAAACTTTAAATCAAAATTTAAGCGAGAATCATGTACATGTATTAGTTTTTTTTTATTGATATGCAATTTCTCTTAATTTGTGTTTAAATCCGAGAAATCTGATGAACTCTTGATTTTTGAAGTTATGACGTCGAATAAATGAACTATTTCGTGACGCTCTGTGTCCTTGTTGTAATATATTCCATGTGGGCGTCTCACACAGGAAAATGTTGCTTTTGGCCGTTTGAGATAAAACTCTTTCATTTTGTGAATTTTTAAAATTTATTCTTTTTCTTCACTTTCAGGATTACTAAATGAAATGTATGGAAGACATGAAATGGCTGAAATGTCTCACTAGCTGAGCGCAAAACCTACTTTGTCAGCCTTATCGCAAATGTGTAAGTGCAATGACCATTTTCAAGTGGACATGGCAAAATAATCTTTAGAAATATAAAAAAAGAATCGTAATGTCATCGAAAATAGCCATGATTCGATTACTTTTAGCTATTTATTAACTGTTTATAAACTATTTAAACAATTTCATAACTTTTTTAAGAAATGTTAATGGAAGATATGCTAAAAACTTTTTTTTAGTATTGCAACTAAAACACAACTATTAAGTTTAATTGTGTGGAACCCTCATTTCACAGTGATATCTTAGTGTTATTTACTCCTTATTGTCGTACTGTTGGGCTATGTTTTGTATTTTATAAACTACAGAGTAATGATAGGTAAAAATGGGGTTATGTTGACATAAAACCGGCTTATGCCGCTCACCTTACCACGTCAGACTAACGTGACCTTCTGTTTATATTAAGATTGTCATTTGTACCCTTTCGAGTTGGCTTATCCATTGTATAGCGTTGAGTGAATTGTATGTCGTTGTTGACATTTCTTCTTATTCTTATTATTACACTCATACTTACATTACAGAGCAATTAAAATTCTGAGATATTGCAAATTCCAAACAGTCATAATCTGAAAGAAGAATTATATTGTATTTTTATACATGCATTGGCAACCTTTTACATTTTTAAGGCCATCATAAATTTGGCAATCGTTGTTGAAAATTCTGTAATATTTTGGCTGTTTCCAAGGTATTAGTTGGAGAAGAAATTTTAATTTACATGTGATTTGGTGTACTGGACCGCTCACTGGTAAATGAAACCTCCCTTTGATTTTCTCAATGTTTTCCTTAGATCATGTGATAACGTACACAAGCTTCCGCTAACATCTGCAGTATTATGTTCCAAATAAATATGTCTATAAACATTTACTTACAACAGGGATGAAAAGTCTTGATGGATTTACTGGCATAACAAACAATTTGTTTGCAAAATGTGAAGTATTTATATATTGCGTGATATGAAAGAAGTAGGACTTTCAAATATATATTATAATAGCTGACTTTAAACACTTGAAAGAATAAATCAACAGAATCTTACTCTGAGAGCAGTTGAATGTCATATTTTTATACTCTTGATAGTTAAACCCTGAAATTTCCCGACAAGCATGGACATTTTAGGTGTTACTATCTCGAGTGTACAAATACGATAATCAACTGTGCGCATAGAAACATTCTATATAAAATGGCTTCAAACGAAGTGTACACATACTACTTAATATAGTGTACAGAAAAGGTGTTAATTTAAACAGTTCTTGTGGACTTGACGAATTACTTTATATATATTATTGAAATTCCTGAAAATAGATTTTGCATTTTAACATAGATGATGTTTTGTCTGCTGATTGACTTTAATCGATTTTCGACCCCTGAGTACTAGCGACGTAAAATGCGTATCTCGTACAGCTCCGTGTCGTATCAAACAAGATTATTGTAATGTTTAATACATAAACATAGGTAGGTTTTTTATGATAAACTTAAATGAAAAATTTTAATCGATGTTACTCAAGCATGAAATGTAGGGTGTGATGACTGTTTCTGAGTGCTGAATATTTCCGAGTTGTGTTTTACTATATATGTTGACTGCATTTGTGAAATGTCAATATTACATTTCTAGAGATTTAATGATAAACACAAATGCAAAAATTTCATCAAAACAACATAAAAATAAATCTTAGGTCGTGGTGACACAGATGTGCAGAGATGTATTGTACTTTAACATTCTACTATAGGTTCTTGAGAAAATATATCTAAATTCAAACATTTTACCAAAATCACTGAAGCATAAAAGTAATGATTAGTTAAATTTTAGCGACTACATTATCGTTAACTTTTTGTGTACTATGTATAAATGATTCATAGATAGGTACGATATCATTAATATGTCCCAATAGGTTTATTTCAAATAAGTCAAAAACCCAACCAAGTCAGAGAAATATAGCTAATAATAGATTTGCTTATTTAGTTGGGGGTTTTACGCCGTTTTCAGCACATTTGGCCATTTTGCAGCGGCCAGTTATTATTGGTGGCGGAAGCCGGAGTACCCAGTACGAAAATTGGCAATCATTGTCAATGAAGATCGGAGTCGAACTCAGTGATGACAGTCTAGTGATCATAAGTAGTCATGACGAACTACCTAGACCACTCGGCCACCCAGGCCACCTCATAATAGAAAACAAAGAAATTGTTCTCCGATGTCTAAAAATGATAGTGGTGAAGTATCACTGATACAACACCATTGATTCCTAGAATACAAAATTAAAGGAAAAACTTTGTCAGAGTATTAACTCATGCATCAATTGTATGGCAAAGTGACCCAAGTATTCCTTATCTGTCTTCGGTGTTATAAGGGGGGTTGTTGTTGTTTAATATTGTTAATATATTTCAGTTGGTTTCTGAGAAATTGACCATACCGAAAAACTTAACTAAATCGGACGGATGTACAATTAACGTATATGCCCCTTAAAAATTCGGGGATGGAGCATAAAAAGCGGGGGGGGGGGGGGGGGGGGGCGGGTATTGCAAGTTTAACAAATATTACATGTTTAAACTCCAAGTAAGTTTTTCTATCATTATGTACCGTTTCGGTAGATTAAAAATGCACGAACATAAGAACAAAATATGTATTTAAACATTCAAAACCATGTGTAATTTCAAGAAGTTCATGCAAATGTGAACGAATGCATTTCTTTCTGGAAGATTTTATGTTCTTTCACCATTTTTGTACATATTTGAGGTGTCACAAATTGGCTTAAATTCATATAATACATTGACGTTGTGATAAGAGGCGCACATGTTCAATATGCACCCAATCGATTAAGAATTCATAAATTATCTAGAAATAAATTTATCTTTAAATATTCAATATTAAGGTCTTTCTTCAACTTGCACTTTCCGAAAATTTTGTAATGTAATCAGAAAGAATATATTTTTTAAAATTAAAAAGCCTCCAAACAGAACACAACTGTTATCAAATTCCAGAGTTTTGCTGTTTTAACTAATAAATCAATAAATTGTAGGTTACCTAGCATTTCTACTTATATCTTAGTCTTGTTCATGTATATGAATTAGATGAATATTTTCTGACAATGTACAGCATATAATAAATGTATTTTACCATGCTTTACCTTGGGTAAGATTGTAATTATCATTCGGGCATATTTTTCTGTAACAAGAACAATCTTCTTCCGAGGGAATGCAAAAACATTTATTCCTAGGTTCAACTACAAAAGCATATCCTTTAGTGTAGTCACAGCGACAAGATCTATCTTGGTCTGGGAGATGTCCCCTATATGGTACTTGTCCTTCTTCTGTACATAGAGACTTCAGATAAAAACAGTTGTTTACTATGGATGAATCTGACTGGAATGGCTGGTATCGGTCAATGGGACACGTCCATTTGTGAAGGCCTCCTATGATGATACCTCTTTCGCCTATAAACAGACAAATGCATATAGTAAATGTAAACATTATAAAACTTAAAACAGAACGTATTTATGGTTGCACAGAAGGCTTTGCATGTCTCTTGTTTCAAGATGTTAAAATAGTACCTTATCTTTAATAATAACACATTTGTTTTGACGAAATGACCTGTGAGTTAAGTTTAACGAAAACTTTTGATAAAATTATAGAATGACAATATGATAGAACAAAAACCACTCCATCGAAATTTGATTCGATTTGGCGTTATAATTCAGATGACGGGGTTACTGTATCATATCATACACAGTTCCAAGTCTACCACTGAGTTTGATCTTAGTTTGCCTGATTAACGTTTGTGTCGGGCAATAGTTTAAAACTATGTTGTTTTATTTTAGTTGTATTTGCATTGACCATATTGAGTTAATGCAGATAACCATAGAGAGAACTCCGAAAGAAAAATAATAGTTTACCCACCGAAGTAGTCTTTGAGGAGAAATTTCAACATATGTTTACGTACGATTTAGAGAAAATGTATTCTAAATGATCATTCCATATTTCTTTTAAAGATCCTCATAGTGAAGCATTTTTCTAAGAATAGGTTACTGCTAAGCTATTACGATCTTTGAGCTATTTATATACACATTTTTGACATATTTAGATCAAAGCATAATCTGGCAATCTATTATTGTAGATCATAGTTCAAATCTTTTTAAATGGATAGATGGTTGAATTATTTTTTTACGTCCAGTGGTAATCGTTTAATGCATTTCATGACGGAACATGTTGATATGATATGAATATGAACACTTATGTTAAATTAAGGTTTTAACTCTCTCAGTCAATGTTGAAATAACTAATTTGGTATGCATATTGACCTGAGAGAGCAAAATGTCGGATTAGTGGACATCTTGTTGTTTATCATACTGTGTTAGTTTTTATAGTGATTTTTATACATCAGAGTTTCCGGATAGATAAAGGAGAGATTTGGGTACCCATTAAAACAGTATAACACAAAAACTGTCAGTGTCTGTACCAAATCAGGCTATCCTGACTATTCGCTGTATTTGTACTATTTCATGTTATTATTTGACCGTGGTTATGTCTTTGGGTTGCCTTTATTGATTGGTATTTTATCATCGAGCTTTCCTATTATCCCATTTGTTGTTTATCATAACGTTTGTCAATTGAATGGTATCTATATATTGTTTGAGTAAATATTTGACAATATTTGCCTTTTCTCAAGTAGATTTTGAAACTCCAGCAAAGTTCTTCATATCTGTATTTTTCTAGGGCATAGTTACAATGGTAAACTGGCCTTCTTGCAGGGCAATCTTTATCTTTTATTCTTTGTTCTTTATTCCAGAACTGTAGTTTGGAACAGTCAAAGAAATGTGGTAATTCTCGTAAATTTTGTTTATCAGGAGTCTTTATCGGTGTACAGGATTCAACCTCACATTGTAAAAATGCTTTATCGGGTATATTTTTCCATGCACATGATTCGACGTCACATTGTTGGACAGCCATCACGTCCTGGATCTGGAATTAGGAGAAAATAAATAGAAACCGAATATTATTTACAAGAAAACTAGTTCGTGCCAAACACCTTATCAGTTAAATGAAAGTTGATAACATTCGAAAATACGCTTATGCTAACACAAACCCTCAGCCAAAATAATTATTGATTAATTTAAAAGAACAGTGAACATAAAAGAACAGTAATATCTATAATCATAAAAAATAAATGGACCGCAGTTAGGTACCATTTTGAAGCGTGTCGCATAATTTAACATTGTTCATTCATTCGCTTACTGAAATACAATGTCAAATTATATTTGACAGCAACTTTCAGAACTTTTCCAGGAAAAACTATTATATTTTCGGTCTTGTAAAACATTTAAAACTTAACAGGTTAATATATAAAAGCTGATAAGAAGAGCTTGCGTAAGGAGTATATATTTCTCGTACGTTATTCCAGAGCTTGTGATATACATTGATTTCCTGGACAGAGCCCGGCTCCTGACAGAAAGGTTGCTCAAACAGGGTTATGTTGCTCCTAAGTTGTAGTAATCCTTATTAAAGTTTTATGGACGTCATCATGACTTAGTTGACAAGTAAGAAAATGGACCTGTTCCATTGATATTATCCCTTCCTCATACCGGATTTGAAATGGGCAGCATGGCCGGTGTCCTGCAGGAATCAGAGACTGCTTACTCTTCCGGAGCACGTAATTCTACTTCCGGTTTTTTGGTGGGGTCCATGGTGTTCAGTTTTTAATTGTAGTGCATGTATTGTTTTGGTCTTTTCTTCCTTGTTCTCCGGAGTTTGTCAGTTGTTTGAATTTTCCCCTCCTTCGAGTTCTTTACTTTACTTATACAATTTTGTTACAAATTGAATATTGATAATGATTTGTTTAATAATATTGCAGATATTGAAAAAAAATCCTTGAAGTAGTACAATTTTTATTCAAAAGAATGAAATGGGTATCTGTATGCCTTTTTAAATAATTGACTAAAATTCCAAAATTGTTTTGTGTCATATGAGTTTTTGTCTTGGTGTATACATGTATGCTGAAATTACAATATATATAGCTTTTTTAAGCCGTCAAATACCTTATATCAAACCCCACAAAGTAAAATAATTTTAAGCAAATAAACATTATTTAAAAGGAAGGTTTACAGTGTCAGCACTAATTTGATGCCAATAAATATGTTAAAAATGGAAAATTAAGTTAGTTGTTTTCATCAGGAGGCTCCGGTTACTTTTGAAACTGTTAACCCTACATATTACACTTTCAGTTATACTTACCAACAAAACAACGAAGAGGAATATGACTGCCATTCTAACTACTGTTAACAGCCATCAATTTTCAAATACTTATTGCTGTGTTGATATGTTCCTATGATTACTGTTTTAATTCTTCTGTCCATTTTTCTTGGTGTACTAAGGATGTATAGTTGACAAAATAGAACGAAAATAATATTTTGCTTCATTGATACATTGGTTTTGAAAACGAAAAGCCCTTGTCCAAACGTTATAGATATAAAGAGATCTGTTTCTCATTGGTATTTTCAATGTCTTGTGATCAAGTTCTTTGATATAGGCAACCTTTTGTTTTTTCCCTAATGTGCATGTAAATAATTTTCATTTACACTAAATTTAGCTATCGTGGATGATGGATTTAGATGACGGGTAGACGGTCGCTTGTGGATGAACAAACATTTAACATAATCTTAACATCTTATGATACAAAAAGTAGACTATTTTTTTTCTGTTCCAGTTTGATCAATAAAGTTTGTTGGCGTGGTAATTATCCGCTCTGACGTTAAAGTGGTGAAAACGTTTATTAGAGTCGGGAAGATCGATGCACAGTATCTCATATCATCTTGTGATTATTTTGATTGGTCAAGGAAGGGTGATAATGTTCCTTTAATGTGGATTTATGTCCGTGAGTCTCCTATTAATACAGGATCACAATATATATAAATGTAAATTGACACATATTATTTAAAAAATCATATATCTAACGCCTGTAAACATACATAAAGCTATAATACTAATAAATCGACCTTAAATTTACCTGTTACAGTACTATATTTAATTTATTGAATTTTTACATGATATATGGATAATGTATTTGTATAAAATTAAAATGATGTAGTATCATATTATGGTTTACTTGTAGAAAATTAAGGTAAAAATTTTACCCTATGATAAAATTGGAAATTGTACATATTGTTTACCAGATAAAAAGTTTTCTGCAATATGCGATGAATTTGTACCTTTAATCTGCGAGTGTTTTTTTCTGCAAATATCACTGCTTACACAATACTACCAATGTGATAGGAAGTGGTTGATTTGATGTAAAAAGGTAGTTCCAACTGCTGTAACTAAGTGCTTTTTAAGAAGATTCAGATATTTATGTGACTTATTGGCCATGTATTATGGAAATGTACCTCCGACTACATACCTACTGTCTGTAACGGTAGATTCGTAGAATGGAGCTTAGGCAATTTGAAAAACTAAATGTTAGAATCATATGACAATTTTTTGTTGGCTAATTAACCTCGTTAAGTGGTATAGAAAAACATGATACTTTTACAATTGTTTATAATGTTTATATTTTTACACACCAAAACTGATTCTGAATCCCAGTAAAAAAAATAATGCTAATGGAAATGGAAAAAAATGAATTTGAATGCAATATTTAGGCTTGGACCTATCACCAAGAAGACAGTGATCGAGAAAAGACACATGTAGGAATGACTATTAATTGTTTGAATATAATTTACTCCTCTTTTCCCACGCTTTTTCGTCCGGTCGGTTTCTTGGGTCTCTGCCTTAAGTGGTTAGAATCAGAAATATCACCGGAAGGTACTGGGACAAAGGGTTTACATATAGGGACGACAGTACTCTGAATTTAATTAAATCCCCTTTTCCAGAGCTTTTTATCAACAAACGGGATGACTTTGACTTTCCAATCGTCAAATTCCCATTTCTGAGCGGCAATATTCCAGAAGCGCCGGCGTATGGAGTATAAATTTCACAACTCATCCGTTGTGGAAGAGCTTGTGACATATACATTGACTCCCTGGACAGAGCCAGGCTCCTGACAGAAAAGTTACTCAGGCAGGGGTATGTTGCTCCTACGTTGGAGTCATCCTTATAAAAATTTTAAGGACGTCATCATGACATGGTTGACACGTGTGGCAAAACCTGTTCCCAAATGAAAATGGACCTGTTCCATTTATGTTATCCCTTCCTCATACCGGATTTGATATGGGAATTTGACATGGGCCGCATGGCGGGTGTCCTGCAGGAAGCAGAGGCTGCTTACTCTTCCGGAGCACCCGAGGTTACCCCCGGTTTTTGGTGGGGTCCATGTTGTTCATATGTTTTTAGTTTTTAATTGTAATGCATGTATGGTTTTGGTCTTGTCTTCGTTGTTTTCCGGACCTTGTCAATTGTTTCTATTTTTCCCTCCTTCGAATATCCCTCTGGTATTTCTTGACTTTACTTATCCCGTAGATTTATGTGTCTCTTTTGAGGTGTTTAGTGACTGACCCATCACCGGAAAGTCCAGTGACACCGAGAGGGTTTAGATCCAAACATTTTTAAGACATTGGAACTCTGTGTGTACAGGATCATTGTTACCAAAGGAAAAGCTCTCAGCTTCCACAGTTTTTAAAAAAAGTAGCAACTTATTTGAAAACTAAAATAAGGTTAGCAGTAAATCTACATAAAAATAATTGCAGTGTGAAGTATATTAGACAAACTCATCAAGGCAATTACAGTTGAGTCTCGTTATCTCGAAGTGCAATGGACCATGGGAATGGGTTCGAGATAGCCGAAGTTCAACTAAAAGGAGCTGGAAATTTTCGAGTTTTGGATAAAGGAGATAACCCTTAAATGACTTCTATATTATTTTCCATGCGTTCACTGATTGTTTTTACTTGTGTGTTGATTTATTGTTTGATACACGTGTTTATTTGTAATTGTTCAAGTTTACCTCCATCCAAATAAAATAACAAATTTATTCTATAAAAAGACTCAATCGACAAATCAATCTATAACAATACATAAATAATCACATGATACACAAGGACAGGTAAGTATATCTTATATGTATTAATGTTTTTCTTTTGCTTTTAAGGATATAGACTTTCCCTGAAAGGTTCTAAATCCGCGTGTTATGTCTCACCTTCGCCTCCGGAAAGACAACTTCTTGCACATCTAGTCAATTTTTTGTCACAAAAAAAATTTGGTTTTGAATTTGATTTAGTGATTTAATTTGGATTTGTTTTGTGCATTCATTACACCTTATATAAAAATGCTGTAATCTGATTGGTTCATTAGAGATGTATTTTCCAAAAATAGTATGCATTACAAACGATTTCAGAGGCAGCGGGGTATTTGCCAAATTGCATTTGCACCTTTGCGAAAAATTCTCTTATCCGACAGGACGCTTCAGCACTGCGTTTTAGTATAAGGGTTTGTATATAGAAACATTTTATTTTGATATTCGGTGTAATTAAACAGGTACATCATGCTCGGGGGGGGGGGGGGGGGGGTATTTGCAAAAAATACCAGTCTCAAGACAAAATTTACCTCGTCCGTTGGGCATGGGAAATTTCACGTCTCTTGACTGGTACTTTTCGCAAATACCCCTCCCGAGCATGATGTATCTGTTTAATTACATGTATAGCATGTGCCAACATTCGTTGACCATTCACAATTTCTATTAACATTTAATAAGTTAAACCAATCAAACTAAATGGTTCATCACAGAAAGTTATTGGCCTTTTAAATGGTAAGTTGTATTCACCGCATTCATATAAGTAATTACTTATTTTTGGATAATAATATACCTAAAATTTCCTTTATTCAATAAAATATAAATACAGTCAAGCCTGCCTATAAAGGGCACCCATGAGATCATAAAAAAGTGGCTTTATGTGCAGGTACCCTTTATACAGAGGTCAATTTTACATACTTTGTTCATGAATGGGACCTTTATAGACAGTGATTTGCTATATATAGGTGTCCTTAAAGTGACTGTAACACTTTTCTCGGTAAAACGTTCCTTCCGACAATTTCAACAAAAGATAAATTGTTATATGCTTATATGGTGATAAATTGAAAGTTTAAAATTAGTTTACTTCTTGCATGTCTAAGATAACAAAAAAGGACATTTAAATACTTGTTCGGCTGGGATGATACAAAGGTAAATCTAAACACCTTGACTTGTATAACATATCGATTCCTTGGACTAAAACGTACATGTATACTCCTGAGGCTTACAATAGGCATTAAATTACCCAATAGACCACCTTTCCTATTTTTTAAAATTTGCTTTTATTGTTGTCTCTTGGACATTCATTCCATTTTCATAAAATATCTTCAATAAAAAAAATAAAAAAAATAAAAAGGAATATATCAGCAAAACATTTGAATTTTGATCTAGCCACAGCTATCAGTTTTCAAAGTAATTTGGATAATATGAGCGTTTCAAAAGAAGCTGTTTTTTAAGCCCATATGTTGCCATTAGTCACTTATATAAGCTATGATTCATTTACCTTTGTAGTCCTAGTGGATTACCTGGCATATTACTTACTTGGTACCTCGAAATAATGTTTTGCTCATAATCTTTGGCACAGAAAATTCTTATTGTACTATTTACATATCAGTCTATTTCACATTTTGTAAGATGCTTCGTGGGAAAATAATTTTTTGCTTTCTGGACTCCCTACGGAATATACCCACATGGCGGCATGAAATTTTTGACACCTTAGTTAAACTGCGTTATGGTTCAGGTCCTTGTAGTTTTCATGAACTACTGGACAACTCTGATACATTTTTATCCGTATTTGTTGCAACAGAGAAAATATCAGAATTCCAAAACCTTAAGCAAAGACAACTTATATTAATTTTCATGATTTTATCTTAAGTAATGTAAGGGAAGTCAATAGACACTTTTTCCTTTTTTTAATCCTTGAGGATCCTGCCCACAGACGTCGCATGGAAATTTTCGATACTGTTATATACATTATTTTTTTCACTCATGATTCTGGCTTCGAAAAATATATCAAAATTCCAATGCCTTTGTCACAGACAATTATAATAGTGTTAATGACCTACCAATGTTGTTGATCCTATCTTAAATGCAACAGAGCAATCGAGGTTTTGCTCTCTGGACAATTTGGGTGGAATGACATTTCAGACACCAATGGTCATGTTTGCATATATATAATGTTCGTTGTGATTCAAGTTTCAGCTTTTTATCCCTATAGCTTAGAACATTTCAATGCTTTATAACGACTGGTTGACAGAAAATTCGTTTTTACCCATAAATCTGCCCCGCGGGCGAGTATCCAATGTTCAAAACACTAATTCAGGGTGTAGATTGTGTGATGTGTCACGATTCTGTGATTACTGGTTACTGAGATCATTTGGGACAGACTTATGTTCAACCAACAGCAAACCATTACCGCTTTCATGACTTGTTTATTGAAATTTCGGTTTTGAACTTTTTTGGAAATTTTAGATCAACGAAATTGTCTTTTTTTCAAATCCACTAAAATTGATGTCAACGAAAGTAAATGAATTCACGGTATCTAATTGTCACCCGTTCAAATGATATTGATATCAATCTTGTATATTCATTGATTGTAATATTTTGTACTCGAATCAGTTGAAAAGGCATACGATAATTTAGATCAATGTGATTATCGAATATAATTAATTACCTTCCTATTGCCCATCGTAAAACTCAAATTTACATGCAAACATGTCTATGTACTATAGCTGTTGTGCCCAGTACGGAAATTTAAGGCATCAGGGGGTATGAAATAATAGTGAACATTTTTAACAAACATCCACTACGGAAGAATATCTTCACTGTAAATATAGAGATGATGGCCTTTATACTATATAATCTTGACCCGACAGAATTTGATATATTCTTCAAAACAGACAATTGAGAACTTCCATGGCTAAAATTCAGATTCGTACAATTTTAAATGATTTTGAAAAAATGCTGGTTCATAGAGGATTCTCAATTCTCGAACGAAAAATTACATAAGTTCTGCCTTAACTATCAATAGAAAACAGGCACTTGAAAAGAATAATAAACAATTATATACCTGTATCACATATTTGTACTAAATACAGGAGTTTTTAATATACGATAAAGCCCATAATGTTGGTACTTATCTGACGTGTATGACGTCATACCCTTTATCGCATGCCTTACCCTTTATCGCATACCCTTTATCGCATGGCTTACCCTTTATCAGATAGCTTTTTTCAGTTATTTTTCAATTTTATTTTTTTAATATTTTTTTTCAATTTTTTTTTGGGGGGGAGGGCGATTTTTTTTTTGCGGTTGTCATATTTCAAAAAACAAATGTTCAATTTTGTTTACGATTATTTGACTTTATTAAACCCCGCCCCCGTCCCCCCTATTTTTTCACAAATTATTTTACCCAATTAATTTCATTTGTGGCAGTAGACTTTAATTTGGAAATTTTCGAAAATTTGAAGTCCTCTGTTTAAATATATGATAAAGAATATAATACATGTTATAAATCTGTATCACATGCTGTATCAACCTCGACCAATATCAGCCCTCGGCAAAGATCAATGCTTTTAAAATCAAGCAGATTTTTATAGGCGGGAAAAAACATTTCTACACATTTGAACCACTCATTTAATTTGTTCAGAATATGGAATTCATTTATGAATTCTTTTTATGAAAAACAGAAGGCTTGATTTTAAAAGCATTGCTCTTTCAAATGTAGTTGGATTCAACTATTTTTATAAGAAATTACATACTTTGTTTTAATAGCAAACACAAGTTTCCAAAAACAACAAAGTGAAGTGTTATCCGAAAAATTTCAAAAAGGTGCACCTTTATATATCTATATATTGACATAAATTTAAAGATTTAAAATACATTTGTTTACTTCACAGATGCCCAAAACATTACAAAGGACATTTAATACGTTGGATGATTAAGGCTGAAATTTAAACATCATGATTTCAATCACATACACCTGAGGCTTAACATTAACACTCTTTGTTGCACAATACGACAACCATCCTTCCTGTACAGTTCGATCTCCGTTATTTGGTTCTTGTCCCAAGGACATTTTTTCAATTTATTTTTTATTTCCGTGAATTATCTTTCTATATAAACAATTTAACTAAATTCTTAAGTTAAAATTTTAAAGTCATGAGTATTTATACCAGGATGGAAATATAAGAAGTATTGATTTTAGTTTTTACGGTGTCCTTGGTTTTTACTCAATACTTTTTCGGTGCGTTGCTTGATACATTTTTTTTAAATGTACAAATATACCCTATTTACCAAGATAATACATAAAAGAAGTCCTCTGATACTGTTTCAGTATTCAATATGTTTAAAATTAAAAATGCAGATACGCGAAATACCCACACACCACAACATAAATATTTAAATTTTAACCTTTAAAGCAGACACCTCTTATAGAATTATTAATTAACAACCGATTTTCATTAACCAACATCAAATGATAAAGGTGACTTTTTTTAGGACAATCAATTCTTCTCTGTTTTGAGCCCCTGTGATATGTTTCATTTTATCATTGTTACTGAGTTGGCAGCTGGATTCTATGGTTTCTGAGATTACCTTGATATTATTTACAGCGAACAGCAAAACATTACCCCGGTCGCTTCGCTGAACGCAATGATAAATACACATGTAGTTAATTATCAGTACAAAATAGTTATCTTTTATTCGTATTTCAGACAAACCGCTACCGAATAAAGCAAATATTTTTTCTGTGAAAGCTTTTTTTTAAATGTGGAAACAAAAAGAGTCAAAATTTGTAATGTTAAATAATGCACAATTTTTTTTTCAGTAGAAACTTTTATTGTATACATATCAGGAAGTGAAGTCAGGTTTACCTCGATCTTTTTCCATTTTCAAACTTCCTGCATACATTTTGCACTACAATTTTATGATTGACATGTGCAGCGGCAGTGGAAATCGAGTTTTATATACAATGAAATAAAAGCCCAATTATACATGTACAAAGAATTGTGTGCATTTAAATTTTCATCTTTCGTAATTTTTGATGGCATCTAAGCGTGAAATACTACTTGTGAAATATTACTTACAATTCCTAAATTATGAACAAATCAGTACAAGTATGGCCCCATCTACATGCTCAAACTTTACACCGGTAAGCTTATTTGCACACATGTAAAATTGCGTAGGTATGTAAATTAAAATTTGCGATTAATTTGCATGGTTTTTATTCCTGGTATGTATATTGGGTATATGATAAAAATATTGTATATTTAAAAAAAAACACATTGGAAATTTTGTTGGCAATTTCCCAGATTTTTATATGAAGTGCGCTCTTATATCTAAGGTTTAAGCTTTTCTTCCTATTTCCATAAGTGTAGGATTAGCCATAGGATTGTAAAATAGCAATGTGTTCATTGTGGTCGGAATATTTTGTACATGAAAGTTTTTTTATCATATCGTGCAGTGGCGGCAGCTTTATAATGCCTTTAGATCCAAAGAAGTAAACTACTATGACCGTGTTTGTCTTAGCTGTATCTCTTGTTATAGGACTCTTGGGAGATGTTTGATTTAAGGATGATCGCTGGTCTAATAGGAAATAAATAGGATTTGAAATAGGTGTTTTAGTTTGAGAGAACATATGAATAGTAAACAAATAAGCAAGAAAAAAATATAGGTTCACGTGCTCATTTTAGAGCAATAAGGCCTTGAAAATTTGCAGGAAATGGGTTTTCTCTGGATTTTTCATTGTCTTTGCATTGACAACTTCAGTCAACAAATATGTATGAAAAAATAAAAAGGATTGCATAACATTTTGTCAAATGCCATTTTAAGGTATATATGATTGAATTATAAAAGAAAAAGTGGGGGTTCGTGGGCAAAAAAAAATTTCATGTTTAAGAAATGGATAAAACCCGAGGATTCCGAAAATCTGACAAAAAGACCAAAACATGACCAGCGAGCATCCTTAAAATGGCCAATTTGGTGTGTATTTATTTGAAGCTCTCACATGCTGATATAATATACCATGTGATTTTGTATTTAAGTAAAAATAATTTTACATCTACGAAATCGGCATTGCTGGATTTTCTAGGTACAAAGTAAGAATGAAATTTTTCTCAAAGTGAAAGTAATGATTTGCCATTGGACAATCCCATTTACCCCCAAATAGAAACTTAAAATACATGAGATTTCAACTATCTTAACCACTTTCTATCCACTAAGACATCCAAATTAGAACACCGATTCCAGTGAATTGTCGAATAACTGCAAAGAAAGGTAAGGAAAGACTATTGCTTGACCGAACGCGGGGATAAATCTACAAATGTAGGTAATTATCAGTTACTTGTTTATTCGTATTCCACAATAAAGGGAGATCTAACCTTTTTGGCGGATCAACAGAATGGTCTAAGAGCAAGCATGTTATTCAGAAATTTGGGGATATCCTTTGGTAGATTTGTTTGCGTCAGACAGAAATTATTTGCTATTGGAGGTTATTGTTACAAATTATTAATTTTAAATCGACATACCTTCAAACAAGTTTGTATTTTTCCTTTTCAATTCAAATGTTCAACAGGTACAAAATCCAGACAACAGATAATAGTCTTGATAATAAATAACCTTGATAATATTTAAATTGTTCTATTTATAATACTACTCATGGGTGTTTTAAAAAAAGTAAAATTAATGTTTATACAAACAACAAAAGATATGAACCAGTTCAATCGGAAACGACAGCTATCACCGCACTCCCCACATATGGTAGCTCTGGTATTTGAAAGACCACAATGACATATTTAAGTATCAAACTTCCATATTTCTTTGACCTTCCTTCCCTCATTACTTTTCTTCAGAATAGGTCTGTCATTTTTATGTACATTACTTTCCTTTAATATTTGGGACCCTTTAAAACTGACAAGGTGGAAATAAACCCTGTGTACCCCAAAAGTTGAAAAACCTTTGCGAAAACAAATATTGTCGAATAAGTTCCCCGAGGGTATTCGCCAACCCAGTCGTCAGACTTGTCTGACATAATTGTTCATTGATTTGTTATAGAAATTACCAGTATTTAGCAAAATTCAAAAATAATAGAATTACTAAGGGTTCATTCCTTGTATTGCACATGGTCGATCTCCTTAGCTGAAATTTGGCGTCCTATTTCGGTATTTTTGGTTATGAGTACTTCTTGTTTTAAAATAAGTTTGGTTTTTGGTCTTCCAAATGTTTAGGTTTTAATTCTGCTAATGAGAGGTAACTCCTTGAAATGCGTCGTATACAGCATAGTTTAAATTTACTATATCTAATATTAGTATCTTTGGATTGTTATTTTGAAGAATTTGATGATCTTTAACTCCATAATGTATCATGAATGAGATAAACACTGAAAAATAGAAAGCAGGTTTTTAAAAGATACGTAACCTTGAATTTTAATATCAACCACAGAATATTATAAAGAGCTGTGTTACAAAAATAAACATAAATTACAATAAAAATATGAACTGAGTAAAACTTACTCACAACTTTCTACCAAATGTCTTTAAAGTGAGCACAGGTACTGCGATCTGATATATAAAGAGTTGATTTCCATGAATTGATTTCACTTAATGCTTGAGAATTTAAGAGAAAAGTACGTTATCTAATTCCATCTGGCACACAACTTACATTATCTGAGTTAAGAACTTTTTAAAACGTGATAACAAAATATATTTAAAAATCCTACAATATTGCTTCTGGACGTATTAATTTCTGACACATCGTAAAAGGCAAAATAAATCCTTTGACTTACATAAATTTTTAACAGCTGTTAAAGACAAAAAAATTGTCCAGTCATATTTTTGAAAGATGAACTAACAAAAACAAAATCAATTGACATTAATTACAATAAAATCATTTAATTTGGTATGTTTTATCTTGTAAAATCTAAAATCTAAAAAAATATGATAAAAAAACTACTGAATGAGTTTGTAAAAATGATTTAGGTACTGAAAAATGTTAGTTTAAAAAAATGAAAGGCCACATAATATTGACTTTTAGTTCTTTGAAATTGTTTGGCAACAATAGGTGTGAGTGAGCGAAATTTTAATTTTAATTTTATTTCTTGAGGACTAGTTTTTTAGGCGAAGATAAAATTTACGTTTGGCACAATTTTTTTTAAATATTGTAAAGCATGGAAAAAAATCCATATTTTTTACCCAAAAAAATGTTTCTTAGAATTTACAAGGTCAGAAAAGTTAAGCGGCAAAACCTTTGGGTGGAACTAAAAATCAATTTGGTATGGCCTAAAATTAAAGTTGTAATATTCTGTAAATTTTTTTTTTTGGCCACTTCGGCCTCTTTTATTTCTGAAATATAATTGCTAAAGTAACGTTTATTTTACTTTTCATGGGTATATCTAAAAAATTAGTGCAAAACAACATTCAAGTGAATGAACTAAACCTAAGGTTTTGCTATTTTCTTCCTTAAAAATGTGCCTAATTACAAAACTGGAATTTGTTTTTTATTTAGTGGTCCATAAGAATTGACTTTCAAATGTCTAAATTTTGATGGAACACTACTCATGGTATTGAACAGAAAACTAAAAGTATGGCTGTTTTCCATAATAAAAAGGAATACGATCAAAAAATGCTCAGAAATGACAATAGTGAAGTATGTAATTGAACTTGATATGTATGTGTTAAGTGTCTCTAATAACAATTTCAAATTTCAATTCATGTAGTAAAACAATACTCAAGTCATAGAATGGAAACATCACTTTTGGCTATATTCTATCAGGAGCTTGTATCTTTAAATAAATTTCCCATAGGGTCCTATGTTAAACTATGTTCGGCTGTGGCGAACATTTTGGACGGTGTGCGGGGTCATTGGATATAATTCGAACAGAAAACCACCTACAGACCATTGCTGCCAAGCTTTGTTCCTATTGGCTTTGAGTCATCATGACTTACATTTTGTGGTACAGTCACCTTTACTAGATTTTTGCATTTTAGCCTATTTCTGCAAAAAAATTTTGGAGGTATATCTGTGATACTTTACAACTACAATTATCGTTATTTGTAAAACACAGACCACTAACATATCAGTCCATATGACTGGATGACATAGTATTTAGGTCCTTATGTCAAAAATAGAATTCGATACTGTGGATTAATTACTTTTGATTGGGTAAAAGTTAATGTAAGCAGGATATGTACATATTATCAGGTTTTCTGCAAACGTATATCGTAAAATATCAGCCGCGAGACACAGTATGAAGCTTTTTCGGCGAGTAAGCGTAGCGAACGAGCCAAAAAGCTTCATATTGTGTCGAGCGGCTTATATTTTACAATATTTGTTTGAAGAAAACTTGATGATAAATTTATCGTATTGTTAACAAGCTATCTTAATGGAATTTCTTACTTTTCAATGGCCATCCGCCTATAACCGGATGTTTTCCTGATATATTCGGGTCAACGTTGGGTCAAACATTATGACGTCGCTGATATATTCGAGTCAGCTCATATTAGGGTCGGGTCAACTCTTTACGACGTCACTGTGCCGAAATACGGGAAATTCTGAAGGCCTCAGCAGGTCGATATAGCCATAGGGAAATACGATAAATTCTTAAACTTCATATGTTTGAATAATTCTCAAAATGATTGTCCCACCATAAATAATAAATATGAATTCGATGTCCAGAAGGATGGAGCATCCGGGACTAACATACACTCAATCTATGGTCTTTGTGTGTATGTAAAACAGAATATGGATAAAATACGGAAAGTTTTCGATATTGAGGTGGATTGCATCAAACATTTTGAGACAATATTTCCCAGTATTGGGTATAAAATGGAAGACAAAAATAAATGTAGAACTTTCCAAAAACAACTGAAAAACTGCGTATAACCTGAAAGCGAAATCTTTGTAATAAAAGCATAAATTGATGCATGTTATTTGCCCCCGGGGCAATAACACCATGTTATCTGCCCTCGTATGATGTGTTATCTGCCATCGCGTGAGGTTCAGCGATGTCACTTCCGCTCAGCTGTAAATAATCGTCTGATCATTATTTATGATGAATTAGCCGTTCATAAATGTTCTAAGCAGTTTCAAACAGGGGCTCATAAAATATATTTGTAGATCTCGGGAAAAAACACAGGAACTGAAGTTGCATTCATTTGTTTGACTCCAAGTGAAAGAAATAACACTGTTTAATAGCTGCAACTTTGTGAATGTGCAACTTATATTCAGGGATGTCAAAAACCTGAAAAACTTCCTTGACGACTGGAAAATCTAATTCAACAGTAAAATCCAGTGCGGTCATTGGATATAATTCGAACAGAAAACCACCTACAGACCATTGCTGCCAAGCTTTGTTCCTATTGGCTTTGAGTCATCATGACGTACATTTTGTGGTACAGTCACCTTTACTGGATTTTTGCATTTTAGCCTATTTCTGCAAAAAAATTTTGGAGGTATATCTGTGATACTTTACAACTACAATTATCGTTATTTGTAAAACACAGACCACTAACATATCAGTCCATATGACTGGATGACATAGTATTTAGGTCCTTATGTCAAAAATAGAATTCGATACTGTGGATTAATTACTTTTGATCGGGTAAAAGTTAATGTAAGCAGGATATGTACATATTATCAGGTTTTCTGCAAACGTATATCGTAAAATATCAGCCGCGAGACACAGTATGAAGCTTTTCGGCGAGTAAGCCGTTCATAAATGTTCTAAGCAGTTTCAAACAGGGGCTCATAAAATATATTTGTAGATCTCGGAAAAAAACACAGGAACTGAAGTTGCATTCATTTGTTTGACTCCAAGTGAAAGAAATAACACTGTTTAATAGCTGCAACTTTGTGAATGTGCAACTTATATTCAGGGATGTCAAAAACCTGAAAAACTTCCTTGACGACTGGAAAATCTAATTCAACAGTAAAATTATTTCTTGGTAGTGGCAAATATTGCCCGTGTTATCATCCCTCAACTGATATCGTCCCTTGGGATAAAGCCCTCGGGACCCATATCAAGGCCTCGGGCTGATAACAAGGGTAATATGAAAAATCCGTGTATTAATCTATAATGTTCACTATTTACATCTACATGATATCTATTAGAGATTGAAATCGTTAGTTAATTGAGAGCACAAAATACTATAATAGGGTTCTCTCGATACCTGTGATTGTCCATGGATATGTTCACAACATGACTTTATAAAAAACCCACATTCCAACGAGTCTATTTTTTTATTATTATATATCACAATGAAATGAAAATACATATATATTTATTTATCACGAATAAAGTGTCGATATGCAGCATATATTTGATTTATTTGATTTTTTGGGTTCCCCATAGCAAACATGAAAAACGGGGAACTGTATAAATTTTGTGCTGAGTGTAAGGGACGAGATCAAAAGTTCAATGTAGGATAAAACACTTAATTCACATAGTTTTTTCACTGACCCCACCCCCCCCCCCCCCCTCTTAACTTAATTTGGGAAAAATTGATTGACCAATGTGGGCATATCCGAAAATCGATGTCGGATAACAAAACTTGCAGCGATTTTAACCCCCCCCCCCCCCCCCTCCAAAACTTTTTGAATCAAGTTTTTTATCCTACATTGAACTTTTGATCTCGTCCCTAATATATCAGAATGAAATGAAATTTTACACATATATTAAATTAAAGTGTGCCTATCTGTCTGTATGTTTGTACGGCGTTCTAAAACTTTACTTTAAAGGGTTGTCTTTGTCTACAAACACTTTATTTCGTCGTATATTGTGTGTTCGATTTCTAAAGTACATGTACACAGCAGCCATGCTTTTTGTTATATATCCTATGATAAGAAAATACTGGTAAAACTAGCTGATAAAGGTCACTATATATATTTCACAATTCCGAATGGCTAAATTACGGAAAGTCTCGGTATCACGCTGCAATAGGAATGCCCAATTTTTATAGGCTAAATTATTTTCACTTTCGAACATGGGAAATTATTCTCATACAAATACCTAATAAGCAAGCTCATAGAATTAAGGGTGGCATTTTTTTATAGATTATACAGTCCTATGCAATCGAATCTTTATTGTTCTGCAGGACGCATTCCCAAATGAATCGGTCCTTATGCTTATGCAGCTTTGATATTATATTAAATTATGATTCGACATATACATGATCTACACATATTATTTCTATATTATGCCTATGCTTTAAATTAACTTACATTAAAATTATAATCAACGAATGAGTTCCGTTTCGGCTTAGTCATGAAAAGTTTATGTAGATGTAAACAAATATTCCTCCCGTACAATTAGAAAAAGTAATTTATAAATATTATGTTACGTACGAGGGTTTATTTGATAGCAATAACAACAGTCATGCAATCCTTGCCTTTTTTAAAAAAGATAATGTTGCATAAATACACAGCTGTGATATACATGTCTTCATATTTGTGGCGCCTATAAGGTTTTAGACTTACAAAAACAGGTTTCATCTATCATGTCCATTTCAAAATTTAAATTTTAAACATTCTTTAATAACAATAGACTGTGTATCTCTTATCTGAATGTAACTTGTATTTACAAAACAAAGTTTCTCCCTTTACGTAAATGAAATATGCAGACGACAAAGAAAAAAGTTGTTGGGTAAAAAATAGATGCGAAAAAGGTTAATTAATGTAGTATCGTACAATTTTTTTTTATATCTGTGGTGTTAATAATAAGATAACATTTTAATATAAAAAAAAATTCAACAAAATCTAAAATATTCACTATTTTTGGGTTTATTTCCTCAACAGTAAATAGATATAAGATGTAACAAGGGAGCATACGTTTTGTTTGTATAATACATATATCTGTATGTATCTACTCTTCCGTCTATGGAGTAACCATTATAATGGGTCGCCAAGTTGGTTAATTATTCCTTATTCCTTATTCGTTATTCCTTATTCGCTACTTATTCGTTATTATTTCTTATTCGTTACTTATTACTTATTCGTTACTTATTTCTTATTCCTTATTCGTTACTCTATTTTCCTTATTCCTTATTCGCTACTTTTTCGTTATTTGTTTTTACAGTCTATAATTCTTTGCTTTGATCATTATTTTCTAGATTTTAACGACTTTTTGAAATATTTTAAAAGAGGCAAGTGTGCCAACCACAAATCTCAACGTTAAGATTATCGGGCGTTAATAACTTGCCTTTTTGAAATCTTACGTGTTTACCGTCTCAACGTTAAGACTATCTGGCTTTAATAACTTGCTTTTTTGGTGCCTTTATTCCTTTCTTTTTTCCCTCTAACCTATGTAAGTTCTAAGTTCTTAGATGCGAATTTACCTTGTTAGCGCGTATTTACCCGTCTCCGCCCCGACTGATACCTTGTTTATATAACAATAATTAATCCTAACTGTTAGGACCATCTAAGGGTGGTATTAAGCCACCCATTTCTACATGCTAACTTTAGGACAAATTTTAGGATATGTCCGATCCGAACTTAGGATAGCTTCGATAACACGACTTAGGACTAGGACATGTCTTAGTCTAAGGACACATTCGTTAACACGGCCCCGGGATGTTTAAACTGTTTAATAATTTATTTACAAATGGAGGATTGTCTTGATATGTAAAATACATGACTGTGTAACGGCTAAGCATTTCAAAAATTTATACACATGTATATGGCATGTATGGGGGAAAATATCATAAATGGGGAAATTAATAATACAAAATTATCGTTTTCAATAAATAGGTATTATGCGGTACAAAATATTACGGATTATTTAATAAAGACCGGGAATTCCAAGAAAATCTTAAACTTAGTGCTTCAATCGAAGCGAAAGAACGTACAAATATTTGGCACGCGTCAACTCAACTGACGCACTCGCATATAAAAACACAAAAGCATAAAGGATTATCATGGTAAGATCGAAAAAGATTGACGAAACATCACGAAAGAATTGTTGATATTATAAACAGTAATCCTGAAAAATTTATGATTTAATAGTTGCATGCTTGTTCTGACACATGTCTGATGCAGTAATTTAGCCGGGATCATAAAAAAAGTTAAAGAAGGGCCTGTTACTGGTTTTTAGCGACCATGTATTTCCGCAATCATATATGCTATGCGTTTTATAAGTTATGAAAAACAGGTTGAATAATAAAATGTGTGTTTACTATAAATATAATCACAATAATTCAATTTTGATAAGCCAAAGGCTAAAAAGAGAATAATGTCGGTTTGTTTGTGTCAGAAGATAAATAATATCTTATCTGATTACACATGCTGATAATGATATTGCAAGTTTAGAAGTCAGTGGTCAGATAATAAAAACCAGAAAACCCATAAAGGTTCTCACTAAATTTATTACGATGAAAAACAGATTTTATTTTCCATCGATGTCACTCTTAAATACCTGAAATTATTTTGGAAAGTGTTGTATATCACACATTTCAGAGTCAAAAAAGAAGCAAGGTATGATTTTATACTTTATTTCATTTATGCTGCGTGATTAGTGTAAAGAAGTAGCATTTTGATAAATAGCATGTACATGTACCATTGAGTTCCTACTATAACCACCTATACTTGAAAATACCTTTATTATGTCTACAAAATTACACTTAAAGCGGACATTATGCCTTTCTTTTACGATTTAACTTGAAAACGATTGAAATGGAACAATTGACCTAGAATTTCCTGCTTCATAAATTCTTCTGGTATTGCCATTTGTCCTGCCCTGTTGATAAAATCTTTCAACATTCACCAGACTCAGTCGGGTGAAATAATTTAATAATCCAG
This sequence comes from Mytilisepta virgata, assembly GCA_028015205.1. Lineage (NCBI taxonomy): Eukaryota > Metazoa > Mollusca > Bivalvia > Mytilida > Mytilidae > Mytilisepta > Mytilisepta virgata. Next base: position 8,071,595 of record CM051510.1, read on the forward strand.
CATGTAATATCTATTTAAATAATAGATGGGTAATGTCAGCATAACAGGCTGACTCCAACTGTAGATCCAAAAATGAAATACAATATTTATACCCTAAGTCAAACAATGCTCAAATTCAGTTGACACTTGAAATGACATGATAAAACATACAAAGTTAATTAACACAATTGATATAAATTGAATTAATATAATTACAGGTAACATGTGTCACTAATTAATAGCATTGACATGAAACAATTAAAGACCCTACATGAGAAAACATATGTGTCAAAGGACTTAATCACGATCCTTCCAGGTTCATCATCTACTCCCAACTGTTTATCAACTAATACTGAAAGCAGAATGAGTCTCGTATCTGCCTCTTCCTCTGTGCTCAACATCTCTGGAATATCAGTATCAGTAGCGGATGCAAACCTCTTAACAAACTCTGGTTTAACAAAAACACCTGCCAAAATAAACTGTTGTTGGTCATTTAATCCAAGTTCTCGAAAGTGAAGGAGCACATAATCGCCTAAAAAAAATAGTCAAATTCTGTTTATTCTTTGACGACCCTAAACATTTCTTCCATTCTGTGATTTTCATACTTTCTGTGACAGTGTATATCCTTTCTCCGTCACAAACAGTAGACCGTCTGATTTATTGAGCTGATTTTGTAGAATCTTGAGTATCATATCAGTCATAAACATCCATAACACATCCAAAGGAACCTTAAGAGAAATTATCAAGTGAACCAAACGTTTGAAAAAGTGTTTTGCCAAGTTTCCAGAGGTAACAAACCTCTTAACGTCTAGGCTATGAATTATGCCCATACCATCTCTGAGCAAAACTGATTAGCAGCCTTCACTTTCAAAAACATGGATAAATCAGACTTACAGCATTACGCATGGACCCATCATCGTGAAATAGAGCCGTTGGAATGAGGCCTATTGGGAACTCTAAGACTTTTTCTATTGTAACATCTTCTCGTATATCGACCAGAAAAAGAGCACGGCAAAACACAAGTTCCGGATTTATATAGGACTTGACCAATTCTCTTGATCGGCATTTAAGATGATACGCCTTGGTCATGTTTTCAGTGAAGATCTGGAGGGCGGGACATAGAAATCACCACTTCCTTTTGCGTCAAAACTTTCGTCGTTAAATGATTTTTGCCAGTATATGACCCTGATCTACACATTGCAATGATTTTTGGACATCTTTTTTAGCAATATATATATATATATATATAATATTCAATAAACGTTTTGGGGGACTCCTCTTATATGAATGGATTTGTCATGTTTTTTCTGAAAATGGCTTAGTACAAAATGTACACGATCTTCGTCGCGTGTCATAGCTTTCTGACGATTTGCCTCATGTTCGGACTCAAAATCAGTCGCACTTCATGTTAGAAGCAAAATATGCTTAAATTTGTCTGTTAATCGTCCATTGAAGCAAAGCTGACTTTTGTCGAGTCAGACCAACAATACCACCATTTCTCTTGATTTCTTTATCACTGGCTTCTCTGCTGCCATACCAGTCCATACGCCAATAAATGTGCCGGCAATTTTCATAACTGCAAACCTGTTCGACAGAAACGCAGACTTAATCCGGCAAATTCTTAAGTCTATCTAGTATAGTTTCTTTTGTTAGATAAAAAAAAATGGCAACATACATATAGAAGACACTGACTTCATTGAAGATCCCAACTACCCGATCACTTAGCCCGGGTGTTTACAAGAATCACTTCCACTGCTTTCAAAAACATTTCCCAAATTTTGAATGTTGGTGATACTTGGTGACAAGGGTATTTGATCTGCTTTCAAAACTTTTATAATTACATATTCACAATATAAACAGTACTAAATGTTTTTGCTAGATGTTAAATCATTGTAAAAAAATATAAATAATATTATATATCTGCATTATATCTAAATATTGAAGTTAGGATGCAATGAAAACGGCTAAAAATACAAATATGTTTGTATTATGCAAATACCGTTACAAAAACTGATTTCGGACAATTTAAATGTATATAATTTGATATTTATATCACGATCTTCACCTTTAAAAAAGAATTAAGTATAGAATAGGAATCGACCAAAATATAGTTCCTGATTATGAAAGGCCCTCCATTGTTTCGAATTTTAAAATAAATGCACAATGGGGAATCTTTAAGACCGGGCAAAGAAGTTAGTCTAAGGTATACTCTAAACGATAGAAATCTTTCTAGCCGTGTGTCTTGTCGGTTGACTAAAGTCTTTAAATAATTTAGCTAGCAGCGATCAGTCACGGGTCTATAATGGCAACAATTTGTTGTTCATACTCTTCCCTTATTTTTTCTATTTTTAACTTCAGGAAATTATTGTCCTTATGAAGTTGATCCCTCTCATTCTGCACACGTTGCAACTGGTGTACTTCCAAAATTAAGTCGTTATTATATTTTTCCAGTTGTTTATTTTTAAATTGCCCTTCTGCAAATTTAAGTTTTAGCACTTTTAAGTTCTTCTTTTATGGAACATGATGTATTCAAATATTGAATTAAGGCTGTATTCCTTAAGGATGATCGCTGGATTCCGAAAATCTGACAAAAAGACCAAAACATCACCAGCGAACATCCTTAAGCCTTGAAATGGTAATGCATCTAGTAACTTTTTACTATCCATAAATTTCGTCATTCTTGCATTATCTCTTGCTTTCTGCGATTTTGATTTGGCACTGAAAATTTTCACAGAATTTGTAGGTTTTGTAAAATACTTACGAGCATAATATCCAAATTTTCCACAACAATAACATTTCTTATGAATAGCATAACATACTGGATTCCTGTGGTTATTGCCACATTTCCCACACACTGGACTGTTACACCATTGAAAATTCCACTGTGATCTGAAACTGTATTACATCACTGATACTATCTTAATGTTGATACTGGTGTTAGAGAACACTCGCTCACTGCTGGGTAATATCAGGATCGTTGTTAAACTGAAAAGTCAACCTGCCCGATTCTCACTGTATGTAACAAGTAGGCTGGTCGCTCTATGCTAGGTGGTCACAGTTTTATGCGTAAAACCGTTATAAAAACGCTGCAGTCAGTTGATGACGCAGAAGGCGTTAACATAGCCCAGGCAGTGAACCAAAAGCAAACTCAGTCGCATTAAATAATTTAATAATCCAGCATGTAATAACTATTTTAATAATAGATGGGTGATGCCAGCATAACAGTCTGACTCCAACTGCAGATCCAAAAATGAAATACAATATTTATACCCTAAGTCAAACAATGCTGAAATTGAGTTGACACTTGAAATGACATGATAAAACAAACAACGTTAATTAACACAATTGCTATAAATTGAATTAATATAAATACAGGTAACATGTGTCACTAATTAATAGCACTGGGATGAAGCAATTAAAGACCAAACATGAGAAGCAGATAATTAACTAAAATGTGAAATTAACAAAATATGTAAAAATGTCCAAAATGATATTCAAAGTGATTTTCAATCATTTTTTATCCAAATATTGTGAGAAGCTAATTTTTGTTTGGTCACAAATGTAACGCGTGCCGTTAACGGAGCTGGACCTGCTTACCCTTCCAGAGCACATGATGTCATTCCCTGTTTTCAACGAGAGGTCACATGTTTAGGGCCTTAGTTTCTGTGAGTAGTAGGGGTTAGGATCTTTTAGTCCTATTAAAAAAGTAAGGCGTTAAGGCGCACCCAAATATGGTCATGCCCCGCCCCCTTTTCGATATATGGACATACGTCCCTCCCCCTTTTCTATATATGGACATCCGCCTCACCACCGACGCGAGTCATCAGATCATCGCGCAGTCCTTATTTGGTCTACAAAGTCTTATATGAGTCATCAAGACATCGAATGGTAAATACGTGAGTCATCGCGCAGTCCTTATTCGGCCAACAGATTCCAATGAGTCATCAAGACACGGATATGAGTCACCGCATGTTACCGCATGCCGATATTATTCGGAAGGGTGTTAACCTTATTTGGAGGCAATACAATTGATCTGAAAAGAACCAATGAAATAACCGAAACGTCAGTGTAAAGTAGGGGGCATCGATGCCCGATACTTCATTTACCCTCTATCCGAGATGGAGAACGCACGTTGTAATATAGAGCTGGGAAACAACAGATTCGTTCAAGCCAAAGAGTGGAAAGATCAAATGAGAATTGACATTAGAGAGTGGAAGCATAAAGATGGAAAATTAGTGCCTACCAAAAAGGGAATTAGCTTACCCCTTCAGAGGTGGAAAATGTTGGTGGACAGCTTGGAGTTTCTAGATTTGGCCCTGTCGGAAAGAAGAGACTACATGACACACCTGGGAAGAAACGTGTATGCCGCAACTCAAGCAAATAATGACAATATTAATATCCGTCAGTACTGGTTACCACCCCACAACACAGAAGTCACCCCCACGAGAAAAGGAATAACTTTACGCAAGGAAGAATACGCTAAATTGAAAGACATTGTCGTTGAGATTGGAGATGTCGTCCCGGAATTAAGTACCGTCGTCCCGTGTTCATACAGTTCCGATCATCAGAACCAGCTGGGATTCTTAAGATGTCCGGAGTGTAACCCCGACTCCTTTACAGAATGGTGAAATATATAAACAATCTTTAAAAGACTGGTTAATCCAATGTCTAGAATTGAATTGCTGTATAGAATTGAATATACTATAATAAAATGTAGAAAACTTTGTTCTGTCTTTTTTCATGTTTAAGATGTAAAAGTAATTTTAGAGAAATTATCATGAAGTGATTTTTTAATAGAGGAGTACCGAAAAACCTTTTTGACATGTTATCAAAATTACCACAAAGTTCAAGGCTCACCAGAGATGCTTTACCAAAAGATTACACTATATGAATTTAAAGAGCATAGATCAATAAAATCAATTAATGCAGAACCAAATTAAACAATTGTTTTACCCCGGTGCATTGATCTTTAACCTCAAATTACCCCTACTAGACTGATAACGAACTTCGACTGCTAGGTCATGACCTATCTCATATTACAAACACACTAAAACCAATCAAATATTGATTAAACCGATGCAACAAAATTGGTTAATGTATTTCCCGATAATATCCTATTATGCGATTTATATTTTTACTAATAACAGTCTGTTATCATATAAAACAAAACCGTTGCCGTCGGTAGGGTTAGCAGACACTGCGTGTTGCAAGGAAACTTTTGTTTTTATCTCAGTACAGCTTATCTTTCACCTTAAATTACCCCTACAAGAGCATGCTGACCTATCTCAAGCCAGATGTCATACTAGCGAACAAACCAAACAAATATTGATTTCAAAACCGATCATTTAGTGTTAATACAGAGGTTATCAATTCACTCACGACAAACAAAACCACATTAAATTTGCAACACACCCATCTATGAAAAAGGCAATTGAGGAAACAATGCTTTACTAAACAATTCTTAAAATATATAACTAACGGGAGATTTACATTTTAACGAAATCTTTAGTTTCGTCTATTATAAACTCATCAGAAGCGCTCTTCCCAAATAGTTTAAAATAAATAAAATACTTGCATGAGGTTTATCAACCGATGAGTCATACAATGTTACACCACGTCATCACACATAAGATGGTTAAATCATTTGTCTTGGGTATGAGTCATATACGTAATGCTTACACCATGAGCCATCACGCATGTTATGACTAAATAAGGTAATTAGTCTTCGGTATGAATCATACAATGCTGACGTGACTCATTCTTATCGAATGCACATGCATTACCAAATATGGTAAACACACTTCTGACTGAATGTGCATTACCAAATACGGAAATGTCAACTTCCGGATTTTTTTAACCCATTATTAAGCTCGTATTATATAACGACCAATAAGAATAAGTGTTACAGTGACACAAGTGTATAAAAACGTTACCAAAAAGATTACATCATTTTCACGATGGAGTTTCAATGTGATATTTGTAATTAGTCTTGAGTATGAGTCTTACAATGCTGACGTGGCTCATTCTTATCGAATGCACATGCATTATCAAATATGTGTTTGCGTTCGTTTTACATCGGTCAAGAACATAGACTTTAATTGGCGACATAGACCTGATTTCTTTGTTCACTTGCAATGGGTGTGTAGGAGTGTGGCACCATGGTCAATATCAGATAAGGCAAATAATTCTAAACATATGCAATCCATGTATTTTATATAACCAATACTTTTCATGACATCTCTACAGATGCAATATGAGGTTGATTGACAATCCGAAATAAATAAGAATTTGATAAATAGGAAGCTAATTAAATCCACAGTATTATCTTTACCACAAGCGAAAGAGCATTTAATTAAAGTCAAAAGGTGATAACCTTTAATCAGAAAAATAAAATCTTATCCGATGATAAATTATATCATTAACCACTTGTGAAACTATTATAAGCATATGCCAGATATTTGCTGATGAGAATAGAGCATTTATCAAAAATGATAGAGTTTCATGTCTACTTAGAAAATTGACAGTTTTAACAAATTAGATATTTAACTGGAGCTTTTTAAATCTCTTTGTAACTAATACTTAGTCTAAATGAACACCAAAATAAACAAAATAAATATATATCGGATAATCTTATCAACTTTGATATACACACAGATGGTATACGTTAGAAGGGAAATAATTATTGATAATATGATTTGACCAAGACGAACGGAGTAGTGGCTTGATGAATATGTTTATTTATATATTAGAAGTATATCTTTTATATTTGATTTGATCGACAAAATTTTAGGCACACTATCAAATACTTTTTTTATTTTTTAGTCCACTAAACCGACACCCGAACCAACACCGGGTCCTTCTGAAGGATTCCGATGCCGACTATGTACGGCACGTTTCCCTCACACACGTCAACGGGGGAAGCACCGTGGGAAACTGAAGAAGACGACAACAAACAAAACGCATTGATATTTTATTCATGACAAAACATGTTCATGACATGATTATATTCAACGATTTATTGATAATAGTCTTTCAATTCGTCTTCGATCTGTTTTGGGTCTCTAGCAGAGAGTTCATTGACGATGTGCTCCATGGTAAAGTTCTTGTGTCTGTCCTGGATAAATCGAACGCAATATAATCCACAGCTGTCTCCGTCCCGAGGTTGCACACGAACCTTGTTGAACATGTATTGAGGACCGTTGACTATCAAAACGTTTCTGAAGCGACGGTGATAGGTTTCGGGTGCCCGTCCAAAGGAATCGAAGAATTCGGCCGGTCCGTCTTTGGGAAAATGAAACGCTACCCAGTGAATGCCTTTTCCGTCGCAATCGTCCGTGTTGACGACAAAACTCCAAGGTCTGTTCTCGACTTTGGCTGGAAGGTCGTTGGCGCAGCACACATTGACCGGTAAGTCTTCGAGGTAACATTCCAACTCGTACCCGTAGGTTCCTTTGACGTCATTGCTCTCCTTTCTACATCGTTTGCGCGGCGGTTGACAATCTCTCTCTTGATGCTCTCTAAGTCCCCATGCGTGTACAAACACTAGTCCGCAATCTGTGCAAGCCAAGAGGTCTGATTCGTCGCGGACACTGTCTTCTTCGTCAATATCCATATCGTCTTTCGAGTCGGTGGTTTCTTCCTCCTCTCCCTTCCCCAAGATGTTGTCTCGCAGTCTCAAATGATCTGGTGTATCGGCCTTTAAGTCCACTAGAAGATAACTATGGGGACTCTTCGTCGCCTGTTCGAAGACCCTTAGTAGATAATCTCTATTCCGCGGATACATCTGTCTTCCCAATGTGGCAATAGGTTGACGATCGACTGGGTTGTTAAAGAGGACTAGGTAATGGCAGTTTCTTCTCTGAGTCGGATCTTTGCCAAAGTACAGGTTCTGATTAACGGAGACGACCGACAGGTTCCGATGATGCGATCCTTCTGTGAAGAGGTCGTTGATTCGAGGGTCCTTGATGGACATCATGTCGTCCAATACCACCATGTTTCTTTTGCGGGTGTCAAAATAATGGTCGGCGTCCAAGTCCGGAGGTATTCCGCGAACAAACTCCACCCTTGGTTCCACTTCCCGTCGTATTTCGTCATAGAGCGGTTGCCATCGTTTGTACAACCAGACAATTCTCTCTGGTGTGGGAGTCATCGCGCTTTGTGCTCGTCTCAGCATTTCTTTGACAAAGTACGTCTTGCCGCAGGACGAAGGTCCCGACACGATCATGGTGAAAGGATGTCGGAAGCGAAAACGATGCTCAGGCGTCGACGGTGGCGAATGTGGTGGTGGTGGTGGTGGTGATGGTGGTGGTGGTGGTGCTCCTCTTCCATGCATTTGACGATGATGTCTCAACATGGCATCTCTTCTGGAAAACGGCTTGTGACAGGTAGGACACTTCATCTTTAACGATCCGTATTACTCTCTTCCTCTTATAACTTTTTGGAAGTGGAACAAACAGAACACGTGATCATCCTTACATCGACAGATGTTTAAATGATCGTCTTTTAAGATAATTTCCATCGTTTTCATGTCGCTGTTACGGACCATTACGTAGCGAGGTCGTTCAAAGACAATATCCGTTATCTCTTCGTTTCGTACGGACACAGACTGTAAGAGAGGTTGGAAGTTGTCTCTAACGTAAGACCAATCCCCAACCACATCGCTGCACACGTAAATCCTTTTCGTCGGTGATTCGAATGCAGGCACGAACGTCAACTCTAGCAAGGCACATTCCCACAATCCATCCATGGAGTAAGTCTTCGGTAGCATTATTCTGAACTGACCTCCGTTATTTTGAGGGAAGTGCTCCAGCGAATCGCTGCTATTGACAAACAGGTAAAACTCTTCCATCGTGTATGAAATGTACATCTTTTCTGTCTCCTCTTATAAACTTTTATCACACCACCACCGCCACCACCACCACCACACTAACCCATGCGTTGTAGAACTCTAGCGTATCGACGCACGCGGAGTCTAGCCTCTTGTATGGATTGACATTTTCCGTTACAGTTAATGGTTCCGTTAGAAAATAACAGACAGTTTCCTCCAATCTTTCGATGTTGCCAGATCAGTCCCGAAAACGAACGAGGATCGTAGCGGACGTTTGTCAAACGATAGGTCAACGCGCGTAAATCGATGGAACATGCCAAATTGGCTTGTGCTACGACGTTGGTCAGGTGCATTCCAATAAATCTGCTAAATCTTCACACTCGTGGACTCGAAGAGCTTCGATAAAGAGTCTATAGGCACGAGGCCCTCTTCTCGTCAGGGTGAAGATCAATTGTCTGTTTTTACGTCTACTCGTGTTTTGATAGACGATGTCCTCGGCAAGATCTTGGGTCAAAATACGTTGTGCTACCAAATAATTCACGACTTCCTCCGTGGGTGTTTCTTCGACTAATCTTACTAAATGGTTCAGGAGCTTCTTTTGATCACGTCTGTCCATGTGAACGGATAATGATGAAATGAAAGAGGATCGTTTCTACCCGCTTTCAAATAAAATTCGATATTTTTGATTGGATGATTTTTGATCACGTGGTACAGGGTTAACGTGACCAAATAAGGACTGAGCGATGACTCGCGTATTTACCATTTGGTGTCTTGATGACTCGTATAAGACTTTGTTGACCCAATAAGGACTGCGTGATGACTCACGTATACCAATCGGATTCTTGATGACTCATAAGACTTTCTTGACCGAATAAGGACTGCGCGATGATCTGATGACTCACGTCGGTGGTGAGGCGGATGTACATATATAGAAAAGGGGGAGGGGCGTATGTCCATATATGGAAAAGGGGGCGGGGCATGACCATATTTGGGTGCGCCCTGGCGCCCTGGGTTTTTGGGGGGGATAAAACTGATCACTCCTTACTACTTCTGTGCTGTCTTGTTCTATTTTTCAGTTTATAAGTTTTTTTTTATTGTAATGTATCTTTGTAGTTTTTGCTATGATAAATTATCTTGACTTTGTCTTTTCCTTGGACTTCGAATTTTGGACTTTACCCACTGTTTTCAAATAAAACACATTTATTGTTTCTGTGCATGCATGGCGATGCCTTAAGACTTTATACAGTTAGTGTGTAATAATTTCATCCATTTTCACAATGTATTCTAAACAAACATAATTACACAATCTGTGTAGTAATAACGCTGATATACAATGTAATGTACGTTTTTCTGTATATATTGTCTACTTTAATTTGATAAAAATCACACATTTCCTTCAACGCAAAATGCAAAAAAAAAAGATATCGTTTTAATTTTTAAAACAGGTTGCTCTATTTGAAGCAAGTTTCGTAAAAATATATAATAGCAATTCAAGTTTGTTTTTGACACACAAACATATGCCCCTCCTTTCTGTAATTCAGAGTTTCAGAGAACATTCATCTTTTGTTGGGGGGGGGGGGGGGGGGGGTATGGGTTTTTTTCAAAAAAAATTTGGAAGAAATTATTTTTTCCACTAATTAAAAGAGCAGTCTTTTTATACAATTGTACTGGCAAAAGCAGAAAATACATCATTAACAAATTTATTTTACAAAGTTTTGATAATAGAAGAAAATTACTAGGCATGTTGTTTAACATGTCTAAGTACGGCACCAATTGAAAAAGAGCCCTTCGAAAAAGGTCATTAAAGTCTTGTGTTTTTCGAATAAAACATTTATTGATATATCAAGAGGTAAATTTGTTTAAATTTTTTTATGCCCTTCTGCCTATTTTTATACATTTGAATTAATTTTGATGTTCCACGTATGATAATCTAAATCTTCCATTTGACACAGTAGTCACAATTTATATGTAACTAAAATTAGGGTGTTTAAAATTCGTTGTTTACTATCCAAGCTGAACAAATTTAGATGTCCTTAACATTGTTTGGGGTTCTGAGAAGTAAACAAATATAACCTACTAACCTTGAAATGTATGTCACCATGTAAGAAATGTGTACCTTTGTTGAAATTCCCGGAAGGATAATTTTTCGGAAAATAGTTTACAGGGTAATTTATCCTTTACTGCTCAATGGAAAATGTAGATATAGTTTGAACATGAAATATGTAATTACTTAGGGACGAGATCAAAAGTTCAATGTAGGATAAAAAACTGGGGGTAAAAATCGCTGTAAGTTTTTTTTATCCGACATGGATTTTCGGATTGAAAAATACGGATTCAAGTGATGTCCAAGTCAATATATAGAACAAACATACATTGTTGAGGAAAAACAGGATCCATGACACAAAAGGTATACTCTCAAAGCATATGCCCATATTGGTCAATCAATTTTTCCCAAATTAAGTTAAGAGGGGGTGGGGGTCAGTGAAAAAACTATGTGAATTAAGTTTTTTATCCTACATTGAACTTTTGATCTCGTCCCTTATACAAATGCGGTGAATACAACTTACCATTTAAAAGGCCAATAACTTTCTCTGATATGCTTTAAATTTGAAGCATCTTGCAAAAATACCTGGAAATAACTGAACTCCATGTATCAGTAAGCCGTTTCATTAAATAAATGCAAATAAAATGAGTGTACGGTCAATGAAGGTCGGAATATACATGCGCAAGACAAATCCAAATTAAATCACCAAGTTGAGGAGTTAATCCAAGAGATCAAATTAATAACAAATTGTTACAAAAAACTGAATAGAGGTGCGAGAAGTTGTCTTCCGTAGTTCCAAGAGTACAGAGAAAAAAACTGAAGGTACTGACCTTGTGTTACAATGTCAATGCTAGATATATTTTGATGGATTGATTGATTGATTGTTGCTTAACGCCCAGTGGCAAACATTTCATGCTCCTTCAGGACGAGAAACAATTCAATTTTTATCAAACAATTCAAATAGGGGTGAGACCGGATACAAAGGGGAACCAATTTTGACTGCCACTGTAAAAGGAGGATGGTTTGAGAGGGTCGGATAATTTAGCCTTCTTTTATCTACTCTTTTATCGGAATCTACAGAAGGGGTCTTTAGCGTGCAGGGAGTGTGGCATTTTCTAAACACGTTACCCAATATGGTTCGCTGTCAGTCTTTCCATATTATAACCTGCCACCCCCCTCCCACCAACTAGGGTGTCTCCTCTATCCGCCACCTGGGGCCGCGCTAGGCAGCACAGGTGCCTAGTATTTTGATGGATTAAAGTTTCTTGCCACCTCAATAATGCATTTCTTCTTTGTTTTTTTTTACAAATCCTATTTCTTTGGGTGTATGTTTTACCTCTGTTGATAAGCTTTACCTCTTCTTATTATTATACCTTTATTTGCATAAAATACACCCATATGGGTCAAAGCAAAACAATACAATAACACCTCAATATATATACATATGTCACGAAAAATGTGGTGCGTAAACTTACATTACAAAAATGGAATATACACAATTATGGGTCTTAAACAAAGTGAGAAACAAAATAAAACAACAGTTCACAACTCGTGCAAGAGAGCTTACAGAAATCTCGGACACCCTTGGCGAAACTTCGTTAGAGAACCATTAAATCTTAAGCCTAGTTGGAGAACCAATATTCTCTGATTATGTGCCTGTTTCAGGCATCCGATCGGTTTGAGAAAAAATTGATCATTTTTAATTGTGATTCGTTGTTCTCGGTCACTGATTCGTCGTTGAAATTCCCATTTGATTTTCTCCGTGCTTTTTGGAGATTCCAATGAACGTGTTATATAGAGTAACGCCAACGTCAGCAATATTCTTAATAACAAACATCCAGTCGTCTGTCTATATTGATCAGCGAGGAATAATCGTGGGATACACCAAAATTTCAGTTTCCAATTGTGAAGTACGGGTAATTTTAAACCGTTCAAAAAATAAGAGAAGCATTATCTTTACATCGCGAGCGTTTGATTATCATCTTTCCACTTTCTCGATAGTTTAACCTTCAAATCAGGGCTGGGGATTTCTCGACTGTAGAAATACGATAATAAAATACTTGCGATGTGAGATTCTATATAGCTCAGGGTGTATGAGATTTCCCTATCTTGCACTCTTACCTGTGTTAGATTTGTCACATGACCATGAACGAAGGTTCATGTTTTATAACAATAAATATCTTACCATCACAAATTTAGATAACAGGTACTAGCAGCTTTACTGAACCGGAAACCAGACCAAAGAAAGACTGATGACCTCCAGCCTGACCCAAACCCTATGACGCATCTGCGCCAAACCCTCATCCTTTTTCCGGTTTTCGTTGCAGCCGCACGTGAATCTAAGGAGAGTGAAAAATTCAACTTTTCCATAGTGAAACTAGACAGATTATTAGAATAGTTTACTTAGCATAAGTATTATTTACAATATTATTATTTACAGTAGTTGTATTATATATATTCAGGTAAATATAATACCAATTTACCATGGAGTTAGGTGAGCAAGACTCAAATGAATTTGAGCAAGACTTATTGAGCCAACTGCCTTACACAACTAATTTAGATATGTTGTGGAGTGGTACAGGACAGGGTATTCCCTCATCCGAGTCTGCTTTCCTCGGGTCTGTAGATGGTATGGTGGAGTGTTCCAGCCAGGAGTTATCTCCGGCTGTTACTAGCCTTGGTCCTCCCCCGTTGGTGGCTCAGTCCAGGCTCTCCTCCCGTCATGTTCCTAGGACCACTCATGCTTTGGGTAGACCTGTTGAGACTACGGTAGTGTCTACATGTACAGGGGTTAGGAGTTCTTCATTTGTTAGGTCAAGGTGGCCTTCACCTTTTCCCTATCCTACTCCTTATGCCATGACTTCTTGTTGGCCTGACATGGTTCCTCAGTCCAACCAACCTACTCCTTTAGACACTTCTTTGACGGAGTCAATCAAGAAGCTTACCACTTCTTTGTCTACTTTTCAGGCCACAGTTAAAACTGATTTTAAAAAAGTCAGTGACCGTCTCAAGGTGGTGGAAGATAGGTCAGTTGGTGAAAGGTTGACGGTAAGTGCTCCTATCAGTTCTCCAACTCCTAGGGAGGAGATGGATGATGATGTTTTTTCATTGACACCAAGGAGTCAGGAGAGAATTTTTTCGGAGGAGGATGAGGAGGGTGATGGTTCTCCAGTTCGTTCGAGACACTGTGTTTCGAACTCGTCCATCGCTCCTCCTTCTGTTGTTGAGTCTGTTGGGGGAGAGGATGAAGATCCTTCTCCTCCTTTGACTGATAAGGAAAATTTAAGATCCAGAGTTTATGCTATAAGGCGTGAACTCTCTGAGAATCCTATGTCTTCTCCTCCTAGACAGGTTTTGGCTCCCTCTGATTTTATGTCCTGTTCGGGTTTGGTAAAGGATAAACCTAAAGGGTACAAATCCTTTCCAGAATCAGGGCATAAAAAATCAGCTCTTGCTTTTGTTAATGAGAGTATTGGGAATTTTCATTCTAGCAAGGGTTCTGGAGGGACCAAGTTTAATGGTTTTGGTCCTTCTTCCTTTCCAGTGTCAAAGGTTAGAATCAAAGATTTTGATATTCATGATTCTTCTCTTGGTAAGGGTTATCCATCATGTGATAGATCCTTCTCTTCTTTGTTAGGTACAGTGGAAGGCCTTCATCTTACTCAGTCCTTATGGTCAAAATCTGAAAGTAATATCAGACTTTCTTCCAGCATTCTTCGTACAGCAGAGCATTTTTTAGCTGCAGCGGGTGCCTTACTTAAGGATAAGGGTAATGAGTTTGATGAACTTAAGTCTTTTCTTCTACAGGTTGATAAAAGTCTTGGTTCAGCACAGCTTCTGTTGATGGGCACTTTGGCTAACTTTTCTATGTCTAAACGGCAGGAGATGTTAGACAAAACTAGTTTGTCAGAACCCCTGAAGGAGTCTCTTTTGTAGTCTCCTTTGGTGAAGGATAAACTTTTTGGCTTTCCCATCAATAAGCTACAGGATGAAATAAACAAGGGCCCCCAGAATGTAAAGGTTAATGTTCATGTTTCTGGTGGACAGAGGAATGTCACTACTTCTTCTTCATCTTCTCTGCCTTCTTCTTCTGGTGCTAAGAAGAGTTCTTTTAATTCTTCGGGCCAAAGAGGCGTTCTGGTGGTTTTAAACAGACAGCTTCTTCAGGTAAAAAAGCCAAACTGGAGAAGGGTACCAAGTCTGGTAAATGATGGTCTTTCCTCTCTGTCAGTACCGCTTCCCATGGAGGAGGAGTTCCCTGCACCTCTTCCTCATATCCCAGTGGGAGGCAGACTAGCCCATTTCCTAGATCAATGGAAATTGATCACTTCAGACAAATGGGTTCTTTCAGTATTACAGAGGGGTCTAGAACTACAGTTTCAGGAGTATCCTCCTCTATCTGCAGTTCCACTCAATCTTTCAGCCACCAAAGATCCACAGCGAAATCTTCTTTTGGGAGAGGAGATTCTTACTCTTCTTCAAAAAGGGGCGATAGAGGAGGTAAAACTTCCTCTTTCTCCAGGGTTTTATTCTCGTCTTTTTCTTGTCCCGAAAAAGAATGGGGAAATGAGGCCAGTGATCGACCTATCAGTTCTGAACAGACACCTAGTTGTTCCCCATTTCAAGATGGAGACCAACAAGTCTATCCGGGGGTCTATTCTACCAGGGATGTGGACAACTTCCTTAGACCTTACGGATGCGTATTTTCACATCCCCATTGCACCTCCCTTCCGGAAGTTCCTCAGGTTTGTGTGGGAAGGGAAGGTTTATGCTTTCCGGGCTATGCCTTTTGGCATTTCGATAGCCCCTCTGACTTTTACCAGAATTTTTCAGGCAGTGGTTTCTCACCTTCACAGACTGTCAATCCTTATACATTCTTACCTGGACGACTCTCTTCTAAAGAACAGATCTTGTTCTGTCCTGGAAGTACATACTCGTTTAACCATTTGCCTTATTCTCAAGTTGGGTTTCCTGATTTCTTGGAAAAAGTCCGAGATTACCCCCAGTCAGAATTTCATCTTTTTGGGGGAGCATTACAGAACAGATTTGGGCATAGTGTTCCCTCCAGAGGAGAAAGTTCAAGCTCTTCTCCTTCGGGTCAACAGTTTTCTCCAAGTCTCGACTGTTCCAGCTCGACTTTTTCTTCAGTTGATAGGGTTTTTGGTTTCCATCATGGATGTGGTACCGTTGGGTCGTCTTCATGTTCGTTCCATTCAGTGGTACCTGAAGGAGTTTTGGCATCCAGTTTCTCAACTTTGAGATGCCCCAGTTCCAGTTTTTCCGAGACTTTTCCCTCACCTTCGTTGGTGGTCTCAGAGGTTGAATCTGTTACAAGGTCAACCTCTAGTACTTCCTGCTCCTTCTCTAACTCTGTTCACAGATGCATCTCTGACCGGTTAGGGGGGGGCTATCTAGAGGGAAAGACAGTCTCGGGTCAGTGGGACTCCTCACATCTGTACCTTCATATCAATGTTTTGGAGATGAAAGCAGTTATTTTGGCCTTGAGACATTTTCAAGAATGCATTCAAGGTCAAAGTCTCCTGATAGCTTCAGACAACACCACAGTTGTAGCTTATCTTCGGAATCAGGGGGGAACTCACTCCTTTTTCTCTTTATCTGCTTGCGAAGGAAATTCTGCTTCTCTGCAACAGTCTGAACACATTGGTTTCAGTAAGACATGTTCCAGGAGATCAGAATATTCTGGCGGATGCACTCTCCCGAAACCATGCCCCAGTGAACACGGCATGGGAATTGCATCCTGCGGTTTTTCAGTCAGTTGTTCTGAAATGGGATCGTCCTCTGATAGACTTGTTCGCAACGAGTCTGAATCACAAACTGGAGACATACGTCTCCCCTGTTCCAGATCAGAGGGCATGGGCGGTAGATGCAATGAGCATCTCTTGGAAAGGAATGTTCAATTATATCTTCCCCCCGTTTCGTCTTCTCACTCAAATTCTTCTCAAGGTTCACCAAGATGCTTGCAAGACCATTCTTATAGCTCCAGCATGGCCAAGACAGTCGTGGTTTCCAGAACTACTTCTTCTATCTTGTGCAAGGCCGCTACTTCTTCCCTTGAGAAGAGACCTGCTTTCTCAATTCAAGGGGAGAAAAGTACACCAGGGTCTCGAGAAGCTTCATCTTCACGCTTGGTTGCTATCAGATCCGTTAGTAAGAAGGGATTTTCTGAACAAGCAACCAATCGCATCTCCAAGTCAGTTAGACAGTCTACAGGACTCATCTACGATTCCAAGTGGTCTATCTTCACCTCTTGGTGTTTGTCAAAACAGATTGATCCTCTCAGAATCTCTGTTCAACAATTAGCAGATTTCTTCGTTTTTCTGTTCGAAGAGAAAGGTTATTCTCACTCTACTATTAAAGGTTATAGGTCTGCCATTGCTCGGACCATTTACCTGTCGGGGGGAGCAGATTTTGGTCAAGATGAGTTCCTTTCTATGTCATTAAAGAACTTTTCTATTGAACGTCCTAGACAGAGGCGTCTTGTTCCTGCTTGGGATTTGGGCTTGGTGTTCAGATCCTTACAGATTTCTCCTTATGAACCCTTAGACAGCATTTCCTTGAAGTTTTTGTCTTATAAATGCTGTTTTCTTCTTTCCTTAGCTACAGGACGCAGAAGGAGTGAACTCCATGCTCTCTCCATTTCTGATTCCTGTCTTCGATTTTCAGCAGATAAATCGTCTGTTACTATTTTGACTGATCCAGCTTTTTTAGCAAAAAATCAGCTGTGTGAGAAAGGTTCTGGCGTAATGGTAGTACCTGCGCTTCCCAGTCAGTTTTCTAAGAGTCTTTGTCCTGTTCGTATACTGGAGGCCTATCTATTACGGTCCTCCAGTATAAGGTCTAAGTATTCCAATCGGTTGTTTGTCCCTATTAAAAAAGGACAAAAAGACATCTCAGCTAAATCTATTTTTAGTTGGGTTTGTAACACTATCCACCAGGCTTACAAATCGGTTGGCGTCTCACTTCCAAAGGAGGTAGTCAAAGCTCATGAAGTTCGAGCTATTGCCTCTTCTTGGAGTATTTTCAACTCTGCCTCATTATCAGAGATCTTGTCAGCAGGTTTCTGGAGGTCTGAAAATACTTTTTTCTATCATTATCTGCGTTCTATGCAACAACATCCTGATAACCTCTATGCCTTAGGACCTCTAGTTTCAGCACAAAAAGTTGTTTTCTCTCCTGTAGATTCCAATTAGTCTGTAGAGGGATTCAGCGCTTCGTCTCATTCTGTTATCTAAATTTGTGATGGTAAGATATTTATTGTTATAAAAATGTAAATTTTAGAATAAAATTTAAGTTTTGTTATATAAATACTTACCATCACAAATGTGAGGTCCCTCCCCCCTCCCCTTCATCCCTTTCGGTCTACTATGCTGGATTGGAAAAAAGATGAGGGTTTGGCGCAGGTGCGTCATAGGGTTTGGGTCAGGCTGGAGGTCATCAGTCTTTCTTTGGTCTGGTTTCCGGTTCAGTAAAGCTGCTAGTACCTGTTATCTAAATTTGTGATGGTAAGTATTTATATAACATTTATTTATAATTTAATTCTAAAATTTACATTTTAACTGACTTTAGACAAGTTTTTATGATTTGGACAGTTTCCCAAAAACTACACATACTAGATCAGTGAAATTTGATGTCAGGAAGTATTGTGTGGTGTACATGTCTGTATAACATGCTTTAGATTCAATTTGAACAATTTTGAATATTTGCATTTTGATGGAACACATAACGAATCACATTTTTTATTTTATTGTTTTAATCATTAAAAAAAATAATTTCTCCAATTCTTTGGCTTTTTTTCAGGATATCCGATCGATTTGAGATATAGAAGTAAGGGTGTTAAGGCCCGTTTTTACCTTAAACTATGGACATTTGAGGAATGGGATTAAATTTAGCTTGGAGTTGGTAAAATATATAAGATGTTTGAAAAAATACTTTATTCAGCATAAATACAGCATAATGTACAGCATTGTGACGTTAAAATGTCATTTTATTGCTGCATTCACAAAATAATTTGAAATAGTTGAATTTTTTGCTCGAGAAAAGAGTTATAATTTCAAAAATATTTTTTGTAGGAAATATATATTAACATGTTAAATATAAAGTTGGTTCTTGCTTGCAGAGGCAATTTGCCAAAATTTATGTATCAGAAAAACGACAAAAAACTATAGATTTTTACTAAATTCGGTCATTCTGTTGATGGTTTATTAACATATTAATGTAAGAAATATGACACTTTTCTTTATATTTGGCAAAGTAGGCAGTGATTATTTTTTAGAATTTTTGTTTTTTGTTTTTTTTTAGACATGTATTACATCAAATATTGTTCTTGATCGCTGATTGCTTTGTGTGTGTGTGTGTTTATGTTTGGTCTTAAAAAGGGGACGAGTCTGGGTCAAACAAAACAAAATGTACTGTGTTCCATTGCTCACTAGTCATACCCCGCCGCGATAATGTCGAAAAATAAACGAAGTCGTCAAACAGGAAGTTGAGGTCGCCGTTGGTCCAAAAACATATCCAACGATATAGCATACCTATAGAATGCTTGTGACTTAATATCAAGTGGCTGTGATGAGTAGTGTAACGAAAAAGTCTGTTACAGACACATGCACGCACGGAACCACAAGGGTATACAGCATACCACCCACTCCCGCCTTTGGAGCAGGGGTATATATAGTTTAACCACAAGTCAGGAGTTAGGAATATTTTGGTCATTTCTTTTCATTCTTTACTTTCTAAACCTTATCTGAAGAATGGATGTAGACTTGTTTCCGATAAATGATAAACTTTATTTTGCTATTACCATTTTCTAGCTTGTCACATGCTGTGAGGTTTCCAACTCATTGAAAATCCTGTGACAATCACTTGATCTATGTTTGGAGATTGGATGTTGTCTTCTCCATATCCATTCATTTCCATAAGGTGCGATAAATGAGAAATAAGGGACAACAAAAGCAATCTATTACGAATTAACAGAACTGTTTGTTTCCAGAAATTACATAGACTGTGAGGCTGGCAATAAGATCTAATCTTAGGAAATTGATATGACAACTGCAAGTGATCATCATTTCCTTTGAAATAAACAAGAGTCTATGTTTAAGATATTGTATTGTCATTAAAATATCCAAGAATACAGCACCATACATTGATAAAATTTATACACATAAAAAGTACTTGGTATAGTTAACAAACACACACTTATATCCAACCTTTGAACCTACAATACATTAAATATTATAATTGATTTAGGTATTTTGTGATACATTTTATACTAAAGCAAATTAGATTATAATTCATTACCAATAACAACATTAACACGTCCACTGACTTTTGCAGTACTTCTTCAATGTTCTTGTGCTTGTATCAAAGACCAAATGATATATTAGTGTATGTTTTAATTTTAATTAATTTTTTTTTGGGGGGGGGGAGGGGGTACCTTATGTGGAGTGAAGAATGTCATTATATCTGTCATTTCGACAATCTCCCTCTTGCTTAGTCTGCATAAAAGCAATTTCTCAAATACAAAAGGAACAGTCTTGCTGTTTGGTTTCTATCCATTCAGTGGTTCTCTAGAAGAAGATTTTTGTATTTATTTGCCATAGGGTCCTACATTAAATAAGTCCCCTGCTGGCAGCCATTTAGGATGACAGATCAGCAGCAAAATTATAAACCTGGTACACGACCATCATAAAATCATTCAGGCATATTATTAAATCAATCTGTCAGACGGTTTCGAAAAAGAAGTTGTTTGTATGCATTTCCAATAAGGTTCTATGTTAACTATGTCCCAAGGTGGTGGTTATCTAGGATTTCCAATCGGCACCAAAATTACAAATTTGGTAGAGGACCAACTAAGGAACATTCCTGCAAAGTAGAAGTTCATTTGGTCTTGTGGCTTCTGACAAGAAGATTTTTGAAACATTGGGTCCTGTGTTAACTATGTCCTGCAGTGGTAGCCATCTTGGATTTCTGATTGGCAATCAAAATTACAAATTGGAACAGGACCATCATACAATCATTCAGGCATATTATTAATTCAATCTGTCAAACTTTTCCAAGAAGTTGTTTGTATGTATTTCCAATAAGTGCCTATGTTAACTATGTCCGACAGTGGCAGCCATCTTGGATTTCCAATTGGCACCAGAATTACTTGTGGTTTCTGACAAGAAGATATTTAAAATTTCAGCCAATCAGAACACATTATTGGGCCTGGCAGCCATGTTAAATATTCGATTAGAACCAAAACTACCAAAAATGACATTCCCAGGACCATTGCTGCCAAATTTGGTTCAGTGGGTTTTTAGAAGATTGAAATATGAAAAGTTAATGGACGGACGAGGGATGCACAGTGATGGCAAAAGCTCACCCTGGCTTTTAGCCAGGTGAGCTAATAAAAGTGAATCATGAGGTTTTCTTGGTAGAAAATAAATACATTATATGAAAGACACTTTATAATGCCAAACCTGGACCGATCTGGCATTTATTTCCAAGCTTTACTTACAGACAGCACGCTGAAAGTCCATGGCCCAAGCCAATTTTTAAACACGCCATTTGACTGTTGAAGGAATCTGAGGATAAGATTACAAGTGATATTCCCCTGTAAAAAAATATCTTTATAATATGGAATTTCAAAAAAACATAGAAATAAGGGTCTTACACCAATTCAAATGCAAATTTAATTTTCTGGAGTCCTTTCTCATACATTTTAAAGTTGGTTGTTAGTTTGATCCACAAAATGCGATGTTTTGCATATCTCTGGTTTATTTAAAACATTTAGGACTGTTTTAATTCTTTTGCATTAAAGGTTTTAAACCAAGTTCATCTTCGTCTTCTTCTATTTCCATATCTTTTCCTGCAATAGAATACCCATAAAAACTAAATCTATTAAATCCCTCAAGGCCTTTGTACTTAGCATCACTAATTTCGTCTTCTTCTTCATCATAAATGTCATCTATGGCCTCCCAGCGATGAAGACAAATCTTTAATCGGGTGTCCTTTGAAATTTTCTGAAAGGAATCTTTCTTGCCAATTTTCTGGTATTTTTTTCTGGAAGCAACAATCACACACTGCTCCAGTAATTTTGTGAAAGAGAATTTTTCAGCATGCATTATACATCTGATGACATTTTTTGATTTAACATCATCACCGCCTTCCATTACTATCTTGGCCAGAAAAGAGTCGATTTCTGTCTTCATCTCCTCTGTCTTATATTCTTGTATTAGTGGTAGTATCTGACTTCGGTAATCTGGAAAATAAAACAAACCCATAAAATTTTCTTAAATTATTTTCTTTATTAGAACATGTGATCATGAATACTGGTACATTTTGTATAGACTTTTCTATTTTCAACTTAACCTGATTCATGAAGAACATATAGACTCAATGTTTCAATTTTTAGAAAATTACTATTAATACTAAGCTGCCCCTATTTGTCAATCATACTTAAAATCTAAATAAGTGGACCTGTCAGAAAATATTACCAACAAGGAACTCTACTGTCAGATACAAATGCCTACTTGTCCACTTCTAAAGCCACAGTTAAATTTTATCTTAACATTATATGTAAATTGAAAAATTCCAAACTTGTATGGAGAATTTGTTTATTTTACATGTTAATAAAGTGAGGTATATCATGTGAAAACAATATCATGTCAGTTTTTTTTCTAAATCTCACCTCATCTTTTCTTGCATATATGATAGCAATGTGTGGAATTTTGCATGCAAACCAGAGTTTTTATCACTTTTTGGTCATATTTTGATAGTTTGTAAACAAATACTTCTATTAGTTTTGAATTAATTCATTTCATCAATTAAAAATTTCTGCCAATTCCCTAAGCTTTCCATAGACATAAAATGTATTTCAAATTGAGCAAGCCCCATCTGTTGGGTGACATTGATTGACTGGTATGTTATTGTTGACCTTTCCTGTTATCCATTTTGTTGTTTTTTAGTACACATATTAGTTACATATATATGTCTATTTGTCAGCATTTTACTAAATAACTGCTGCATATGGTATGTCCGTCCCCAGCAACAGCTATGAAGTTGTGAAGGAGTAGGGAAATTTTGATTTTTTTAGCAAATTAAGTGCTATGTTACTTTTTCAATGGCTTAACATATCTAAATTATAACACTGTAACAACAAACTAAACATCATCATTGTGTAAGTAGAAAATTTTATACTAATAATGATACTTACATTTAGGCACAAGTTATAAAAATCATTTAGTCATGCTGTTGTGACATTTACATTATTTATTGTGCGACATGTGAAAAATTGCTTAATTTTGGACAATCTACATTTAAGTCCCATAACTCTGGAACGACATAAGTGAAAAATCATCAAAATTGAAACGGAGGTCTTTTCTGTCAATCCTAATGTTGTGTTAATATTTCATGAGAATTGATTGAAGGAAATTGAGTTGATATTCAGCAAAGTCAAATCAACTAATGGCACACAAAATATGGAAAATCGCTTCTTGTTAAATATTTAAGACAATATTTCAGCAGTGGAAAAGACTATATTTTATTACGGCTATTGGAAACAAAATGTACGTTAATACTTTTCACTGTCATTTTAATGAATTTTTTTAGATTTTCATGAAAGTTTTAAAATACTGTGAATTCATTTATTTTTGTTGACATCAATTTTTGTGGATTGGGGGAAAAAGACATATTCGTGGGTATTTATATATTTTCACTAATCATCTAAGCTCATATTCCCTCTTGTTTAGCAAACTAGCATAGCATCTGTCCTCTCTGAAAACATGATAATTTGTTTGATTGGTACATGAAACGAGCATCAAGCATTCCTGGCAACGACCCCGAACATTTCGATTTTTAATACTTCGTAATAAAAGTGATTGGCATAAATATTTCTTTGTGTTTTTAAATTTGTGGATTGGCTGTCCATGAAATCCACGAAAATTGGTGTACCACGAATAATCAGTGTTTCACAGTAGGCTCACAGTAAGTAGAAATTTGACCTTTCTTGAATTTTAAAAAGACATATTTATGTGATATAAAACATGGCTGAAATTGGGCCCCATTCTCAATGAGAAAAAATCTCTCAGTCCAGATTTCATGGAGAATTGATCTTGTGATAAATCAACACTAAAAATTGTTACTCAAAGCAACCAGAATACGCTGGATGCATGCACAGTCCCCCTCCCCCCAGACTAAAGAAAAAACAAATACACGTACTAAAATGAGACTTCAGTACAATCTTCTTTGCATTGAACCTTTCCAGTTTAACAAATATCTGTGAATCATCTGCAATGGAGATTTTAACAAAGAACCATGTTTCTCTCTCCCATGGATAGTTAGTTAAATCAATATAGAATTCCTGTAGATAGTGATCCGGAGTAAATTCGATGCATTGCTTCAAAGGTTTGTAATTAACTCCAGCTTTCAATGTACCATCTATAGTCTCTACTCTAAAACAACAAAAGAATATTTAGACAGTTGAGAAAGTATCCAAGACACCAATTTTGATGCTGTATCTATAAAAGCAAATTTCATTTCTATAAATTGGTAAAAACATTTCATATTACTCCTCCAGGTTATTCTGTGTGGTCCTTTCATGCATATGATACTACTGACAAGTATTACAGAACTAGAGGCTCAGTCAGCTGAGCCTGTATCGGTCGCCTGACAAAATGCTTCTACAAACTTCCATTAATTCTTTGGTTGAATTTGCTTCAAAAGTTTCAGAGCAGATGATCAAAATATATTTTCCTCATAGGGTCCAAAGTATTTCCCCTCTGGCGGCCATGTTTTTCTCAGATTTGAACATAATGAGCCAACTTTGTAAAGGACCTTCCATACATCATTCCAGTACAGTTTTATTCAATTTGCTATTATAGTTTTAGAGGAGATGATCAAAATATGTTTTTTTCCATAGGCATGTATGTTAAACTATGTTCCTGCTGTCAGCCATGATGTTTGTCGCATTCGAACGAAATGAGCAATCCCTCTAAAGGACCTTCCATACATCATTCAAGAACAGTTTGGTTAAATTTGCTCTAGTAGTTTCAGAAGAGATGAACTTTAACATGTTTTCCAATAGGGTCCAATGTTAAACTATGTCCTGCGCTGGCAGAAATGTTTTACAGCGGATCGAAAAAATTTCAACAATCTCAGTATAAGACCTTCCATACATCATTCCATGTTAAACTACGTCCTGCTCTGGCAGCCATGTTTTTTGGCGGATCAGAAAAATTTCGGCAATCTTAGTTAAGGACCTTCCATACATCATTCCTGTAAAGTTTGGTTAAATTTGCTCAAGTAGTTTCAGAGGAGATAAACTATTAACATGTTTTCCCATAGGGTCCAATGTTAAACTGTCCTGCTCTGGCAGCCATGTTCTTTGGGGGATCGGAAACATTTCGGCAATCTTAGTAAAGGACCTTCCATACATCATTCCTGTAAAGTTTGGTTAAATTTGCTCAAGTAGTTTCAGAGGAGATGAACTTTAACATGTTTTCCCATAGGGTCCAATGTTAAACTATGTCCTGCTCTGGCAGCCATTTTTTTTGGCAATCTTAGTAAAGGACCTTCCATACATCATTCCTGTAAAGTTTGGTTAAATTTGCTCCATTGGTTTTAGAGGAGATGATCAATATGTGAAAGTTTACGGACGACGGACGGACGACGGACGCCAAGTGATGGCAAAAGCTCACATGGCCTTTGGCCAGGTGAGCTAATAAACAAGGAGCTCTCAAGAGCCTGTATTACTCAACTGGAATCAATTGTCAATCAACGGCTATAAAATATTTAATCATCCATATCCTGTGTTAGACACTGGTGGCCGTCTTGTTTGACAAGTTTTGTCATAAGATGAATATCTTTGTTGCCAGGTTCAGCTTCCTTTTGTTCAGTACTTTCAGAGTTACCATTTCCTACAAGATGCTATATTAAACTAAGTGCTACTTTGGTGGCCAAGTGGTTTCAAACAAAAAGATTTTAAATGAGTACTCCTATCAGGTCCTATGTTAACCCAAGTTTTGCAGAAGTCGCCATCTTAGATGTCAATCCATGTCAACCGACAAAATTTTAAACAATGATAATCTAAAGACCAGTACTACCAAATCTAGTTCCAACTGGCTCAGTGGTTTCAAACAAAATTAATTTACCAATAGGGTCCTATGTTAAACTAAAGATTGACTGTGGCAGTCATCTTGGTTGACAGTCCAGGTCATTGAACATAATTCTTAAAGAGGACTACACTGTATCTAAGGACCACTGCTGCCATGTCTAGTTCCAATTGGCTTTGAGGCTTCAGACAAGATGATTTTTAAATGAATTTTTCCATAGGTTCCTATTTTAAAAAAAGTTCAGCTGTGCCAGCCACCTTGGTTTAAAGTTTGGGTATCAGAAAGAATACTGAAAGAGGACCATAAAAAGAACTATCATTGGCATGTTCAGTTCAAGTATTCAATGAATCTCCCATAGGGTCATATTTTAAACTAAGTTCAACTGTGGTGGCCATCCTGTTAGGCAGTCTGAGTCATCAGAAATAAATTCTGAAAGATGGCCACCTAAAGACTATTGCTGCCACGTTTGGTTCCATCTGGCCATGTAGTTTCATAGAAGATTTTTTAAATTCATCCCCTTTTTTTCATATTTTCAGTAAAATCAGCCATGTTGGCAGGACATTGTGGATTGCAGGATATAATTTTGGAATGGGTTACCCAAGGACTTTTCAACCAAAGTTTGATCCTAATTGGCTCAGTGGTTTAAGAGGAGAAGTGTGTACAAAAATATCAAGTATGCATGTACAACCAACAGCCTTGAGAAAGTTTTACTGTTAAAATGGGCACATTCTTAAAATGCAATTATGTACCGTCCAACCAATTTTGGGAATTTTAGCAAACAGTTACAACTAGATCCCAGACCAACAAATAATAAGTATAAAATAAACATGTAAATAAATGTTGTATCATTTTTTTCTTTTCTCTTGTTTTAAATTTGACCAATATTTATCATGTTACAAGAATTATCTTGTTTCTCTTGTATATTTTTTCGCCAAAATTCAGGTCCTGAATATTTTTTTTCAGCGGCTACCGCCTACATTTTTATTTTCATTTAAACCAAAAGATTTCCTGGATTGACACAGTTCCTGCATTTTTTTTACACCCAAAGTCATCCTGCCTTTTTATTTTGCCAAAAATTTGATCATTTCAAATTTAATCCTAATCCCCCCCCCCACCCAATAAAAATCAAATGATTGCTGCCTAATCATACTCTATTGGCTTTTATAGTACCGGTATACACCTATTTACTGGCTATGAGGACAATAGCAAGTTTATTGTCCCCCAAGATACCAACTATTTTCTGATGCAACACCGAGGGAAATAGTTGGTGTCAAGGGAAAAATAAACTTGCTATTGCTCAAATAGCCAGTAAATAGGTGTTTTATTGTACTGAAGACATCTGAAGTATAAAAAGCACAGGAAAAGGTGCGCTACTTTCAAACTATTGTCCCTAGGGAAAATAGTCATTTATTCACAAGAGATGACTACTGTCCCTCTTGTAAATAAAAAATTTAAAAAATAGCAAATTTAATTGTAGTTCATTTTCTTATAGATTATATATACTAAGGTATAATAATTTGTTTTTGTCAAAATTGTAACTTGCAGGTGGTCCTACAGTTTGTTGATGGACCATTTTAATTTAGGCGTAACTGATAGTTTCATGGTTATCTATATTTATCAAATATCAATAGAAGACATTGTATTTACTTCTAATCAATTTTTTAATTTTTTTTTTCATTGGATGGTTCTTTTAATATATTCACCAATATTACGATTTCTTTTGAATGCCACTGTCGGGAGGTTTTTGAAGATATTTCCAATGTCGGGATCTCCTTGAATTTTATACCAATATTTACCGATTACTTTTTGAAGATTTTCAGCATAAGGGTGCTATTGAGTAATAAGTGTAATATTACTATTACATGTTTCTTTATCTTCTTTTTTCTTTAACTTGTTTGGTCTGTCTTGGAAACATATTTTAGACAGAATTCTAGATATACTTTGTTTCTTATATCCTCAATATGTTAACTTTTCAGAAAAAAGATTTATTCTTTCAATAAATTCATTCTCGTTATTGGTGTTTCTTAATATGCGAATACCTTTCCCTTTAAAAAACGATCGGAAGTTGCTATTTGTATGGTTTGAAAGTTTCTGTAGGTATTGGAATTTTTCAGTACCTTTTGTATAACATTTCATGTCAAGTATTCTTGTTGTTAGGAATCTACTGCCTTTTGTAGATTTCCAGGTCCAATTTTTAGGATTTTTTCACTTATTTCATTAATGAATTTTAAGAGTACATGTTTGATGTTTGCAGTTTCAAACAAAGATTTAATTTCGTCATGATTTCCTTTGAATATTATAAATGCATCGTCTCTCATTCTTTTATTGAATAGTATTTTGTTCCAATGATGAAAGGATTTAAGAAAAGAATTTATAAATTTATATATTGTAATATCACAGTTTTTGGTTTTTGGTCTTCCAAATGTTTTGGTTTTAATGCTGCTGATGAGAGGTAACTCCTTGAAATGCGTCGTATACAGCATAGTATAAATTTACTATATCTAATATTAGTATCTTTGGATTGTTATTTTTTTACAGATATTGATCCATTATCCACTCTTTTCTGGTATGGTTCCTATCTCTGGCCTTTCAATATATGTAATATCTATAATACATGTATTTGGATGTAAACTATATCAAAGAAAATGTCCTATTAGTAGAGAAATAATTCCTAGTGGCTTGAAAATATTTGGCATACAAAATACCCGTGGTAAAATCAGGATATTTTGAAACCACCGTGAATTATTTCTCAAATCCAACAATTCACTTACAGTATTTTAGCTCTGACATCCAATTTCCCACATTGTTGAATTCCCATTCTTATTTTTTTTTCTTCTACTAAAAACAGATCAGACTTTGAGGAAAACTCTACATAGGCATTATTGTACTTTCCTGTCTGTAATTCAATTTTTTCTGTTTGCTGATCTGCAGCATAAATTTCATCATTAACATACTCATCTCGGGTCCTAAAACCCTCCAGTGACTGTGAAAATATATAAGGCAATATAAAAATGAAGTAGATTAGATAATTCTTTAGTTTAAGAGAAGTATTAAAATCTAAAGAAAGTATGGTCATGAATTTCTGTCTCTCGATTGATTTTCAGTTCATTTATTGATATACTGACATGATATTGTCCGCTGGGCATAACTAATCATGAATTACTCAGGCCCATTAAGGGCTTGCAGCATGGCGTAGTATTCCACTACTGAAGACCATGTTGTGACCCTTGGATGTTTGTACAGTTTTATTTTTTGCTTTCTCTGTGGCTTCATTTCATATCCGTTTTTTTTATCAAGCCATAAGATATACATGTATTGTTTTTATCCTGCTACGCTGCTATATGAGCAGCAAAATGCATTGATTGTATATTAAGGTAGGAGCAATCTAATTAAAAACCGATCTCTCATCGCTCCCATTTTCTGATATGTCGCGTGGGAGATCTAACGAAACCCGCTTTGAGGTCACATGTGTTCGACCAATGAAATTGCGGCTTAGGTGATCTTGTAAGTTGATTGTGTGGTAAAGGAATGTAACTCATTTTATTAACGAAGAAATCGTCAGTCCCCAGAATTCATTCGGATCTTCTTTAACGAATAGATCTAAATGAAAACCTTTTTGATTGGCTTATTGATAGGAAGTCAACTCATTTGCATATCATTATAAATTCATAAGTTCCAGTTCACTCACATGTGACCTCAAAGCGGGTTTCGTTAGATCTCCCACGCGACATTTCAGAAAACGGGAGCGATGAGAGATCAGTTTTTAATTAGATTGAGGTAGGCGGTACCTAAATATGCTGAATTACAGATTTTCATGAAATGTTACATACAGCTTAATCTAATTAAAATTACCATAATAAACCTAATTATTGGACGGCCTAATTATTTGACACTTTTGTAAATTCAAGGAAAATTGAATTTTTTTATCTCTATTTTTTCGACGATTTGAAAATTATCAAATTTACGATCGTTGTTCTCAGGTGGTGACAGTCAGTAATTTTAACTTCTTAGGTAAGTTAATTACTTTCAGTCCACATCAAGTGTTTATTTCGTCTTTCTAAACCATTTAAACTATCTATCTTAATAATTTTGACTGAAACAAGATCGATTTTTAAGTAAATTTTATTGAATTTTTCCTACCTTTGAAAAGAAATCCGAAACGATTTTGGAGTGGAATTGCATATTTGCATTTCTCACATAAATAAATTTAAACATTTTTACATGAAATGAATAATTTTTTTTACAAAACAAATCCTCTTATCATTGTTCATTAGACATTTAAATGTAATAGTTATAATATGTGTATGTTCTAAAAAGGCGATGAGACTACAAACGCAACATGCATTGTAAAAATCATTTGGGAGATGCTCCAAATCCAGATCGTAAAAATCATTTGCGAGATGTTCACATATTAATCAACAACATGGCGGGTCGTTTGAACTTTGCTACTGTTTTCATCTTCAACATTAAATTAACTATTAATTTGAAGCTACAAAAAGATAAATCATGAAAGCAAAATCAAATAACAATACCACAACTACGAACCATTATTTTGATTGCCTATTCTTAAAGTACTTTGACCAGGTCGATCATATGGAGTAAAAAAAAATGACAATGATGTGGACAGAAATGCATAAACTCTATTTACTTTCGACGAATTTTCCTAACAAGTAGGTGTATTTTAGTGTCGAATAAATAGAGTAAGTACGGTAGTTCTCCGCACTTGCTCCTTATTTTCGTTCGGTTATTTATATGTTGCTCGTGTGAGATCTAACTACAGCCACATGAGGGTCATGTCTAAGGTCAATTCGGAATCACTCTAGACACTACAATAACTTCTATGTCAGTTCAATACCCTAAGATTATATAGCCGCATCGCTGATTGGCTACAGCAAATTTGACCCTAGACATGACCCTCAAGCGGTTGTAGTTAGATCTCCCATTCGCAACATACATGTATAAACAACCGAACGTAAATAAGGAGCAAGTGTGGAGAAGTAATTTTAATTAGATTGCATGCAGCTAGAATATTGGAAACTGTAACTAAATATCGAAAAAGCATTTCTTCAATAAGCTGGATTAAAAATCGTTAAAATCAAGGTGTTTTACTATAGATTTCATTTAAAACTGCCAGAAATAAATTTACAATTTCACTTTAAATTGTCATTTCAAAAGACAAATCCCTGAAACGTTCTAATTTTTTCTTATCTTTCTGTCAACTTTTTCATTTCATTAATACTACATGTATATGAACATTTCGTTTTATTTGTGGACATCATTCAACTATACGTCCTATCCTGTCTGTAAAAACACTTAAAAATGTTTATTTCTGATCACGACGTCACACTTATTTTTGCTTTTTAATGCTTATTTTCACTATACATAATGTATCTAATATACTAATATAATGAATTAGGTGACCTACAAAAGAATTTATATCAATAAAAACAGGAATTTCAATGGCAATAATATGTAAATTTCAATGGCAATAATACTGTGGATTCATTTATTTTCGTGGATACCAATTTTCGTGGATAGAGAAACAAAGGCATTTCGTGGGATACGTAAATTCGTGGATTGCTGGCTTTGAAAAAAAATAAAAAGTTGTTGAAATACTGAAATTCGTGGCTTGGCACATCCGATATCATGAAAAACTGTGCCGATCAGATTTTATATTGTACAGTAAAGTACTGATTTTAAGCGCTTATAAAACAAATATCTAACAAACAGATTCTTCAAATTTGTCATGAATTTAACAAGTTGGACATAATTATTTACTTGTTAGGCTAATTAGGTGTGAAATATGTATTGACAAAATTGCAATCACTTGTTACCAAATACCTCGGGGTATTTACATAAATATCTTTAATCCGATTACAATCATTCATTTCTGCTTTATTATCTTTTGACAAGTTGTTTTTACTGTAATTTTTGAGAAAGTCTGTATTGTTTAGGCCTACTTAAGATTAATATCTTTCTGGAATGTTTGAATAAAAAAACCGGAAGTGAATTCCGCGACAATTTACACAGTCAAGATATTTTTAAAGAAAATTGTTTGGGGGTTTATATGTTACCAAAGACAAAATTACACTTAACACTTTATCCTCTATGGATATAGCCTACTCATCATATGTCAGTATCCGAGTACATTCTGTAAAAACGCAATTGTTCATAGGTACATCAAAACTCCATGGTTTCAAACTTCAGTGCATTTAAGCTGAAAAAAGATATTATTTTTCGTTGGATATTTAAATTCGTGGTTTACTGTGACCCACGAAAACCACGAAAATTGGTATACCACGAATATTAATGAATCCACAGTATGTAAATTTTAAAAAAATTTGAGGGACTGGATTTTGAGAAATCAGAACGATTGTACATATATTGCTTTCACCGTCACATCACAGTATATTACCTTGAAATTTTACTTATGACGTGATGAAATTCAACAGTTTTGAGGGTCTTTCGATATAGATCGCTAATTTTCCAGAGATATTATGTTGCAGGACAAACAGAATATGAGTACATTGTCTCTAATATAAAATTTATACAAACTCAGCACAAAAAGGGTGAGAAAAGCTTGGCAAGCCTTGCTTTTCCAACTGTTCCTAAGCCTTGTCTGAACTGATATTTCATATTCCAAGACAATGTACACATATACTATATTTATCCATCCAACAACAGTAAACTGTTATCTGTTATGGAGTTCATTTGAAGGACATATTTGGTGGAAAATTTCAGGAAAACATGATGTCATAATCACTATGAACCACAAAACGTTACAAACTGCAGTCATCTGCGAGAACAATGCTACCAGAAGATTATATCATGCCAAATGTTTTAAAAGTCCTTGTGCAATAATATATCAATTAAGTCTAAAAAATTAGTCAGTTTAAATACAACTAGAGAATAGGTCAATTTCCTCGATGTTGAACTAAATACAGATACATCAACAAACATAAGAGAATTATGGCAGACAAGGGAAAAACAACGTAAATTATAGCTCTTAGGAAGCAACCATTTGATTTTTTAGGGGGAAGGGGCCAGGATGTAGTGATCTTAGCTTTATACTATGCAAAAATCCTGTGGTCCTGCCCTTTTATTTCGGATTTCGTCCTGGCACACAACCCCCCACCCCCCTTCCTAAAAATCAAATGGTTGTTCTCTTACCTCTTCATATGATTCATATCTATATGGTAACATTGTGTGTTCCATACAATTTCCATACTCTTCATACACTTCTTTATCAAAAATAAATTCCTCGTTCCAATGGACTGTTTGAATCCGTACTTGGGTTCTGCCTATTAATTAATACAGATTATGTTCTGCCTATTAATTCATACAGATTATATTTTGCATTGTATGGTGGATGAATTATTAGTCCATTGGCAACCATAAGGAGCAGATAAGGACGAGAACATGTTAATATGATATGAATATGATCCATGCTTCATACTAGACTTCCCAGATTTTTTATGTGTTCGCTCAGGAGATAACAGTCCGCAGGAAGACATATCACCCCACCAAGACACATCATACTGACTCAGAGCTGACCAGTCCTTTGCTCTTACTCCTAGATGCCGTGTGATTGGCAGATAATCAGCAAATACCAATTTCAATGTCTTTGATTTGACCCAGCCGGGATCAAATCAGTGACCTTCCGTACTCGAGGCGATCCTGCTCCCACGAGACCACCAAGCAAGTTATATGTTGCATTGTTTGTTTGTTTAATTGGGGTTTTATGCCGTTTTCAGAACATTTGACTATTTCGCGGCGGCCAGTTTTTATTGGTGGAGGAAGCTGGAGTACCCGGAGAGAACCACTGACCTTCGGTAGGAAAATTGCCAATCCTTGTCAATTAGGATCGGAGTCGAACACACAACGCCACAGGTGAGATTCGAACTCACAACCTCAGCGTTGACAGGCTAGTGATCACTAGTAGTCATGACGAACTACCTAGACCACTCGGCCACCGAGGCCCCCTATGTTGCATTGTAAAAAACATTACTTTGTCAGTGTGATATAATGCGAGTTCCGAGTGAAATAAAAGGCTTAATTCACCAAGCACATGTATGATCATGAAGATACAAATGCAACATTTCCACTAGTGAACAACTGAAGTAAGTCTGGACACCTCATTATGCTTGAAAAGTTGAATATTATAATATACATGTACATTACACAGTATTGGATCTACTGCAAAGCCAGATGAAATAAATATTAGTTTACACATTCTAGTCAAATTTCTTTTTTTTTCTTGCCCCTTTAACCTCTTATATCTCTAAAACTATAAACGAAAGGAAGAGTCTGTTGACAGACAACTGAAAGCAATCATCAAGATGAATTAAATCTGCATTATCTTCATTGAAATTAGATGAAAAATAAAAATTCAAAATTTTCTCAAAAATTGTTAATTTTGATCCCTTTCATACAAAATGTTGGTTGACATACTGACAAAAGCAATCATCAAAATGAATTTTTCCATTTGTCTATGTAAATTAACTCTCGATTTTTCGAACACTGATTTCTTGAATTCTCGAACTACCTTTCTGGTCCGTACAAAAGTAATATATATGTAACGTAATTTAATCTCAGTAACTCGAACATAATTTTTAATTGGCGTACGTGACGCATAAGTGTAAAAAACCAGAGGTCAGAACATTGATGACAAGAAGGTGATTAATTCTCAATTGATAATCCACTTGATGTTTATTGGTGATTTCTTCTTAAATTATTATTTCCACATCAAGATTCGATGAGTGGATGTTGTTTCAACGATCAGATAGATAAAAAGGATGTTAATTAAATTTTAAATTCATTGGTGGTTCGTAACCGAAAAATTTCCGGATTTCAATGGCTCAAACTCATTTTTCAGACCCCTTCGAGTTCAAGAAATCAAGATTCTACTGTACATGTAAATGTATATGCTACATTTGCACTGATTTTTCTTTAACCCTAACTGTACATGTGTACCCTAAATGTACATGTGTACCTTAAGTCCTTTAGCTTCGTTATTTTTTGGTAGAAAGGAATGGAATATCGGAAAAAGAATACCGAAGCAACAAAACAGAAATATCCATTAATTCGAAAATAAGGAAAAGAAAAAGTCAAGAAAGTGGAACACAACAAACAAATGCCACAAGGATACATGTAAAACTAAAAGAATAAAAAACATATATAAGAAGCAAACAAAAATAGAATACAACAGTACAGAAAATAAAGCATTAGCAATGTGAACTTCGATTAAAGAGGGGGTTGACAAAGGGGTACCTTCCGACCCCTTCCTCCCACCTTCTTCCAAAATTTTCCTATTTTTTGTTCAAAATCTCAAATGAAATCATAAAATGAAAAACAAATCCTGACGAAAGTGCATTTTTCTGTATTTTATGATATAATGATTGATTCTCTGAAATTCTTGTTTCTTAAATGATCTTTTTCATCATTTCGGGGGAATTATTGCTTAACCACCAGTGGCAACTATTCACTGCATATCAGGACGAGTACATGTTATGATATGAATATGAACCCTGCTTTGTACTAGACCAGCAGCTTTTAACATGCTAGTTCACAAAGTAACAGTCCACAGGAAGACATATCAACCCACCCAGACACATTATACAGACTCCTAGCGGACCAGTCCTTTGGTCATACTCCTAGATGTCATATTGGTCGAGAAGCAGCAAATATCAATTTTAATATCTCTGGTTTGACCCGGCCATGGATTGAACCTGCAAACTTCCACACTCGATGCAGTTAGGTAGATATGGAAGTGAATTTCTTTTATTAGAAGAGAAGAGAGTTTTGCCTGTACATTTTATTAGAAGATAGTTTTGCCTGTACATTTTATTAGAAGAGAGTTTTGCCTGTACATTTTATTAGAAGAGAGTTTTGCCTGTACATTTTATTAGAAGAGAGTTTTGCATGTACATTTTATTAGAAGAGAGTTTTGCCTGTACATTTTAATAGAAGAGAGTTTTGCCTGTAAATTTTATTAGAAGAGAGTTTTGCCTGTACATATGAATGAGGCTTTGTATAAAATAATCCACTCAATGAAAAGAATGTGAGATATCAAAAATATCTCTAGAAAGATATAACAAAAGAAATATAACAACGAAAATTGCTAACAACATTCAATCATCAAGAATATATATACATACAAACAAGGACCTTTCGAAGATATATATCCGCTTGTAATTTTGTACTCAGTCTGGTAAATTTGGGATTTTTAACCAATTCTTCATAGTCTTTTCTCGAGGCAACTTTGATGCACTCTTCAAGGTAGCTGGTTAAAGAATACTTGTCTGCTTCTATAATACTGTCAATGACATCATCATTTTCAAAGTTTTGTCCATTTTCTTTTACATGAGATGACAGACATGAATTAATCTCAACCATCAATTTGTCCATTAGGTATTCATGTGCTAAAGGTAATAGGTTGTGTGCTACAGAAACTAAAATAAAATGTGGTGTTAGAGCTATATAGTATATAAAAGTATATTTCTAAACCTCAAACAATTTACCAGTAAAAAATTTCCATAACTATTGACAGGTAAATTGTCTTTTGGTATAATAAAACACTTATTGATTGCATATTCTGGGAAAAGTAAGTTTATTGTTCCGACAATACCAACTATTGGCCCTCAGATTTGCCTCGGGCAATAGTTGGTATCTCGGGGACAATAAACCTACTACTCCCCCCATACCCAGTCAATATGTTGATCGACATCTGTTTTTTACAATTTACTATGCACTATGGAACATTAAAGATTCTGAACTTGATCTAAAGAATTCCATGAGTTTATACAAATGTCCCATATGAGACCTGTATAAAGAGACCTCCAGCCGCTCTAGGAATTCAGTGATTCATTCTTTAGAGTAAGAATCAATCATTCTTCAAGTTTGTCATTCATTCCTAGGAGCTATTTATTTACTCAGTCATTATACTTTTGTTTACTATAGCTGACATTTTGAAAAAAAAAAAAATATTTTGACTGCATAATATCATAAATTGGGATATTTTGGCTGTGGTTATATTTTACTTTATTTAGTGTCCTGCAGAAAGCAGAGACTGCTTACTCTTAAGGAGCACCTGAGTCTACCCCCGGTTTTTCGGTGGGGTCCATGTTGTTCATATGTTTTTAGTGTTTAATTGTAGTGCATCTATTGTTTTGGTCTTGTCTTCGTTGTTCTCTGGAGTTTTTCAGTTGTTTCGATTTTCACCTCCTTCGAATATCCCTTTGGTATTTCTTGACTTTACATATATATATATCTGCCAAAGTTAAATACATCAAGATAAAACAAATCCAAAAAATAAAATTCCAAAATAATTTCAAATTCTTGTAATACGGAAAATTTATTGATTAATTTTGTTGAATGTAAATTGCTGTAATCATATCTGTATAATCAAAATAATTCAATTCATATTTGCTATTAAAGGAATAATTCTATTTTATCAGTTCTCAATCATGACAGCTTGTAGTGACAATATTATTACCATTTAATTATACAGTTCAGTAAATCATACTATAATTTTATTAATTTCTATTTCCATTTTAAGGATGATCGCTGGTCTTATAGGAAATAAATAGGTGTTTTAGTTTGAGAGAACATGAATAGTAAGCAAATAAGCAAGAAAAAAATATAGGTTCATGTGCTCATTTTAGAGCTATAAGGCCTTGAAAAATTGCAGGAAAGTGGTTTTCTCTGGATTTTTCATTGTCTCTGCATTGACAACTTCAGTCTCTCAAAGATGTATGAAAAAGTAAAAAGGATTTCACAAAATTTTGTCAAATACCATTTTAAGGTATATATGATTGAATTATAAAAGAAAAAGTGGGGGTTCATGGGCAAACAAATTCATGTTTAAGAAATGGATAAAACCTGAGGATTCCGAAAATCTTACAAAAAGACCAAAACATGACCATCGAGCATCCTTAGTTAAAAAGTGCCAAATTTAAAAATCCATGTTAAAAACAACAAATTATCCTGATTTACTGTAGAGGATACAATGTATTCTACAGGACTAAACATTTGGAACTATTTATAGTGTACAGTATTTTCATTACATTAACTGGATTTCAAATTTTTATGCTATTTACATGTATTGCAAAGAATCGCATTATATTTCGAAGGCACAAACTCCTTCATCTGATGCAAATCTGACAATACCAAGAGACATAAAATCAATCTGACAATACCAAGAGACATTATATCAAAACAACTTAAATTCACAACTACATTACTTAGCAACAAACATCACAGTTCTGATCCTGAAAGAGTTGATGTCTTGAAGAAAGTTCAGGATCAAAATGTGGTTATTTACTTTTAACTTCTTACATTTCAACCTTCTTGTTGGGCGTTTCAATGTATAGTCTATTTATTAAGCACTGTAACACCTAAATAATGGGGGCCTCGGTGGCCGAGTGGTCTAGGTAGTTCGTCATAACTACTAATGATCACTAGCCTGTCAACGCCGAGGTTGTGACTTCCAATCTGACCTGTGGCGGGGTGTGTTCGATTCCGATCCTAATTGACAAGGATTGCCAATTTTCCTACCGAAGGTCGGTGGTTCTTTCCAGGTACTCTGGCTTCCTCCACCAATAAAAACTGGCCGCCGCGAAATAGCCAAATGTGCTGAAAACGGCGTAATGCCCCAACTAAAGAAAGAAAGAAACCTAAATAATGGATGTTAATCCTCCGAAATCTAATGCAATTCTTTGTGCTTTAATGCGTTTATCTTCTCCATGAAGAAATTTATTGTTTGAAAATTAATTTTCTATTGTGATTAGATTACCTGTAATAATATCATCAAACCCAGGTAAGATGTGCCTAAGAAAATGAACAAAATGTCCGACATCTTTTCCTGGCAAAACTAATTCATTTGATGATGCTTCTTTAAACTGTGAATTGAACATCTGCCCGAAAACAGGTGAAGCTGTCATCAGATCTTCTTTTTTAACATATATTTTGGCATTTCCAACTTTAATTGTTACAGCATCAGGAAAATCTTTCATAAAAGGGGAAGCCAGTTCTCGTTCGTGTTCTGGTAAACTGTCAAAATCTTCATTCAGCTCTTCCATTTGTTCTTCTGGAAGCTGGAACTCTGTCTCACTCTGAAAATTTTTTATAAAATAATTTCATTTATGATTAATTTTTACTTGGCATCATCCTTTGAGAATACATAATATTTTATCAAGTTCTGAAAAATGGTGATTTGTTTACGCTAGACATGTTTACAATAAAATACTCCATTACGCTGTACAAGCTTCAGCTTTAAAACAAAAGTATGCAGGTCCTAATTTTGTTTTTAAATACTCAAATAATGTTGATTATTGTTTTGTATGGAGTTTGAACAGTTAATGTTTTACCTGTAATCAGCAGTTATCAGGTTGTTTTCTTTTTTTTTCCAATAAAAAATTGGCTGCTACTTTTCTAGGACATTTTGTACTTCCATTTCAAATGATCACTAAATTTCGTGTACATTTTGTAAGTGATCATATTTTATAAATACATGTATATGAAAACTCTGAGGGAAAGACTAGATTCTGTCAAATTTGTAAAAATGAAATTGATGATGAATATCATTTCTTTTTAAAATGTAAACAAAATCCAAGTTTAAGGGATCAGATTCTCAGAAATTAAATAAAATAAAGCCACATTTTGTCCAACATCAACGACTAGACAAACTTAAAAATATTTTATCTCCCGAATCTGAACTTTTGCCACTAATATGAGACTTTATAAAGCAATCATTATATTTGCTAAAATGAGGTCCATGTCGGTCAAAAGTTTTTACATTTATATATTATTTGTTCCATTGACTTTGTGTTTGTTTCTTTGTTTAGTGTATGTATTTGCTTGTCCCACATGCGTGTAACTTTGCAAATAAAGTTATTATCATGATTTATACATGACTTTGACATATCTATGAACGTCTATAAAAAATTTCTAAATTTCTTTTCTAGGAGGTATAGTATAAAGAAAATGTCTCTAGAGTCAATACCTTGCTTCCTTTACATCCATCAAGATTTTCTCTTTCTTTGTTGTCCGTTTGATTCTCATTCTCATTGCCAACTCTGTTCTCCTCTTTATTCAGAAATGACCGGAGACTATCAGAGAATTGGTTAGTGCCAATAAATTTACACAAATTCTCAAATTCAGAAATATTATCAT
Organism: Mytilisepta virgata; assembly: GCA_028015205.1. NCBI lineage: Eukaryota > Metazoa > Mollusca > Bivalvia > Mytilida > Mytilidae > Mytilisepta > Mytilisepta virgata. The sequence continues at coordinate 8,111,727 of CM051510.1, forward strand.
CAGAGATCTCAACTTCCCCAGTGTACAAAGCTTGTACCAAACAACATACTGTTTCTAATGAATAATCTTTTAAATTGACAAAACAATGTTTTCCATCTTTGTTAGCCGTTGATACTTGCTGTTGAAGATAAGGACTGCCACAGCACATTAGAATCAGTTTATGTACATCAACCTCACCATCTTTACACTGACATGTTGCATCACAGAGAGCATTTTTCTTTTGTAACTGGTACATACATGACATCAGCTCTTGATGGTAACCAGGTACTGGTATAATATACTCCATGACCTATAATTTTCAAACAAATATTCTAATAAGACGTACTATTTATCGTCTAACAACATATTACCTGATATATCCACTTTTAACGCATGCATATAGAGGCTTTTGTGTACATGGAAACGAGAATTTGAGATATCCACTTTTAACGAATGCATATAGAGGCTTTTGTGTACATGGAAACGAGAATTTGAGATATCCACTTTTAACGAATGCATATAGAGGCTTTTGTGTACATGTAAACATGAATTTGGTGAGTTATAATGACGAAAATTATCTTTTTCTACAGATGGATGGATGGACGGACGAACGGACGGCACGACGGATGGACGGACGGCACGACGGACGGACGGACGGCACGATAGACAGACAGATAGACAGACAGACAGACCGCAGACAGACAGACAGACAGTCAGATAGACAGATAGACAGAACAGACAGACAGACAGACAGATGTATTCACCAAATCAAGGGCCTACAAAGGGCATGTTTTACAATAGACAAAATTGATTATTACATGAAATAACATGTAACTATAGAGTATAACATAAAAATATTCGTTTCAACACATGAGTAAATTTCAGTTGATATATCAAATCAAATTTATTATAGATTTAAACACATTTTTTACGTAGTTAATTGATGTATAAACTGGACCTATTAACTCACAAATAAAAGTCTTTAGGACTTTTATGCAATGTTTGTGAGTGAACTGATTCAGTTTATACATCAATACTTTTTTAAAAATGTCTTTAATTCTTATAATTGTTGAACTAAGTATCTAATAATTTGTTTTGAAAATAAACGTAAATGTGGGTCAGTGCTCTCCAGACCGCACACATTCCATTGACATAAATGCTTTGTAACCATGGTAACAGTAATTAGGACTAAAACAGCACTTATCAAGATGAATTAAAAGAAAAAAATCCCTGTACAAATTTTAGGTGTCCTGCAAATTTTTTTGGCCCTTTTAATCCCTTTTATCTCGGCAACGACCAAAACTGCGCGGAGTAACTTTTATTGTATTTCTTACGATGGAACATTTTTTAAAAACTAATCAAAATCGGATAAGAAATTAAAAAAATTTGAAAATAGGTGTGTCCTTTTTTTGGTCCCTTATATCTCTGAAACAGTGAAAACCGATTAAAGTTAAGTTCTTTCATTTTCATGAATGAACATTATAATCCAAAAATAATAAAAGTTACACAAAATTGATAAAAAAAACCCTTAATTACCCCCAGAAAAAAACGGGGCAAGATTTCCCAAAATCAATCCCAACCTGAATTTCGTATGAGGGACCATTGTGGCAAAATATTGTAAGGATATTTTTAATAGAACAGCAAGAACAGCATTCCAATGTCTCCCGCCACGTGTCAACTCAAGCAAAAAAATAATGGTCCAGCACTGAAATTTGAACTTGACCAATACAATACTTAATCACAACTATGATATAAATTTAGATAAAATCCATTAAGGTTTGTAGGCGTGATAGTGCTTACAGGAAAATTTTACAAAATTTTCAGAGTTCAAAAGGCAATTACTCCGACAAAAATAAAGGTACCGCACTGAAATTCAAACATGACCGAGATAATAAAAAATGGCAACTATGACATAAATTTAAATAAAATCCATTAAGATTTGTAGGCATGAGAGTGCTTACAAGAAAAATTGACAAAATTTTAAGATTTCAAAGGGCAATAACTCCAACAAAAAAAATGGTACCGCACTGAAATAATTGAACTTGATGGAGATAATACTAATTAACGACTATGATATAAATTTTATAAAAAGTTCATTCAGAAATGTAGCTCTAAGAGCGCTTACATGTCGGACGGACTACATTTCTATGTCCCTGCACCGCGTTGTAGGTGGGGCGGGACAAAAATAAATGAGCTGAATCCCATCTGCCAATGGTGATGATGACGACAGGCTCATACCATGTGTGGTCATATAAAAACCTGGGAATGTAATTCTAGCAATTTCAGTTAACGCTAGGTGCAGCACTGGGCGGAAACATCCATTGTAAAAATTATATCGTGTACCCATATCATCTATTGATGGGTGATAGATATTTTTAATCCAGTTTTTAAATAACTTCCGGAAAAACAGCTCTGCCTGGTGTTAGGTGAAATAGCTAGTAATTCATATTAAAAGAATTATGGCCAACTGGAGGAAGGCCAAATTGAGAGTGGACCCGTAGTGGCATTTTCGCGGGTGTGACTAAACATCGAGTTCGAGTTAGAGTCGAGTTAAAGTTAGGGCTCGAGTTGCAGTTCGAGTTGAAGTTCGAGTGAACTCGAGATATTAATTTCTTATGTCATATATCGAGTTGTATTTCGAGTTAGAGTTAGGGTTCGAGTCAAAGTTCGAGTTAAGACATTTTTTGTATGTAGCGATGCCGATATTCGGGTGTAGCAAACAAGTCAAACAGACTCTACCATACGATCTTCAACATGTGGACGGAGGTACATACACACTATATTTGCCTCAAATTTAGAAAAAAATGTGAACACGACATATCAAGCCTACAAGTCTCTGTACTACAAACAATATTTCAAACAAACTAGTGACTGCAAGGAGCTTATATAAGCTCTCCTATAAACATTATTGGTTCGAATTTGAAACTGGACACCTCTAATGATGATTAAGGCCAAATTGCTCATTGGATTTAGAGGACCATCAAAGGATCATTAAAGTAAAGTTTGGTTGATACTGACTTTGTAGTTTCAGAGGAAAAGATTTAAAAAATGTCTTTCCCCATTTTCTATAATTAGCTCCGTAAACTTTCTTGGTTGAAGGTCAGGGACAACAGACAAAAATTTAGAAGGGGACCACCCAAGGACTATTCCACCAAAGTTTGGTTCCAATTAGCCCAGCAGTTTCAAAGGAGATCTTCAAATAGTATTCCCCATATAGTCCTAAGTTTATTTATGTCGGGTCATGACGGCAATCTTGGAGAGATATTTAACACGGTATACAATCAGCGCATCCGAGACAATTAGTTAAACAGAGTGTTTTGACACTTCAGCTTATTGATTTGCCAAGTATGAAAAGCCATACAATTAAATTTTGACCTGTTTGCTTTCGATAAAAAGGCATACCTAGCCATCCAATTTTAAACTTATCCGGTGTTACTGATGGTCTCGGGTGCGCCCGTTGTACACCGTTGTTAAGTTTCGTCTACTTATATATGGTACATCGACGATATGAAGAAAACATCAAAAAGCCAATCAATCAAAAATGCACTGTATTTTTGTTCGTTATTAATATTGATATAACAAAAATTTCAAAATAATGGTGACTTCAATATGAAGAACAACAATAAAAGCGATGTTCCATTGCTTTGTTTACCATGTATTTTTGGGATTTTGTCTCATGTATATTTACTCCATATCCCTTCATTTTTCATTCATAACTATGCCAGCGCAGAACATAGTTTAACATTGGACCCTATGGGAAAACATGTTAATCAACAATTCCTCTGAAAGTACTGAAGGAAGTTGAACCAAACTTGACAGGAATGATGTATGGAAGGTCCTGTACAAAGATTACTCATTTCGTTCGGGTCCGTCAAAAAACATGGCCGCCAGCGCAGAACATAATTTAACATTGGACCCTATGGGAAAAAATGTTAATCATCAACTCCTCTAAAAGTACTAAAGGAAGTTGAACCAAACTTGACAGGAATGATGTATGAAAGGTCCTTTACAAAACTTGCTCATTTTGTTCAGATTCGAAAAAAAACTAGAGGCTCACTAGAGCCTGTATCGCTCACCTGGAGTCTGGTTTTCATTGGACAATTAATCAACTATTTGACCAAGTTTGTTGCAATTGGTTCAATTGTTCAAGGAAAATTTATTTGACAAAAAAGGGCAATAACTCCTAAATGGGTTTTGGGATTTCCTTTAAAATTTCAGGGTAGGTAGACCTCAACATGGCAAATATTTTTCAGATTTACATTTCACTTCTATCTCAAATAGTTTTGGAGATAAATGACGAAAACTGTTAAATTTTGAAAATTTGACGAAAAAAGGGCAATAACTCCTAAACGGGTTTTGGGATTTCCTTCAAAATTTCAGGGTAGGTAGATCTTGTCATGCTGATCAATTTTACCCCATGTCAGATTTTTGATATCTGTAACGGTTTTTACATTATAAGCCAAAAACAACACATGCACCCCTATATTCTATTTTTAGCTACGACAGCCATGTTTTATGTCAGATCAAAATAAATTGAGGATCGTTTGTAGAGGACATGTCATAGATCATTCCTATTAAGTTTCAAACCAATCGGCCCAGCGGTTTCAGAGGAGAAGATTTTTGAAAATCAGCCAATCAGAAACAAGAATTGCCTCTGGTGGCCATGTTTCTTGACCAATCAGAACTAAATGAGGAAACTTTGTTGAGGACCTTCCATACACCACTCATGCAAAGTTTGGTTGGAATTGGCCAAATGGTTTCTGAGAAGATGTTTGAATGAAAAGCTAACGACGGATGGACGACGGACGCCAAGCGATGGCAAAAGCTAACCCTGGCAATAGCCAGGTGAGCTAAAAACACATATGCAAATACCAAAAATAAATATATACATGCATGTACAAAAGAAAATAAGGCTACATATGTAAATACAAAACTGTCATCTTATCTTTACATGATGAGAAAGGGACCCTGATAAACAAGAGTTGTCTGAAGACAACATAGCTTGCCGTAAAAGGGAATGTTAATCTAAAAGTTTACATTTGTGTTACTGCATGCTATAAAACATGCACCCCTATATTCTATTTTTAGCTACGGCAGCCATGTTTTAAGTCAGATCATAATAAATTGAGGACCGTTTGTAGAGGACATGTCATAGATCATTCCTATTAAGTTTCAAACCAATCGGCCCAGCGGTTTCAGAAGAGAAGATTTTTGAATGAAAAAATTTTGAAAATTTGACAAAAAAAGGGCAACAACTCCTAAATGGGTTTTGGAATTTTCTTTAAAATTTCAGGGTAGGTAGATCTCAACATAAACATTTTTCAAATTTACATTTCACTTCTATCTCAAATAGTTTTGGAGATAAATGACGAAAACTGTTAAATTTTGAAAATTTGACGAAAAAAGGGCAATAACTCCTAAACGGGTTTTGGGATTTCCTTCAAAATTTCAGGGTAGGTAGATCTTGTCATGCTGATCAATTTTACCCCATGTCAGATTTTTGATATCTGTAACGGTTTTTACATTATAAGCCAAAAACAACACATGCACCCCTATATTCTATTTTTAGCTACGACAGCCATGTTTTATGTCAGATCAAAATAAATTGAGGATCGTTTGTAGAGGACATGTCATAGATCATTCCTATTAAGTTTCAAACCAATCGGCCCAGCGGTTTCAGAGGAGAAGATTTTTGAAAATCAGCCAATCAGAAACAAGAATTGCCTCTGGTGGCCATGTTTCTTGACCAATCAGAACTAAATGAGGAAACTTTGTTGAGGACCTTCCATACACCACTCATGCAAAGTTTGGTTGGAATTGGCCAAATGGTTTCTGAGAAGATGTTTGAATGAAAAGCTAACGACGGATGGACGACGGACGCCAAGTGATGGCAAAAGCTAACCCTGGCAATAGCCAGGTGAGCTAAAAACACATATGCAAATACCAAAAATAAATATATACATGCATGTACAAAAGAAAATAAGGCTACATATGTAAATACAAAACTGTCATCTTATCTTTACATGATGAGAAAGGGACCCTGATAAACAAGAGTTGTCTGAAGACAACATAGCTTGCCGTAAAAGGGAATGTTAATCTAAAAGTTTACATTTGTGTTACTGCATGCTATAAAACATGCACCCCTATATTCTATTTTTAGCTACGGCAGCCATGTTTTAAGTCAGATCATAATAAATTGAGGACCGTTTGTAGAGGACATGTCATAGATCATTCCTATTAAGTTTCAAACCAATCGGCCCAGCGGTTTCAGAAGAGAAGATTTTTGAATGAAAAAATTTTGAAAATTTGACAAAAAAAGGGCAACAACTCCTAAATGGGTTTTGGAATTTTCTTTAAAATTTCAGGGTAGGTAGATCTCAACATAACAAACATTTTTCAAATTTACATTTCACTTCTATCTCAAATAGTTTTGGAGATAAATGACGAAAAATGTTAAAATTTTGAAAATTTGACAAAAAAAGGGCAATAACTCCTAAATGGGTTTTGGAATTTTCTTCAAAATTTCAGGGTAGGTAGATCTTGTCATGCTGATCAATTTTACCCGGTCAGATTTTCGATATCTGTAATGGTTTTTGAGTTATTAGCAAAAACCACCAATTTACCCCTATGTTCTATTTTTATCAACAGTGGCCATGTTTTTCATCGGATCAATATAAAATGAGGATCATTTGTGGAGGACATGTCATATATCATTCCTATGAAGCCTCGATCCAATCTGTCCAGCCGTTTCAGAGGAGAAGATTTTTGAAAAAGTTAACGACAGACGACGGATGACAGAAGCCGGACGACGGACGATGACGTACGCCAAGTGATGGCAAAAGCTCACATGGCCTTTTAGGCCAGGTGAGCTAAAAACATGGCTGCCAGCACAGAACATAGTTTAACATTGGACCCTATGGGAAAACATATTATTATCAACTCCTCTGAAAGTACTGAAGAAAATTCAACCAAACAGGAATGGCGTATGAAAGGCCCTTTACAAAGATTGCTCATTTTGTTAAGATTTGTGAAAAAATATGGCATTTTCAATCTATTGTATGTGGTAAAATGAAATTATTTTATAGGGTAAAATGATTAAGTATTTTTCTGTGTCTGAAAAAATTAGAGATATATCTGTATGTGGGTGTCAACAAATTTAAGTATTCTTTTGACGAGCCTATGTGCAGATAATGTTTTACTAGTGTGTTTTACCTCCCTCCTCCTAAACTTAATCAGTAACTCGAATTTTAACTCGAAATGCAACTCGATAAATGACATTAGAAATCAATGTCTCGAGTTAACTCGAAGATTAACTCTAACTCGAACTTTAACTCGAACTCGAACTGTAACTCGAACTCTAACTCGATGTTTAGTCACACCCCATTTTCGCCTAGTCTTTATGATTGTCAATGAAACATTTGTATTATATTGTACGCTTAGGCATAAAAGGGTGTTCCTCTCCTATCACAAGTTGACACTGGTTAAACTGGTAAAGGCAAGGGTTCATGTTAAGACAACAACTTTGAGTAATAAATATCATCCCTACAACTTCATGCTGAGTAAAATCTCATACCGTGTTTTTTCCACCTTATTGCCGATGATTATGCAGCTAAACACGATATATAGAATTAGAAAAAAAAATGGGATTGTCTGTCTCTTCATTATTCATCAACAGAGCTTGACAAATGTAAGGGATAGAAATTAAAAAAATACATTATTTATGGTTAGTCTAATTACCACACAACAGTACACATGCACCGATGGCCATAAATGAGTTCCCACGTGTAAAATAAACCTAAAATTAAATTTTTCAGAATACTGTTCTTATGTTATTTCTTGTCCGATAGTTTTAAAATCTCATAATTATAAAGTTTCATGAGTTTGGATGATTCCGAATTTTAGAGAAATCATTATTTAAAGATAACTTTATTTAATACACCCATATGGGTCATATTGTTTAATAACAATAATATTTGTATCTAAATTTCACAATTAAGAAAACATTAAAATATTATCTGTATAACTTACAGTTGCTTTTGTGTCCATCAATTCAAATTCACTAAATAATAACGTCAGGGCAAAACTTTGACTGAAAATTGTGGTCATTTTTCCTGCTATATTGCACAAGAAATTTAGAAATACGAAAAAACTATTTGGAGAAAACCAAAACAGAAAACCCTTCAATTAAATTTGATCTTAAAGATGATAAAGAAAAAATTCATTATATTTTGAATTCATTAACACTCCAGCAAATAGAAAACACTGGTTCCTTTTTAAAACGGCCATTAGCACTGAGGACAGGGGACCTATAAACAAATGTAATTTTATTGATTTAGATTTCGTATGTTAAACCTAAAAAACAAATGAAAATTATTAAATCTTAGACAGAACAATTCCTAAAGACCTACAACGGAAGCATGGAAAAGGAAATGGGGGGGGGGGGGGGGGGGTGGAAACAAGAAAAGACTATAACATATGAGTATTAGAGTAGTCCCCGCTATCGATTGCAGATCAATAAAGTTGTTATAGTAGTCTGATGTCAGACCAGAACTGAAACGGTTATAAAATGTTTATCAAAACATGGAAAACTATATCCACATGTATTCTAAACAAGAACAGACTATAACGTGTGGGTATTAGAATAGTCCTGGGACAGCAATTTGTTACCCACTGCAGATGGAGTAATGATAGTTGGGTGATTTCCGACCGGAACGGAAAAGGTTTTAAAATATTAATCCAAACATGGAAAACCGGATCCACTTGAAGTGAAGTGCGTAAATAATGGACTTGGATACAGAACAGTATTTTCTGTTCAGAATAACAGCAATTACACCAGCTAAGACATCGGGAGCCATGTAGGCTATCCAGTTCCGGGTTCAGATTGATCACCTGAGCGGGCGAACCTCTGAAGGTTGTTGTTGGAATAGCACCGAAACAGCCAAGGAAGGAGGACTCCACCTGATGATGGTATTGGATTAGGATTCCTTTGATGTTTACAAGGTAATTATAATAGTCCTGGGAGAGCAATTTGTTGTCATTTGCCGGCAACTTGATGGAGTAATGGCAGTAGTGCGATCTCAGGCCAAAACAGAAGAGGTTTTAAAATATTTATGCAAACATGAAAACTCGAGTTTCTATACTTGAACATTTGTTTCTTCATTTTTCTAATATATCGTGTACGTGTAATGCCATATTAGGTTGGAGTTCAATTTTGTATTAATGGCATATCAACAAAGGGGTTTAGAAATTTTAAAATCTTCAGATTGTCTCCCAAAAGTATGTACATAGCGAAATAAAATTTTGTTATCTTTTTATTTTTTAAAAACGTGTAACAATACGTCATACTCTAGATACAATGTGAATAGTCAAATAACACATAACAATAACACATGTAACAATACATTAGAAAATAATACAAAACCACATTCCGCTCCTCCGATGCCTGGATTTCATAATCAGATAATCACTCAACCGTGACAGAACCTTTTTGCTGGACGGATTTTATCTAACAACCGGAATATTAATATTTTGCAGAAAGTTACGCACAATCTTCATTTTCTACTTCTTTTTATTTTTATTTTTCCCTTTGTTATCCTTTTCGTTATCTTCCTCATCTTCAGGAAATTCCTGACACGCGACACCAAGTCCGTACCATAAACGCGACACATTTTTCGTATTATACCTCATGTTTTTTAAGTCATCGATAGTAGCCATCCAGTCTTTCATATCAGGGATTAATGGACATTTAACTGTGGCTGCTACTCTGGGCCAAACCCATTCACGTTGCATTGGGTTTGAGAAGTCTACTTGACCAACAAAATTCAGAATAAGTGGTACAGGTATTTTGTCCAGTAAAATTGGAATGACGCGCTTTGATCTTGCACCTGTAAATAAATAAATATATACTTGACAATTAAAAAAAAAACATTCGGCTGAATTCGTGTAATATAATATACTGCAATGTTTATCTCTTTAACATAGTTCAAAAGGAACTATAAAGAAACAATTACAGAGAATTGTATAATTCAATAAATATGTATAAATTTTTTGCCGATTAATAGAATAACCTATTTTGACGGCTCTCAGTATACACCATGTATACTCGCCTTTACTTACTCTTTGCCTCAGCATTACCTCCATTACTGACACCCCCATTTTGAAAACAAATCGCACCTTCTAACACCAAGCCCTGCGTTTCACCAAAATCTCTCTCTGCACATATATACATTTTATCAATATTTATACTATTCATTGAATTCGCGAGGGAATAAACCCACACACTCAGGGTTTAATCTATCAACGTGTGTTTAGATTTCGATACAAGCCTTATCAAAATTCCCAAAAATATTATTTTACATAAATAGAATACATCATTATACGCAACATGGTATTTTCACACAGAAATATATACCTGGAGACAGAGACTGGGCTAATTTTAGCGCAAAATCGCAATATTCGCTGTGCTGGAACCCACGGGACAGCACCACAATGGTTCGTCGGCATCTACAAAAAAAAAATAAATGTTTTTACGACCTCTATAGATATTACTAGCTCTATCAAATGGTACATTTTCTCATACCTCATTTTTTTTTTCATTTTCATAAATGCAAAATGTTCAAGTACAACTGAATAGCTTGACACTATTGAGTAGACCAGGTATAAAGTATTCGTTCTAAAAATGCACACAAAATTAAACAACATCGTAAGTTGTGGAGATTACACCGTGATTAGGTTATGTCGTTGGGCACTGTTGGAACTAATACTTTATTATACAGTAATTTAATGTGTAGACATGCAATATACCATAATATTTTTTCCAAGGTACTGGAAACAGCTTACTGTTCTATAGCCCGAAGCCAACGGCTGAGGGCAATATAACACTTGTAATGAGCTCTTAAATTCCATGTACCGAGGGAAAATCATTCTGGTCTATTGCCTAGTTACACATTCAATACTAATTTATTACCTGATAGAAGTTTTGGGATGCACATTTTTGTATTTTCAAAGTTTTGGGATAGAGAGATAAGAATAAAGTAATTAATTTTTTTTTTCAAAACCTGTTAACAATATACAGTTATTCAAACCGTCAAATGGTCGCGGGCAATAGAACGTTCTATTTCCCGATGGGCAAATTAAAAGTGAAATATGGTTAAAACTAAAATATTTCCAATACAAAGGTAATTAATATACTGTAAGGTTAAAAAACAATTATAAGGGCGACACGATAAGTCCAAATAATCCTGTCTTAAATTTTTAAAAGCTTAATAGGCTCCCAAAGGCTTTGCCGAATACAGTACTCACCTGTTGGCGATCATTTCAGCTGTAACTACATACTTCTCGTCCCCGGGTGTATCATCCCTGCCAGGTACATATAATTTCAGATTATACGTTTCTCCTTCCAGTATATGAACCATATCTTTCATAAACTGGATATCTCTGGTTGTATCGCCATACACAACAAATGCGTCGTATCTTTCTGCTTCTCCTGGAATTTTAAAATTTAATTATTGCACCAATTTGTCTTTCTTGGTACAATTATACACATCCTCCCAAGTCAGGGTTTTGTATCCATGTTCGTTCCAACAAACCCCTGATATCACACATTCATATTTTGCGAGTCGGAAGTGAACGATTTTCATTGGTTCTTCTCAAGGTCAAAAGAGAATCAATTTGCGTCGTACTTAGAATTTTCTAGGTCACACACCTATGGCACGCCGTTTTTATATTTATTCAAATTCCAAGATATCTTATTTATTTAACAAGATATCTTATTAAGTATTAAGATATCTTTAATTTTTATAAGATATCTTATTTAATTTGAAAGTAAATAAGATATCTTTATAAGTTAATACGATATCTCTATTAGTTAATAAGATATCTTATAAAGTATATAAGATATCTTACTTCTTTATAAAGATATCTTTTAAACACATACTTTATTAGATGTCTTATAAAGTTTATAAGATATCTTATAAACTAATAGAGATGTCTTATTAACTTATAGAGATATCTTATATATTTAATAAAATATCTTTAACCAGTTAAATAAGATATCTCTATAAGTTTATAAGATATCTCTATTAGTATATAAGATATCTCATTTAGTTTATAAGATATTTTATTACGTAAATATGATATCTCTATTATTAACTATATAAAAGATATATCTATAAGCTAATAAGATATCTCTATTAGTTAATAAGATATCTTTCTATTAGTTAATAAGATATCTTATAAAGTATATAAGATATCTTACTTCTTTATAAAGATATCTTTTAAACACATACTTTATTAGATATCTTATAAAGTTTATAAGATATCTTATAAACTAATAGAGATATCTTATTAACTTATAGAGATATCTTATATATTTAATAAGATATCTGTATAACCAGTTAAATAAGATATCTTTATAACCAGTTAAATAAGATATCTCTGTAAGTTAATAAGATATCTCTATAAGTTTATAAGATATCTCTATTAGTTAATAAGATATCTCATTTAGTTTATATCTTATTAAGTAAATAAGATATCTCTGTTATTAACTATATTAAAGATATCTTATATAGTTAATAAGATATCTTATAAATTAATAGAGATATCTTATATTTTAAATATAAAAAGATATCTTATTTAATAAATAAGATATCTTATTTAATATATAAGATATCTCATTTTATTATTAAGATATCTCAATTAGTTTATAATATATCTTATTTAACTAAATAGGATATCTCGAAATTGAATAAATATAACCAAGCGGCGATATTTTCGACCCGCAAAATATGAATGTGTGACGTCAGGGGTTTGTAGGAACGAACGTGGATACAAAACCCTGACTTGAGGATGATAAGACAAAGCAAAATATTTGTGTGTTTAAAATTTCTCTACCAACCTTATTTTTTTGTGTTTACCCTATAATTATGAAGATTCCTCTCAAACGGTTTAAAATTTCTCTACCAACCTTAATTTTTTGTGTCTACCCTATAATTATAAAGATTCCTCCCAGTTTGTTTAAAATTTCCCTACCAACCTTAATTTTTTGTGTCTACCCTATAATTATAAAAATTCTTCCCACGCAGTTTAAAATTTCTCTACTAACCGTAATTTTTTGTGTCTACCCTATATTTATAAAAATTACTCCCAGACGGTTTAAAATTTCTCTCAAAGCGCTAATTTTTGTGACCTTAATTTTTTGTGTCTACCGTATAATTATAGATTCCTAGCAGACGATTTAAAATTTCCCTACCAACCTTAATTTTTTGTGTCTACCCTATTATTATAAAGATTCCTCCTAGACGGTTTACAATTTCTCTACCAACCTTAATTTTGTGTGTCTACCCTATAATTATAAAGATTTCTCCCGGTCAGTTTAAAATTTCTCTATCAACCTTAATTTTTGTGACCTTAATTTCTTGTGTCTACCCTATAATCATAAGGATTCCTCCCAGACGGTTTAAAATTTCTCTACCAAAGGGTAAACCTTAATTTTTTGTGTCTACCTTATAATTATAAAGATTCCTCACAGATGGTTTAAAATTTCTCCAGCAACCTTATTTTTTGTGTGTCTACCCTATAATTATAAGGATTTCTCCCAGACGGTTTAAAATTTCTCTACCAACCTTAATTTTTTGTGTCTACCCTATAATTATAAAGATTCCTCCCAGACGGGTTAAGGTAGAAAATTAAGTCAAATGGAAAAAAAAGAATATGTGCCTACCTACCTAATGTTATAAGCATGAAACTCTAAACACAAATATTTTTTATTTGGCCTTATCAAAATTTAAAAAAAATGTTATATATAAATTGTGATTAGTAATTTTCGTTTGCATTTTCTTATATGTGTAATGCAATATCAGATATAAACAAAATTTACATAGCCATTAAATTGAAAAACTTGATATTGTATGATCAGACCTAGTACTGTCTGACCTCGGTTAACGGGGTCTTTGTGAATTTTTGACGGTCATCAACTTCTAGTCACGACATATGTACTGTACTTTAACTCCTTGTTGAATTTTATTTTCTGATACATGTGTCACATGTGTGATAAGATACTATAGTATTTAGGGTTGTGCTAAAATAAGAAACGAAATTCGTTTATTTCGTTACGTTTTTCGTTTGGTTTCGTTTTTAGTTTTGTTTCGTTTCGTTCATCTCGTTTTGTTTTCGTTTCTTATTTTAGCACAACCCTAGTATTTAGCGGGTTTGTTGCCTTATTCTTGTATCCCAATCATCCAATGCTTTCACATCAACCATATGAAACAACAACAACAAAAAAAAACAAAACAAAACAAAACAAAACAAAACAAAACAAAACAACAAACAAAAAAACAAAAAAAACACAAACACAAACAAAAACGAAAACAAAAACAAAATCAAAATTCATTGGTTAGCCCAGTTCAAGCTCCGCTGAGTTGTTGAGAGGAATTACCGTTTCTGAATGCACCTTTTTTCAGGGGGGAGGGGGGCTTGTTGTGTTATATGAATACAAGTTTCCTTTATGTCATTAAGAAAGTAATCCACCAAAGTGCAAATGGCTCTCAAAATGGGGTGAATATAACACCGAAGTTATGAACATACCGTGTTCCACTGGCCTTGGTGCGGGTCGTGGGCGTGCTGGCTGCTTGTGGAAGTCAACATCTTTCTCTATAATTATAATAAATAGATAACAATGAATTTAAGACTGTACGTTTCAACATAAACAGCATTCTTAGATATGATAAGATAAGATGCTTTATTAAACAATCACAGGCTCTTGCGGACTGAACAGTAACATGCATGTCTATTAAATATTTTAAAATTCTTATAAACATAAAAAGACAAAATACTATGATATTAATTGACGACAATAGCTGAAGGTCCACACATTCAAGGGACGCCTGGTAAGGGCTATCAATAATTTGTTTTCACTAAGAACATTCAAAATATTTTAGATTTACAGCTTTTTTGTCCGCGCCTCTTCTAAATTATACAAAATTCTGCAAGGTCTAGACAATATTTCCCAAGCTTTCTGCGTGTTTACAGACTTAAACTTAAAGATTACTAAAAGACCTTCAAGAAGCACAAAACTATGATTACAGTTAGTGGTGGTTGGTTTTCCCAATTTCCTAAATTTGATGCTCATCTTTTGCCTCTTTTTTTCACAATTCCCTAAATTTGTTGCTCAATTTTTCTAATTCCCTAATTTTGTTTGGCTCAGTTATCCCAATTTTTCTATTTTTCTCAATTCCCAAAATCGTGTCAACTCGACCCCCCCCACACACACACACACAAAATTTTCTCAACTGGAATTGACTCTGTGTTATATATAGAAATAGTATTAGGACGACTATATGGTATGGAGAGATAAATGATTCAGGGGAACACCCGTCTTATTATTACTTCCTATAAGGGTATGGAGAGATAAATGATTCAGGGGAACACCCGTCTTATTAGTACTTCCGCAATACCTCAGGTGTAAAAATGTTTTGGGGTTTTTGCTCACTTTTCTTATTATATATGTAAATTAGGTCAATATATATAAATTAAGTTATGTGATTTGTTTTAAGTCAGAAATTCTAAATTTAAAAGATAGTTTTTAAATGTAAGTTTGCTAGGCATAAAACGCACGTCTCAAAAGAATTGTTTAAATGGTAAAGTTAATAAATGAATGTAAAAATGAATTTTGCAGAAAATTTCATTCTTCTGTACAGATTTTTCAGTAAGCAATGTTTTACACCAAAATTTGTTGTCTTTTTTTGTATTTTAGAACAACATCCTGAATTCAAATTTTATGCCATTATTTTGTTTTCATTAATTTTCAGACCATATTCATAAAAAAATAGTGGCTATTCTGGGTAGAGTGGAATCAAACTCTGTATAACTTTGCTCGATATTTGATATTATATTAGGTTTTTCACTTATTTATTATGCCATCAACTCTTCATGGAGAAATAGTGAATTAATAAAATAAAAATTATTCTCTATATTTATAATATTTTTAGGTCATTATAATTATCTGTTCTACAGACCCCATTTTTAACCCTTAAATTTGTATTTATTGATTGATACATTATTTATACACCTAGACATGTGCTTTAAAGTAAATATATCAACCATTCTAAAAATATATCCACACTGTTTTAGAAAGGAAACAAGGAAATGTAAACTTAATACTTACTTATATTATTTTCACATACTATAATTATATCCGGTCTTTGTATTTCCAAAAGATATTTTATGAGCGTCTCAAGTTTTGGTGAAAAGTCTCGTCTAGTAACCCAATTATCTATAACGGCTTTAGTCGGACTGTCAAATTTTTCGAACCTTCTTATTTCTGGACCTGAATAGCCGATCCGTTCTGCTAGTCCATACCAGTCATTGCTATAATCCTCGATAACATATCCCTCTATGTCCAAATAATTTGAAATTTGTGTTTTCGAAGAGGCTCTCAAAGCACTGATTGGAATATCTTTACAGTACGTTAATAAATCCTGGATTTTGTCTTGTTCTTCGCTACCCATTACTGAAATCTAAGATAAATCGTAAACTTTAAAAAAAAGCAAATGATTTTATCCTCTCTGAAAGATTGATACAGGAAATAATATAAAATAAAATCTTCCGGGTTGTTAAATTTCACACAATACATTTAAGTATACGTCAGTGGAAATCCAAAATTATCATTTGTTATCGAATGTTTATGGATCAACGACATTTAAATTCTAAAACTTGTGTTTATATACACTATTTTTATATGAATAGAAAAACTCCAGGTATATATATCTTCCTTATCTATTTGATTATTATATATGTTATAATATTTTGTTTCTTACATGTTAGAGCTGGAAACAGATTTCAAAATCCAAATTGTATGCTGTTTCAAAATAACAAAGATTATAGATTCCTAGATGTATGGCCCTGAGTTTCAAAATATCATGTATCGCCTTTAATACTAAAAGCAGTGTTCAGAATCCCATATCAAAGTGAAAGCAATGAAAATTTTCAATACTCATATGACGCACCGATTCATATATAACACATGTATATAACAGCTGAAATTCGATCTGTATAGAGTTAATATATATTCTCAAAATACGGAAGTATTTTAATGTTTGTGGGAGATGGATAAAAATAAAATTAACGATCCATATATGGAGATAACTGTGAGTGGTGGGTTGTGGAAAATAATACTTATTGAATGTAACACTTTACTATAATCGTAATAATTAATATATATTGTTACTATATATATATACATATATATACACGGAGTCTCGAACAGATACATGTACTGTACATGTAAGTAGAACAACGTGCAATAATACGTGTCTTCATGTTCAGTGTTGTGGGCGTTTCTTTGAACTTTGATGAAAGTACAAATTACAGAAAAAGATAATTACAAGTAAAAATTGCATTATAGATTTTATCAAAAATACAAGATATAGGCAAATAAACATTAAGTTATTAAATATAATAGGACTTTATTGTAATACATCAATCATACACAATATATATATATATATAAATTACCCTTTTTAATAGTATAAAAGATATTTTAATAGTATAAAAGATAAGCATAATAATCAATTTGTATCTTTGTCTCCCTTGGGAAAAATAGTTCTCTTACACTATATTTGTAATTGCTTGTATTAATGTATACATGTAATTTTTGTTTGTTTGTTTGTTTGTTTGTTTGTTTGTTTTTTTTTTGTTTGCTTAACCTTATGGGTACATATGCCTTTAATAAAGTTTTTATATCAAACATAAAATCATTAAGATTAAATAACAAATATAGAATGCTACTGCCCCCTTCCTCCCCAGGAGGCTTTAGTTTACATTTTGGAGAAGCGAAGAGTGAAGATATAAAATGTGACCTATACCAACCCCCGGCCACAACCATGTCAGTTGTCACAGTTCATTACTAAAGTATGAATTTAATAATCTTTTCAGAGATTAATTCTTAACTATATATGCGGTTAGTCTCAATTGCGCAAGCATTTCTAGAGAAGGAGATTTTAAAATAATTTTAAATTAATTGCCCTGGTAGTCTCAGCGAAGATTTTTAAACATTTTTTATGATTTTATATTTTTATTAAATACCGTCATATTGGTTAGAGCAATACATTACTATTTAAATCCTTGGTCAGAGGTCCGGCACCATATCCAACTATAGAAGTCATCACGTGACTTTGGTGACGTCACACATCACCTATACTATGACCAAGTAAATTGTATAGAAATGCACTTGGGTGATCAGGAATCGATAAAATAAACTACTTTTAGTTCGTGCTGAAAAAATTTTGGTGCTATGTAGTACTTCCTCATATATTTAGAAATATATTTATGCTATTTGGAAACGTTTAAATTTTTGTCTTATCCCTTCCAAATGCTTTTGAAAATT
Organism: Mytilisepta virgata; assembly: GCA_028015205.1. Classification (NCBI taxonomy): domain Eukaryota; kingdom Metazoa; phylum Mollusca; class Bivalvia; order Mytilida; family Mytilidae; genus Mytilisepta; species Mytilisepta virgata. The sequence goes on from CM051510.1 coordinate 8,130,088, forward strand.
TTGTCTTATTTTCCCGTTAAGTCCATATTGTTAAATCATCTAACTCCGATAAATAGGCTTTTTTGTCGTTTTTAACATAAAATTGCGATTTAACCAAAACTGATGGAAAAATTTTGGTGCTATGTGCTAATTAATACATTTATAAATTTTTGAAATATCGTAAATGCAATAGTTTAATTTTTTATTATATCCCTTCCAAATTGATTTGAAAATTAGCTATTTTCGAGAAATCTGTTATTATTTTTCAAGATAGGGACGATGGCCGGAAATGGCACTAGGCGCGAAAATACAAACATTTAATGATTTTCAATTTCATATTTGCATCGAAACAAACGCTTATGTTTGAAATATAAAGTGTATATATATATATAAATAGCTGACATAACTTATTAATAAGAGTATAGTTTCCAATTGCACTGCATATTAACTTATCCTCGCCAAGGGCGATATAGATTATGAAAAAAATCGCACCTTTGCCAGTATTAATGAAAACTAACACAGATGATGGATCATTTCATACAGACATCATTTCTTTTCAATCGAGGATTTTATTATATAATGTTTGTGTTATGAAGTTATAATAAAAAGGGGGGATATGCATACTATAGATACTGATATATTACTAGAGACATATTGTTTTATGTCTCGGATGTTACTAATAAAGTATATCCTTTGGTCTTCATATATCATATGTTTGAGTAAACCCATCATAACTTTTCGAAATATCGTATTTCAATAGTTTAAATTTTGATTATGTCCCTTCCAAATTGATTTGAAAATTAGCTATTTTGAAATGTGTTATTTTTTACTATTATTATTCAAGATGGCGCCCTCCTAATCAGCTTCTACCTTGCCATAACAAAGTAAATATATATACGAGTAAATAGAATTACTCATATAATATGTCAAATGTTAAATATATAAATACCAAAAAGATAAATTATTAATTTAAAATAAATTAAAATGTTACTTATCTGACATTTGAAATTATATTTCATCACTGCAGTCTTTGTGATCCCCCCTTAAACACACACACACCTCTTTATTAAAATGTTGCATTAATTATCAAAAAATGTGGCGTTAAAAATGAAATCACACTGTTTTTGGTCAGCAAACGGTTTACCTGTATACATACAATGTACCTGTGTACCTTAATTAACGGTTGGAACAATAAACATCCGGACAGTCAAGGTACAATATACATGTCAAATCGTTAATTAGTTATAATTACCTGAAACACACAGCATGTTAATTTCGCATAATAAATTTCTTCAGATAAAACTCACATAAATTTTACCAAGAAAAAAATCGCTTTTCTCGCGGCTTAAAAAATTTAAAAAAAAACTTGCACCATTACCCTTTATCACGTGTAATTATGTACTTTTGACAGTTTGTATAAATTGGTGATAAATTTCATCTTATTAATTATGGTCACAATTTCATATATTGAAATTATAATCCATGTGAAATGTTAGTACATATTTCAAATAAAAAGTTTTTTTAAAGTGAAGACGTGGAGAACGTGCAAAATCAATACAGAGTTATCGAAGTACGATGAATGCCTGGCATGAACGGGACCAGTAGATTCCCGATATTGGGTAACCAGTTAATAAGTCTAAACAGAGTTACCTAACATAATTATGACCGATATAGCTGCATATGCCCCACCCCCCTCACGACACAATTTTGAAAGCGGAATACCCAAGGGGCAATTCCATCATTCATTGGTGAAAAATGGCCAAGGAGGAGAACATAAAAATATAAAAGGGTAAGTCTTACCCATATAATGCCACAGAAAGAAAACAGACAATTTGATTTTTATGAGGAGGCATAGAGGAATTAGAAGAAAAATTATTACAAGATTTAAAGAAAAAATATAGGATTTGATATTATCTTAAATGAAGCTATTGTATATTTCATAAAATAATAAATAAATGAAAAAGTATGCAAGAAAAAAATCCGAACTATATCTTATGCTCGGGAAACAATTTTCTATGAATCAATGAAGATCATTTTAAAGCCAATACCCTCCCTCCCCCACCTTCCTTCGTATAACAATCAAGTGGTTACTCGCTTAAACACGAAATGTATATGCATACATGTACAATTATAGTGGGTTTAACATAGTTACTATAGTAATTTAAGATATATTAAAGACGACTTTTTGAAAATTGCACAAAAAAATAGACAAAATTCATGGGAAACAGTCCGTATGTTTACGTACAGAGAACGTTGTGCGAATTTGTAACTATAAAGAATGTAATACCCACAAAGCCCTAAAAATATAAAGAAGCAACTCGTGGTTTAATAATTCCCGTTAAATAAATTAAGGCACCATACGAGTTATTGAATAATTACACTAAATGGTATACAGTTTTACTCACTGTGTACATCATTGTACATGGTGTAGAAGGGATTGTGTCGCAAATCCTTCTATCTCAAACATATTATTAAATCATCTTTTATCCAGTTTTTATATTTATATTTTTATGTGGTTACAACCTTTTCAACAAAAGATCAAATGTTAACAAACTTTATAATGTAAAATGCTTTATTTAATATTAATTTTTGTAGATAGGTTCCTTGTTTCGGTCAGTTATGTGTACAATACACGACATTATATTTAGCGGTCGTTGACCCGGTACAATTACTTGTAGGAAGAAATTTATTCAATTAAATTGTGGTAAAGGTAGACCAACGATAACATTTCATTTAGTATTACACTTTTATTAATTTGTAAATGCCCTTTTGTCAATTTGAAATTAATTTTTTATATTGAATTCCATTTTATATTATAATAATTTTAAATAATTATATACCTACTTTATCATGTTTATATTCAATGAAGTCAGTTTGAAATCAAATGTCAAATCTTGCAGTTCAAATCACCGAACCTAAACATATTGAATATCCCGAATTGCTGAATCTCTAGTGCTATTAAAGGATCACACAACTAAAATTTCATTGACAAAAGAAACTTGAAAATATAGGGACATACATCTATTTTTAATGGGGGACATTGAAAGAAATGATCTCAAACTTAAATTGATATTTTTTCCGTAGAACCCATGATCCAAATTTTGAAGCATTTATATGTCCCCCTAAATAAACAAAGGCTTTGTAATTGTTTACTTACCTGACGGTCCACAATATGAAAACTCCTCGCAACCAAAATTCCTTAACACATTGAGGTGCATGACATTTGTAAGAATGCCGAATTACACATTCATGCAAAAAATTGATTTAAAACTGCCGGAAACTCTGAAAATAAAATTACTTATGAACTTTCCTGGAGGAACGAAATGAAAAATCGTCCATGATAACAACCAAATTAATTTCCATTAGTAAATTAGGAAGTGATAAAACTAGATATAATCAAAATGTTGTATTACGTTCAAATTTTGTTAAATTTTCATCTTATAATTGATTTAAGATGTTTACTAGACTTTGACAGTCTAACAAACTGTGGACACGTAATTTAACAAATATAACAGTGGTATTTCCTCTTCAGTGAAAGTAAACATATTGTTGGAACTATAAAATATCTTGTTTTTCGCTTTTTTGTTGTTGTTTTCCTTCACAACTAAAGAAATATATATTTGTCATAATAATTTCGCACAACATACTACTACCCTGTAGATTAATGATGATCTTGTGAAACTAGAATTAGATGCCATTTGTTGTATCATAGGTTTCAAATGTTATTTATCATATGAAAATATGAAAAAAAGTATATCAATTTTGGAGGAAAACTAAAGGCTAACAAGGAACGGTAAAATCAATAAAAAACGGACTGTTCTTGAACAAATGTTGAATTTAGCAAATTTAATTTTGAAAATGATGATCTGTAAAACTAGAATTAGATGCTATATATGGGATCATATGTATTCCTTTCAGTATTCATTTATTTATTCATCTGGAAATATGAAAACTAGAGGCTATATCGCTCACCTAGATTATAACTTTTCACCTTGAGCAGGACTGAAAATTTAAGTGTTGCAGTCATTTGGCTGGTTTTTCTATAGGGTTCTATGTTAAACTAAGTTCGGCTGTGGCATCCATCTTGGTTTACAGTTCAGGTCAATAGACACATTTCTAAGGAACCATCTAAGGAAAATTACTGCAAAAACTAAGTGGTTTCAGACAAGAAGATTTTTATATGAATTTTCCCATAGGGTCCTATATTAAACTAAGTTCGGTTGTGGCAGCCATCTTGATTGAAAATCCTGGTGATCGGACACAAGTCTGAAAGAGGACCATCTAAGGACCAATGTTTATTTTCAATTGGCTCAGTAGTTTCAGACGAGTAAATTTTTGAGTGAATTTCCCATAGGGTCCTATGTTAAAGTAAGTTCGGCTGTGGTGGCCTTATTTGTTCACAGTCCACGAAATGGGACATATTTCTGAAAGTGGACCTCCTGAGGACCAATGCTACCGGGTTTGGTTCCAATTGGTCAAGTGGTTTGAGACAAGAAGATTTTAATAAATTTTCCTATAAGGCCCTATGTTAAACTAAGTTCAGCTGTGGCGGCCGTCTCGGTTGATAGTCCGGGTCATCGGACACAATTCACAATGAGGACTATCTTATAAGGACCATTGCTACCAAGTCTAGTTCTAATTGGCTTAGTGGTTTCAGAACAAAGATTTTTGAGAGAATTTCCCAGACGGTCCAATATTAAACTAAGTTCGGCTGTGGCGGCCATCTTGGTTCACAGTCCACGAAATCGGACACATTTCTACAAGACGACCTCTTAGGACCATTGCTGCCGAGTCTGGGTCCAATTGGTCAAATGGTTTCAGACAAGAATATTTTTCAATCAATTTTCCCATAGGGCCCTATGTTAAACTAAGTCGGTCATGGCGGTCATCTTGGTTGACAGTCCAGGTCATCGGACACAATTCTGGAAGAGGACCATCTAAGGACCATTGCTACAAAGTCTAGTTCTAATTGGCTCAGTGGTTTTTTCAGACACGATTTTTCAATGAATTTTCCTATCGGGTCCTATTTTTAACTACAACGTAAGTTCGGCTGTGTTGGCCATCTTGTCTGAAAGAGAACCTTCTAAGGACTACTACTACCAAGTTTGATTCTCGTAGTTTCATAGAAGAGGATTTTTGAAATCACCCCCTCCCTCCTTTTTTTCTATTTTAAGTAACAGCAGCCATGTCGGTTGAAAGTCTGGGATGCCTGACATAAATTTGCAAGTGAGCCACCAAAGTTTGATCCCAATTGGCCCAGTTGTTTCAGAGGAAGAGATCTTTAAAGGAAAGTTTATGGCGGATGCCGTCTTTAAAGGGCAAAAACTCCTATAAGGGTCAATAAATGATTTTGGTCATGTTGACTTATTTGTAGCTCTTACTTTGTTGAACATTTTTGATACTTACAGATTGTCTTTACCTATAATAATATTCATGATAATAACCTAAAACTAAATTTTGAAAATGACCTGCGAAACTAAAGTTAGAAGCTATATGTGGGATCCTGTGTACTCCTTCAAGTATTCATTTATTTATCAACTGAAAATATGAAAAAATTATATATACCTTTTTTTTAAGGAAAATGGCAATCATACTGATGAATGGTAAAATCAGACTGGCCTTGAATTTAGTAAAGATAACATTCCATGAAAAAATAGATTAAATTGGTTAAACATGCGGAAGTAATATCAATCAACATTTTTTCGGAAAAATAAGCATTGTCACTATGGAATCTTGGAGAGACTCGACTTTTACGTGTATATATTTTTATTGAAATTGGCTGATATCAACATTGAAATAGTTTGAATTTATTATCGTTTTATTCACATTTTTTTCGCATTTGAACTTAAGAAATGACATTATTAGAATGAAAACAGGAATTCCAAAGGTGTGTGATATGGAAAAAAATTTCTATCTCTATATTATATGTTGTGGGTTTCTAAGTATATTCCATACTTATTTAAATGCGTGCACTTTCTGTACATGCAACGACCGCAAACATGTCGACAAGTAAAGAATAAACGTAAATGTGGACATATTAAGCTGTACCCAATAAAGTGTTGGATAATTAATATAATATACATTACACAGAAATATTGGACCATAAGAATTGGATGAAAATTTTTTAAAAATTACATATCATGCCACATTGCTTTTTCTGCCCTTTTTACCCCTTATATCTCAAAAACCATAAATTAGAGAAGAAATATGTTGCCATACTACTGAAAGTACTCATTAAGATGAACTAAAAGAAAAAAAAAACCAAGTAAAATTGGGTTTAAAATAAACAAGAGGTTTGACAGTCATAAACTTTTGATTTGATTTGACAGACTAAATTGATTTCTGGAAACTTTGTAAATGATCTTCTATAAATGCTTCATACCAAGTATAAGTTAATTAGCCAAACGGTTTCAGAGGAGAAGTATTACATTTTGAGCAATCAGAAAATATAAAGGTTTCTGGTGGCCATTTTGAGTAAAGGACTAGAGAGATTTATGCAATGTTTGTAAAGGACTTTCCATAGATGCTCCATACCAAGTTTACAGACCGACGGATGACGGATGCCAAGTGATGAGCTAAAAATCTTGGTGTCATGACAAACCATTTAAAAAAATCATCAAAATTGGACAAGAAATAAAAATAAATTCAAAAATCAAGGTGTGTCCCTTTTTTGGCCCCTTATATCTCGAAAACATAATATTAAGAGATAGTGAAAACGGATGTTACACGAGTTTTTCTATTTCATCAAGGAACTTTAAAAACAAAAAATCATATAAAACGGACGAATATTAAAAAAGTTTCACCAAAATTATCAAAACACCATTAATGACCCCCAGAAAAAATGGGAGGGGCCAGATTTCCCAAAATCAATCCCAACCTGTATTTCTTATGGTGGACCATATGGTAATATATAAGTATAGGTTCAATAGAACAAAAGTAAATGAATGGAAACCCTAACAGTCTACGGACGCTGACAACAGGCTCATACCATAATACGTCCACAAATATTTGCATTGGTATAAAAAGAAAAAGGAATAATTAACTTTATTAAGATGTACACTTTCTTTTGAAAGGGGGGTAATAAAGAACTAATTCGTTCAAGTCAGTAAAAACTGACGCTATGATTTTTTTTAATTAAAGGCAAGTTTGAGAAAAAACAAAAAACAGCAGGCGATAGCAATACAAGATCTCAACATAAGATTGGATATGTGGGATGCATCAACGAGATATCTATAGTTCTAACCAAAAAATTCTCTCTGTTAAAGTTACCTGAAATATGTACTGTCTTCCTAGATTCTGAAAAGTTGTGTAGTTTCTTACAGCCGGAACACAACTTCATACAGTGTATTTGCTTTTCGAGCATGGCTCATAAATTTCTTCATAATGTCAAATTTTCAAGAAAAAATCTAAACTGGTACCTAGGAATTGCTGCGAATCTGAGAAACAGGTCTGACTGTTGTTAAGTAATATAATTCTAAGACATCAAGCGGCCTTTTTTAGAATGGGCTAATGACAAGCAATCAGTTTTCGCCACCCCAACAGTTGTTCATACAAGAAAAACAATAAACACACCATAAATGATCACATAGTTTAAGGATGCTGCCTGGTCATGTTTTGGTCTTTTTGTCAGATTTTCGGAATCCTCGGGTTTTATCCATTTCTTAAACATTAAATTTTTTGCCCACGAACTCCCACTTTTTCTTTTATAATTCAATCATATATACCTTCAAATGGTATTTGACAAAATTTTATGAAATCCTTTTTATTTTTTCATACATTTTTGAGAGACTGAAGTTGCCAATGCAAAGACAATGAAAACTCCAGAGAAAACCTATTTCCTGCAAATTTTCAAGGCTTTATAGCTCTGAATTGAGCACATGAACCTATATTTTTTTCTTGCTTATTTGTTTACTATTCATATGTTCTCTCAAACTAAAACACCTATTTCAAATCCTATTTATCTCCAATTAGACCAGCGAACATCCTTAAGCAAATGTGAACATTTTGCATACAAAAAGCTGTTGATCAGTTTCCTTGTTTCCTGGCATAACAGATGTGATGTTGAGAACTACCTCTTTCCAGTAGGGTCATGGGATTTCAGAATGCATGCCACAAAACAGGGAAGTATTGCAAAAAACATGTATCAATGTTTTTTAATTCAAATTATTTTTTTCACCTATATTTCAAATCTGTACCCATATGAATTTCAATGAATTAAAATAAAACATTTTAATTTAACAAATTACGAATTAATACCAAAAAAAAAAACTCATAACCCCAAGTTCCTCTGAAAGATGCCACACATGTATGTCATAGCACCTGGATATGAATTACTTTTGAATGAAATTGACTACAATAAAATCACTCATAACATTTTGTGGATAAATTTTTGACACAAAATCCACACATGAATACACGTGAATATGACAAAAGTTCAAGCATGAATATGCATTTTGCTGTTCCTCAGTTGAACAGCAGAAATGGGGCTTGTCAAATTATTTAAGTCCCAAAAACAAAGTTTGGAAACTTGGTACAAAAATAGGTGGCCTTGCCTACATATAGTTGTGCATGAACGTTTCAGAATTTTCAAAATTACAGCATTTTGGGGAGTTTCGGGTTGGCATCCCAACACAGTATTACGTGTAAAATGTATGAAATTTTGACAAGAAAGTGAAGGATTTTACCCTAAAATCATAAAGAAACAATATATGGGTCAACCAAGCAATGCCTAAAAGGCATAATACAAAAACTTTCCATAGTGATATTCTATTACAACTTTCACATAAATAGCAATGGTTTTAATGTCATATTGATTTTCTAACATTTGCAACAATCACTACATGCAAAAATTTCCAAATTCACATTATTTGTGAAAATGCTAGGATTAACTCCAGTTTATCTAGATTTATTTTAATCAGATGTAGATCATTGTAATGTTTTATTCCAAGGATTCTGCAAATATTTTTTCATCAAATAAAATGACCAAGGCCTTACAGACAATTCAACTAAAACATATAAACAAATATTTTATAGCACATGAAAAATGAGGTGTACAATATGTTGAATGGGATATCACAGGACATTCAAATGGACTTTTAGTAACCTTCAGATCTGAATAATTTGATATAAAATAATTTTGTTTATCTATTGGCATTTTTATCTAACAACATTACATTTTCTGAAATCCTCTGATATTCATCAAAATTATCAAAAATTTAACTTTCACAGGAACTTGATACATGGTGGTGATTAGATGCTTTATTAGAATAAACAAAATGAGATTGTTTAAGTTCTGAACAAATTGTTGTCAAATGAATGGCCTGTAGCACTACCAGTGTGAAAAATTAAATAAACTAACAGTCAAGCTATTATTGAACTGAGGCCAAATAGTCCTTGACCTCTGGTGGTGTCAACCGTCTAAATCCATCTTTATTACAAACTCCTATCTCAATATTGTCCTCTGTCATTTGACCTTCAAAACTTTCCTTCAAGGTCAAAATGGCTGTGTGAATTGCATCTTCTAATTCCAAATTATCACTATATCTGCAAGAGAAAAAATTTTAGGTACTTGAAATGCAAGGCCAAACTTACAGTTCTGGTGAAGGTAAAATTTTTAAAAAAGGGATCTCTTTTCAATTGGAACTAAATCATATTTGTTTCTGTGTATTACTTAATTTCATACACACTATTAATTTCTGATATAAACTTTCAGTGACAAGGATCAATTTAAATCATACCCTGACCCTCAATAGAACCAAAATTTAGCAATACCATGTTAAAAGAGACATTTAATGTTCCTGCATTAAGGTTTTTATATTTCTCTATTTTCATGCTAACTAACCTTTTTTCTAAGAAAGTTTTTCCATTTACAAAGTTCTTTCCCATGGCTGTAGCTTTCCATGCGAAATATGCTCCCTGCAAAATTAAGATGAAAATAAATTACAATAAATCGTAAAGATGCTTCATACTACTGTGAGTTCCATTTTATTTGGAAGAACAATAGAATTAATGGATATGCTTATCCAACTTCATATAGAAAAAAATTAGTTTGGCTATTGCAACCATGATGTGTGTCCCATTGTTGTGTGTATATATTTCCTGGCTATATAATATAGGTTTTTCAGAGCTTTGATGACCGTGTATCTATTTAGTAGACTTGACCCAAGACAGAGGACCATGCCTTACCTTTAATCTTTAGATGGATTTATGTCTTACATACTAGTAGTTTAAGTTTCTGTGTTTTTGCATGTTCATTTGTTAAACATAGATCACATGGCTTTTTTGTCCCTCTTGGATTGCTGGCTAAGAAAGAAGGTATAATTTCTTGATGTCCATTTTTGCAAATGACAAAAAAAAAATTCAGAAGATAGTTTATATAGTTCACTAGTACTACTACATGTATTTTTGGCTTGTATTCCCATATAAATTTATCAATGAATCACTCTGTTTATTTGAGCAGTGTTATTATGAAATCAATATTATTTTTATAATATGCAGCAGACTGAATATTTCTGATCAATGGTTAATTAGTTACCTTAAAAGTATTATGTTTAGTAAAGGGTTAAATTTTAATCAATGATATTCTGAATAACAGAGCCATACACTTCAGTCCTAATTTTCAAACTTACTGAAGGATCACATTGATATAAATATGGTCTCTCTTCATCTTCATCCCAACCAGCTATCAACAACGACACACCAAATGGCCGTACACCTCTGAAAAATCAAATTTTGATATATTGTAAGCCAATTACAATGGACATGTATATTTTGTAACTAGTATTCAAACTAGATGTACTGTGAGCAAAGCTCACAAAGGATACCCCCTGCTTTGCCTTGCCCATGGTAAAGTTTCATAAGATATTTGCATCAATTTAAGCATACTCATGGTTGCCTTTACTACTCCAAAACATGATATATCTGTTCATGTTTCGAATGGCTTCATGCACATCTTTGGATGATGTACTGCCTTTCTGTAAAGTTTCGTTGAAATCCATTAAGGTCTAGGAGGAGTTGCACTTACAAGGTTCATATATAATGTATAAGCCAAAAAAGATAGAAGTCCAATTATCTCCCTTGTGTGATATCGGAAAGCAAAGATTTTTCTTCACGCACATCTTTGGATGATGTACTTCCTTTCTGTAAAGTTTCGTTGAAATCCATTGAGCGGTCTAGGAGGAGTTGCGCTTACAAGATATATGGACAGACAGACAGACAGACAGACGGACTGACAAGGTGATTCCTATATACCCCCCCAAACTTTGTTTGCGGGGGGTATAAATATCCATATTTTTATCGTCTTATAGCAACTTTTGTTTTACCCGGTAACTAAGTATTTTTCATGTATCGTCTTATTAGTCTATTTATTAACTAGTTTCTTAATACAAAATGTATGAACCTATAAATGATAATACATGTAGTGTAAAATCACTATTTTTTGTGAATTCCTTTCTGAAATGATTTATTGGGGATAAAATTTAATGGATTTCAAATCTAAGAAATATTGATTAACTATGGGAATGTTTTTCATTGGGGATTAATTTTTGTTCATAATACATACCCAGGAAATAAATGCAATTATAAATTTCTGCTTTTGTCGTAAATTATTTTTGGTTTCCTTACCTACTGGGTATTTTAATTTTTTGTGCTTATCCTTTAGTTTTTATTGAGATTTTTGTACAAGCACTATTTGTACCTTCATTTCTTGATAATATATTCCATGCAAGAGTTTTTAGTTTTTAACCCCCCCCTATAAGTCCTTAATTTTAAAGGTAATTCCATTATTTCATAAAGTTGTTCTCAGAGACTAAGGAAAATCCTTTGGAATTAAACCATGTATTATGTCTCAACTTTACTTCATTTTTAGGATACTAATTAAAAAAAATTGTATCAAACAAAATATAATGAATACACGCTACCGGTACTCTGTATAAACTTACCAAGATTGTGTGTATTCCTACATTACATTAGTTACTTTGTGTAAAATCTGCAATGTTACTGGTATAAACTTACATTAGCTACTCTGTGTATGATCTGTGCTGTAAAAGCTTACCCAGACTGAGTATTACTGCATTACACTAGCTATTTTGTGTATGATCTGTGCTGTAAAAACTTACCCAGACTGTGAGTATTACTGCATTACATTAGCTACTCTGTGTATGATCTGTGCTGTAAAAACTTACCCAGACTGTGAGTATTACTGCATTACATTAACTACTCTGTGTATGATCTGTACTGTAAAAACTTACCCAGACTGTGAGTATTACTGCATTACATTAACTACTCTGTGTATGATCTGTGCTGTAAAAACTTACCCAGACTGTGTGTATTTCTGCATTACATTATCTACTCTGTGTATGATCTGTGCTGTAAAAACTTACCCAGACTATGAGTATTACTGCATTACATCAGCTACTCTGTGTATGATCTGTGCTGTAAAAACTTACCCAGACTGTGAGTATTTCTGCATTACATTAGCTAATTTGTGTATGATCTGTGCTGTAAAAACTTACCCAGACTATGAGTATTACTGCATTACATCAGTTACTCTGTGTATGATCTGTGCTGTAAAAACTTACCCAGACTGTGAGTATTACTGCATTACATTAGCTAATTTGTGTATTATCTGTGCTGTAAAAACTTACCCAGACTATGAGTATTACTGCATTACATCAGCTACTCTGTGTATGATCTGTGCTGTAAAAACTTACCCAGACTGTGAGTATTTCTGCATTACATTAGCTAATTTGTGTATGATCTGTGCTTGAAAAACTTACCCAGACTGAGTATTCCTGCATTACATTAGCTACTCTGTGTATGATCTGTGCTGTAAAAACTTACCCAGACTGTGAGTATTTCTGCATTACATTAGCTACTTTGTTACTGTATTACATTAGCTACTCTGTGTATGATCTGTGCTGTTAAAACTTACCCAGACTGTGTGTATTACTGCATTACATTAGCTACTTTGTGTATGATCTGTCCTATTACAGGTACTTACCCAGACTGTGTGTATTCCTGCATAACATTAGCTACTCTGTGTATGATCTGTGCTGTAAAAACTTACCCAGACTGTGTGTATTCCTGCATTACATTAGCTACTCTGTGTATGATCTGACCTGTTACGGGTACTTACCCAGACTGTGTGTATTCCTGCATAACATTAGCTACTTTGTGTACTATCTGTGCTGTTGGAATCTGTTCCTGATATGATAACTGGTATTGCTGGGCCAGTTTACGAGATGCCTTCAATAACACTCTGTAAAAATTTGATGAAATGTACAATAAATATATTGCACATCAAACCATAACACAGGAATCATGAAAGGAATTATGGTAATTATACTATGGATTGATAGAATATTGCATGCTTAATCAAAATGTAGTGTTAAACACAGAAAATATACAATTCAATGTGCATGTACCTGTGCTTTGTGATGAAAAATTCTCTTATTTTAAACAGACTACCGTTTTTTGGTATGTATAGTGCGCACATTTATACCCTGGGTCATGTTTCTTGTAAGAGGGGTGCGCGTTATACATGCCTACAGACATTTTCTTAAGTCTTTTTTCAGGTCCGAACTCCGACAAAGAAATTTCCAGGAGAAGTGAAGAGTACGGAATATTTTGGCTAAAACGTCGATTATTTTTATGTTTTACATGTTATATTTGTAATATGTATCTTATTGTTCTTGATTTGTCATGTTTTATTAAAATAAAATACATTTTATATCTCTGTAGTTACGTTTATCGTGTAAATTTGGCCATCTGTTTGCAATCCGGAAGTTTGTCATGTCTTCATAAAGAAACAACAAAGCTTTTGATGTCGGTAAAATTGGCCTCAGTGTTTCTTGTTGTCATAACTTACTGTTTTTGTATGTGTTCATCATGGAGAGTAAACGTTGAGTGTATGAAAATTGAATAAACGACGCTCGTTTTGAAAAGATGAACCACCATTTTTTCTAATGTATCAGGCGATCGCAAGTCATGTGACTTTATTGTAAAGTGATGATTTAGTGTATGAGAAGTTTTTTTTTTATAAATACTTTTCTACTTTGTATTTTTTAAACAACTGATTAAAACTTTCAAGAAATTATGATTGAAAACATGATAATCCCATAACTGTTACCTGAACGAATTTAATTAGGAACAAGGTGGTGAACCTGTCATTGATTTGTTTTGACATCGATTACACCCATTGATTAAGGTGTGATAATCCGGATTAAAAGCTAGAATCCCATCTTCTGGTATTGAAAATTCGGAGGTTAATAAATTAACATTGCCACTTCATTTATATATGAAATACTTAATGATGTTTTGATTACATTGTTTTCAACTCGGTCACAAAAGAATCAGTTCTAATTTCTTTTAATTGCAATGCTTGAAATTCCAATGCATGGTCAGCTTGGACTTTTAATACAAGATCAAACAATCTAATGAATATATGTTTATAATCATTAAAGATTGAGAAATAGATGTTTATAATAATTATTTGACTGAATTGTATAATTATGTTACTGTTTAAATCAGAACATTAATTAGGATAATTAATCTTGCCTTTGATATTCAAACAATTTATTAAATTCGGTTTTAGAAAACTACTTTATACATTTTAATATAAAATCTTATTTATTTGTCAGAATATTTGCAATTTCGTATTCCATTCGGAATTCTCCGAAATCGGTGTCCATTTAGAAAACTTCCAGATTACCGGCTTCCTGTTTGCCGATTTTGGAGATGTGTCTTTTCCGAAAATGTCTATGAGTATTATACGAACAAGAAACTTTTTTTCTCAAGTTTCTTGGACCAGAAAGGGGGTGCGCACAATACATAAATGCGCACTATACATACCAAAATACGGTATATATAACAAATCTGGATCCATACTACTGTAAATTGAAATAATGCCATCATTTACCTAAAATCTGGACCCATACCACTGTATACCATGCCGACATTCTTGGTGATCATTTCAATCTTGTGTATACTATTTTCATCATAAAGGATGGATTTTTGTTTCTTTTCTGTAGCTAATACTACACCATTTGTTGCTAAAAATATAAAACAAAAAACATCCAGGCTGTATTTAATAGTGAATTAACGAACTCATAAAATTAAAAAGTATTATATTTAATTTTTATTCAATCTTTTTTTTTTCAAAAAATTAAGGCAGATTTTTCAGCCATCAGTTCCATGCTAACAAACAATGCATTTCAATTCTCTTCACCATAAGGAAACCATGTATTTTGAATATATACTGTGACTACTGTCTAAAAATATAACTTCCAACTTTGGACTTGAATTCTCCGACTTGGAAAAAAATCACTTAGAATATATCACATACAAAATAGTTTTTTAAAAACGTCTTCACTGTACATATCAATTAAGCATGGGTGAAGTACAGAAGGTGCCAAAAACCGGAAATTGGGAAGAATCCCTTATTTTATACAGGAATATATAAAGACTAAAATGGTCAAAATCTGGACATCCATCAAATTCCGGAAAACTTTCAGGCATGATTAGGAAATAAACAAATTCTTACTGATTTCAAGAAATGTAATCACTGATACTATCTTCTTGCAATAATTCCCAAATTATGACCAAACAAAATTGAGGTCTATTTAAATACTTTACTTTATCTCTTGTATATAATTACCTTTAATACCAACAGATGGAGCTCCTGCTGCTACGGCTGCTAATGCATATTCTATTTGTACAAGTTTCCCTGACGGGCTAAATAGAAGATGTAATGTTCAATTAATGAGAGAATTTAAAAATCAGTGAATGTAGTCATGTTTGATGTTCTTCATCTCAATATATATATAGTTATGTACAATGCATTTTAACAATTTGTCAAAAGTATTTGACATTCTATACTACATATATGTAATTATCAGTTTAATTACACCTTATATAAGAATGCTGTAATCTGATTGGTTCATTAGAGGTTTTTTTTTCACAAATTTTATGCATTACAAACAATTTCGAATTCAGAGGCAGCAGGGTATTTGCTAAAATGTATTTGCACTTTTGTACCCTCTGCTGTGGTATTTGCGAAAAATTCTCTTATCCGACTGGCAAAATGACTGGATGCTTGAAATGTCTACATTATCACTGTGTATAAGTGTTTGTAGATGAAAACATCGGTGTAATTAAACAGATACATCACGCTCAGGAGGGGTATTTGCAAAAAATACCAGTCCCGAGAAAAATTTTTCACATCTCTCGACTGGTATTCTTCGCAAATATCCCTCTCGAGCATGATGTATCTGTATAAAATTTGCATTTCAGAACATCATGTAAAAATATTCAAATGGTGATTTACAGAAAACTGCTGGATATTGATCTATTAGTACACCTTCCGGTAAAATGATAGATTGATATGCACAATGATATGAATCTATTAGTATACAATCTCCCAGAGAAAGATATCTTAGACTTGTTTCACTATACATGTATTTATGTATGGAGTAATGTTGGCAGTTTCCCATAAATTTGTCAAACAATTATCACGTTTTTAGAAATTCTTTATAGTTCTGAAAAGAAAGTCTGATATTTTTGCCTCTGTAACCATTATAGGTTTTTGATTCCCAAACTGTGACATGCAAGACCAAAAAATAAATATTTGAAGGACAGATACTAATTTTGTGATCAATATCACAATCATTGTGATAGGCAAGACCGCACATTGTATGAATAATGATTAACTTGCACAGTATGAAAAGTTTGGAAATTCTTCTAAACGAGGCGTGCTACTCCTTCATTATGCCTGTAAAAATTCTGCAGTTTCATAGATCTGTAGCAGGAGATAACATAAATTCCATATACAATTGTCACAAAATTTGTAAAAAGTATACTCCTCCGTGTACATTTTCAATTTGTCGATCAACATTCTTCAATCTTTCAAAGGCTAAAAGCTGTAGGAGTTAATGACACAAAATGGTAATTTTCCTCATATTTTCAGTACCTTATGATTTGCATAATCATTATGCACAAGTTTAAAGCGACAGAAAGTAGAATTTAAAGTTTGTTTTGAAGGTGCATGCTGTCCAAGGTACAGAAATTTCGGCTGGGAATAACTTTATTAAAAACTAGAAAATGTGTCTATTAGGACCAGCCCTAAAAACAATATAGGTTGCTGAACTGTGTTGTACTATACAAGAGTACTGTAGTGGTAAAATACCATGGATATATTACGATAGGTTTCTGAGATATGAACCTAAACGCAAAACTTAACCAAAGTCACTAAAGCATGAAATGTAGGCCATAGCGACCCAAGTGTTGCTGAACTGTGTTGTACTATACAAGAGGACTGTCATGACTGTAGTGGTGAAATATCATTGATATATTACTAAGGGTTTCTGAGAAAAGGGGCTAAACGCAAAACTTAACCGAATCAGGAAATACGTACGTACAAGGGTAAATCTGTATACCCTAGCCACATTCATTGCGAGGCATAAATATCACAATGAAGCCATCAAGCTACATTTGTAGATCATATTTGATTTGATATTCTTTTTTTGATATTCATCATCATTGCTTGAATTAATTCATAAGATCTGAGTTGCAAAAAAGCTCTTTCAAATACAAATATTTGAGTGTGAATCACAAACCCGATTAATGAACTGTGTAAACACAGTATATATGGTATCTATAAATTGAGAAACTAAAAGTGCAACAAAATAAACCAAAAAAGGTTAACCTCGAAACCATTTGGAATGCCTCCAACGATTCTTCAATATCAAGTGACAACCATCAAAACAAGGAGTGATTTGAGTAAACAAATGGTGAGCCGAATAAGGATTTGACACAAAATCTTTGTTTCATTTTAGTCCATTTCTGTTTCGTATTTTATATGTTTCCCTCTCGACCAGAAATCACTCGGTTAGAACTTCAAGTCCATTTTTCCTGACTTCTCTGTCTTGCAGAACATAAAAAAAACCCTGTTATAGAAATCTCAAAAGAAGTTTTGCTGCAAGTAAATCAGCAGCTACAATAATGTCCTGTTACTGACTCAGCGGAGCTACAAAGTGGTCCCATTACTCGTAATGGAGCAGCAGGGTGTGATTCACACCCAGGAGTTTTTAGGCATATTTTCTGCCTATTTTGGTTCAAAAACTGTAAAAATATTATATTTCTATCACTAACAGTTAAAATAAAGAAACATTCCATCACCTAACGTGAGTTTATCTGGCATTCAAAATTTTCGCCCAAGTTTTGAATGGTTTGTTTTCTTTTCAACCCCCGGCGGGATTCTTGCTAAATTCACGTTCCACAAAGGAAGTTTCCATTGACAAAATACTGTTTCCTGAGATACGTCAGCCGTAGTCGTAGTAAGGAAACCTATATAAGGTCATGACACGCCTTCTGTGATTCGCGAGAATCTGTCATGGCTAAAGGAAACAATTTTGAAACAGACAAAATGACAAGATGTGCAAAACAATGATTTTACCATTAATAATGAAGTCAATTTAAATTTAATATGCTGGAAATAATACAGTTCAATGATATTTCAGGTAAACACAACCTCTTATTGCCATATGTAAACGTTATTTTTTATCCTTTACGTGTAATGAGACTGCTTTGTAGTTCTGTCGAGTCAAAAGTTGTCACATGAGCTACATTATTGTAGCTAGTAAATCAGTAGCCTGTCAGGCTATCGTTATTTGATTTGAACTGGCCTGTCTTGCACTAGTGGACTAGAGCAAGTATCATCCCTGTCTGATGAACGTCAAATCTGGACAGAACCTGAGAGTACTCCACTTATTCTCTCAATTACTGGCATTAACTTAGCCATATGAAAGAATTAAAATAACTAGTTCAATAGAAAAATATGAATCTCAGCTTGCTTGCGTCTTTTAGTTTCAAGTGACTTCAAATTCTCTTTGATGTCAGATGTTTTTTGACACACAAAGGCCCCTACAAAGTATATACTGCAATCAATGTCTACTACAGATCCCAAACATGTTTTGGTACCATAGTCCTAGTCTTCTGGCTCTAAATTCTAATATATCCCATCATGACAATGCATAATTTTTTTAGAGATGTACGCTTTTATCAAACAAAACACTTTCAGTTTTAAGAAATGAATTGAATACTGTTTCAGATTTTTTTTGATAATTCTGACATAATTTCAATCAGATCAACATCAAAATTTACCTAAAAGTTGTCAGTGAAAAGCTGTATCGTTCAGACATTGCTGTGCAAAATAGAAAGTGCCGGTGAAATGTTAAAGCAGCATTGATTGGTTGATTAATATTCTTAGTGCAATCAAATTGCATCTCTCATAACACAAATTTATATGGAGCTTCCGGTTACTATTTTGACTGGTTTCTATTTTCTCTCTCCTTTAGCTCAACCTAAAAATTAAATTACCAGTTCACTAGAAAAGCATGAGTCTCGTAGCTCGGTTGCGGCTTTCAATTCAAAACCTAGAGCATATTATTCAAAGATTAACTGCATCATACTTCAATGATCAATGTAAGATTTCAAAATGGGATCATTGGCATTGGGCTGTCCCAGAAATAGACCATGTAGTCATATTGTAGACTTTATCTCCTCTTAACCCAAGCGAAGGGCAAGACTGCCAAGACTGCAAGAGTTAACTTGGTTGAATTCAATTAAGATTTAAGTGAATGTTAAACATAGTGATTTTTTACGTAATTTAATCTTTTATTGGTTAAATTTAACAAGGTTTAATGAGTTGAATTTTTTTGCAAAAAGTCTGGAATTCAGCTATAAGTAGTCGTTAATTTTTTGAAGCCCCAAAAATCTAATGTAACAAGATGGGTTTTACAAGTTTTCTTTTTAACACCATTAGTTTTTATTTAGTATTTCTCCTATTCCTGACGTGTTTAATTGGTGGGATAAAAATACATAATATCTTTAACCACTTCCCGGTGATAATAAATTTCTACGTGGGAATTAGCGCCCTTCTTTCTACAGTTATTAGAACAATAAACTAGAGAAGTCCCAAACTGATGTCTTTGTAAACAAACTACATAGCAACAACATTTTCTTGAGGTTTTTGTCGAAAATCATAGAAGAAACAGATTCTCCTTCAATTTACTCATGAGTTATTGAATTTCTCCACCCTCAACAGTTAAATTTTAGATTTTAACACGCTCGCTAAAGGCTCGCGTGTTGAAAATCGAAAATTTAACTATCTCGGGTGGAGAAATTCCATAACTCACTCGTACCTGAAGGAGAATCTATATTTACATGACAATTCACTTACCATATATCATTTTTTTTAGATAGTTGTATTCTGGGTAGGTAAAATCGATTACAATTTTTATATACTATAATTATATTTCATGGTTCAGAATACATTTAGGCCAAAAAAAAATATATGTGAGTTTACTGTCACATGCTGAAAAAAAATAGGGTCGGTAGGTCGGTTTTTTTTTGTTTTTTTTTTTTTTTTTTTTTTTTTTTTTTTTTTTTTTTTTTTTTTTTTTAGAGCTCATTCAAACAGGTGGAAGTAAACTGTCTAACACTGGAAAATGGCACTACTTCCCCGACTGACAATGTTATTTGGAGACATTACTTTACATGATTCATTGTTTTCAAATGACAATCGTCACTATCGTGATATTTATTGGATACATGTATATCAATGAAAGTTTTTGAATTGTTAAACGGAGCTATGACATTTTTGTCTGCTTTTAAATGGGGGGACACTGTTTTAAAGTTATAGCGACAAAATACTAGCGGCGCGGTGTTGGTACTAACATGACTAAAGGCCGCCATTGTTGTTTAATATGATAAATACCGGTACCGGTGACGGAAAAGGTGGGAATTTCCGGAATTTCAGAAATTTGCCGATAAAAAAAGTTAGGGTCGGGACGATAAAACTAGGGTCGGTCGGGTGACCGTAAACACACATATTTTTTTTTTTGGCCTTACAGTATCATAGCCATAGTTAAAAATCAAGGATGTAAGAAATGTTAAATTGGAAAGAGGTCAATTTAGGGTATAGTGACTACCCAAAACCCAACTATTTTTGAGGAATAAACTAACATTTTGTTGATACATGTATGCAAGAAATAAGTGTTATCTTTAACAATGTCATTATGAGCCATACACACCACAGGATAAGTACTAAAAGTCCCTTGAAACAATAGTATACATTTAACATGTTTAATGTTTGGTTATACATACGTTGATATATACTCATAACAGTACAGAAGTAAATTATTAAAAATTAAGTCATGGGATGTTCTATACCAAAATTCTGGTTGAATTAACATTTTAAATTTCAGACAGGTCAAATTGATAATTGTGTCTTCGGAATGTAATTTCTAAATATTTGTTTCTAGCACATCATGGTTTCATCCTAGATGCACCATACACTGAAATAAAGACAGATGAAGAGCCTTCAAATGATTCAATTCTAGATGAAATTTTTAGTCCAATATTGTACGCAGCTCCAAAAGCTCGCAGATCTCGTGAGCGGAGGCTCACAAGAAAGTTTGGAAAACAGATAATGGAAAGATATGTTCAGATTAAAAAGAACTTGATGATGTGTCTGGAATGTGGACATTGGCATGAAAAAAGAACAATATGTGGTTTGTAATGTATAATTATTGCATATATTCAGTAAATAATTATATAAATTTATCTGTAACGATTCCTGAGGCTATGATGTGTTAACAAGGGTGTTTGTTCATTTTATAAGGTAGATGTCTTTGTTTATAAAGACGCAAACCATGCTGCTTTTTCTGATTCTTTAATCAAGGGAGATAACCAACAACATTCTACAAAGTAATGTATGGAACACAATGACATACATAAATTCCGGATTGATAATTAAAGTTAGGATATTACATTTAAGTACGATCACATGATATCTAAATATCTTATATGAGTTCTGCTGTTCCAAAAAAATTGTATCTCCTGGAAACAGCTATTGTGTAAATACACATGCATCTTCATCACCACCCTACAATAAACGTTTAAAGAGCATATGGTAAATCATTAATGATATTTTACAGCTACAATAAACTTGTATAGTACGATACAAATTAGCAACATTTGAGTCATTGTGACCTATATTTTAGGCTTGAGTAAATTCAGTTAAATTTTTTAAATTTAGCTTAAGGTATAGTGGGAATATATTAATGATATTTCATGACTAAATCATCTTATGAAGTACATAACAGAACTTAGCAATATTAGATTTGAACTATAACCTACATTTTTTACTTGAGTGACTTTCATTAAATTTTTCAATTTTAGTTGGCCGAGTGGTCTATGTAGTTCGTCATGACTATTGATGATCACTAGCCTGTCAACACTGAGGTTTTTGAGTTTGAATCTCACCTGTGGCCATGTGTTTTCAACTCCGATCTTAATTGACAAGGATTGCCAGTTTTCATACCAAAGGTCAGTGGTTCTCTCCAGGTACTCTGGCTCCCTCCGCCAATAAAACAATAAACACTGGCCGCTGCGAAATAGCCAAATGTGCTGAAAACAGCATAAAACCCCAAACTAAACAAACATATCACATCCCATATCAAACCATCCCCTGTCGCCGTGATATTGGCTGCAATGTCGCCAGCACGGCATTAAACAGCAATCAATCAAACCATCACCTGTATCAGACCCTTGAGCTCTTGGGCTGATATGCGTGATATGGGTGTCTCAGGTTGATATGGTGTGACAGTCAGTGTGATATGAGAAAACCCATATTCTATATATATTTCTACACATGTATGTACAGGACGGGTTATCCATGTCTTACAGACGCGCGTCTTTAGTATTTGATTGAAAATCACACATGTTGTCACACCTCACATCTGATCTTATGTCAAACATGAATCTGATAACAATTGTGTATGTCTGTCCATCTGATCTGGTTCCTTTTTATACAGGAAATTGTTATGAAAGAGCTAAAGCAGAAACAGAAGAAATGAAGAACCAGTTAGGCGAGGCTATGGAATATACAGCTGATCAAAAGGAAGTGGTATTTATTTATGAAGACGAAAAGGACAATCGGCCAAAATACAAAGGACAATATATTGTTGAAATGCCAAAACCTCGTCCAAAGTGGTTTTCCGAAGCTCTTATGACCAGAGTTAAAACTTCACATAATCAAGATAATTAGAGGATATGCACTTATATGTATGCACAAATTTGCAAAAAATAAATGTAATTTTGATTACTTGCAGGTCTAAATATTTAGACTGCTGGATTTACTTATGTGCAAATGTTTTATATAAATTTGATGTGTCTGTGCATGTTGAAATTGATTTAAGTTTACATGCAAATATGTCACTACATCATGTATTTACTAAGACAGGACCAAGTCAGTGATTTTTGCTTGTACAATTAAAATGTGTTGAATGTTTTATATTGTATGTGGAAAACAGTATTTAAGACTGAAATTTTTTATTGAAATTTTTATGGCAGATTTTTCAGACATTTCTTCTGTTCATTTATGGTCAAATGACAATCCTTAGATGTTTTCTATTCTAATGTCTTATTGGCACACCACTCCCATTTTCTATTCAGAGGTTTGAAAATATTTTTTTCATGAGATTTTCACTATCAATGAACATAATGATAAAAGATCCAGACTGCAAGAAAAACTGTTGAAAAGCATGCCTGAATGTTTTCTGGAATTAAGCCTAATTTACGGTTTTTGACAATTTTTGTCCTGATATATTCCTATAGAAAATATAAAATTTTAACCAATTTCCAGATTTTGTCACCTCCTGTTCTTTCATCTGACAGTGAAAATGGTACATTAATAAAATAGAAAATTTTGTAGTAGCAATTTTCTTTGAAACCAACAATTTTACAATGCCTACACATGTATGTTTAGCAAGGTTGTTGCTTGAAATGGACAGTTGTACCTGTAAATATAAATTTTTGTAACAAGTAAGTTTTAATGTGCTGACTATTTTATGTAGTAACTACAGATAACATTGCTTGTATTTTACCATCCTTATGGGGGCCTCAGTGGCCGAGTGGTCTAGGTAGTTCGTCATGACTACTAATGATCACTAGCCTGTCAACGCTGGGGTTGTGAGTTCGAATCTCAACTGTGGCGGGGTGTGTTCGACTCTGATCTTAATTGACAAGGATTGCCAATTTTCCTACCGAAGGTCGGTGGTTCTCTCCATGTACTCCGGCTTTCTCCACCAATAAAAACTGGCCGCCGCGAAATGGCCAAATGTGCTGAAAACGGTGTTAAACCCCAACTAAACAAACCATCCTTATGAACAGACTCCAGAAAACTTTCTAAGGATTGTAGGCAGTGAGGCTGCTGCAAGTACAAACATTTGCATTGAAAAAGGCTCATCAAACAACAACAAAGTCTTAATAATTTTATTGAGGTAAAATGACTAGAACAATATATGTCATTATTACTTCTGAAATGATTTCATTGGAAGTATATTTGCTGGCTTGTTTTTAATATAACAAGGATGTAATAAATTCCCTTTATGTCCTTTTAGGATTCCAAGCATAAAAATTTCATTTTTCTTATCTCTGAAATTTAAGCAGCTCGAAATTTGTCTCAAAACAACATTTTTGATTTGTGACAGGGTTTTTGTGGGCATGTTTACTGTACAGAAACTTTTAAAACATAACTTTAACAAAGATTTTGTAATTTCTCATTTGATTTTTATAAATATTCTGTTATACCAATTTTGATGCACAAGATGTGCACATTTTGTCAATTTATTACTCATCAGTTGTGCTCAAGGCTTAAAATGTTAAAAGCTGAAACAAAAACCCAAAACATTGTAGAGAAAATTTAAATGCCAAAATGACTGCAAGGTTATAACGTGAAGTCCAAATCATCTATAAAGGACACAGCTATCAATACAGAAATTAGGAAAGGAAAATTGTGACTCAGTTGGAAAAGATTAAATGTGTTAAAACAGATAAAAATCAAAGGAAACATAACCCACAATCATATTTAACCAAGCAAAATACCTGGAATTATATTCCTTATATTTTTCTGATAGCTGGTTTTATACTAGTTACCTCCCCTTGAAACATGATAATGCAAGAAACTCAATTTCCATTTGACCCCAAGTTTAGTGTTATTTTACATATTTCATAGTCATGCATCAGTTCAAATGAATTTTTTCTCCAGTCTGCTATTTATGAGACATCAATTTCTATAGAAGCAAATCTTACAATTATGAGGTAAAAATTATATAAGCACCCCAGAAAAGAAGAGGGGAAAAACATGCAGGACCTATAGAAGTGACATCTGTACACTTCCCAATTTTAGTATTTATTATCTCAACTGATTTCTTTTTACGGACATCAGGTCCAAACTCAATCTATTAATCGAGATTTTATTCAAACACACGAGTATTTTCTCAAATTTAAATTTGAGTGATCTGAGGTGAGGATTTAATTTGAGATGGTAAGGCTGTATGGATATGCAACAATAATACCAAAGCATGTTTTTTTCTGATGCATTAATTAAAATAAATTTGCCTGTTTCCTCTATTTTACTGTTTTGATAAACTCAAATAAATATATATGTAAATAAAAATGCATTTTTAACAAATGAATATCCATGCTTGAGTTGACAAAATCTATTTCTTGTTTCATTTCAATAACAGAGACAGCATTTCAGAAATCAGGGGAGGTAATAATACGTTAATTTTTCAATTCATTAAACAAGAATTCACACAAACAACTCACCACTTCAAACAATTAACATTCTTTAAACTAGCACTTAAATACATATATATCACTTTTTCATAATAAAATAACAATATTCTTGATAAAAATTAGAATAGTAATTTCTGTGAAGGGACAGATTATCTCCCCTGTAGAAATTGGTTAAGGATACATAACTTGCTTATGTTTCATTTTGTTTATTGAATAAATTACTAAAGCATGGAAATATAAAATCCCACTTCAGTTTTTCCACACCCACTTAACACCAACAACAAAGATAAAAAAAAATGATCAATCTAAAATTTGATACATTTTTTTTTACAGAAACAAGAAAAGTTTGAAGTATTTGGTTAAGTTTAGTCATTACCCCGGTAATATAAATTGTTTCTTTTGAAAATGATAGGTTAAAAATACATTTCAATAAATGCAAAGAGTATTACCACACACAAACCTAAATATTTCACTTATTTCACTTGTTTAAAATAAATGCATATACAACTAATTAGCTTTTAACAAATAAATAGGTTACCAACAAATATATTTTTTTATTGTCATGGAAATGTCCAATGAAATTTCAGCATAATGTACAACAGAATTTTAAATTCATTTAAAAATATAATAAATAATACTGAATACATAAGTATATCTACATGTAATACATAAACAATTTACAATTGCTTTAGTCAAAATACATTATTATAATAATTCACTTAAATGTATACATTATAACTTATATAATGTCTTAATTACATGAACAATAATATTAATAATTTAATATTGGATATAATGCGTCATTTCATTGGTTATCGTTTTTTTGTCTATCATACATGTATCATAGACTAAATTTTTCTTTTCTGTTATAAAACATATCTTTATCTTTTAGATGTAAAAAAAAACAACGTTGGAATTAAATCATAATTTTTTTTTCAGTCTACTCAACATAACCCCAATGCAAATGGTGAACATTAAAAATCACAAGCTACATGTGTTATTTATCTTGCACCACTTTGACAGGTTATTTCTTCATAGACGGTCAATCCTTGAATGTAAATTGTTGTTTGACTTTGTGTGACCTACATATAGAACATTGTCATTTGTACGTGACCTTAATATGGATTACTAATGACATTTCTGGGGTCTGATAAATGTAAATTGTTGTTTGACTTTGTATGACCTACATATAGAACAGTGTCATTTGCACATGACCTGTATATGGATTACTAATGACATTTCAAGGGATCCGATAAATGTATATTGTTACAGCTGCAAATGCTGTTTTAAAATTTGGAGTTCCACAGATGTTCAAATGAGGATATTAAAATTTTTTATATGAGGGATAGTGGAAATTGAACGGAAGGGGTCACACTTTCTGTCAGACAGGCAGTTTACTGATTGTTTGACAAAGAAAATAAGATCCTGAGAGCAAAGTTCTGTTATCGTACAAATTTCTGTATGAATGATCAATTTTCTCATATTACAGACCCAAAGACTTTAATAAAAAGATCAAAAGTAAAAATGGCCACCATAACAGAAAAAATTGTTCTTCAAAATGTGGAATTCTAAATTGTACAGAAAAACAACATGTAACCTATAATAAATCTGAACGATTTCTGGAATATTTTTGTTTACACTAAACCTATAAAAAGAGAAATTATAAAGGATATTTAATTTGTAGCTTTCTGTTACAATCAAGATGCGATTTCATTTGGTAATTTTTTCCAAAGTATTTACATTACAATGGTGGTGAAATGAACTGTGATATCAGGTCTTGTGTTATATGACATAACACAAAGATTTTCTGGGTATTTTACAATATACTTATTGTTAATATTTGTAATATTAAAATGACTGAGATCTTAAAGGACAAAATAAATTTACGAACATTTACTTTACCATGTTTACACACCACCATTTCCTTACTGTGATTTTAAGAGATGAATCAATGTCCCTGAGGAATTCAAAATATCCAAGACTGGATTGTCTCAAGGGGTCTAGGCACTACATACATTGCATATGCAATGGTCACATAAAAAGTGACAAGGAATTTCAAACTTTTGGCAATTTATGATATGAAAACAGACTACATGTCTTTCTATATTTTCCACTTATTGCTGTTCATAAATTTTAATACTTGATTATGGTTTTGTCAAAATGTCTTAAATTTGCATTAAAAATGAGAGACATATGTTTCCCCTATTCTTGACTTGTTTAATCGGTGGGATAAAAATACATAATATTTTTAACCACTTCCCGGTGATTAAATTTCTACGAGGGAATTACCGCTGTTTTTTCTAGTTAATGGAACAATAAACTAGTGTAGTCCCAAAATGACGTTTATCTAAACAAACTACATAGCAACGACATTTTCTTGAGGTTTTTGTCAAAATCATAGGAGAAACAGATTCTCCTTCAATTTACTCATGAGTTGTGGAATTTCTCCACCCTCAATAGTTAAATTTTAGATTTTAACACACTCGCAAAAGCTCGCTTGTTGAAAATAAAAAATTTAAGTATCTCGGGTGGAGAAATTCCATAACTCACTCGTACCTGAAGGAGAACCTATATTTATTTATCTATCTGTCAGGAGTAAGGGAAGGGAAATAATCCTATATATTGCAAAATCTCTCTTTGCACTTTTCAAATTCCTTTTCAGAGTAAATAATTACCTCGTATCTCTGTTCATTTTTATGTGTACAACATCAAAGAGTTTTTAACAACATTAACCTATTACGAAACAAATTATTTCTATATAATTAAAATACTTTTGTGACAATAAAAGCTGACAATTATAGTAGTAAAAAGTCCTATTTATACATATACTGGAACATCTTCCACCCTGAACTCTTGTGTGACACAATGAGTCTATGACAACCAATATGTGATTTATAAATTCAATTCTATGGCAAAAAAATGTTTCTTCTTAAACTGCATGTCCATACATAATATGTAAAAACAGAAAAAACAAGTTCATCAAGAAACTGGCCTGGAATATTGAAGGATTTCTTAACTGTCTAAGGATTTCTTTCAAGACTACAAAGAGATGCGTAAATCTATTAACATTGATTACATTTTCCATAAAAATATAACAATGAACACAGAAGTGTTGAAAATATATATAAACTTCTCAAAGGTAATAAAATAGAATTCTACAATACAAACAGTATCCAGTATCCATGATAACAAAAATGGTTTTCTCATTTAATATGGATATAAAGGGTACCTGGAGGACGGAAATAAAATGCCCTTTATATGGAGATTAAATGATATTATATTTTACAAGCTTCGTTCAAAACTTGTATTTAATTATACATACGTATTAAGTTCCTATTTTAAACCACTGAAAACAAATAAAATTAAACTGTTATACATGTTAACATGTTAAATGCAGAACCAAATGTAACAAAATAACTATTTTTATATGAATTTAAATTTTAAATTGTTTCTGTAATACACCGAAGCCCAGCCCTAAAATCCATATAAACACAAAACCTACACAAGGCACATCCACTGACGAAGTTTCATTGATACACTATGCTTAGTTCCAAAGAAATGAACCTAAATGCAAAACTAAACCAGAGTCACTCAAGCATAAAATGTAGGTCATAATTACCCAATTATTGTATGACTGCTCAGTACTACCCAAGTCATATCCACTAATGAAGTTTCATTGACACACTACGCTAAGTTCCGAAAAAATGAACCTAAATGCAAAACTTAACCACATAGTTCAGACGTACGTACATTCATGGACGGGGCATAAAAATTGACAGTATCCCTATTGACCTCTTAGTGATTTAATGTTTAGTACTTTTCCTTATTTCTTTCTATCTATGACTATCAAACCTTTGTTATGTGTTACAATAATCAAATGTTTATTGCAGCAATATCATGGCCGTAAATTGTCCCTAGTCTGATCATACTGATGACTAAAGTCATGGTTTGAGACCCTTTATTCTTGGATGTTCAAAGATTTATTGGAGCTCTTCGCTTTTAACAAATAATATTTAAAAATCAAGCAAAATTAATTTTATAAAGAATAGGAATTTCATATACCAAGTGTTAAATCCAACCTTCTTACGGCTTACTGATGATGTCTTTTGTAGTGACTACAGTCAAGGTTGTTCTTACACAAGATGCATAGTTATAAATGAAAATAGGGTTTTTCTTTTCATCTAATTATGTAATTTTGTTTTTGCTTCGCTTTAATGGAATGTACGGTACTTGCAATGAGATTACTAATTGTTTAAGGGTATTCTAACATCAGACTACTTATATATAGAGAATAATACATGGTAAAATCTGTATCACATGCTGTATCAACCCGAGAAACCAATATCAGCCAGAGGGCTGATATTGGTCGAGGTTGATAAAGCATGTGATACAGATTTTAACATGTATTATACACTTTATCATATATTTAAACAGAGGACTTCAAATTTTCCATATTAAAGTCTACTGCCACAAATGAAATTGATTGGGGAAAATTTTTTGTGAAAAAAAATTAAAAAAATAGCAGGGGATTTGTAAAAAAGTCAAATAATTGGAAAAAAAATTAAACATTTGTTTTTTGAAATTTGACCCCCCCCCCCCCCCTCACCAAAAAAAAATACAAAACAAATATAACTGAAAGAAAAATTGAAAAAAGCTATGTGATAAAGGATAAGCCATGTGATAAAGGGTATGCGATAAAGGGTATGACGTCATAGACGTCAGATACGGACCAACATCATTGGCTTTATCGTATATTCAAAACTCCTGTATTTAGAACCAAATATATGATAAATAGAGAATAATACATGGTAAAATCTGTATCACATGCTGTATCAACCCGAGAAACCAATATCAGCCAGAGGTTGATATAGCATGTGATACAGATTTTAACATTATACACTTTATCATATATTTAAACAGTGGACTTCAAATTTTCCAAATTAAAGTCTACTGCTACAAATGAAATTGATTGGGGAAAATATTTTGTGAAATAAAAAATAAAAAAAATAGGGGGAGGGGTTGAAAAAAAGTCAAATAATCGGGAAAAAATTTGAACAACATTTGTTTTTTTTTAAATTTACCCCCCCAAAAAAAAATTTCGCCCCCCCCCTAAAAAAAATAAAAATACAAAAAAGTAAAATTGAAAAAAAAAATGAAAAAAAGCTATGTGATAAAGGGTAAGCCATGTGATAAAGGGTAGACATGCGATAAAGGGGTGTGATAAAGGGTGCGCATCAAAGTTGAGCGATACGGATTAAACAGCAGGCTATTTATCAAATATTCAAAACTACTGTATTTACTACTAAATATATGATAAAACAGGTAATTATCTGCATATCTACATGTATTACATGTTCCAGTTTTAAAGGTATTAAAGCGACAGCTGTAGTGAGATATCAGAGGAAGTAATAAAAGATAAAATGTCAATTAAAACTGCCACAACAGCTGGTCTAATATAATGGCCAAGGAAATATATTCAGATTAAGAACTAAAAATGTTGACCCTGAATAAAACATTAACTCTCTGACCAGTTCTACCACTATTTATGAACACCACTTTTGTTGTTTTGAAAATTATTCATAGGGGAAGATTTACTATTTCTTATAATCGTGGTTTTGCCATCATGGTCATTACCACTGATATTTGTTTTTCACTCGTAAAAACATCTGATGAAGAAAAAACATTTCATAGATATTTGTTTTGTTTTGAAAATACATATATACACTAGTTATAAACTTAAGTTCCACTTAAACAAGACATCAATGAAAATTTGGGTTTTTTTTTTTTGTCAATTTCAAATAATCAATGTTGATTTCTTTTTTTTTTTTTGGATTTGAGGTTGCCATGTGAAAGTTGCATTATAGTATCCAATGTAACAATAACAAGGCAAAACAGAAAACAAAATTATACTTTGCTTAAGTCTTAATTTAAACATGAATTTATGTAACACTATCTGAGGATCTTTTCTCAAATTGTTACTTTAATGTAAAAGATGACATGAAGTCTGACAAAGTCAGTAGAAAAAAATTAATACACTTTTACAAATTCAAATTGAAAAAAAAACTTGATATCATATCTACGCATGTATGCATATTTTTATTTTCTTAATACTATTAAACAAATAGATTGATTTTGAAATTTTCTTCTAAAAATTAAGCTATAAACAGCAAAAGTTTTAATCCTGGTTATAATATTATGATAAAACGTATTAAAAAATGCATTTATGCAATAACCAACAAATTGCACTCTAACCAAACATAATAACTAATTCTAAATTTTACATTATTCTAAACATTTGATTCATAAGTAACGTTTGTTCTTTTTGAATGATGTGATGATCGTAATTTAGATTTCTCTTTACTTGGACTCTTTGATGGACTCTTTGACGGGCTCGAAGGACTCATTGGTGACGGAGAACGTATATCAGGTGGCATAAAACTTAAACTGCCATTATTTGGACTTGAGGGTGTATTGGGTTCTGAGCCAGATCTTGAACGTGGTCTTTTGAATGAGAATTTTTGTGGAGAAATCGACAGTTTGCCCAATGACGTGGGACTAAGTGGAGATTGCGGTGAAGTTACACTTAAACTTCTCAATCGAGAGAAGAGTTTCCGTGGACGTGACACTTTTGTTCCTGGGGAAAGTCCATGATGAGAATGTCTGCGGTTACTATTTGAGTCTGGTGTACTATTTACAGATGAACTAGATGTTGGTGATTTGATGGGACTACCCAACGGGATATTTTCTAAGTTATCTACATGTAAATCGGAATTAGGACTTTGAACTTCGTATGCTACTATAGAAGCATGGTCTAATTTTCCTGGTGCTTTTGCCATTTTGTCAATAATTTCTGAGTCTCGCCTTTTTCTCTGATCTTGAGTCATTTTTCTCTTTTTATACAAAGAAGGATCTTCGAGCACTTTCCGTTTTGAGTCTGTCAACTTTAAAACGTGCTGTACTAAAGTTCCACACAGACTTTGAGCTGTGCACTGTTCCTCTGTGACTAGTTCCTGCTCGTTTATTACTCTTTCCATCTCTTTCATACCATAAACATGTCTTTCATTTGGCTTCATTTCCGGTTTTATGACAGGGTCTGAAGAATTCTGAGAGTCCTCTCCATTTTCACGTTGAGGTAGGGCAACTTTTGTCACAACCGGATCAAAATTATCTGAAATGCCATCAGTAGTCAAGAACACAATATCGCCTTCACTTGCAAAAGCCAATGAACAGGTGAGATTTTGTAATTCTGGGTCATTCCCATGCACAGGTCCAATTGCCCCACCTGCGTCACGAATATCACGCTCTGAACTTATATCATGTGACCCAACTGTTATTTCTCGTATTCCACGTTTTTCTCCTAGAATATAACCATAACTGTCTCCTACATTAACACAACACACAGAAAAATCTTTGGAATCTTTCAGCGGGCAGACCATACAAGCACATATTGTGGTCAGCCCACCATTATTTGAAAGTATTGTTTGATGAGCCTCGTCAAATGATGTCCTTAAAATTTCAACCACTTCCTGAAATCAATTAAAAAATCTAAATAAATTAAGCTGTCATTCTTGCATCATTTATATGGTATGATCAAAGGGAGGCAACTATTAGATGAAAACAAAAAACATATTTTAACAGTTTACTTAATTAACATGTATGTTTACGTTTTCAAATTATTTGACTGATATACCATTTTTTCACCTGACCATATGTTGTTTTTACCTTTCCAATAAACAATAGCTTTCTTTGTAAATTTAAACTGATTTTTGTGACTTTCTTTTCATCATATACCTGAGATGATTGATTGATTCATTGTTGCTAAATATTTCGTGCTTCTTCAGGACCACAACCAGTTCAATTTATCAAATAATTGAAATAGGGGTGGGACAGGACACAAAGGGGAACCAATTTTGACTGCCACTGTAAAAGGAGGATGGTTGGGTAGGGTCGGTTAATTTAGCCTTAGAAGGGGTCTTTAGCATGCAGGAAGTGTGTCATTCTCCAAACACGTTACACACTATGGTCCACGGTCAGGCTTTCCCTATTATGACCTGAAAACCCCCAATGAGAGGTCTCCCCTATCTGGCCGCCCGGGGGCACGCTAGGCAGCTCTGTGGGTTGAGCTCCCATGATCCATCACAGGTACCTAGTACCTGAGACGAAATAAAACATCAACCAATCAATCATCACATATTACAGATCCACAAAACATGTTTAACCCCGCCACATTTTTGCACCTGTCCCAAGTCAGGAACGTCTAGCCTTTGTTATTCTTGTGGTTTTTTTTAAATTTTGGTTCATTTGTATGTTTCAAAGTTTACTGTGCCATCCATTTCACTGAACTAGTGTGCATTATTGTTTAGGGGCCAGGTGAAGCCTGCCTCTGGATGTGAGATTTTCTCGCTGCATTGAAGACCCATTGGTAGTCTTGGGCTGTTTTCTACTCTATGATCGGGTTGTTGTCTCCTTACACACATTCCCCGTTTCCATTCTCTATACTATTAAAAGCAAATAAGACCCTTGTGATCAAGGTAATTTGTCATACATGTAACCTCTAATGACTGTCATTGAGATTGTGAGGTCAAATTCAGCATGTAAAGAGATGTGTTCAACTCTGATCTTGATGGACAAGAATTGCCATTTTCCCTACCAATATCCCTTTCAGGTTACTCAAGTTAATAGAGTCATTTGCATTGATTTAAGATTAAAATCTTGATCGACCAAACCAAACTAAAATTGAATATTGCACATCAGAAAAAATTTCTATTATTTCAATGGTGTAAATACAATCACATGATGTTTAAAAATACACGATATGAAAGTTACCAGTCCAAAAATCTTGTAATGCCCAGCAATACCAGATTTTCTGACCGTCAGTTCTTTTAGAGTTATTTCCCTTTGAATAAACACAAAGATGACTCGGACAATTGAGAAATTACACATTTTAAGGGCAGATGCGAGAGGTGGTAAACATTTCCCTATCCCCTCTGAGGATGAAAAACTTCGTTTTAAATATTGTCAGCCAATGAGACTACAACCACTCCGTCCAAATTTTAAGATATATACATCCTTTTATGGGTCTATAAACACAATAGCTACTGATGATGAGGGCAATATCACAATAGATGGACAGCCCAAGGGTCATGGTATGGACCAAGAAACATCGTCAGTAACTATTGTGTAAATACACGATTTTATAAAAATGTTAAATTTTGTGAAAACTAAGGAGTATCTCCTTCATGCATAGTTCTGTCCTTCTAGCTTTGCCTATATCCTTTTGGTTAATTTGGAATTTGTATCCTCTCTTTGACTCTTCAGGATGTAAGATAATTGTTTTGATTTCAACATTCTCAATGATAAACTTATGCTAAAGTAGTTTTTGATTATTACATGACAATGTCATGGTATCATAATATTGCTGCATAGGACCTGTTCCATACCCTGGTATTTCTTGGTTGATTCAGTTTATCATACACCTTATCATTGAGGTATTTCATTGCCCCATACAATGCACATCTGGCTGCTGTTCGGGACTTCTCACCCCAATTTACACCGTCTGCTATTAGCAGTATGCAGTTATTCTTCCTTGCACAGACAGCAAAGGCATCAGCTAAAGGATCTCCTGGAAAAAAGTGTTCTTATTGTTAAGATAAATCATTGGCATTACAATTTTTTCAATACTGTCAATGTTTTTAAGGAATATGATATATACCGGTAATAAATTTGTCCATGATGAAAATTAATTGTACTTGTTCTCTTCCAAAATTACATATATTTATAAATTGATTGAGACATAAAAATTAGTCTGAATAAAAATAAAACTGCATATCAAAATGATTAATAATTATAAAATGATTGATTATATATTTTCACAATTTGTATAAAAATTGAGACATTTTTGTTCACAGAGTTACTTAATAATAGTCTTGTAATTAACTGTATAAATTATAGATTTTTTTCATTCAAATTTCATGAGTTATCTCCCTTTTATGACACTAATAATAGTGTATTCTATTGATTTTAATTTTATCAAAACCAGCCTGTGGTGGTTATTTTGTAGTTTTTCAATGCAATCTCTCATCCCAAAATTTTTGACTTTTTTGGATTGAATTTCTCTCTTCTTTAAGAAATACAGGTACCAGTCCTTCAAATGAAATATACAGAATGACCGAGATAATATTAGTTATCTACCTTTAAATCCATAGATATGAAGATTTTGTTTGTTTGTATGTTTACACCGTTTTCAGCACATTGTGGCTGCCAGTTTTTATTGGAAGAGGAAGGCAAAGTACCCCAAGAAAATTGGCAATCCTTGTCAATTACGATCGGAGTCGAACACACCCCGCCACAGATTGGAACTCACAACCTCAGTGTTGACAGGCTAGTGATCATTAGTAGTCATGACGAACTAGCTAGACCACTCAGGCACCAAGGTCCCTGAAGGAAGTTTAAATCCCCATACCTATAGATATGAATGTAGAAAATTAATTTATCCTGACTTAGTCTAAAAACATAGAATTAGAGCAAATGAAGAAACATAAAAGTGACCTTTCTTCTAATCAACAGGGGTTACTTGTATGAAATTAAGTTAACTTGGCCTCACTTTACAAACTGTAAAAACCTGTTGTAGAACCCTAAAACTGTTTGAATTTTGTTTTTTTATTTAATAATACTGATATTACCTGACATTTTGCCGTTGACCGGATGCTGTTCGTATAATGAAATGCATATTCCATACGCCTTTTCTGTCTTGTTTCTCCAGTCAGCTACACCTGCAACTTCTACATTGTTGAAACCTGTATTCCCATCTGTACAAATTTAAAAAAAAGTATATTTTAGTTAAATATTATTTCTTCATCTTCAATGACTGAAAGTGACAACAAAACTTTTTTATTTAATATAATTAGTATACCGGTAGGCATTACATAATATTCAGTAGTTATCTTTATATTAAAGTCACATTATCTTTACACCAATATTTCCAAATTACTATGGGAAGTCTTGAATTTGCAGTAGTGGGGAAAGTTTAAAGGCCTCTGTGAATTTAAGGATGCTTGCTGGTCATGTTTTGGTTTTTTTGTCAGATTTTCAGAATCCTTTGGTTTTATCCATTTCTTAAACATGAAATGTTTTGCCCATGAACCCCCACTTTTTCTTTTATAATTCAATCATATATACCTTAAAATGGTACTTGACAAAATTTTTTGAAATCCTTTTTATGTTTTTATACATTTTGAGAGACTGAAGTTGTCAATGCAAAGACAATGAAAAATCCAGAGAAAACCCATTTCCTGCAAATTTTCAAGGCTTTATAGCTCTAAAATGAGCACATGAACCTATATTTTTTCATGCTTATTTGTTTACTATTCATATGTTCTCTCAAACCAAAAACACCTATTTCAAATCCTGTAGAATTTCCTATTAGACCAGTGATCATCCTTAAGACGAATATTACAAATAATACCCGACTCCTTTCCTAATTGTAATAGAAAATTTGAAAATGAAAGACCATGAAGCAAGTTGAACATGGAAAATGATTGTGGCCTTTAATAAACAGCAACAGCACAATTCAGTAGTTAAGGATAGTGTTGGGAATCGGAAGAAATTTCATAATCGATTATCGCTTCTACACAACCGATCAATGATCGATTAATAATCGGTTAATATTGTTATTTACATTTCCAAGGAATCATGTGTATATATTTCATGTACCATGTCACATTTCTAAAAATAAATGTTGTGTACTATGTATGTATTGATTAATAAAGAATACACTAATTTGTGAGTTCATTTACTGGAGATTTTATGGTTGGATATTGCAATTTAAAGGTTTAATGCATCTATATTCATTAAACCTTGTTTAAACCACATTTTTCTAACAAGTCTGTACCAAGTTGTAGGTAACAATATGCTCTCTTTACATTGTTTATGCTCTGGACTTTCCACACTTGATAATTATTATTACTATATACTTAAATCACTTTTGATTCTCATACAGTTTTGTAAGTCCAAGGATGGAAAAACAGAAATCAGCATAAAACAGGAAGATACATGTAAACTCGCACAGAAAACCATTCAGTTGAAATATGCCCGTACCAAGTCATGACCATTGGGAATTTGGGACACAAAGTTTGCAGATGGATTTTGAAATGTCCAGGTTATCTTTGGTAGCCTGTCCCTCTTTTTTTGTTAAATCCAAAATAGGTCCATACCCTGGACCTGGTTTTCTTTCCAGGGTATGGATACAACTTTCCATCATCCATGTCAGTTCAAGAATGCAAACAACAGTTTCGTATAAAATTCCAGTGATTTTTCCCTAAATATATGATATGGAATTCCCTCTATTTATAAGTTCTAGATATTGATTTCTGATTGTTTTTTGGTTTCATTATTTAAATTAGAGTCTTGGCTTTATTCTAAGTTTAAAAAAATGCATGAAATGTAAAACAGTAATTATTTTCAGAAAAGTTTTATTAATGGGAGACTACTCTGAAAACATCCAAAAATAGTGTAGGTGAAAACACAAAATTTTTATACCACTTCATGTAGCAATTTTAAAAAAATGTACCCTGAAACTACATGTGCTGAAACCAGTTGAATGTGTACTTTGGAAAACACATATACTCAGTTCTCTAAATTACGCAGGAATCTTTGCTAGGATGCTCTGAGGTTGGTCTGTTTTTGAAATATTTGAAGGGGGGAGGCCTATTTTTTGTCAGTTATCTTTCTGTAATGGTAAGAATTTGGAAAGGAATTCCTTAAAAATAATTAAATACAGTGAAAGCTTGAAGAAATATGTTTTATTTGATATATGGTTGTCTATGGGTATATGATACAGCCAATTGTCCAGCTATCAATCTTTTGAGTATGTTCCTTCAGTTCATGACGTCATGAAAAGTTCTAAGAAAAACTGTTGTGTGCACTCTCAATGACCTTGTCGGCTTGCGTAATTAGACTGGTGACTAACTCATAGATCTTACATGGAAACGCTAACAAAATATCGGAAACCGGCTCATGATACGAAACTGACATAAATCGAAATTGGGAAGAAATAAAAGATCGCGGTGTTTATTTAGTCTAATTCATTACCTTTTGATATTAAATGCCTAAAAATGGGTCAAACCGCTTTAATTACTTCACTTTTGTACATTTCCTTGAGATTCGAAAATAAATACCCAAAAAATAAAAACAAAGTCAAAACCGGAAGTGAAAGTAAATATTTTCCGATTAATCGGAAATGTCACTTTTGTAATCGAGCGCTTGAAATAGCACTACAATCGACTGATTTTCGATTAAAATCGATCATCGGACACCACTAATTAAGGATCAATAATATCTGATATCATGTGTAAGCTTAGAATGATAATAATAGAGAGAAATGCTTCTGATGAAAATATTCGACTGTATCAAGAGAATAGTAAAATGTACATTTTGTTACATACAACAAATAAGGCCAAACCAAATTGATTTTTAGTTCTTTGATTTTTTTATGGCAAAGATAGTTGCAAGCAAGCAAAATTTTAAATTTAAATTTTTTTTTTCTTGGGGACTAGTTTTTTTGGGGCAAAGATCAAATTTATGTGTGGCACACATTTTTATAACTAAAATATTGCTAAAAAATGGAAAAAAATTCATTTTTTACCAAATTTTAGCAGCGGGTGAACACTTTTTAAAAAAATTTCTTGGTAAATGAAGAATGTGGCCAAATTTTTAGCATTTTGCAAAATCAAGCAGCAAAAATTTTTTTTTTCAATCTCCAAAGTCCAAAAAAATGGAGCAGCAAAATCTAAAGAACAAAAAAAATCATTTTGTAGTGGCTTGAAATTAGAAACAACCGAATTACTTTGCTCTCTAACTGGAAATGCTAAACCATCATCTGGACCCGTATAACTAGCTAAAATCTCATCATCTAAAGTATCCAGCTCTAAAACAGGAATATCTTCTGGACTTTTCCCAGATATGCATTCATACTTTAGACTTGCCATATTTAACCTGAAAATACATATATACATACTTAAATTTGTATCTATCAGAAACCCTAAAACATGCTTGTTTTGGTCTTTGAGATGCCTGCATCATAGGGATGATCTAATCACATTTTGCAGTTCTATCAAGCTGTCACCTTGTTGGTAATCATATTAAATTGGCTTTTATAGTATGTTTTATACACCAGAGTGTCAGGATTGATAAGTTTTAACTCCACCATTGTTAATTGTCTGTACCAAGTTTGACTATCCTGACCCTTTGTTGTGCTCTTTTATGTTATTTTTTGTCCAGTGATCTGTCTGTTGGGTGACATTTATTGATTGGGATGTGTCAGTAATGACCTTTCCTGTTATCTATTTTGTTGTTTACGAGTGTAGCGAACAAAAATTGTAT
This sequence comes from Mytilisepta virgata, assembly GCA_028015205.1. Classification (NCBI taxonomy): domain Eukaryota; kingdom Metazoa; phylum Mollusca; class Bivalvia; order Mytilida; family Mytilidae; genus Mytilisepta; species Mytilisepta virgata. The sequence goes on from CM051510.1 coordinate 8,170,087, forward strand.
CATGATATAATCATTATATATATAGGTGCCAATGTATCTATGGTGCCTGTATTTAAAATGCACCCCCCCCTTTGAGCTGCCTCTAAAAAAACTACTGGTATATACATATATCGCACATTTCACTACTGAAAAACTAAAACTGTGCTGTTAAACTTACCATATATGGACCTCGACAGTACTTATGATAGCAAGAGTTTGTTTTGAATAATAAACTTGATAAAATATGCCATATACACAGTCTTCACGAAATGTTTCTAAGCAACAAGCCACCGGGCTTATGAAAGCAAAGTCTTTGGGGTCCGACCTAAAATCTCCTGGCCCGAGAAATAAAATTCAAAGATAATTTAAAATTTAATTGATTGTTATTTATCATTTTGTCGTAGTGTATTATTCTCTAATATAATCAACGAGGATAATATCAATATCCTTTTCACTAATTTCCGGGTCCTCCTCCTCATTGTCAGAATAATTCTTATTATACTCATCAAGCTGTATTAAGTGACTTTGTTTGCTTTCCACTTTATTAAAAGTCAATTTTATTATAGGCTGATGGTTTAGTGAAAAATTTCTCTTAATTTTTTTATTCTAGAATCCTAAAAAGCATGCCAAATTTTGATAGATTTGTTCCATTTTTTATGGTTAGGTATCTTAGTTTTTAAGATAATTAACACTGAATTTGGTATGTTTGAGCCATAAACCCTAAATTAAAAAAAATATATATAGCTTGCCTAGGTCTTTTGTAAAATATTCCTATCTACATAGACATTGTCTTATAAACAATTGATGAACAATTTTGATAAACTAACTAGGAAATTATGCAAATAAGGAATATTGATAATAATCATGTGATAATTTGGTAACTTTAGATGCATGAAGAAAAAAAATCCTCTACTGATTTTTTTCTTTAAATTTAAGTATACTTTACTTGAAGTAATGGGCTTCTGTTTGTAAAGGAAAAAAGTTGGGGTCCATGTGCTCATTGCAAAGATATTTGAGGAAAACCCCATACTTTACTATGGTATAAAGATTTTCTTGAAGGATACTATGACGTCACAATGTGAATCTCTTGGCGATATCATTATCTCCCCCTGCATCTGTATCGTATTCCCCTAAGTGGTCACATGTCAATACATAAATGTTTATCAGGTATCATTCAATGCATATTAAAGAATCTATGGCAAAACAACATGAATGAATTTCAAGTTGTAAGAAATCTACAGATCTGTATTAGCAATTGTTTAATCAAACATGAAATCTTTTAAATACTTTTAATCAATAATAATTTTTATTCCAAAAGAATATTCGTGCTCGGCCTGTACTTTAAAATTCGTTTCATCATTATCCTAGGTGAAAATTGTTAAACAAACAATATTATTCCACTATATTAATTTAAGTCTAGTTATGAGATCATTTGATTGATCTAGTGCAGCCAACATGACATGTGACAAATCATCGTGTCACCTTCCCAAATTGCATCGTGTCACCCTTTCGAAATTTTTAACATTAATACAAATCAACAACCGAAGTAAAAGAAAATGTTATTTCACTATTGTTTAATTTTCATGAAATGTGTTCTTGTTGAAATATAAACATGATAAACTACTGTAAAATTTGTCTCCTTTTTCAAACTCAAATATTACAGAATCAAATAAACTCATCTTTTGGGTAGAATTGGTGTGCTGACACTAATAAACTCTTGCTAAGCATGCATCAATAGACATACAAAAAGAAACACTATTTCACAACATAATAACACAGCTTCACAATTAACAAAACAACACAATGTTCCATAAACATGATATAAATGTGGACAAATTACAAATCATCGCAACTGATAAAAGACTTTATATATTTATATTTATCATTAATACCTGAGGAGAACATCTACTCATTCCATATTGAATAGAAGTCTTTAGAAGCCATTAGGGCTTTGTTTTCGACCCTAAGGCTAAGACAAAGGTACAAGGACCAAGGTACAAAGCCCAAAGCCCAGGCAAACATAATAAAATAATTAATTCTGTGAGTGTGAGTGTGACATAATGCGTAGAAATTACAAATGGGGATTCCATTAAACAGATAACAAAGAACCTTTTCTGTTACCAATTTTCATATCAAGCAAAAGACGCTCTCTATGGCTACATGATTCATTGATGAATAACCATTCAAATTATGCTAATATTGCAAGCAATCGAAGATCATTTTTCTGTTTTGATCATGCCAACGCTTCTTGAATCTGGAATTTAAAATTACGACATTCAAAACGCTTTCCTAACATAAATAATTGATCATTGTGTGACCTTGACATCAACGTTATGTTCTCTAAATTGACTCCAATATCTTAGAACACCCCCAGTACTGAGAAAATATGCATGTTTAAAAAATATGTATAAAATTCAAATTAACTTCATATCGAATTAAAAATGACAATAATTTTCATGAAATGTACGGGCTTTTGACTTCCCTAAAGCAGTCGTAACAGCACGTCTCTAATTGACAATTTATTAATTTATCTCTGTAAACATTAATTAAAAAAGCTAAAATTGATATGATTGGTCGGGACAGTAAACACAATATTTATATGAAAAAAGAACATGTTGACCATCCTAATCTTATAATATTTATGTTACACCATTATTCAATACACTAATCTTGAATTATACACGAAGAGTTATAATCTTTACTTTCGCCTTCAAGATGTATCGAGTTAAACTTGACAGATATATTATCGAACATTGGCCATAAAAATTAATTTATTTTAAACAATTAGATATATTTGGCTTTTTAGTAAAATTTGTTGAAAATTTTCTATAGCTTTATATTATTTAAATATGCTTGTCAATGAAATGGGTAACATCTTCATTTTACATTTTTCTACAAATGGACTTTTTTGTTTTGTTATATTGAACATTTATTTATAATTTTATTTATCATTCCGTAGAAGTGCTTCCCCGCACTTGTTTTTACAATAGTTTATTGTACTTTTTACCTGTATTATCTACAACATCATATCACTGCAGTGGTAGACCGGTAAACACCAGGTGGTTTCCTTAACTCCTGCAATTAAACATGTGCAATATACAGGTATTAATAAACTGGTGTGGATTTTATTTCAATGCAGGGCATTTCATTACCACTCTAAGCTATCATCTGGGCATCTAACTTTGTTTGAGAATACAAGCGGCACGATAGCTCGCAAGTAGTTAATTGACTGATCGTTTTTATTTTTTTTAATTAAAAAAAAAACAAAAACAAAAAAGAAAAAAACAGAAACTAGAGGCTCTCAAGAGCCTGTGTCGCTCACCTGTATCTAATGTGATTTTGGAAATTATGTAAAATTATATAATGATTGAGACCAAGATTGGTTTAATTTGACACAGTATTTAAAATTAAAAACAGGTCATCTTAGTGTAGTCTTACAATAGCTACTGAAGACATCTTATCATTATTATTTTTGAATATGTGGTCAAGTTGTGACCATTCAGATTTTTTTTTACAATTTTCTGATAGACTTCTAAACATCTTGGATGATGGATCGGCAACAAAGTAACAACACTTGGTCAGCACCTCATAAGGAACATTCATGCCATGTTTGGTTTTATTCCATTCAACGGTTCTCTAAACGAAGTCATTTGTATGCATTTCCCTTAGGGTCCTATGTTAAACTAAGTCCCCCTCTGGCGGTCATCTTGGATGATGGATCGGCTACAAAGTAACAACACTTGGTCAGCACCTCATATGGAACATTCATGCCATGTTTGGTTTCATTCCATTCAACGGTTCTCTAAAAGAAGTCATTTGTATGCATTTCCCATAGGGTCCTATGTTAAACTAAGTCCCCCTCTGGCGGCCATCTTGGATGATGGATCGGCTACAAAGTAACAACACTTGGTCAGCACCTCATATGGAACATTTATGCCATGTTTGGTTTCATTCCATTCAACGGTTCTCTAAAAGAAGTCATTTGTATGCATTTCCCATAGGGTCCTATGTTAAATTAAGTCCCCCTCTGGCGGCCATCTTGGATGATGGATCGGCTACAAAGTAACAATGCATGGTCAGCACTTCATAAGGAATATTCATGCCATGTTTGGTTTCATTCCATTAAGTGGGTCACTAAAAGAAGTCATTTGTATGCATTTCCCGTAGGGTTCTATGTTAAACTAAGTCCCCCGCTGGCGGCCATCTTGGATTATGGATCGGCTACAAAGTAACAACACTTGGTCAGCACCTCATAAGGAACAGTCATGCCATGTTTGGTTTCATTCCATTCAACGGTTCTCTAAAAGAAGTCATTTGTATGCATTTCCCATAGGGTCCTATGTTAAATTAAGTCCCCCTCTGGCGGCCATCTTGGATGATGGATCGGCTACAAAGTAACAACACTTGGTCAGCACCTTATAAGGGTTCATTCATACCAGATTTAGTTTCATTCCATTCAATGGTTCTCTAAAAGAAGTCATTTGTATGCATTTCCCATAGGGTCCTATGTTAAACTAAAAAGTAAAGGAAAAGAAAAAAAAATCCCTAACGACTTTTTAGGGAAATTGAAAATTAAATCATTCGGATTTACATATAGATAGGCCAGATGATTCACCCCATTCAATATATTTTATTTTCATAAAAAAAATCATTGTATGAAATTTGAAACCCGCAAGGGTCCATGATTGGAAAATAAAGAATTTCTATATCTATTCCCACTCTGACTAATGAAGGTCAGGTCAACATAATATGAGGCTTATATGAGAAATTATGCTAAACAACGAAATAGGAAATTACTTTTATCATGTTTATATGATTCATTTAAAAAATTACAAACAGTGAAAGAAGATAGTTAAATATACTTATATAGTAAAATAAAAACTCAATATCAAACTGATTTTTTTTTACTGCAAACAAACTTTGAAAATAAAAAAAACCTATATATATAAAAATGAGAATTATTAACCACTTTTTAGAAATTGAAAGAGTATAAAAACATCAAAAGAGAAAACAGAATATATATATCAAAAATGTAATTTAAATGAGATAGAGGATGAAATACATTTCTTCTTCAACTGTCCAAAATATGACATATGTTAAGGCAAGATTACTTCAATAACATAATTGAAATACAACCAAGTATAAATAATTATTCACCTTTTGAAAAACTAAAACTTATCTTAACTTCTATTATTGATCTTATGCGGTTTGTTGCTCCTTTTATAAAAAAAAAGTCAAAAGCACTGAGGAAAGTGGACTTGTAGGCTGCATAATATGTGTATTTGTTTACACATGTTTTTTTTATGTATTTCTGTTCTACTTTTAATTTATGTTATTTTAATGTTTAAATGATGCCGTCAACCCTTCCGGGTATAAATTTGCATTTCAAATAAAGTTAAAATTAAAAATTTATTCTGAAAAGAAAATTATTTTTCATTAATTAAGAATTTTAAGGTTAGAAAGTGATTTTACCTCTTTCCGTACTTTAGTTCTCATACTTCAGAGATTGAAAGGGGAAGATACAGAAAACTACCTTTTGAAGAATAGAATAGAATAGAATTTCTTTATTTGTCAATAAGAGACGTGCTGTTACGACTGCTTTACAAATTCAAATTCAAATTCAAATTCTTTATTGTAAACTCTCAGACACAATAAGTGTTACAAGAGGAATTAAATACATATATAAACAAATGGAAATGGCAGACAATGTACATATAATATAGTAATAAGAAAAATCAGATAACCAGTACAAATTACGCAATGAATGACCTACAGTATTTTTTCCAGTAATCTCAGAAATATCGCAATTTTATTTAATACACTTACATTACACAATGAAAATAGACTATACATTTTAAATACAGATGGATATCGTGTATAATATTCGGGAATATACTTTACTCTCAGAGTTTTAACTGTTTCATTGCTACATATGAAAAAATAATGGTATTCATTCCCAATTTCTTTTGAGTCGCAGAGTTGACATATTCTGTGTTCTCTTGACAGACCAACCCATCTACCGGTTTCAATTGGGAATTTTATGTTGGAGCATCTCAATTTACAGATAGTGAATCGATTTGTTTTGTTAAGATTTAGTAAATATTTTTCTAGGCCAAATGTTTGCTTCAAGCATAAGTAAAATTCTCCTTTGGTAGATTTACCCATATCACTGTACCAGTTTTGATAAAAAGCATCCAACAATTTCTGTTTTATTATACCTTTGATGTCACAACCAGACAATGCGTGTTGACCATTCCAGATATAAGATAGGCCAATATCATCAAAAATAGACTTCATATATTCTATCCATTTAAAATAAAAATTATTAGTACCATGCAAATTGAACAATAATCTATATAATATACCTGACAGTTTATTTGGGTTTTCAAGCAATTTTTTCCAAAAATTAATCATTTTAAGTTTTACTTGAATGTGCAACGGATATCTACCACTTTCCCCATAAACCATGTAGTTCGGTGTGCTCGTACGGACACAAAGTATCTTTTTTATAAATTGTAAATGTACTTTTTCCATATCTGATATGTTTTCAAAACCCCAGACTTCAGAAGAATAAAGCAAGATAGGAGCAACTAAACTGTCAAACAATTTTAGTTGTAAATCCACTGGAATACACACATTTTTAATTTGCCTAAGAAGAGCAAAAAGTGATTTTTGAGCTTGCTGTGTTAATTTTTTTTTCGCAGCAAAAAAATTACCTGTGTACTTTAATGTCAAACCCAAGTAAGAGCATTCATCAACAACACTTAAGATGTTATCGAAAAGTTTATATTCAAAGTGCGACCTGCTTTTACGTTTTGAAAAAATTACAATTTTTGTTTTATTAGGATTTACCTTTAATTTCCATCGTGTACAGTACTCCTCAAATTTCATTAACATATTTTGCATTTTTTCTGGACTTTCGGCTAATAAAATAGTGTCGTCTGCATATAACAAAAGAAATAAATATATGTACAATTGAATTTGTTCTACACATAAGTTTTTAATACTCTCTAAGCCTATTACTTGGTGTTCTACGAAAAAATTTTCCAAGTCATTGAGATAAATAGCGAACAAAAAGGGAGACAAGTTTTCGCCTTGCCGGACACCAATTTCGCAGTTGAAAAAATTAGAGAACTCATTGTCTTGTTTAACACAAGACTTAACATCTTGATACATATTAACAATCACTCGTAATATTTTCCCATTAATCCCACTCGCTAATAATTTTTGCCAAAGACCTACCCGCCAAACTGTATCGAAAGCTTTTCTAAAATCAACAAAGGTACAATATAATTTTTTAGCCATACACAAGTATATTTGTATAAGGGAATGTAAGCAAAATATGTTGTCCGTAGTCGAGTAACCTTTTCTGAAGCCAGCTTGTGATTTTGTTATAAGTTCGATGTAATCTGAAAACTTTGCTAATCGTGTGTTTAGAACAGATGTGAAAAGTTTTCCGAGATTAGATATTAAGGTTATGGCTCGATATGAATCTGGGTCACTAGGATCGCCCTTGTTTTTATATATTGCTTGGATCACCCCAGTGGTCCATGATTCTGGTATCAATCCATATTCCAAGATTATATTAAAGAGTTTAACATATATATGGACCATTTGGTCGGCCGTGGACTTAATATATTCATTTACAATGTTGTCAAGTCCAGGCGCTTTCGAATTTTTCAAATTTTTAATAGCAAGAATAACTTCTGCTTCTATAATAGGTTCATTCAAAATGTCATGTACGTGCTGATTTTGTGCATCATCAAAATCAAAGTTCAATTCAAAGTCTTCAGTATCGTTCACATTGTCGTCCTGATTAAGTTTGCTAAAATAATCAAAGAATTCATGCAAATTTACTTTAGATTTTGAATTTTTATCTTTACCGCTAAACTTATTCAAAATTTTCCAAAATGTTTTCGGATCAAATATAGAGGTGTTTCTAATTTCTTTCTCCATACGGGATGAGTAATTAGAAAAACCATTGTTTAACTCACTTTTATACGATTTGCTAGCCTTTTTCATATCATCTTTGTTTTGAGCATTCTTTACCCAACTATATTTACGTTTTGCTCTATGAAATTCTTTCCTTTTTTCGTGACACTTCGGGGTAATCCAGGGGGCAAATTTTCTATGATTGACGTCACAAAATGATTGTTTTTTGCCGAATTTTGTATGTGCAGTTTTAACAAACAGATCTGACAACTCATTGACAAAATTGTTAATATCATCTTGAGTTGGATTTACCACCTGGTCAATGATATTAATCATTGTGTCAATATTATCACTCTGTTGTAAAATCGCGTCTACAAAAACATCCCTTTTACTGTTAATCCATTTATGATAACTATTAACAGATTTCTTAAACTGGTTTTCACTGACCACTCTAGCGTTACATTCAATAGTAAATTGCAAACGTGAGTGTGTATCAGAGAGCAAGGGATCAAAATCAATCACACTAAAGTCACATATATAGGGGAAGAATTCAGAACATACAATAAGATAGTCAATCAAGCTACACCCACCCGATGTCACTTGACCAACATATCGGTCGTCATGAATTCTCCCATTCGCTATATATATGTTTAAGTTTTTACATAGTTGTATTAACTTGTAGCCATAAGAATTTGGCTTTGATTTGTCTTGGTTAAATCTCTTCAATGGTATCTTATAAAAAGGCAATTTTTCATAATCAAACACGTATTCATTTACATCATTTTCTACCTCATCTAATATATTCATAAGATTTTCATCTGCAGAAAAAAAATCAGGTAAAACAGCCGTTCTTGAGTTAAAATCACCAATTAGCGCATGGAGCGTGCTATCATTTTGTAACGGAAGAAACTCATTTTCAATTTCATCAAACGCATCGGGAGAAGAATATTTACTATTGGAAGGGGGGATATAAATACAACCAAGTAAAAGTGAAGCATTTTGTTCAGGGGTGTTGTCTATTTTCACCCATTGTACAAAATCGCTCTTAGTTTTAATAAATCTCAGAATTTTGTGAAGACATTCTCTGTATATAACAATGCTTCCACCAGATTTATTTTTAAGGCAAGCACGATTTTTAGAAGAGTAAGCATAGCCTTTCGGTAATTTAAGCACGTCAAGATCGTCTGTTTTACTTTCAATACAGATAATAATATCATGTGATTTTATTAACTCAATAAATTCAGGTATGAGCAGTTTGCTTTTGATACCACATACATTTAAGCACGTTACTTTCAAATTGTTAAAGGTCTGAGCACTACTAACGATGCCCCTCGTGGGACCTCTTGTAACACTGTCCTAGGTTGTACTTTGTTGTTGTATTATCTGGGGCGGCGGGGGCGGCGGCGGCGGTGGCATGTAAGGGCCATATGTGTTTTGTTCTGGTACAGCGAATCTAGCTTGAGCTTGTCCCGGAACTTGATTGCGTGTTGCCGCTGACTGTTGATGATAATGGGGAATGTTTGGTGAGAACGATGACGGCCCTGGTTGAGATAATGGCTGTTGCCCATACGACGGTGGGGGTGGTCCAACCGGAAAGGAATATCGTGGCTGCTGAAACTGGTTCACAGGATAAGCTGGTTGATGAGGTAACCGGTATGTTGTTGGATACAGGCGTGTTCCGTTCACAATCAGTTTATCATCGTAAAAGCGGACCCTGTCCTCACGTTGTTGATGTTCGCGGAATGCGGGCCAGAGTTCATTGCGACGTGCAATAACTTCTGGGGGATACTGTTCATGTACTTTATAATTACTGTTTTTAAGTTTGTCTCTCGCTACCTTCAACACGTGGTTACGGTCCTTTCTTTTTTTCAAATTTTACAACTATGTTTTTTGGTTGACCATCTTTACGGGCTCTCAGTCTATGAGCAACATGAAACTGAATGTCATCATCTATTTCTAATGTGTTTTTGATAAATGTTTTAACTTCATGTTCGGTCTCCTCCGGGGTTTCATTACGAGCAACTTCTGGAATGCCACCAAAGAGAAGATTGTCTCTCATTGAACGGGTTTGCATTTCTAGTAGCTTTTCATATGTTTCATTGGACTCTTTTTGTAATTGTGAATTTTGCTGTTGCAGGTTAGCACATTCTTTTAACAGAAGATTACGATCGTTTTCTGTACTGCGTATTCTACTGTCATGTTGATATAGGTGTTCTTTCATGGATACAATATCAGATTCTAGATTATTAAATTTTTGTTCTAGGTTACCCAAACGATTATGTATTAACGGTAAAAGGTCCAGGGTTTGTAGTCTTACATATATGTCTTTAATGACATCGTCTAAGGTAGATGTAGATGTATCATTAGGAGATTTGAAAACATTTGGAGATTGTCCCTGATCACTATTAAATCTAAGCGTTTGAGGATTCGGATATATGCCGTTGAATGGTGTATTTGGAGGCACCGTTGCACCAGCATTTATATTATGCTGTGCTGAAGCTGAAGCACCATAGATAGTGTCATTTGCGTGACCGATTGCATTTCCTATTGGCGTGTTTGTCAACATAGCCATTTTGTGTGTTTTACCGTGTGGGCTTGGAGTAGTACTCACAGTTGAAGTTGCCGACCCTTTTCTCTTTCTCTTTCTCTTTCTCCTACCCATATACGGAATCAATATAGCTTCCCAGAATCATTGCCGATACACTACTTTATCATCATATTATCATAATGTCATTATATATTAAGTTTAACACAGTTTTAGGAAGATTTCACGAGAGGCGAAAATTTCACAACCTGCCATTTCCATTCGGACACTGTTCTGAGCAATTATTGATACCGTAATATTTTCATGAATAATTTTGTGTATGTGTAAACTGAATCTTCACTTAAATTTATATCTGTTGATGACAATCCTTTGTAATAAAGATTCGAATTTGAATTTCACTGAAATGGTACATCGAGGAACGTACATGCAAGGATCAAAATATATATAGTACTTTTATGCCGTAATGGAAGCGGGAGGTTTGGCGCGCTGTAAAACCTAGATTCAACCCACCATTTCTTTTGAAATGCCTGTACCAAGTCAGGACCATTACGGTTGCAATTTTCCAGTGGTGTGATACCAGTTTTGTCACACGTCTTATGGACTTGCGAGTTTTGTTAATACTGTTATGTACCTTATTTGACAGAAAACTTTTAAAAATACCAGCGATTTCGCTTTTATTTCTACGAACGTTGATTAGAATTTCATATTTCGTCAAAAGTGAATTGTTTCATTGCTAGCTAATATTGAAGAAATCTTTTACAAGACAACCATTTCACTCAAACTTTAAACTTTAGCCTTAAAATATTTTTATGATGAATAAACATATTTCACCAGATATCTTTGTGAAAACCATTTGAATGCACCATGCATTACATCAGATTTCCATATTTAAAACTTGTGGTCGAACTGAAAAGTTGTCTTTCTCGTAACTTATTGTAGATCATTGTAAGGCCCAATAAATAAAAGGTGTATGGAAGAACTGTGTTAAGGATACATTCTAGACTAAATCGAAAAACATAAAACTTTTACATGTTGTTTACAAAAGAAGGCACCTGCGCGTGGGAATTTGTAAACTTGTAATGAATCCATGAAACCGATGAACTTGTATACAATTTCAACTGGCAACGTCCACGTATCATCCAATCGTATTGATACAATACACTAGTGGGCGGGATTTAACCTACCTTTGAGACACACTTTCCGAACATCGGAAATCCACGCTTAAAATCGTATTGTATCTATATTTGAAAGTTTCTCAGGAGTGATCTTTAACAATATGTTAAAATTGTTTTTTAAGTGAATTTTTTATTAGTTTAAAAGGTTTATCAAAATCAACATATTCTTCTTCATCAATATTAAACTCTGTAAAAATGTTCTTTGCAAAAATATACCAAGTATATATTCCATCTTCAGATATAGAATTATTTACTAAAGATCCTCCTATCCTCAATATATGTCATAGCTGGAACATGGCATCAACTTAAAGTCATGCAATTCAAAATAAAAATAAAATAAAAAACTACAAATGTATATTAAACACAGAAAAACTTTTTCCTGACTGCATAAAGCAAACTTGGAGATTCACATTTGTTTGTGCACTGCATTTGGTATTTGTCTTTGTAAAACATGATTTGTCCAACATTATTTGGCCAATCACTGCAATGATTGCATTTTCCTTAATTCCAGTAGGCTTTGAATTGTGTACTAGCTAGTCCTAAAGGTTAAACTGTATATTTGGCTATGGTGACCATCTTGGTAATTTTCAGTTTTGTACGTGAACACATAGAACAAATTAAATTTCATTTCTGAACAAGATCTACATAACTGTCATATTGCAGCTAAGTTTGGTTCCAATTGGCCGAACTAAATATAGTCCATTTTCACAATTGTGTTCGGGGTCCGGAAACCTTAGACCAGTATGGCCATGCACCCATGAAAAACACTGCTGATGAGGCCACACCATTCTCAGTCTAATTTTTAGTAATTTTGGTTTTGAGATGGCAAAAATAGGTGCGGGCGAGCTAAATTTGTATTTTCATTTTTTCTTTAGAACTATCTTGTTATGACCATAATCAACTTTTAAGTGCGGCAAAAAAAAGGAGAAAATATTCAATTTTTAAATTTTTCTTAGTCCACATGTTATTTATTGATCATGAAGAAGCTTCTGTCCAAGTTTGGTAAAAATCCAGGATGGTTCAAGAAAGTAACTAATGTTTTAAAAAATTGTAACTCCAGACTATATGTAATGTTAACTTGGAGAAAAATAAGTTCATTTATAAAAGATAATGCAGAAAAATGGTCCCGGAAAATTATTACAAAATTTTCCACTGGATACTATCGTTTGATCATTAACAAGCTTCTGTACATGTTGGGTAAAATGGAGGATCACAGTTTAAGAAAGTAATTATTGTTTTAAAAACTTTAACTGCAGACTGTATGTAATGTTAATTGGAACAAAAACTAAGTCCATTAATAAGTAAAATACGGAAAAAATTGGAAAACATTATTACAAAATTTTATTCCAGATACTATCTTTTGATCATGAACAAGCTTGTATCCAAGTTTGGTTAAAATCCAGGATGGTTTAAGAAAGTAATTAATGTTTTAAAAACTTTAACTGCAGACTGTATGTAATGTTAACTTGGAGAAGAACTAAGTCCGTTAATAAGTAAAATACGCAAAAATGGGGAAATACAATTTAAAAAAAAATTCATCTGAATAGTATCTTTTGACCACGAACATGCTTCTGTCCAAGTTTGGTAAAAATCAAGGATGGTTTAAAAAAGTTATTAATGTTTTAAAAACTTTAACCAGAGTGGATGTAAATTATGACACCGCCGACATGGCCGACGAGGCAACTCGTACCCCGACAACTCGTACTTTTTTTTTAAAAAGTTTATAGAACGTTCTAACAAGTATATTTTTGCAATATATTTTGGTTTATTAATAAAATACTCTCTTTGGGTAGTATTTTCAGACGGAAGTGAATTAATTATGTCATACTAGGTGTAAGTTAGTTATGAGTGTCTAGACTTGGTGGTGCGATGAAAACGGTTGTATGTTGTGTTTATCTCTTGTTTGTATTTTGTAACTGTCTGACTCAAAACTTTGATTTTACAAACATTACATTGCCGCTCTTTTTCTGTTGATTAATGTAGAAACTTTTCTATAATTAATCTACGACTTGCTTATGATTTTACAAACATACTTTTTAACAATCAATCAAATTCTATTAATTGTTAATCATGCTAAATTGAAATATTTATTCACGATTTTAAGTAACAATATCTATGTATTATTTATAATGCAATAGTACAAGATCTTCATAATTTTTTTATGAATAATGTAATATTTAACATTTTAAATAAAATTCAGCAAGTAAAATTCTTTTTTATTGTAATTTAATATGTTTTTAGTAAATTTTAATATATAGAGTACGAGTTATCGTAATTGGGGTATCTGTATCTGTATCTCTATATTACTGGAAAGTATCTCACTACTGAGCATAGATTATCCAGGGAGAGAGGCGCAGATGTTACTTAGTCGCGCTGGGCAGAGAGTATGTCGGATATCGCACTTTTGAAGGTCAACATAGTTTTTGAATTAACACTGTACGAGTTGTCAGGATATGAGTTACCGGACTTACCAGTGAACATGAATCCACGACACCTACGACGACGACAACGGAATGTAATATTGGTATGTCTCTCTGGCAGGCTTGAAAAAAAAATCATTACCAGGCGTATAAATGCGACTGAATTGCAATCTTTTTTTCCGCGAAACATAAGGCTTATCTTAAAGTGTACCAAACCTCCAAAGGACTTCCGAACAAACATAATTAGCATACACAGAGCAACATGAAAGTAAATGGCGCAATCAGGACAAACAGAGACAAAAACAGTTGAAAATGTAGTGTTTGAATCTATGAAATCAAATGGAAATATTCAATGTGGTCTACAGGTCAGGTGCTTTTATGTTTTAATTGAAAACTTTGACTTGTCACTTTCAGGTTTGCCTTTTTTGCACCCACTCAGCTGTCGTATGCTCAACGACAACTTTCTTGAAGACCTCTTAGATTTGAGTTTGTGAAATTGTTTGACTTTTTAAAGGCATTTTATAAAATCCCAGTTTAAATTTGCTTACATTAATAATATTGTCGAATTTGAGAAAATATTTTTCAGTATGAAGTAGTTTTTAATTTTATGTTGAAAAGGAAGACGGGTTTTTGAAAGATTCCGTTATGACGCAGTTTGCATTTTTACCTCGTAGACAAAGAGATGACAAATTGAAGTTTTTAATATATTTAAATTCAACAGTTTGGAAGTAACTATTACACAAAGGATGAATGACAATACATTTTTTACTTGACCCAGTTTATTACGTCATATGTAATTTAAATTAAATTACCCAGCTGGTGCAAGTCTTATGATGTCTGTGAAGAATTTAAAATGACAACAGATAATTTGTTAAAAAAGATCATGTTTTCCTTACACCAATTAAGCCTTTGTCCTAAAGAAATCAGAATTGATTTGATTGTATGCCAACAATAGTAGGGTCATGTACTCAAACTGGGGTCATGGCTGATCAGCTGTTTTCCTGTATTTTCTATAGATACCAATACACAACTTAAACATAATTATACTGCCATGATAAAAATTGTCCAGTATTTAAAAAAAGTTATGAGTTTTTACATTCATTTATATTTAGATTGTTTTTTTTTGTCAATTCATTGATTTTTAAATCAATTTTTGGAAATTCCAGTTATTGTCTGTCCTGTCAGACAGGTAAAATTAACACAGTTGAATGACCCTGATGAAATTTCATCATTAAATCACAATAATATGATTATTGTATGAACTTAGTAACTTAAGTCAGTTAAGATCTAGAAGTGATATTTATGAATTTGCATATATATCAGAAGATTTAATTACTTCTTAGCATATATTATACTCAAATTATAACAGGAGTGTGAGTTATATTGTACTAAGTTGGTTTATTCTGTATTGTGATATCCGACTTAAATACAGTAATTATAAATTTGTGTTTTAATTTTCAAGTCTTTAACTGGAGTCTACTGATTTTAATCTTCCTTTTTAAAAGTCAAAAGTAAATGTACTGTAGGAGTTTTATATTTCACTATTTTGTCTTGCATCTCTTTTATGTGTCTTTAGGAGACAACAAAAAGTAAAAAAGTGAATGTAAAGGAACATATTTCGTTGAATGAATAATTAAAATTATGATTACATCAGATAAATTAACATTTAAGTTTCAGAATAATAAAATTAACTATGATCCCCCATTTGATAGGTTTTAATGTGAATATCTTGTATTAACACTTTCTACAGAATTCTCATTGATGTGCAATTTTTGTGGTCGTTTTATGGTTTGAGCCTGTTGTCGTACATCAGTGTTGGCGTCCATAGACCGTTTGGTTTCTGCTCATTTACTTTTGATATATTGAACGTATCTTTATTTTACCGTAATGGCCCCCCCACAAGAAACATAGGTTAGGATTGATTTTGGGAAATCTGGCCCCACACATTCTTTTTCTGGGGGTCAATAAGGGTTTTTTGATTATTTCAGTTTAACTTTTAAAATTTTTATTTAATTTTTATGATTTTTTAGCTCACCTATCATGCTATGTGAGCTATTGCCATCACTTGGCATCCGGCGTCTGTCGTTAACTTTTTAAAAAAAATTTCTCCTCTGAAACTACTGGGCAAAATGGAACCAAATTTGGCCACAAGCATAATTAGGGTATCTAGTTTTAAAAATGTGTCTGATGACCCCGCCTGGCAAACAACATGGCTGCGATGGCTAAAAATAGAACAAAGGTTGTCTTGTATCTCAAAAACTAGAGCATTTAGAGGAAAAATGATGGAGTAAAAATGTTCATCAGGTCAAGATCTACCTGCCATAAAATTTTTTGACGAATTGGTCAACTATTTGTTGGGTTATTGCCCCTGAATTGTAAATTTTAAGGAAATTTTGCAGTTTGAAGTTATTATCTTGAATATTATTATAGATAAAGACAAATTGTAAACAGCAACCAATCAAATTGTCATTGTGGTTTGAGTTTGCGTATATGTTCAAATCTTCATTGACAAGAACTATGACCTCTTTCTATTGTACAAAAATAGCATCGGCGGGAGGTACAAAATAGAAAACAGTCATATTTGTTGTCATGGAATATAAACAATGACACAAGATTTCAATAGGGTTTTCCTCATGAGTTCCAAGAATAATTCCATTCTGTAATTTACTTCCGGTTCAACGGCAATATATTCAATAGGCGTACAGGCGTTAACGGAGTGATCAAAGTGACCGTATATAACGACTGGATTATTCGGGTTACAAAAACTAAAGTAGTTAGAGCAAAACTGACAAGAAGTGAAAATGTTTATCAGGTCAAGATCTACCTGCCATGAAATTTTCAGACGAATCGGTCAACCCATTTTCGGGTTATTGCCCCTGATTTGTTAATTTTAAGGAAATTTTGCAGTTTTAGGTTATTATAGATAAGGACAAACTGTAAACAGCAAAAATGTTCAGCAAAGTAAGATCTGCAAATAAGTCAACATGACCAAAATCGTCAATTGACCCCTTATGGGAGTTTTTGCCCCGGCAAGTAAAAATAATGGTCTGACATATTGTCACAGATGTTAAGAGGATAACTTGAAATAAATTAAATGGTAGCTGTACAACTATAATAGAGGGTCAAGGTCATTGAAAAAGTCCATAGCACCCTATATATATGTAGATTCAGAACCCTGTTATTTAGCTTTACAAGTCAATATGGAGGGTCAAGGTCATTGAAAAAATCCATAGCAATCGATGAAAAAGTCCCTAGCAACCAGATATATTTGGTTCAGGACCCTACAATTTACCTGTGTTCAAGTCAAAATGGAAGGTCAAGAGTCAATGCCATTGAAAAAGTCCATAGCAACCGATGAAAAAGTCCCTAGCAACTATATATATTTGGGTTCAGGATTCTATATTTAGCCCTTCAAGTCAATATGTAGGCGAAAAATGCACAGTATACATTAAATAGCAAAAATAATCATTGATGCAAGATCTACACAAAAAGTAACAGGTGAGCGATTCAGGCTCTTGGGAGCCTCTTGTTTATTTGTATTTGAATATTATATCTGCACTATGAAAAATGCATTGTACAATATGTATAATAATTGCACTTTTGTAACCAGAACCCTATGAGAAAATTCTTTTTAAACCTTCTTGTCAGAAAATCCATAGCCAATTGGAACAAAACTTGGCAGCAATAGTCCTTATATGGTCCTCTTTTAGAATTGTGTCTGATGACTCATACTGTCAACTGAGATGGCTGCCACAGCCGAACTTTGTTTAACATAGGACACAATTGGAAAATTCATTTAAAAGTCTTCTTGTCTGAAACCGCTGAGAAAATTGTAACCCGACTTGGCAGCAATGATCCTTGCATGGTCCTCTTTCAGAATTATGTCTGATGACCTGGACTGTCAACCAAGATGGCCGCCGGAGCCGAAATTAAATTATCATAGGACCCTACAGGAAAATTCATTTAAAAATCTTTTTGTTTGAAACCATCGGGGCAATTGGAACCAAACTCGGCAGCAATGGTTCTTAATGGTCCTCTTTCAGAAGTGAGTCTGATGACCTGGACTGTCAACCAAGATCACTGCCACAGCCGATTTTAGTTTAATATAGGACTCTATGCAAAAACCAGCCAAATTGACTATTACGCTTCAGTTTTAGTCATGCTTAAGGCGAACAAGTTAAATTCATGTGAATGATACAGGCTCTTATGAGCCTCTAGTTGGTTTATGAAGCTCCTTGATAAAAATGGAAAAACCTATCCAGATTTGTTGCATGAATGATCCTTGGATGAACCTCTACAAAATTTATGTTTTTCAAGATGGCCACAACAGCCAGACTAAGTTTAACATTGGACCCAATGGGGAAATTTGTATAAAGGTCTTCTTGTCAGAAACGACGAAACCAATTGAAATGTTTTATATATGAACAAGCATTGGATGAACCTCTACAAAACTTATGTTTTTCGAGCCGATCGGAAATTCAAGATGGCACCACAGCCGGACTAGTTTAACATTGGACCCTATTGGGAAATTTGTATAAAGGTTTTCTTGTCAGAAACTACCAAACCAATTAAAATATTTTTAGCTCACCTCTCCGGGTACTCCGGCTTCCTCCACCAATAAAAACTGGCTGCCGCGAAATGGCCAAATGTGCTGAAAACGGCATTAAACCCCAACTAAAACTAAATCTTATCTGAAACCGCTTGGCCAAATGAAACGATACTTGACAAGAAGCATCTGTGGCAGGTTTTTTACAAAGTTTTCTCATTTTGTCCAGATCATGCAACAAACATAGCCGCCATGGGCAATTTGTGTTTCTGCCAGGTGAACGATACAGGCTCAGCACTCTGACCCTCTAGTTATATATATATGAATAAGCATTGGATGAACCTCTACAAAAACTACATTTTTATGCCGATCTGAAATTCAAGATGGTTGCCACAGCTGGATTAGTTTTACATTAGACCCTATGGTGAAATTTGTACAAAGGCCTTCTTGTCAGAAAATACTAAGCCAATTGAAATGTTTTTGTTGCTTGAAGATCCTTGGATAAATGTCTGCCACAAAAGTTATGTTTTCGTGCCGATCGGAATCCAGGCTAGGCCTAAAAAAAATATAGTTGTGTTTAGGGTAACCCGACCCTACCTAATTTTTAGTGCCTACCCTAAATTTTTTATAACCTTTCTTCAATAAGCACTGTTAAAGTCAAGATGACTCCAGTATACAACCTAACTAAAAAAATTAATGTAAAAAAAAAAATTTCCCTATTTTTTTATTTGGCCCTAGCTGTCACAGCTGGACTAAGTTTAACATTTTTAACATTGGACACTGGAAGAATTCTTTACATATCTTATCTAGAAGTGCTGGACACTGTAGAACAATTCCTTACAGATCTTATCTAAAAGTGGTCACCTAAAATCCAGGTGATTTCAGACAAGGGCTGACTGTTGGGTGGCATTGATTGATGGGTATGTCATTGTTTACATTTCCTGTTATCCATTTTATTGTTTATATACTGTGATAATGAATGGAATTAACACTGTAAAAAGTACTTGCTATGGAAAGGAGAACAGATAGGGGGTTCAAATTGGATATCGGCTTGGGTATATACAATTGATCAATCACATTGTATGTTATCCTATTGCTGAGATTATCATGATTTTATCAGCCGTCCAAAAAATTGTGATCTCTATTCAATTCCGAAATAATAAGTGATAGGTACCAGATGAAAACTCAGTAGCCCATCAGGCTTTAAATATATCATGAAATGTCATAGACAACATAGCCTGCTGATAAAAAAAACACTAGTGACTCGAGTCTGGTTAGTGTCAACACATGAACATACCCCTTTGCCATGAAGGTACATGTACATTGTACAACTGATTTGAATTAATATTAATGCAATTGTGTATTTTGATAATATGATGAAGAACATAAGATATTTTCAGAGGAGTTATTGTGTTATATGTTCATCGATGTTGGGAGAAAATGATAAATACACTGACAAAATTAATTAACGGTATACATTCATTTTGTTATTTCTTTTAAATGTGCAAGTAATCATAGCTTTAATTAAAGCAGATAATCATTTAGGATCAGAAATAATGAAATGAAAGAAAATAGCTAAAAAACGTTTTAGCAAGTAAAGTGTTCTGTGGGCTAGGGATGTTCCGATTATGGATGATAATCAAAAATCTATCGATAATTTTTTTTCTGGCCATAATCGATTATGTTTTTCATAATCGATAATCTGTTACAACAGACTTTTCAAACAAAATGGAGAAATTTGGGTATTTGGTTCAGTTATTAGGAGGTTATTAGAGAGTCAAATCATGTTCCGAAAAGGCTTAAAAATAAACATTAATTCATCCAACATGTCCAAGGTATTGACATATAGTGCCTACTTATACAGTACAGATTCTGGTCAAAGAGACAATTAAAACATTATTACATCAATCTGGCAATAACTTTGTTTGCATCTTACAATTCCGATTATCGATAATTTAATCAGTCTAAAGGGTTCCCGATTCCCAACATTACTATTGGCACGTCAATATGTGTACATTTTTGACGGGATAAGCATATAGATTAACATAAATCTTTGATACTTGTAACAAGTTTGTAGCATGTCCCCAGATATTTTCTAGTTTGTGGGTATCTTTTATTTATAATTATTAATTAGTATTAATTTGTTCATTGCTGGCGTACATTCAATTTATGACAGCAGGTTTATTAAAATAAAGGATCAGCATTGACTGAAATGAACTAAGAAAGCTTTTTTTTCTGTAATTCAGGCTTCAGACCATTTTCAAAGTACCAATTTCATGAGATCAGGAGGAGAGAATCAGACTTTCAATTTTAATTTCATTGAACATAAAGCTGACCAGTCATGTGTTGATAGATCTACTTACAGGAATGGCCAGGTAAGGTTCTGAATTCTGAGGGCAAAATAAGCTAATGGGCTTACTTTCTATCTATTTGGCATTGTAGATGAATGACTTGAAATTTTCCACCTGAATCCTGTCTTATAATTTGAGGGTTTTCGGTAACACACCTAGAACTTGTAGAAGCATACTACAGTTGTTGGAATCAATACTTTTAATTGATCGATGTCGAAATCAATTACAGTTTTAGCCCTTGTCTGAAATCAGAGTCTAATACATGTATTAATAAAATATCTTTTTGAACATACAAAGAAAAATATTACTTCTGAAGGTCTGTCGGACATTGACAAAAGTCAGATCAAATAAGTGTTGGACTAGTCAATTTATCATAAAAGTCTGACCAAATCATGCAAATATCATGTTAATTTTGTCGCATCAATGCCTTGTAAGCCCCCAATCTATTTTTAGCTTCCATGCATTGACACATTTCTGGTTTGGGAGTTACATTTATCGATGCACAGGTCGTTTTTAATTCATTATAAATCTGCGTTTGAAAGGAAGAATCGCGTAAGGGATTTACAAGCGTACTTTTGACATTAAATTTAAAAAGAAATGTTGAGCCTTCAGTACATAAAGGGAGCTGTCCCTGGCAAAAGTTAAAAAGAAAAATTTGTGAAGCTGACGAATCTGAAAGGGCAAAAACTAAAAAATATGAGGAGCACCGGACGGCCTGTACATTCAACAAAAAATGGATGATTAACCGGGAATGGTTGAAGTACGATAATGACCATGTCAGGGCTTCGGAATTCCCATTTCCCATTTCCAGGGGCAAGTGAAAAAAAAATCGTCAGGAAAGTAAAAACACAAGTACCAGTTTCCCGTCGGGCAAGTAAATCGCCGGTACATGGTACATTCCGGTGCTTTGTTTTATTGTTTGACAAAGTAGGTGATTGGACAAATTTAAATTTTAGAAACTGGTTTCCAGAAAGTTAGCTTGTTTTTTCCTTGTATTTAGCGGTAATCAAGTATTACTAGTAAACCAAAATGAAAAGTTTCGAACTTTGACAACGACAAATGTAATAAATAAGGCCGCAGGAAAGTGAATTATGGTGCATGAAAGTAAAATTTTAATACAACTTTCCCGTGGGCAAGTTATTAGTTAATTTTCAAAAAAATTCCGAAGCACTGCATGTGATGACATGTTCCATATGCATCCATATTCAGAAGAAACTATGTCAAATGCTGATGATGATCATGATGGTCCAAATCCTGCAGATGAAGACACGGACAGTAGTGTTCTTTATGAGATTTTTGAAAAAGATGACGATAATGAAGACTTCTGCGAGGGTTGGCAGGATGAGAAATTATAATCGAAAATCAATCGATTATTTTTAGCTCACCTCGCTTAAAATTTAAGGCCATATGAGCTTTTGCCATCACTTTGCGTCCGTCCACAATTACAAAAAAATCTTCTCCTCTGAAACTGCTTGGCCTATTGCGACCAAACTTTGGTGAGTCACCTGGCTTATAAGGCCATGTGAGCTTTTGCCATCACTTTGCATCCGTCTGTCCACAATTACAAAAAAATCTTCTCCTCTGAATTTGGACCAAACTTTGGTGAAATGGTCCTTAGGTAGCCCCCTTCCAAAAGTATTTACAGCCTTCCTGATTTCCAACCGACATGGCTGCTGTGACTAAAAATAGAAAAAATGGGGATGAATTTAAAAAATCTTCTATGTAACTACATGGGCAAATGGAACCCGACTTGGCAGCAATAGTCTTTAGATGGTCCCCTTTCAGAAGTGTGCCCAATGACCCGGAAGATCCACCAAGATAACGACCACAGCCGAACTTAGTTTAACATACGACCCTATGGGAAATTCATGTAAAAATATTCTTGTCTGAAACTACTGAGCCAATTGGAACAAGGCTTGGCAGCAATGGTCCTTAGATGGTCCTCTTTCAGAATTATGTCTGATGACCTGGACTGTCTACCAAGATGGCCACCACAGCCGAATATAGCTTAGCATAGGACACTGCGGGAAAATTCATTTAAAAAATCTTCTTGTCTGAAACTACAGAGCCAGTTGGAACCAGACTTGGTATAAATGATCCTTAAATGGTCGTCTTCAGAACAATATCCGCTGACCCAGAAAGTCCGTTAAGATGGACACCACAGCTGAACTTACCCTATGAGAAAATTCCTTAAAAAATCTTCTTATCTAAATTTTAGAATCAAACTTTGCAGAAGTGGTGCTTAGGTCATGTAGTGGTCTTCTTTCAGAACTGTGTCAGGTGACCCTGAATGTCAACCAAGAAGGATGCCACAGCCGAACTTAGTTTTACTTATGAGCCTATGGGAAAATTGATAAAAAGCTTCTTGTCTGAAACCATTGAGTCAGTTGGAATTAAACTTGGCAGATGGTCCTTTGGTGGTCCTCTTTCAGAAATTTGTCAGATGATCAGGACTTGTCAACAAAATATTTCAATCTCAACGGTCGTGAGCTGGAAACAAAGCTATTTTTAATTTTAGCCTAATGTCTTTTGTACAGGTGAAAAACCTCAGCCAGTTGACTCAATTCTTTTTTGTTTCAGGTAACAGCTGGCCATCCTGGTAACGTTGTAGGTCCTGATGAACCTCAGCCTGTGGACTTCAGTCTCTTTTGGAGTGACGTCAATGCCAATACAATCAAACATGATAGAACTCATCTGGACTCAGGCTTCTTTGAACAAAGCAGTTTTAATGAGCAGTATGGTTTAAATTGTACAGGAGACAAATTTTCTGCATTTGATGATATTGTGTCACAGATCGTTGATGATGAGGGCTCGTTGTTTTCATTCAGTAACAGTTCAGACAATACACAAAATACATTTGGCGTTGAAAGGTAATGAAAATATATAGTCTTATAGAAAAATCACTCATATATAAACAAATAGCTCCTGGATAAAACACAGAAAAATATATTTAATCACTCTTTTTATACGACCGCAAAATTTTTGCGGTCGTATATTGGTATGACGTTGGCGTCATCGTCGTCGTCTGAAGACATTTGGTTTTCGCACTATAACTTTAGTATAAGTTAATAGAAATCTATGAAATTTAAACACAAGGTTTATGACCACAAAAGGAAGGTTGGGATTGATTTTGGGAGTTTTGGTCCCAACAGTTCAGGAATTAGGGGCCAAAAGGGTCCAAAATTAAACTTTGTTTGATTTCATCGAAAATTGAACTATTAGGGTTCTTTGATATGCCGAATCTAACCGTGTATTTAGATTCTTAATTTTTGGTCCCGTTTTCAAATTGGTCTACATTAAGGTCCAAAGGGTCCAAAATTAAACTTAGTTTAATTTTAAGCATTTTTCTTGTTGGTTATTATCTTGATGTAAGGGAGGTAATCCAAACACATTTAAAGTAAAATGTTGTGTATGATTTGATTACCTCCCTTAAACTGCTTGTAAATTATGTATAAAGAAATGCAGATTGTCTTTGGGTGATTTATAGCTGTCAATTTATTTTTATAAGTTACTATTTATTAATATTAATTTAAGCCATATGTAATTTTCTATTTTAATACTTTTATGATGTATTTAAATGGGTAATTATGTTTGCAAACTCCATGAGAAATTTGAATAGGGATTATGACCATATCTTGAGGGAAAGAATCTTTTTTTTTGGAAAAAATAAAAGGGGGGAGGGGTTGAAAAAAAATTAAGGGGGGGGGGGGAGAAATTGTGGGGGGGACAATTTTTTTCTCATTTCAGATTTCAGAAATTAAAAAGAAAATTTCATCAAATATTTTTTTTTTGCAAAAAAAAAGGGGGGTTGGGGGGGGGGGTTCAAATTGCAACAGCATATTGTATTACATGAAAAGCAAAGAATTGAATATAAATTCAAATCATATGACCAATTCTAAGTTCTTTGACTACAGTTATTCTGTGTCAGAAACCTATTATGTGTCAAATAATTGATTACAATCCAAATTCAGACCTGTATCAAGCGTGAATATTATGTCCATTTTTGCCCCAATTGTTCAGGGATGGACCTCTGCGGTCGTATCCAGCTGCGCTCAGCGAAGCAATTTATTTTTTGTTAAATTGCCCTTTGATCTTCTATTTTAATAGTTTGATTTGAATCAGATTAGATATTCCATGACATAATCATTGACAATTATTGAATTAATTTGATCTCTTGCATCATTCAGGAATATACATACACTTACCGTCTGGACACCTCAGTTCATAAAATGGATTTTTCACATTTTGAAAGTCTAAAAGTTAGAATTATTAGACAATCTTTTGTTGGTTAATTAACCTTATTGAGTCGTCCAAGAAAACATAAAAAATGTAAAGTTGTTTATAAAGGTTATGTTTGTATACCTCACAAATGATTCTTAATGGGGAATTTCCAATATAAAAATTAATTCATTTGAAAATTTAAAAAAATTAATAGTTTGAATTCATCAACTCCCACCTATCCTAAAATTTGTAAAACTATTATTTCAAATATTTTTAATGCACTTTGTGCACATTACATGTATCACAGGGTTGTAATATTTAATTTTATAAAATCTCATAGTAAGAGTTATCTCCCCTTTACATTGAAAATTCCATAGGCAGATTTTTTGGGTTTCTCTGGAAGACATGATTGAACAAAATTAGGCAAGTTCAATTGTTTCAGTTACGACTTAGCTCATTGCATCTTTCGCCCAAGTGATTAGACAATTCATATTGATTAAGGTATTCAAATCCTGAAAAATCCATTTTACGAACTGAGGTGTCCAGAAAAAATAGCTTATATCTACCATGCAGATGCCGAAATTGTTTGCCTTGTTATAAAGTCATTAACAACATAATGAACAAATTCATTCCCATACGGATTACATTATCTGATATTGTCTCTTGTAAGTTTTAGATGTACACATGTAAATTTTTACATGTAAAACTATTTGCAGCTCACCAACAACACCAAATAGTGCCTGGTCTTCTGGTACTGATGATTTTGGACCAAAAAGTGCTTCAACAAGCTTCAGTTTCTCAGAATTTTGGGACAGAAGTTCTACAAATGATTTGTTAAATCTTTCTACTAATCACAATAATAACAGTATCTTTCCATCTGAAGATAAACCATTCTTGTCACAGCAGACCCCCTCGTCAGAATCACAATCTAAAATCCTACAGAGTTTAATACAAGATTTACAAAGAACAGATCTTTCAGCACTTGAAAACTTAAATCAGTTTCAGCTTCAAAACACCAGGGCAAAAGCAAGCAGTACACCAATAAATGATCTGTCTAGTCGACCAGCATCAGGGAGCAATCTGAGAGCTCGTAGATCTCTTGTCTTTGGACAAAATGACCAGAGTAATGCTTCGTTACCAATACACAAACAGGGAAGCAGTACCAACCCAATGTCTCAATCTTACTCTCCAATATGTACTTCGTCTCAGGGTGCTGCAACAGCATTTCACACTCGTCCACATGATGTGTTCACTTCCATGGATTTACAACAGGGTTTCTCTGCAATGTGCACTACACAAAGCCAACCATCTGGCACACAAGGATGTGCTGTTTCTGCAGACAGCAGCTCTCTTTTAGAGACGGCAAGCACAAATCAGAAAAGTAACAAGTTTGATCAATTACCACCTTCGCTAAATGGTTTGCGGAGTGGATTACAAATAAAAAAGTCTCATAGGTTCAATCCTGCACATTCTACATCTCAGAGTAAATCAGTTTCGCGTGACTTTGAACTTGGGCCAGGATCTCAACATTTACACGATTCTACACAAGAGCTTCGACATTTGGCTCAGTTGGCAGCCAACACCAACATGCTTTCTCATCCTCCCCCAAACTGGAACTACCATGACCGTTTGGCTGTCAGTGATCCATATAAACTGACTTTACAAGATAGTTATGTCCATGACATGTTGCTTTCACCCCCGTTGGATCCCCTAGCACAAAGAGATCTTATACTTGCTGAACACTATGGCAATATTCCAACATCAGCTGCAATTCAAACACCGATGTTGAAGTATCCCAATCTCGTCATGCCCCACCTACTACCTGCATATGGATCTTTACCAGCAACAGATGGACTAGAATACATTGCAGGTAAGTATTTTACATATATATAAATCATTCTTGATTATTGTTTTTGTTTTTAATATTTTAGGCCTTGAACTGATGAGTCATGTATAGTGTAAATACGCCCATGCATCTTGTGCATCAAATGGGTTTCACAGAATCGATTACATGATAGAAGAACCCCTATGGGTGTAACCTAAAAATACAGGTTTAAATAATCTAACTGAATGTTGTCATATACATGAGATACTGTAAATTTGAAATTTTCTGAAAAAAAAAACATCAACTTAATCTCAAGTATTTGAAGTTAAATCTCAGAGACACACAAAGAAATTAAGATACCTAGTCCTTGAACCATAACATTGATAGATATTACTCTAAATTCAGCGAATATTTTAATGATGCATTCATAGAATTCTAAGATTATGTGTTCAACATGCAGCAGTAGTGTTTTCTTCCTGTCTAAGACAAAGACTGTCAAAAACTCAAGCATTTAAAGATGGATGTCTGTTTTTTATGACCCTGCCCCCAGGTGAAGGGTGCATTAAGTGTTACCCTTGACCTTCCGTCCTATTTGGTTTCCACACTCTTAACTTAAGTTTCATCCAAATTTTATGAAACTCATACACAATGCTAAGAACCACAACTCGCAGACAGAGTTTGAATTTTGACTCTGAGTCCTTTACCGTTCTAGAGTTGTGCCCTTTATAACTTGGAAAATTGCAAGTTATTTTCATTTCCGCACTCTAAACTTAAGTTTGCGTCATCCAAATTTTATGATACTCATAAACAATGCTAATAACCACAACATGCAGACGGAGTTCAAATTTGGGTAGTGAGTCATTTACCATTCTTAAGTAATGCCCCTTAATAAGTTGGAAAATACAATGTACCAAAGACTAGAACAATGGAACAATACTGTCAATAGAACTCTTTAAAAACAAGCAGTGACATCAAATGCTCTCAAAAAGTATTTTCAAATATTACAAGGTGCCAACACTACAGGGAGCGTTTTAATCAAATTTAATAAGTAAAGAGAAATTAAGCTTCTCTATGAACAAAATTGATGTTTGCCAAACTGCTATATATTATTCCCGTGAAGTGTGAAATTCTATTTACTAAAAAAAATCAACATTTATGTCAACAGGTCAAAGTAAATATTTTCTAAAAATGTTATGAAAATTAAACGAGCCAGATTTATTTTAGTCCAGGTGTTGGGTACCACCTTATAAGTCAGCTTGAGCGGGGGCATTCGTGTCCTCAGAAACATCATTCTTCTTTTATTTCTGTCATCAAACAGATTTGACTATAAAATCATACCAAGCAATTCCACAATTTAAAATAATTAACAGATCAGTAGTACCGGTTTTATGTTAAAAACTCAAGAGAAAATACTCATAAAGTACTTTAGACAAAGAACTGTCGATTAATACATCGGTAAATATTTGCTTTAAATTTACAGTGGATCAGTTTGGAAGATTAGTACCAGCATTGTACAGACCAGATATGTATTTAGATTTACCACACTACATGTATGGTTTACATCCATTTTTTCCTGGTTTTAGAAATCCATTGAAGTAAGTAATGTATGAAAGACAGCTAAATACTGTAAAGCTAAAAAATGCTAGGTTTTATTATTGTGATCTTCACCCTGTCACATTTCCATAATGATAATTTCTGAACTTACAATACCACCCTGTAAGCAAGCCATTTCACACAATTGTGTAAATTTTGCACACAAATCCATTTGCAAATTGTATGCATGTTTCATTTCAGAAGGCACAAGTTTGTCATTTTTTATTTGAAATAAAAATAAAAATAAACTTAATTGTATTAGAATTGACAATAATGATTTGTTAAAAAGAATTCAAAGATACTGGGTAAAATCTTCTTTTCAACACCTGGTTTATTTCACTCCATTTTGTGTACATACCGGTATCTGAATGGTTTGTGTCTAAACAATATTGTAAAAAGAAGTTCTCAGGTGTAATAGCAAAATTAAGAAGACAGAATTATAATATAAAAATGATGATTGATTTGTTTCTTTGTAGTTCAAATTCTAACAACATACACCTTTTTGTTTGGATTTCTGTTTTTCCAGACTATGTACATTAAGTTTTATTTTGCAAGAGAAAGGTTCCTGCTGAAATTTAAAAGATGTCAGACTTAGTTCTACAAAATTTTCTCAGAACTCACCTCCACTGGATGTTAAACAACAATTCATCCATCAGAACTCACCTTTTCAATCCTTCTAGAATAGACAGACTTCTTGTTGATTCCTTCAAGGAAAACTTATCTTTACACATCAGGGGTCCTGTGCATCAAACAGTTACTTGTAAATAAGAAAATATGTTACCAATAAATAATATAAAACTATTTAGTTTCATGCAATTAAGATATGCTGAATTTCAATTTAAATCTGTAGAAATCATGTGTTGAATTATTTTTGAGAATCTGAAAAATGTATTTATTTTTAGAGCAAAATTGGTGAATATTTTATATTGTTCTGTTTTTTTAATACAGGAGGTCAGGGCCCTCAAATGAACTACACGTAAAGTTAGAGGAGTGCTATGAACAGTTTAGAAATGTTGAAAGAGAAAGAAAAAAGGTAACATTTAAACACAGGAAATGATTTAGGAAAGAAATATATATTAATTTATTCTTAAGTGTGTTAATATTTTATGTAAAGTCTTCTTCAAACACTGAACCTTAAATTTCATAAAACCAAAATAAAACATGTTTATTACATGAGTTATGGGCATCTGAGAGAAGACAGATATGTTGACTTTATGAATTATGGGCATCCGATACAAGACAGACATGTTGACTTTATGAATTATGGACATCCGAGAGAAGGCAGACATGTTGCCTTTATGAATTTGTGCCTTTTATATTACATTTATAACTTGGAAATGATCACAATATTAATGTCATGTGAATATAGAGATGTTTCCATCTAAATCAGCTTTGAAAATTTTTATATTTTTGTCATAGACTGAAGCTGAATTGGCACGTCAGAATCCAGGGAAAAGGGTATCAAGTATGAATAATATTGTTGTTCCAAGACTTCCATCAAATCCATCGAGGGTAGACAGACTTGTTGTTGATTCTTTCAAGGAACATGCAAGGGTATGAATAATCAGAAATTATCCTTACAAGCCAGGGGTCACAGGAACCATGAAAAAGTCATCCTGTTTTTTCACTGGCAACATCTATATTAAAATATTTAGAAATGTAGAAAAATGATGTGACTTTAAAAATAACAGTCCAAAGATACCAATATTAGATATAGTAAATTTATACTATGCTGTATACGACACATTTCAAGGAGTTTACTCTCATCAGCAGCATTAAAACTGAAACATTTGGAAGACCAAAAACCAAACTTATATTAAACAAGAACTACTCAACCAAATATACCGAAATAGGAAGCCAAATTTCAGCTAAGGAGATCTACCATGTGCAAATACAAGGAATGAACCCTTAGTATTTCTATTATTTTTGAATTTTGCTAAATACTGGTAATTTCTGTAACAAATCAATAAAGATATTATTCTGACAGTCAGACTGTGTATGTCAAATAAGATTTATTGGAACATTTCTGGTTTGTAAGGCTATGTATTTGTGGTTTTAGTTTTATTGGCCAACACTTGCTTATTGAATTTCATGTTTTGATTTATCCATGAAAAACACACAAGTTGAAAGGTCAACCATGACATACCAATTAACCTACACCATCTTAAAGACAGAACTCATGACAAAAAATAACATGAAAGAGCACAAAACACAAACATAAATACAGCAGTGAGTGTGGATAGTCTGACTTGGTACAGACACTGAACAGTGGTTGGGTTAAACCTGTTTTATGTGTAACCAAATCTCTCCGCTATCTATCCTGACACTGGTTTTGTATAAATCACACTATAAAAGCCAACACATTATGATTACCAGGACGATAGAATTTTATATTTTAAATTATAAGATACAATTCCAACTTTTCTTGGTTATTTTGTGTTACAGATTATTACCCTCATCGACAAAATGGAGAAGT
Source organism: Mytilisepta virgata (assembly GCA_028015205.1). Taxonomy (NCBI): domain Eukaryota; kingdom Metazoa; phylum Mollusca; class Bivalvia; order Mytilida; family Mytilidae; genus Mytilisepta; species Mytilisepta virgata. The sequence continues at coordinate 8,201,150 of CM051510.1, forward strand.
TAAGAGGTATGAATGTTCATCCAAACATTCATTCTGCTATGGAGAGATGGTTGGAAGGCATCCGTAAAGTCCAGGCTAGACGTAAGGAGGAAATAGTCAATGCAACAAATCGTCATAGAAATGGTGGTCCTAGACATCAGGAGGATAAAGGTATTTTGATATTATCTTTTGTTCTTTTAGGAAGGAGTTACATGTTTATTTACAATTGATCATAGTTCAGTTGCATTTAATTGAATCGTGGAAATATGATTGTCTGGAAAGAATGACCTGAGTTAAGTAAACAAATAAACAACCTTTCATCTAGTGGTGTCCCGATGATCGATTTTAATCGAAAATCAGTCGATTGTAGTGCTATTTCAAGCGCTCGATTACAAAAGTGACATTTCCGATTAATCAGAAAATATTTACTTTCACTTCCGGTTTTGACTTTGTTTTTATTTTTTGGGTATTTATTTTCAAATCTCAAGGAAATGTACAAAAGTGAAGTAATTAAAGCGGTTTGACCCATTTTGAGGCATTTAATATCAAAAGGTAATGAATTACACTAAATAAACACCGCAATCTTTTATTTCTCCCCAATTTCGATTTATGTCAGTTTCGTATCATGAGCCGGTTTCCGATTATGACCGATATTTTGTTAGCGACTTAAAAAATGGGCCTCCTACAGTTTTTCACTCATCCTTGAAACTTCATAGAATGTTTCTATATATATTGAAGATGTGAACCTCACTTTATGGAAGTATTTCAGGAATTATTTCCCATTTTTCCAAACTTTGGAACTTAGTTGTTTTTTATTGACATCTTCAATAGAGGGCACCTATTTTGCGAAATCAACTCCTACAGTTTTTCACCCGCATCATTGAAACTTCGCAGAATGTTTTAATACATATTGAAGATGTGCACCTCACTTTATGGAATTATTTCAGGAATTATTTCCCATTTTTCCAAACTTTGGAACTTAGTTGTTTTTTTTATTGACATCTTCAATAGAGGGTACCTATTTTGCGAAATCAACTCCTCCTACAGTTTTTCACCCGCATTTTTGAAACTTCGCAGAATGTTTTAATATATATTGAAGATGTGCACCTCACCTTATGGAATTATTTCAGGAATTATTTCCCATTTTTCCAAACTTTGGAACTTAGTCGTTTTTTTTATTGACATCTTCAATAGAGGGTACCTATTTTGTGAAATCAACTCCTCCTACAGTTTGTCACCCACATCCTTGAAAGTTGAAAGAATGTTTCTATATATATTGAAGATTTGCACTTCACTTTATGGATATGTTTTGGGAATTTTTTTGCAATTCTTGAAGACTTTCATTATTCAAGCACTGAGGATTTCTTCCAATTTTTAAACGAGGATACAATTTGTGATGTCACTTCTGATTGACTTTTGTCTATATAAATATTCATGACTGCCAATGTCCAATATGATCTTGTAATCACCTTTGTCACCACTACAGTAAACACTCAGTAAAGCAACCTGGCCATTTGTATCGTTGACCCATTTTTAGCTCACCTGGCCAAAGGCCATGTGAGCTTTTGCCATCACTTTTCATCCGTCGTCCGTCCGTCCGTCCGTCGTAAACTTTTCATTAAAAAATCTTCTCCTCTGAAACCGCTGGGCCGATTGGTTTGAAACTTAATGGGAATGATCTATGACATGTTCTCCACAAACGATCCTCATTTTATATTGATCCGATTAAAAACATGGCCACTGTTGCTAAAAATAGAACATAGGGGTAAATTGCTGTTTTTTGCTAATAACTCAAAAACCGTTACAGATATCGAAAATCTGACAGGGTAAAATTGATCAGCATGACGTGATCTACCGACCCTGAAATTTTGAAGGAAATTCCACAACCCGTTTAGGAGTTATTGCCCTTTTTTCGTCAAATTTTCAAAATTTTAACATTTTTCGTCATTTATCTCCAAAACTATTTCAGATAGAAGTGAAATGTAAATTTTAAAAATGTTTCCCGTGTTGAGATCTACCTACCCTGAAATTTTAAAGGAAATCCCAAAACCCATTTAGGACTTGTTGCCCTTTTTTTTCAAATTTTCAAAATTTTTTCATTAAAAAATCTTCTCCTCTGAAACCGCTGGGCCGATTGGTTTGAAAATTAATAGGAATGATCTATGACATCTGCTCTACAAACGATCCTCAATTTATTTTGATCTGACATAAAACATGGCTGTGGTAGCTAAAAATAGAATATAGGGGTGGATGTGTTGTTTTTGGCTTATAACTTAAAAACCGTTACAGATATCAAAAATCTGATGGGGTAAAATTGATCAGCATGATCAGATCAACCTAACATGAAATTTTGAAGGAAATCCCGAAACCCATTTAGGAGTTGTTGCCCTTTTTTCGTCAAATTTTCAAAATTTAACATTTTTCGTCATTTATCTCCAAAACTATTTGAGATAGAAGTGAAATGTAAATTTGAAAAATGTTTGCCATGTTGAGATCTACATACCCTGAAATTTTGAAGGGATTCCCAAATTCTATTTAGGAGTTATTGGTTTGTGTAATTTGAGGTCGGGTTCTGTTACATTTATTTAAGGTTCACCCTTATTCCTGGTCAATTTTATCAACTTCCTGCCAGGACTACCACCATCAGGGAACATATTTTAACATTAAACATTATGAAAAATAAATCTTCAACAAATTTCCCCTGGACAATTGAACCAATTGCAACAAACTTGGTCAAATAGTTGATTAATTGTCCAATGAAAACCAGACTCCAGGTGAGCGATACAGGCTCTGGAGAGCCTCTTGTTTCATTTAAAACCAAATTCATTTTCTGTCTGTAGATGTACTTGCTCTAGCATCCAGTATTAGTGAGTTATCAGAACTGACAAGACGAGCAAGAACTGCCCAGTGGTCAGCTTTACAGGTTGCTGATAAAGATAACCCTAGTCTCAGTAAACTTGGTATTGACATCCAGTCACTGACAACACCGGGAGAACCAGTCAATCAGGAGACTAGTTAGAAAACAACAGGATATTTGAAGATTATGATTTGCCATGTTCAAAAAGATTGTCTGGAAGATTAGTGTATTTTTATTTTAAACTTGAAATTCCTATGATTTAGATATGAAATGGGAGGTTTATATCACTGTGTATTTTAAAGGGAGTAACCAAGAAGGCAATTAGTTAATATGTTTTTCTTATTTTCATAGATTTATGTACAATTTACAGTAAGTTTAGTTTTAATAAAAAGTGACATCCATTCACAGTATTTGTAGGTACATGTATAATGTAGAATTTTGTTTTTGTAGAAAAACGAACGTAGCTGACATCTATCAGATAAGAATATTTTAATGTACAAATGATAAAACATGCCTGTGATAGCTGGTATTTAGGTAAAAATCATGACAAACAATAATACCCAGAAATTTAATTGTAGTTTTAAGGAACAAATTGTTGAAGCATATATATGTATTGATGTTTTATGCCATCATTCAAAAATTAATAAGTTCAAATTTTGTAGCTTATTTGAGCAAGTGCTAATGTCATACTTATTGTTTGAATATATATAGATGGCTTGTTGTGTTCCTTCTACAGTTTTTGATACTGAATGGATTTATAATATATTCAGTAGATTGGGTGTTTGGGTCAGTCAGTATAAGTTGTGGCCCTTGAATCATTGTTGATTTTTAGTTATTGGATAAAGTTGTCTTTCATCATTCCATGATGTGAGGTTGTAAATTTTTAGTCATAGTTTATAGATATTTGATATTTCAGTCAGAGTTGTGATTGTTAATTATCAGGGATACATTTACAGTCAATATCTCATAAGGTTTCAATATGCATTGTTTAATCTCAAAGATTTTCATGATTTTGTTACAATATAATTTGATTTGTTGATATAAACATCCTCATATGTTTGAGCAGCATTTTGATTATACCTTGATCTCTTCTTCCAAATAATAATAATTGCAATTTGTTTTAGATAAGGTTATCTGAAGCTGTATAGGATAAAATAATGTAAAATCAATCTTTCAAAACCAAAAGAAAATGTCCTATTTAAACTTATGAAAACAAAATTTCTAGATTCTAAGTCAAGTGCTTGAATATTTAGTTAAAACTTCTTTATGATATAAACAAATTAATGGTTTGTTCAAAAAATTTTGAGAGTATTGAAATATCAAGGAGGTAATGAATTCTAATCTTTTTGTGAAAACTGAAATCTAGGTAGAAATCAGAATGGCCCCAAAGCCATGTGTATGATTTATTAATTCTGTTTACTTCTTGAAACTTTCTGGTTCTTGTTTTTCTAATTCACTTTAAACAGATAAAAGTTCTGTTTGTATTTGTGACAGGAGCCTTATGAGAATTGATATATTGGAATCAATATTGGTTGGTGTAGCATAGCCTTTGAAATAATGCTTAATTTGTATATAGCTGGAGGTGTATATATTTAGAAGTGCTAAGTTATTATGTACTTTATTGCAGGTTACATGTACAGTGGTATATATTCATGTAAATAATATTTTTATGATTTCTTTTCCATTACAGTATAAAGTAATAATAAATACCCAAAGTTTGGGGGTTCTTTAGAGTACTTGTTTTGTTTTCATAGATCAGAAATTATTACTCTAAGATCAGTATATGTTATGAAATTAAAGATGTAGAGATTAAAAATTAGAAACAACTAAAGGTTCTGTAAAACATTCTGTTATCTTAAACCCTGGTGACTAGATTCCTGCATTTCTTTACTAATGAGTTGCAGAATACCAGAAAAAAAAATTGGGAACAAAACAATTAATTTGCCTGTGAATTTCTTTACATGTTGTCCTTTCATCTCTCCCTTAACAAATATGCAGTATGTTTTTGAAATAAATAAAATATAAGCTGAGTGATGAATTACTGGAAATTGTGAAAATAGAAACAGAAATCAAAAGAAATAAGTCTATCATAAACATTTGTACCGAAAATGAAGCACTCGTTACGAAGGATACAATCATCATAAAATTATATACTCTAATGGTTAAATGTTAAGTCATGGTTACAGCTTGTTTATGCATACAAATTGTGAGTTAGCAAAACCAATGAAAGGTATGCTTAATAGATTGATCAGGAAACAATACTATTCTGTCATAATGATCAGAAGAACAATTATTTTATGGTAACAAAATTTCAAAAAATGTGTTCAAAGTTGGTTATTAATGCAGAGTTGTCTTTCTTTGTATATTTATATCTTGAAATTAATTTGAATGACTTGAAAATATTGTAATAGTTTGTGTGAAGATTGACCTTAACCCTTTCCAGCTGCTTTTACAAAATGACAACCTGATGCAAAAAAAAAAATGAAATACATATTGGCTTTACTTTTTCGAAATTTCACCATAAGTATTAAATTCATATTCTCCAATCAGTATACATGTGCATGTATCTTTGTGCTTCAAAGTTACTATTTCAAACATCATCACATAATAAATTTATGTACAGATTTATGCTGTATGTGGAAAATGTCATGTTTAGCCATCCAATTTTCTTTAAAATACAGTATACTACACAAGGCCAGTTAAGTTTTTGATGCTGTAATCTGATCATCTTTCTGCAATCCATTAATGATGTAAATGTATTGACGGCCTTTGCTCATATGTATTTTATTGTAAGAAGAAAGACTGTACTGTATTGTTTTACAGTATATCCTTCAGACCTGATTTTCTTCTGCTTTAAAGCAGAATTCCACTTTTGGAAGTCTGGATTTTTCCATTACGGTTCCTTTATTATACATAGTAAAATGGCTGCCGAAGTGTGATTTCCGCTCTGTTTTCCATGTTGTCAAAATCAGGTCTGATCCTTGTCCTAGATCATAACAAAATGTAAATCTCAGGTTTTGGAAATTGTTTCAGATTTATTTGCAGTGGGTTGCAAAGAAAATCAGTTAAAGTACTTGCCAGGACATTCCAAATGCACAATAAACATAAACCTACAACATGACATTCCGTCGATAAAATAACAAAGTATCTTTATGTTTTAAAATTAGGTGGATTATATTAGAATATTTAGTTTAATGCCAGACTGCAAAGGGTTAACGTAAAATCTTTGTATTATTTGATGAATCCCTCCTTCTCCCTATTTTATTGGTGCATTGTTTCTAGTCTTACCTTTTTTGGAAAAACATTATGATTTAATTCATATGTACTGTTCAAATCATTACTTATGTTTCATTTTATCTTGTCTACAGGTTTCGCTCATATGTATTTCATTCTGGTTAAACTTTCAAGTGTTTGAAATAGTGTAATTTTAATAAATTTGAAAACATGAATAATAATGATAAATGACCAGGTATGATTTCAGCTGTTATTTGGCCTCATCTGACATGAAAAATTAAAATTAAGATTTCAGATTCAAATTTGTATCATTTTATTGTATAATGATCTAACTTTCATAATCTATCAATCATTGTAAAAAATTCCTTCCCATGATGCAACATCGATGTCATGAATGCCTGGTAAATCAAGGATTTCAAGAAAATTGAGTGTTTTCACAGTAGAATTTGGTCAAAATAACTATGAGCAACAGCCTCACCCAAAAAAAAAATTTTATTATAATTTTTGCCTTTCATAAATACACATTTCAGTGAAATATCTTTTTTGGCAAGGCTGTTGCTCATATCAAAATTTTATTTGAAAGGTCCAAAAATGGGTTAAATTTGGTGTTTTTCCTTGATTTCATCAAAATTAGCTATTTTTGACAGCATATTGCCGCAATTTCAGAATTTTTTTGTTGAAAACAAAACGTGTTCTTAAAATCCAACATTTTAGTACTACTTAATGATAGCTGAGAATAAATTTCTCATTACCTTTTGATTTTAGAATTCAAGGGGCCAAATATCAGGCCAAATCATACCTTGTCCTTTCTTTGCTTTGAAAAAATATGGAAAATAAATTCCTTTATAAACATAAAAGTTGTGTAGTGGTATATTTTTTACAATAATTATTGCTGCCAAATATTATCTCCTGATATTACTGTGTTACTAAAATAGTTCGATAGAAGGTCTGGAATGAAGTTTCTTTTGCCTGCCATGTATATGTATCGGAAGTATGGTGTATTTAGATAATGCTTTGACAATTCAGCATTTTTCAGATAATATAAGAATTTATGAGCTGTTAATGTTTGTGGACCAAGTTGTATATTTTGCAATAATTCAGAATTTTGCAATGAACAAATACTTTTCTATTTTATTTGTAAATATGTTATAGATATGAGATTACATGTATATATATATATATTAGCATTTAATGCTTGGCCTTATGCATGGATAAAATATGTATTTAAATGGCTATATAAAATCAAAAGTGTACAGTTTATATTTTTGTCATAAAAGAATCAGTATAGAGTCCTTCTGTAATTAACATGACAGAACTGCAGAATTGTAGTGAGGCTTATTTTCACTTGTTTTTATACGACCGCAAAATTTTTGCGGTCGTGTTATTGGTATGACGTTGGCGTCGTCGTCGTCGTCGTCGTCGTCTGCTCCGTCGTCTGCGTCGTCGTCCGAAGACATTTGGTTTTCGCACTATAACTTTAGTATAAGTAAATAGAAATCTATGAAATTTTAGCACAAGGTTTATGACCACAAAAGGAAGGTTGGGATTGTTTTTGGGAGTTTTGGTCCCAACAGTTGAGGAATTAGGGGCTAAAAAAGGGCCCAAATAAGCATTTTTCTTGGTTTTTGCACAATAACTTTAGTATAAGTAAATAGAAATCTATGAAATTTAAACACAAGGTTTATGACCACAAAAGGAAGGTTGGGATTGATTTTTGGAGTTTTGGTCCCAACAGTTTAGGAATTAGGGGCCAAAAGGGTCCAAAATTAAACTTTGTTTGATTTCATTGAAAATTTAACGATTGGGGTTCTTTGATATGCCGAATCTAACCGTGCATTTAGATTCTTAATTTTTGGTCCCGTTTTCAAATTGGTCTACATTAAGGTCCAAAGGGTCCAAAATTAAACTTAGTTTGATTTTAACAAAAATTGAATTCTTGGGGTTCTTTGATATGCTGAATCTAAACATGTACTTAGTTTTTTTATTATGGGCCCAGTTTTCAAGTTGGTCCAAATCGGGGTCCAAAATTAAACTTTGTTTGATTTCATCGAAAATTGAACTATTGGGGTTCTTTGATATGCCGAATCTAACCGTGCATTTAGATTTTTAATTTTTGGTCCCGTTTTCAAATTGGTCTACATTAAGGTCCAAAGGGTCCAAAATTAAACTTAGTTTGATTTTAACAAAAATTGAATTCTTGGGGTTCTTTGATATGCTGAATCTAAACATGTACTTAGTTTTTTTATTATGGGCCCAGTTTTCAAGTTGGTCCAAATCGGGGTCCAAAATTAAACTTTGTTTGATTTCATCAAAAATTGAATTATTGGGGTTCTTTGATATGCCGAATCTAACCGTGCATTTAGATTCTTAATTTTTGGTCCCGTTTTCAAATTGGTCTACATTAAGGTCCAAAGGGTCCAAAATTAAACTTAGTTTGATTTTAACAAAAATTGAATTCTTGGGGTTCTTTGATATGCTGAATCTAAACATGTACTTTGTTTTTTTATTATGGGCCCAGTTTTCAAGTTGGTCTAAATCAAAATTTTTTTTGGGGGGGGCAATTCTCCACAGCATATTGTATTGCACAAGAAGCAAAAAATTGAATATAAATTCAAATCATATGACCAATACTAAGTTCTTTTTTTTCAGTTATTCTGTGTCAGAAACCTATTATGTGTCAAATATTTGAAGAAATTTTCAATTGCACAGTATTGCGCAATAGCAAGAAATTGATATGTGTGCCCAATTTTAAATTTTAAATTGGTTATTTCTGATTTATATATAAAAACAAATAATACTGATATGGTTTGAATAGGTAAATTAAAAATTTTTAGGTTCTTAGACAACATTCATTCTGTGTCAGAAACCTATGCTGTGTCAAATATTTATTCACAATCCAAATTCAGTATTGTATCAAGCTTGAATGTTGTGTTCATAATTGCCCCAACTATTCAGGGTTCGACATCTGCGGTCGTATCTAGCTGCGCCCAGCGGAGCATTTTATTCAAATTAGCTTCAGCAGAGATAAATTGTACTTAATTTTAAAAATTGAAAGTGTCTTTGAGGAGGGGATTTAGGTCATTACTACTAGTGGGTACATTATATATATATAGAATTAATTTTGACATATACACTGTGTTGCCATGAGCACTCAGAATGTTATTTTAAATTTCTCTTGTTTGGATAATGAAATTTCATTGTCCTTGTTCTGTGTTCTTAACAGGTGTCAATGTCAGAAAACATGAATGGACGCCAATTAAAATTCTATGCAAGTTCTAGAAGTTCTGAAAATGAATTTGACCTATTTTAACATAATTTTAAATAATTTGACCTATGAGAAAAAAAACCAGTTTGAACTGATTGACATAAAAAGTATTATATACATGTAGTTGTTCTTTGGAACTCTCAGTTTCCTTATCCAAAAAAAAAAAGACATGGCAGAATTAGTTTAAATGTATGGGGATATAAACATTAAAAATCATCGTATAATCAAGTCTTTATAAAGAAATTTAAATTTTATAATTTGTTTTTATATGCAGAAATTTGAATCTTATCAAAATATAGAATATAGTCGTGACGGAAAATTGTGTAAAAGTAGAGAGTAGAGTATCCACAATAAAGGTAGTAGAAATATTTATATTTATATTTGTAAGAAGCAGAGAATCCTTTTTGCAGTATTGTTAGCTTAACTTTAAGATGGTAGATTTTGTACAGTTTAATAGCTTCTTTATTGGTGGTATATACATAGTGCAGTAATAGGAATTCATGTGGAGAATTTAAGGAATTGTATGGTTTAGTTTTAGTCATCAAGGTGTTGCATTTAATTTTTATCTATTAGTTGTTATATTTAGAGTATAAAGATTATTATGATTTATTAATGTTTTTTGTTCATGGTTAGTGTAGCTGTGCTTACTTTACAGAGCTTTTGGTTGCTTAGATTAATTAATAATGAAAGTATATTAGTTCATTTAATAATTACAATATAAATATCAGCACTTTTTTTTAAAAAGAAAAGACACAGTTCTACTGTATGTAAAGGTTTAGTAGTCAGTGGTGTATAAGTACAGCATTATCAGATTACCTTTGTTTTTCTGTTGTTGCAATATTTAACATTTTTCATGTCACTATACATGTACATGTATTAAGAAGTATAATATATCCAAATTTTTTTCTGTGGATTAATGATATTTCTCCCTATGCACATATTCCGTATTGTTGATGCGAATATATTATTTATTGTTTGCAAAGAGGAGTACTTTGTTGCACATTGCCATATGTAAAATAAAATGTAGTCAAGTTTTATAGCTTTTGGAGATTTGTTGTAGGTTTATAATTAGAAAATTTTAAAAGTTAGAAACATTATATTAGGAGAATTAAGATTAGAATAAGTGTGTATTTTTATTTATATTAGGTATGTTGTCAACCCTTTTTGAACACAGCAGAAATGAAATATGGAAAATGCAATAACAGTGTAGCAAGATGAAGGGGAAAATCTAAACACCAGAATCCAATGACAAATAAATGAAAACAAGAAAGGATAGCAATTAAACAAATAACCTGATTAATTATGAAAGTAAGGTATCTGTACCATTATTGACCATGTGATCATTCTAAAATGCAAAGCAATGACAGAAACACTGGTAGTCAACTTCTGTATATCTAAACTATTTCCACAGATGAACACATTCTTTGAAATATGTTTCACCTTAAGAAACATATATCTGTTCAATCCCTGCTTTAAATTTTGGTTCAGTTTATCCTCTGTCATTATCTGTTATGGTCGGTAAAACATATACACACTTCCAAATCCCAAGTTTTATATCCAGTTGAAATCTGCTTTATTTTACATTACTCTGTCATTAGAATATTATGAAAAATACATTGCATGATGATCAAAATTATTGGGGATTTTTACGTTTCATTCCTGCTCAGCAAAGCATTAAAATGAAATTGGCATGGATTGTACTGTATCAACATTAAGCTGGAGATGAATAAAAAACAAATATGAACACAATGAATGAATGTGGGAAGGTGAGATACCCCCACAACCAATAAACATTTTTTAGATAACTTTACATACATCTGATAGGCACACACATAAAATAACTCAGGATTCATGTCCTATAATAAAACTTCCCTTCCTACCCTCTCACATCCATTTTAATTCTATGTAGTGGTAGCTACAACTTTTGACTTTTTTTTTTAAGAAGAAATGGTACAAAAAATGTGTGAGGTGATTTAAAATACAGTTTTAGATTCTCATTTCCTCCCTGTTTACCTCTGAACCATCCCAGTTCGGAATAATATATTGTGATCCTTAAATATTTCTGATTTGTACATGTATCCTCGACTCCATTTGTGTTTTCTGTTTATTTACGTTCTTCTGATCTAACGGAAAACAAGTGAAGCAAAATATTTCATGCTGGAATCGATGTATTTAGAGATTTAATTGGAACCTCTGTTAGCAAAACTTATATACGTTATGTCTATTTATGTATGCATATCATTATTTTAAGGTAGGAGAAATTAATAGGGAATGTTAAAGACAAGTACCATACATGCATAATTTTATTCATTGAAACAAATTTTCTTAAGGTGTGAACAAAATACCCTATAAATTATTAATTCCACCTGTTCTCCCCACTTTTTTGAAGTTGGAGATGAGAATCTGAAATTTAATCTCCTTCAAAGGAAGTTCACAGTAAAGGTTTACTTAAAGCTTCAGAATTAAAGATACGTTATACCAGACCAGATTTAAGTAAAAGTTCAAACTGATAAAGTAAAGTTATAAGTCTAGTAGTTTTAGTTTTTTCCTTTAAATCATATTAATGAATATGATTTGGGGTACAGTAATTAAAGTATAAACAAATCTATGAGTTGCTTAACTACATGTTAATTCAAAATTGTGCAGTGGTCATGAGTGAATCATTAATGTTGTGAATTTTAGATTTTTGGAATATAAAATTCAAAATTAGTTACAATGATCATTGCATGGACAAATAAGAAGTATTGGGGAGGAAGTATTTTTCATGTGAATACAGATTGACAATTATATACAGTGACATTGTTGAGGGCTACTGTTGCTGGATTTCAGAGTGAAATTCAATAATTGTGTAAGAATCCTGTGTAATATCCCTACATACTTAGAAAAGGGTTGACAACTAGCTTTTCAGTTGCCATAATATTAATGATATTTAAGTAGAAGTGTGTAGCTTAGCTTTATATGACCATGGTGAGATATTTATCACATTAAACTAGAACTTTTGTAGCTGCAACTGATCAGGGTGTTAATGGTGAGACTGTTTAAAGTTTGAATTATTAGATATTCTGTTGATATGGCAAAACCTTATTTTCTTACAGTAGAAACTAAACTAAAATGTTTGACCTGTTTACGTTATCTTAAGTAAAGTAATAATCTTGAATAAGAAGATCTAAATGTGTCAAGATCAATACTCAGCTGAGGAAAAATCAACAACACTAAATTGTAAGATACCAAACTTCAGAATGATCTGCAGTTAATCATATATCTACCCTCTACTTGTTACGTGAATAAGTCAACTTGTCACATATTCTGACTATAATTGTCATTCATTTAGTGTACTTGTCAGATAATTAATTGCAAATCTAACAAGTAGACTTATTTATCTTATTCATTTGACAGATAAAAATACAGTCGAACTTCAATAATCGGAAGTTACAGGGACTGCAAAAAAGTTTTCGAGTTATTCGAGGTTGATTGTGGCCTTGTAAAAGTTAAAATGTCACGCTAACCGTTATAGAAAAAAATATTATTTGTGTATAAAGAGCTAAAAAGTGTCAATAGATTTTCTTATTAACGATATTCAACTTACGAGATTTTAACACATCAAGGTAAATATGTTACAGAAAAGTATTAGACCTGACTTAAGACTTCTCTGAAGAAATATACACTTCGAAGTTTGACACATCAAAGTTCGACTGTATATGTATCTGAGAAGTCGACTTATTTATGTAATTAGTACAGTGAATTATGTGATAAGTTGGAGCAGATATATGTAACCATAGTAACTTCTTCAATAACTGGAGAAACATAACATTTGATTATATCACCAGTTTCTCTGGAATATTTATGATAGAGAAAAAGATAATATGAATGAGATTTATCACAGTTGAAATATACTGTACTCCGAGAATCAGATAGGAAATAGTAGGGTTAATTGAAAGAAATCTGATAGTACTTTGCATGTAATTGGTGAAACCAAAAAAAAGCAAGCTCAGCTCATGATGTTATTTGGCCAGCCAAAAATGTGAGCTCAGCTCATGTCCATCCCATAAATACTACTGGTACATTCACACAACATGAATTGTCTAAAGAGTAGTTCTAGGGCAAAAACATTTCTGTTGAAGAGATTGACATATATTTTAAAAATCTAGTGTTGCAGATCACATGGTGATTTTATGTTTCCAGTGAGCATAGCTATTTCTAATAAACCAGTTTGCTTCTATAAGTGCTTGCTGTACACCCTATAAACAGTTTTGAAAAACACATAATATATCTAGCAAATGATAGAAGAAAATGACAGCAGTTGGAATTTGTTTGTTGGAACTTGTCAAAGGAAAAGTGTATTTAGTAAGCTATGGTGAAAGTTAAATAAGTTTGGTATTTTTTCTTCATCCTGTATTTAGTGACCTCTGTGTAGATTAATTTCTTAGAAAAATAGTTTGTAAACAAATTCATAATATAAACAATTAAGAGAGTATGAAAGCTGTGAAGATGATTGAACCAGTTTGACAGCAAGCAAGTGTAGAAGCTGTAATGAGGTAGATTAGAAGCTAGTTTTGGCAAATTTATCAGAATGGGAAAGAAAGCTGTATTAAATTTGATTGAAATTAGCTAAAAAATAATTATTGGCATCTCCATGCAGATTGAGTGGAGGAAATTTAGGTTTCAGAGACTTAGAGATATGAAATTCAAGTTATTCAGTAAATTTGAATGCTGTTTTAAAATCTGAACTGTAATAAGGTTTTGCTATATTTTATTGTCTTTATAATGAATTATGTATGTATTTAAGGAAAAGGTTTTAGGAATATATGATAACATCATTTTAACCTTCATATTAGTTTAATGAAGCAAGTTGTTGAAAAAACGGAAAAAAATTGAAAAGCATATTTGGATTTGTTTAAAAATCAACATTTATAAAAAATATGTTCTTACACAACTTTAAGAAGTGTAATAAAATCTATCATGTCAAATTAAAAGGAAAATGTCTAAAATTTTCTATTATAAATTTGTTCTAATTTTTAAATGTTATTTAAGATGCATAAAGCTAATTTTTATATGTTTTAAACCAAATGACAATCAAATGTGTGCGTGTTTTTTTTTTATTCTCGTTAAAATTTTGTTTTCATTTTGAAATAATTATGATGAACAGTAAGATAAAAAAATATTTGAAAATTGCCACGGTTGATTTATACAACAATGGGTTTTGTCTTCAGTATTAAAGTAATTGTAAATTCATTCTTTAAGAAATATTTTATTTTTCCTGGATTCTTAAACCACAAAAATATGTTTCAAAATAAGTATTATTTCCCTTATTGATTAATTTAATTAATTTATAGGTAAATGAAATGAAATTGGATAAGTTAGTTATCTGACTTCAATTGCTAAAAGTGATTAAATTAAATTTAGAAAAGAAAAAATGTTAAAAATAAAAAAAATTAGAGATATAGACCCTTCTCATTAAAAAATAAAAGTTCTTAAAATTAAGACAAGAACTCAATATCCATTTTCATTAGGTTATTTAGTTTTGAATAATTCAGATGAAATTAAAGCAAAACAAAGGGTTTGTTGAGTTTAATATATTGATAAATATGCTTTGAAATTGAATGATGATTTTTTGTTTAATAAAACTCTGGTCATATTAATGAGGATGATTATTTGCTTATTTTCTGCTGGTATAATTCAAAATGAATGATTTAAAAAATAAAAGTAAATTTTACTCAATTATGATAATTAATTAAATAAAAGAATGAATAATAATAAGTTTAAATCGAATTAATCAATGAAAATAATGAATTTGTTTGTCTCTGATGAAATTGAATGTTGATTTATGTATAATACCCTGATCTAAAGGCAGAAAGCTGTGATTTTAATACTTAGTTATATGGTTGTTATTTATTATTGTATACTAGATTTTTGTAGAAATAGTTGGAATCTCAAGTTATTTTATTGGTGTTATTTGTTCATAAAGCTTTCCCTATGAGGGATGGAGATTGTATTTGTTAAGTATTGATGCCAGTTTGTTTTAGACTGATTCAAAATATTTACCTGTCTGATTTTCCAAGTTATAAAGGTTTTGGTCAAGGGGAGAAGAATCTGAAGGCTGTACAACAGTTTGATTTATTGTTGGGAAAAGATAAATTTTTGAGAGGGAACATTATACTTTAGCATTATATGAACAAATTTCTGTTACATTTTGAAATCATTCTTTTGAGAATTTTTTGGTCTGCCACAGAGTCTAGAGATTTGTAATATAATCTGAAAAAAAAACCAGTTATTGCTCTTTTGAATTATTGAAAAAATTAGCATCCTACTTTATTTATTTATCACAAACTAATATATACTAATATAAACAAAGGCATAATTGATAATTTATGAATCCATTAGACATTCAGATTCTAGTTCAAAGAAGTATATTGGAAATAGACAGGTAGATAGATTTATTTAGTCTGTTGAAGTTGGTTGTAGATGTTATCCAAGTTCACATGTCAGGATATGGTAAAATGAAAGTTTTTTTTTTAATCCTTGGGTATTGTTGAATGGTATTTGTAAGGCTTTCAGTTATATACTTGTGTTGATGAGAAATATTTTTATCAAGAGATTTCGTTAAATTTAAAAGGAAAATGTTAATTTTGATTCATAGGTCTTTGAAATGAACTTTAATGAGATTTGAAAAATACTTCATGTTGTGTTGTATTTATATTTAGGATATATTGTAAAATCCCATTTATCAACTAGACATTCCAGAATTTTTTTTGTGAAAAAAAGTTTAACTTGAAATTAGCTTCTTAAAGGAAAGGCCATCATCACTAAATTTAAAGAGTGAAAAAGAAAATATTATATGTAACAAGAAAAAATATCTATAAATGTGATCATGAACTCTTCATACAGCATCACTAGACCTTTTTTTATTCATATTTAAAAAAAAAATCATTATTAAAGAGAGTTTTATGTGAACTTGGAAAATGTATTAGAGATGGTAAATTTACAGTGTAGATTTTGTGTAGTATTAAAATGAATAAAAAGCAGTAGCCCAGGGGATCATAGGTGTGCTCAAGGTATTTTAAAGTGTTTTGTGTTGTAGTCTGTATTTATATTAATAATCATTTAAGGAAGCCATATTTCTATTGTATTTAGATGCTGATATAGACAGAGATCAGTCTTAATTAATCCTTGACATTTAGAAGACACTTTTACTCATTTTATCATGACATAAAAGTATTTACTGCTGTGCCAAACCTAAATTATTAAGTTTTATTTAAGCTAGACAAAACATAATTCTGATATTGTTTATAACAGTAATAAGACTAGTAGATATCTTTATTCAATAATTAAGTTTCTTTGGAATATTTCCTGGCTTGATATTATCAGATAGAGTAATATTAACAGAATATTTTAATTTTCTATTGAGAAATATTACATTAGGAAATAATAGGAAAAAACTATATTCATGTTTTGTTTTGTCTTCTTCATACATGTACTTTTATTCAGGGATGATGTGCAAACAAGAATAACCTCTGCAATATATTTGTTTTAAATTTTCATGTGTTGGTAGAGCTAATTCTTGGTTCACAATTTGTTTGAAATAATTTCATGATTTAGATTTAAAAAATGTTGTATTAGTAGCAGTTAGTTAATCAAGATCTGCATAATTTACACAGCTGTAGACTGAAGACTGTGAAAGTAAAAAGTTAGTTTTTGAAATTCATAATTTTCTAAATATTCAGAAAATCCATTCGAGTTAAAGAATTTTTCTTTTCAAAGTTTTCTAGGAGTTTCTATATCATCACTGTTGGATATAGATTTGTAATATATGAAAAAATAATTTTATTAACTGTGTAATAAATTGTAACCAATCACAGAATCTTTATAGAACCAAAAATTAGCTCTCATATGAACATGACCAGTTTTGTTTTGTCACCTCCTTTATACCTTGAGCTGATTAGATGTTAGTATGGGCAGCTTGTCAAAAGAGTGCCTTGGAAAGATTTTTTTAATTTTCTGGTTAAAAAGTTTGCTGTTTTAAATTTTAATAAAAATGGTTAAATATCATTGAATTCTTGTTATTATCTAAAGTGTAATAGACCAGATTATATTTTGCATAGAGACAATCCAGAATATCCCACGGAGTTGGAAAGGTAGACCTGGAATGCAGTGGCCAATCATAATACACAAAAAAATGAAATTTTATATGTGGCCAATCGCACTGAAAAATATAAGTTACCATTTTTATACAAAATATGTTCCTGTTTAAAGTAAAATGTTTTACATTAAATAATTTCCTTCACCTATATGCTATTACAAATAAAATTATCCATGGCAGCTTCATTAAAAATTTTGCTCAAATAGAATCTGACTAACATGCCCAACAAAAGTAAGACAACTATTCCAGTACGTCTGACTACATTTTCGATGATACAAATTTTGATGCAAAGGGTGGGCATCTTTACAATTTACAAATCATCAACTGTATGTGTTCATAGTTGTTGATAGCCGGAACAGAGCCTATTCAAATGCTAAAACAACAAAAGGAGTAAAATGAAGGCCATCTTTGTATAGAACTTTGTACGAGTTAGATAACGTTCACAACGCAAAGAATAATATTTTTTAACAGTAAATTGAAATCCTAGCAAGTAAGGTGTTAATGCAGTAAACCCTGGCATTTCGAGTCCCCTGTTTTCTCACACTTCACTACCCTTTCAGATAAGAAATTAAAAAAAACACATTCAGAGTTGTACTTCTTTCCACTCACATCTGGATAATAGACATTGATTGTAATTCTTGCTTTTTTCTACTGCTGCATTTTCAAGGTAAAGGCATTTAAACTATAGCACCTTTGAAGTTTGGGAAATGTGATTCCGATTGCTCATGACATTTATACTCTACATGTACGTATGCAACTTGCAAGGATTAACATAATTTTGATGTATGATTCAGATATAGGATTAACACAATTTTGATATATGATTCAGATATACCTGCAACATGGTATGCAACGTGCTAGATTTGACATTTAATAGATTTAATAATTAATTCATGGAATGGAAAATACAGAATTGTTTTAATTGTGCAAAAACCAAGGACAAACACTATATTCTTGTATATTGCAGTTAGATAAACCGTTTTGTTTTTCCCTTGATGATTATTACTTATCTTTAATCCCCTTTGTGGAAATCATCAATATTATTTAATAGATCATATCCGTGACCATGTAATGTGTATAAATAAGCATGTTTCTTAGTGCAATCACGGATTTAGTCATTGATGAGATTTGGACCCAACAACACAACTTTTCCAGTCGTTTGGCTTCTGACTACATGTTCTTTGATACTAATGTTGATGCAAATGGTGTGTACATTTCGTCCATTTACAACTCATCGGTTGTGTTCAAGACCGTGAATGTTGATAGCCGAACACAAACACCAGGTCCTGCATCACCGCTGCATGCAATCCTCTACTAGCTGCTGGTATTTTGCTATCTTCCTTGCATTGGCTTCTTCTATCCTGTCTTCCCATGGAACTGTCAGTTCCAACAAAAATGCCTGGTTCCCTGCGACCAGAGCGCAATATCATGTCTCAGCGATGTTGCTGCTATTCTGTTGGGGAAACTCATGTGTTGCTGAATGTCTGAGGTCATTTGTCAGTCTGTTGCTGTTCCGAGTATCCCCAAGCCTTCTGCTGGGTTGTCTTTCTTCTCTCGGCCTTCACAAAGTTTATAAATATGTTGTTCTTCATCTTTTTCTTCATCATCCTGATGATATCCAACATTGCTGCTATTGTTCTCAATACACTGTCATGTCTCCATGTATATCTACCTTCTTTAAATGCTACTGGACATGCCGACAACACGTGCATGCGGTAGAGATGCTGGTTTGTCTATGCATAAGGTGCATGTTGGGTTCTCTGTTAAACCGCAGGTATAGATATTTTATGTGCTTTGTAGAACATCATATGTACACTGATCATAATAGAAAACTCAAGCGTTATCCATCCAAACTCCAAATCTCACTCCAGGTTAAAGCCCTGCTTCTAGCTCCTTACTCTCTTCTTCCATCTGACGAATTTCTTGCTGCACCAATTCCCTCCGTCCCTTCAGATTTGATGTATCCAACCTTGGTTTTATCAACATACCAAATCCCTGTCTGCTCACTGCTGTGACACCAACGATGACACCATTTCTTTGTCTGGTTTCAGCTTCTTTCACTGCTTCTTCCGCTTTCCACATTCTTCCTGTTCTTATCTTCACGTCAACGCCTTTGTTGGTAATTGTAACTTAGCACCTGTGCTGAACAAACAAATGCTGCTAAAACTCGAGATTCTTGGTACACCTAACCATCTTCTGGGGCATGCACTGATCTTTCTCTTTAAAGCCTCCACTTTGGACAAGTGGAACTGTTATACTAGTAACGGCCACAGTTTCCTTGGTAAGATCTCATGTTGGTATATCCGGGCCTTGAATCGTCCAGGGAGGCCACTTCTGTCTTTGTTCGCCAGCCATTCTACCAATTGTTCTGTCACATTTCCCATGTCTTCTAGTGTTGCTGTTGCTCAAACTTTTTACGCAAACATTTCACTAGTTTTTCCCCCAACTGTTGGTATCTTTCACCTGCTAACTCAAACGTCTCATCTTTCACTTTGCCTTTCCTCATTATCAATCTTCTGGATTTAAATTGGTTTAAATTGCATTCTGGCCCACTTTATCATTCGTTCCAATTCCTCTAAAGTCCATCTTCCCTCGATTACTAGTACTGTTTTTTTCTGTCATGGTCATGTCACCCATAAATGCTCTTACTGGTGGTGGCTTTACTCCTGACGACATTAATGGTCCTTTGTTTGTTTTTTTCCCACTGACTTCACAATTGAGTTTATAGCTGCTACAAACAGAACTACTGACACTGTACATCCTGTTAGTATTCCAACTTTTAGTCTCTGCCATGCTGTGGTGATGTTTCCAGCCCTGAATCTCATCTCAATCTTGTCAACGTACTCTAGCAGCCTTGTTCTGATAGTGTATCGAAGATGGTACCTCTCCAATGTCAGATCTACTCCAATGTCAGATCTCTCGTTTGTGAGGTGTGGATTTGCAAGATTTAGCCGAAGCACTGCTAAATCACTTTTCATCTCTATTGATTCTCTTAAAATCTGTGTTAAAACACTGGTGTGTTCAATGCATGCGGATACCTCAAGCATGCCTCCTTTCTGGAATGCGATGAGTATATATATTCATTGCTCAACAGATACTTTGTCGTCCTAAAACTGCCAGGAATATCTTCATCTTCAATGTTTAATAGGGAGATGGTCCGAAACGGTTCTTCTTTCCTTGAGCACTATTCCTTCGGTATAAAACCCTCTACTTTGTACCATGACTCTGTCATCTTTCTACTTTGCCAAATTATTTTGAGTAGCTTCCACAACCTTCTTTGGAACAGTTACTGCATACAAGGTACGATCTACCATTTGGTCCTAGTGCTGATGCTGCTCTTGCCTTCCGCACAACGTCCTTCACTTCTCGGAACTTTAGGTCTGACTCATCAAATTGTTCTTTGGGCTCCTCTGGTGTTTCTCACATTCTCCCATATCTTCTTCTCGTCTCTCATCACTGTGTGTCTTCTTCCTTTGGGTTTTCCAATTTACCAGATTCCCTTGCTCCAAATAATCTCTTCATATACCGAAACTGGTTTGCTGTGAGTGTTCCTCTCTCCTTTGCTCTCTTCTTTCTGTCTTTTCTGTGAGATTCTGCTTTTATAAGTGTCTTCAGTTTATACCTAGTTTCCTTCCTTAACTGCTGCAGAGGTAAGCTTTCCTCCTCATTGGCAACTCTGTACCTCTTCTTCAACCTTCTCAAGTCTCCTCTCAATTCCTTGATCTTCTGTCTGCGATTACTGTGATCTTGTGTCCTTGGTCGTTTCCCTGATGTTATCAATCCAAATCTGTCCTTCCCTATGCTGTAAATAATGGACGTCATTGCTGTCATCTTTCTATCTACACACTCCGCTAATGTTGCCTCTCCATACCTTCGTCAAAAGCTTTCCAAACTGCTTTGTCTGCATTTGTTTGTCATTTGATCTTCTCCTTTCGTAAATCATTCTCTTCTCTACGGACTATTGGTTCTATCCTATCTATCCCTTCTGCCTCGTTTAGTTGTTCTATCTCTGTAGGCTGATCCGTGTGTTCATCCTCACCCTGGGTCACAGGGAGGCTATCATCACTATGGTTTTCCTCCTGGGTGGTCTCCTCTTCCGTCTGAACAGATTACCCTGTGCGTTGATTGCCAGAATGGGGTGTCACACATTTCACTCTACTTTGATTAATCTTCAAACCTTCAGAATTCTTAGTCTTTCGGACAAAAGCATATACATCCGTTGTTTCGGGTCGTTGTCCTTGTTGGTTCTATAGTCGTATCCTGATCCTGTTATAACCTACATGGTATGCAACTTGCAAGGATTAACAAATTTTGATATATGATTTCGATATATCTGCAACGTGCTAGATTGTACATTTAATGAATATATTTAATAGCTAATTCATGGAATGGAAAATACAGATTTGTTTTAATTGTTTTAAATTCTCGTATATTGCAGTAATCTTAATCATTTTGTTTTCCCTGGCTGATTTTTACTTATCTGTAATCCCCTTTGTGGACATCATCAATGTTGCATTTAATAGATCATATCCGTGTAATAAAATGAATAAAAATTTCTAGTACAATCACGGGTTTAGTCATTGACGATATTTGGATCCAACACCATAAATTTTCCAGTCGTCAGCTTCTAACTACAGGTTTTTTATAGTAATTTTAATGCAGATGGTGAGCACATTTCGTCCATGTACAACTCATCGGTTGTGTTCAAGGATGCTGAAACGATATCCCCCCAAAGTGTCTATTTAAAGCAAAAATGAGGTGGTAATACATTATCCTCTTTGTTCTATACATTACAAATTGAAAAACACACAAATGAGATAAATACTTTGTTAAAAACCACACACAAATATTAATTCGAGATCGACGTTTTTAACACGCTGGAATTTCTATATTTGTTGAGATTTCAGGACATTTTTTCAATAGAATATTGCAATTCACGAGAAATTTTCCGCTGTACAGATGATCTACTACATGTGTATATATCTTTCAATAATCTTAATTTTAAGGACTACCTACTTCTTATCTATCCCAATGAACTCAATATTAAAAGAGCTAGACGACCGACACGTACATTTGTACATTAACTTCAGTTTAATATTTAGATTTATTATTTTTACAAAGACGACAAAGAACAACTGAAATCAAAACTTTTATGACAAACGTGATAATTTTCTTTCCAATTGTGAACTGCCCCTTTCGAAGTATTGCCATAACAAAGTCTCCAGCTTATGGCGTTTACATTTCACGGCTAATTCGTTACTGTGGTGCATATAATTTGTATAATTTGACTTTCTTGACAGAACGAAGTGGCTTAAATTTTGTAGACAAGCATCTGTTAAAACTCTGTTAATTGATATAGCCACTCCAGAAATTGTACGGTCGTTATCATGACTTGATTGGCCGATAGGAAGTTTCTATCTAACAAATGATAATAGATATTTTATGTTATATTTTCACATCTTGTTAGAAATAACTCGATAGGTCACCAGATTTTCTCCACTGTTACAACAGTTGCCGTTAACGGAGCAGGATATGCTTACCCTTCCGGACCACCTGATTTAACCCTTTGTGAGGGATTTAATCCTTATTTTAATATAAATGACAATTTAAACACACGCACCTTAAACTCGTGTCAGTTCAGAAACATATGACACTGGAGTCTCATTTTTCAACTGAGGTAGTATCTAGTCAGTGCAATGTAAAAAAAAACATGTGAAACCAAAGGGCTCCAATTCCAGGTAGTGTTTTGTTTTCTATTCTGGTCATGTTTGAATATTTTCGAAACTAAATATATCGAGAACACGTTTATTTAAGTATTACTAGCTTTAAATTGAATGTTGCCAAATTTTGTTTATTCTTTACAGTTTTCTAGATAACACTGTTTAGGATCTAAAGTTATGATTATGACTAGTGTTTAATTTCGGCAAAATAATACCCTGGGAAAAGTCCACGACACTGATTACAAAAGGAAAGGAATATGCAGAATTGAGAATTCAACATAACAGACAAATACAACAAGGATACATGATTAACTAAAATAATAAAAACAAATAACAAACTAAACAATTACAACAACATGAACAAAACAGCACAGAAAATAAAGAACTAACCATGTGAATTACCCTTTTGTTCACTTGGGCTATCATTTCGTTTTAGGCCTTCAACCAACCAATGAGTTTTAAATTAACAATGTATTTGTTACTTTTTGCATCAAAATTAGCTTTTTGACCATCTTTTATGTAGGAAAATAGAAAAGAAAATTACTTCCAGTATTTCAATAACTCTCAGGATTAAATAATCAAATTAAGCATTTGAAAAGCCCACGCGAATAACGCTCTATTGGCAATTTGAAACACTAATCTGTATTTATTCCCTTTGAGTATCAAGTTGTTAAGCACAAGTTTTTGACATCCAAATCTGTCTTTTAATTCCCTTATATTTTCTTTCTAGTAATACTTAATATCTGACACGACACTGTACTTTACTACAAGGTTAAATTTTAAGGTTAAAAAGACATCCAAGACAAGTAATCCAGTTGATATGTGCAGAATTTGGACAGAGTTGTGGGTTTGATGATAAAAGCATGAAACTTGGTACAATTGTAGACATATGTATATAGGTCAATTTAAGCTATAGATCCACTTTCACAATTTCAAAATGGCCGCAATTTTCAAAATGGCGGACACGTAGCATTATCATATTTTAATATGTATATAGAACATTGGATATTGGAACCTTGTATTTTTTACCACTGAAAAAACCAAATTTAATGTTTCTAGATGCTTAAAGTAACATTTATAATTACTGTTTTCATTTATAATATTTTCAAAATGGCCTCCATATAACGACAACATGATAAAATACAAAGTAAACTTTAAGAAAGATTGAAAGTGTCCATATCCCATTTTAGTACCCAAATTCAGATCACATCCAGAAATCCGTTAGTATGGTAAAAGTAACGTTGCATAAAAAAAAGTTGCCCATGGCATAATTATTATGTTGAAGCAAGATAAATAATTCCCCAACAATGCATAACAAGTAAAGCCTTGTGCAAGGACTAGTTCAGAATACAGATTCATATGTTTTTCGAACACCTATTCGGATCAGTTAATTTTGAATTAGATATCTAGGCCATGTTCTCATCAGAAGCCGGAGCCAACTGTATTAAAATGGGTTAAATTCCGCAAATGACTACGGAATTGTGGATTAAGGTATGTTAACTTATCATGGGGCTTTACACCTGGACAGGGCTTCTGAACATTGTGGTGTTATATATATCTCTCTATATATATACCTGCATGTGTTACACATATTTTCTTTAGTAATAAATTTATTATTGATCTCAGTTTATGCGATGTTAATTTCATTTTAGGAGAGTTTAGTATTTCTTTCAAATTCTAATGTCGTCTGCGCCTCTGGAAATCTTGCGTATCATTGGTACATATGTTAAACCTCAACATTTCCCCTTTTATGAACCCCTTAAAGGTAGAGGATGGGTGACATGAAGATCTTTCTAGATACTGGTAGTTTTCTGGTTTTTTTTTGTGATGTTTTGTATTATCAAGAATTCCCTGTTTTTCCCCGGAATAATAGTGTGTCGCGGAATATCATTGGGTTGTCAGACACCTCAAACGTAAAATTTAACAGGCCATGCTGTCTGTTAACTTGATGAACAAATTCAACAACCTCCTGATTTTCACAATCCATAACCAGGAAGAGATCATCCCTGTATCTGCAAAAGTATAGAATGTTATCTCTAAACAGTTTTTTTTATTGTTTTAAACACGGCCATCTTCGAAAAAAGACCGGCATTTTGAATATCCAAAGTGGATCCATAGCTAATAATGTTTGGGGTGTCCATCACTACCACTATGCCAAATTTGATGCTTTTATCATCAAACCCACATTTTTTTCACGAATCAGCTGGACTATGGAACTTTGTACGGATATATATATCATAACGTTCACAAAAAGTAATATTATTCATAAAAGTAAATTGAAGTACTAACAAGCGAGGTGGTAGTACACTATCCTCTAGGATTTCTAGTCAATGTTTGATCCGACTTCATTAAGTTTGAAAATTATTTCTGTCAGACAAGAAAAGAAATTACAACACGCATTCATAGTTGTCCTTCTTTTCACACTTAATTGGGTAATAATCATTGATTGTAAGTCTTGTTTTGCTGTGTTTTCAAGGTAAAGGCAGTTCAGCGATAGCGCCTTTGAGGTTCGGATATGTGATTCCGATTGCTTATGACATTATACCTCATATGGTACGAAACGTGCAAACAATTTTCTTTAAACCTTACTTAAAACCTTAACCCAATATTTAACCCATATAACTAGATGCACAGAAAGTAACATCAGCTACTTATAAATACTACATATTTATACTTCTAACCGTATTTACATTATACAATATTCGGTAAAATGTTTTGTTTCTTATCAGCCTTATTGACGAGAGCATTATTTAGAAGCTGCATTTATATATCTACAGCACAAACACGCTTCAAATAAAAAAAAATGTAGACAGAAGAGAGTGTAAAAACAACAAATAAACATATGAGGGTGCGTAGTTTATGCTAAATGTACGACACCAAATGTTGTTCAAACATATTTTTCTAGTTAAACTTGACTGTCTTGTGTTTCGCAATTTCTGAAATTTCAGACAAAATCAAGAAAATATATATTCCCGCTCAGTAAACCAAGACTGGTTATTAAGACAAGTTCATAACAGGAAAGAATAAATTATGCAATAATCAATGTAACCTGTGCTGAAATGATCTTAAGGATGCTCACTGGTCATGTTTTGGTCTTTTTGATTTTCGGAATCCTCGGGTTTTATCCATTTCTTAAACATGAAATTTTTAGCCCATGAACCCCCACTTTTTCTTTTATAATTCATTCATATATACCTTAAAATGGTATTTAACAAAATTTTATGAAATTCTTTTTATTTTTTCATACATTTTTGAGAGACTGAAGTTGCAATGCAAAGACAATGAAAAATCCAGAGAAAACCCATTTTCTGCAAATTTTCAAGGCCTTATAGCTCTAAAATGAGCACATGAACCTATATCTTCTTCTTGCGTATTTGTTTACTATTCATATGTTCTCTCAAACTAAAACACCAATTTCAAATCCTATTTATTTCCTATTAGACCAGCGATCATCCTTAAGTCAATTGACCGATCTTGATCGACTCTAAATTTGATCTTGTTATCTTTATTTTGGTTGAAAATATGCTAATTGAAGAAATCAAGACAAATATCAATCAATAAACAAGACCAAAATGGCCGTATAAGATCCAAATTGTGTTTCTAGTGAACCAGACCAAAACATAACAATTATAAAAATAAAGAAACTGAAGTTTTGGTATAATAACAAACATAAAAAGTGAAAATTTGTATATAAACTGAAAAACACCAAAAGGTAAAACGAAAACCTAATCCCACTAGTTCGATCAATGGTCTCTGTCAGTGTCAGGGGTTGATACCAGAAACTAAAATGTACGACTGTATACGACAAAAATAAAAGGTACAATTTTACAATTTGTTTTATGAAGCATCCATAACTATATCAGAATCAATAGTATATTAAGCATTTGTTAGTAACAACGTAAAATGCATTTGATAAATCCATTGAACATGCTGAATACAAAGAATATTTCTAGATGCACTTTTCAAGACTATGGAAAGCCAAGCCCATTATAAAGATGAGAGCAAATGGAAAGGTCCCCATAAAACCGGATTAAGTCCACCACTGTTCGGTGTCTGTACAAAGTCAGACTATCCTTACCCACTGTTGTGATTTGTACTCTTTTATATTATTTTTTGTCCTTGGTTCTGTCTGTAGGGTGGCGTTGAATGATTGGTATGTCATTGTTGACTTCTTCTGTTATCAATTTTGTTGTTTTATACATGTATTAAGCGAGAGTAGATAAAATTCAGGTAAAGTTAATTTTCCTTGAGGAAGATAAAACGATAGTTTTACCAAAATTGCAAAATTTCACAACTGAAAAATATAATACGTTTATCTAAAATATATTTTCATTGATTACCAAGTTTGTAACGTTTACCTTAATGTGTAATGGTTTTTTAGTCCCTTTCGGTCATTGGCTGTATCAGGACAGTTCTTTTTTAATGGTAGAGAAATCAGGAGTACACGAAGAAAACATCAGTGTTTATCAGGAATAATGGTTCGGTATACCTTGCTATTGTGTATAAATTTACATCTGTATGTCTACGGCAGAAAATGCCAGTTTTTGTAGGGTGCCGTAAAAAAATATTTTTAAGAGATCATCAACATTATAATTCACTTTGTAATGTCACTTCATCGGTGAATGTGGAATACTGGGAAAAGATGCAGAATAAAAGCAATAAGAACAAAAACGGAGCAGGAACTGCTTACCCTTCCGGAGCACCTGGGTTCACCCCTGGTTTTTGTAGGAGTTTGCGTTGTTCATTGTCTTTTACTTTTCTGTGTTTATTTGTTGTGCTTGTGGTTGTTCATTGGTCTTCCCGGGTTTGTCTGTCCAATGGATTACGTATTTTGATTTCTCCTTATGTATATTTGTCATTTTTATGACAGAGATTTTGATACACATTTCGTCGATTTACGACTCATCGGTCAGTAGTTGTGATCAACGCCCAAAATGTAAAAACAAAAACAATAATCTAAAAGTTTGAAGAGAAAATTTAAACGAAATGGCAAAATGACCGAAAGGGAAAAGTCAAAACCATGCACAAGAAAGACAAAACCTTAGTTTTAACAAAATTTGTCATTTTAACAGTAAATGTAAATTATGAATTTTGGGCTAGTAGGCAAATTCATTAGGACTTAAATAAAACAAGCAAGGCGAATTCTAACACAGCAAACATATACAACAAAGACACACCCAAAATAGTACAAACACATATATAAAACCTAAGATAACCAACACAAAACACCATAAAAATTAAAGAATTTGTAATGTGAACTCCCTACAAAAACCGGGATTAATATCAGGTGATCTGGAAGAGACGGCAAGTCATGCCCCGCTAACGGAAAAACCTGTACTTAACAAAAGTCTTTACCAGATAACATTTCAACAGTTTCGTATATGAATAAAAAAAATAAACACATTTCATAACTCGTGCTTATGATAAACAACATGAAAGGATAACTTAACTTTTTTGCAATTACTTTACACTATTTAATGATAAATGGAAAAGATTAACAATATTGTGTCTCTTGAGACATTTTCATTGTCACTGTTGATTAATGTTATGGCAAACAAAATGCGTGAGCACAAAGGCAATTATGCATGCATTTCATGGGCATTAAAAGTGGACAGAAACAAGAGTATATCTACTTCAAAGTACATTTATTATACTGAGAAAACGATCAAATCGGACAAACGAAGAAAGTATTGCTTGCACAAGAAGATTATATTTTTTCAATTGATAATATTTTATTGCCATAAAACATATAAAACTAATGTATGTGACAAGCATAATACAAACAAACAGTACAATTAGTGCAAGTTTATATATACACAAAAAGTTATAATCATAAAAGTACATGATTAGATTAAGAGGCCTCCGACCTCAGTTCTAATGACCGTTTTAAGAAGCCAATAATTCTTACATGTCTAGTTGAAGATGGATTTAAAAGATATGAAATTTTGTCATCCTGGTCAAGACTTTTAAAAAAAATTATTATCTAAATCAGCAAAGAGATTGTTCCTTAAATTTTGATTTATTTTGCAACTTAACAAAAAATGATTCTCGTCTTCAATAGTTTTGCATACTTTACATATTCTTTCTTCTCGTGGTATTTTTTTTTTTATATCTACCTTTCTCAATTTCAAGGGTATGATCACTAATACGAATTTGTGTAAAAGTCTTCTAATTGAAAAATCATTAAACGATAAATAGCTTTCCATATTCGTGGACAGTTTTATTTTCTTGTATAAATACAGTTTATTATTCTATTTACTGTTAGCGGGGAATAAAATATGATGTCTATCCAGATGCAGTAAATTTCGTCACACTAATCAGATGTGCTCCAGGTTAAAAGATAGTGAGATGCTGAAACAACATAGCGCAGGTTCAAATGTCAGAAATATCGCAAAATTGATCCAAAATTGTTGTAATAAATTAATGTTGACTTATGTCAGATCCAAAACATGAAACAACACCACGGTTAACTTGAGATCACCAGTCATTCCAGTATTCGCATTATCTTGCTGATACAATAACACTAATATTCTATAGCATGTATTACTATACATATGGCTTACCAAATATACATTTTATAGAAAACTGTGTGCATATACAAAATGCGTCAACCAATTTTCTTCATGTTAGGCTTCATGTTTTTGTTGAAGATAAGGTTGAGACAACTTTCTAATTGTACCAAATCTCAGTTAATATTCGCACTCCATGAACGTGCACCCACTGACCTCATTTTTCGGAAGACAACGATAAATCAGATCATGTGTTTGTTATTACAAATATAACATGCATAAATCAAGTCTGTCAATAATTGCTAATTTTAGAAATACAGGTAACAAACAATGACCCTATTTATTTTTAATAAATTTTTTGTATCTTTCGTTTATCAAGAAATTTAATGGGTTGAACAGGCTACATAATTGGACGACCGAGAGAAGATGGAATAAGGAAAGAGATGGGATGGTAGAAGAACGGGAGGGTGAAGGAGAAAGAAGATAAAAGAACGAGAGATTGTACATATATTATGACTACAAAATCACTGAAATGGAGACCATTTTTCGTCTGTCAAACTGAAATAAAAATCACATAAAACAGCATAAAAACCCATAATAATTAATGTTATTTACATTGTATATTTTGGAGACGGAGAATAGAGAAATATACCATCCCCTTGTCTAAAAATGCATATTGAATAAAGATATCGTGTATGATATCTGTAGAATTTTAACGGTATAAGTTCAATTTCGAACATCAAATTCCAAGTTTTGTAAGTTTTTTGTCCGCTGTCTAGATATAATTGAATAATGATATCAGTATTGACCATTCCGACTCATTTCCAAATATGTGCTCATTCATTTTTTAGAGTTTCCAGTTGCACGTAAATGCATACCGTTGTTGGTAATATCGGTTTTGAAAATAACTTTTGAAAGAGTTACCATGACGTTCGGCAAAGAGAATTACTACTGTCCCAAAAGCTGCTTTACCAGGATTCTATCAGGGATAAGATGATGTCATCACTTAGGAAATTTTACGACCGTCATCAAGTTTATATGTTCTGTTTATTTGTCTTCCCCGGTTTGTCTGTATAATGGATTAGGTTTTTTTGGTTTGCTCCTTAGGTATATTTGTCCTCTTTCATATTTACAGATGCGGTTTAGACTCAAAATTAGGAACCCTGTTATTTCAGATGATTTCATAATAATGTCAGAAAGTGAGAAGGTGCTTCACAAAGATATTTTAAGTCTTTCCAATGCTTATAATAAATTTCAACTGACAGTTAAAAGAAATGTAAATAAAACTAAAATTTTTCAAATTTACTTAAATATACCATCGACGTAGTAAAAACCAAACAACAAAATTTTTATTTTGAGTAAATTCTTGAAGAGAATTCGATCAATTGCCTTGACAAATTACAGATTGCTAATTCAATACATTATAAAAACAGGTCTTTTTAATTCTGAAATATCATTTCGTGATCAATATTTGAAATTCCATGGAGTCAAGCTTAGAGCAAATAAAATAAAAACGAAGTAGACATTTGTAGTTTTATGTCATTACAATTACATTTAAACAACAGAGACAGAACATAACATAAATAATTGTTTGTTTAGTTGTGGTTTAACGCCGTTTTCAGCACATTTTGGATATTTCGCGGCGGCCAGTTTTTATTGGTGGTGTAAGCCGGAGTACCCGGAGAGAACCACCGACGTTCGGTAGGAAAATTGGCAATCCTTGTCAATTAAGATCGGAGTCGAACACACCCCGCCACAGGTGAGATTCTAACTCACAACCCCAGCGTTGACAGGCTAGTGATCATTAGTAGTCATGACGAACTACCTAGACCACTCGGCCACCGAGGTCCCTAACATAAATAATAAATATTAATTCAATTCAAATATTCAAACTTTATTGCAATCGTAAAACCAGCGGGTTATAGTAAATACATCACTTCACAATGAAAAATACATGAAAGGAAAACAATTTTCAGGATCCCTTCCTCAGTGACTGAAATATAAAGAAACCATGGTTTTATATCTTCAGGTTTTCATGGATTTTAATTAGTTTTAATCTTTCCTCTGTATCCTTAAAGTTAAAATTTTGATTTTTCTCGAAATATTTTAGATACGATTTTCAGTTCCAAATTTATCTTACAATCAAAGAAAAAATGACATTCATCCTCAACATTATTAAATTTCACACAATCTATATTCTCTTGGAATTTTAGCATGTCCCCCTCTTTAAATCATTATTACTCACTCTAAATTCGGTTAAAATATTACGTGTTTGTTTATTTGGATGAAACAGATAAACCATTTCAGTATATTCCGTTTATTCAGATATGTATATAAATATTTTTTTTATTATTTTCATTTAAATAAGTTATTTTATGGAAAATTTAAATTGCGTTATTATTCTGTCACAGAAATGTTAATTAGTGTTTTGAACTTATTAGTAGTAAGATAGGACAGATTTGTTTAATTAGTTAGATTAATTAGTTGTACCTTTAAAATTTAAAAACAAATTTGCTATCATTCACTATGCATCTGAACAAGCTCTTTCAAGGACATGTTAATTGCGCCTTCACTGCGTAATATTTAGAGAAAATAAATCTGTATTGTTAATGGCTGAAACTGCTCACTTTTCTGTTCTTTATCACTGACAATTTCAAGGTCGTTATGACATTTTTATGCATTATGTAGCAAGTTGATATACGTTCTCAGTATGATTAATGCACTATCAACTCTATGTACTCTTAAATAGAATATTCAAGGTTACATGTCTGAGATTAATTTCTTTAAAATATTATCATTTATTGAATTTCTGTCAGAATATGATTTTTATTAATATTTGACTGACTTTGAAAAGACAAACGAATAATGAATCAGACGGATTATCAAGGTTATATGTTTTTTTTTAATTTCCCAGTTTGTCAGTAGCCCGTTCTAAGCATAATCTGACTGAAATTTAAATGAGATTAATAGAATTTAAAAATTAAAAAAAAATTATGTATTAAATACATATGAGATTTATTATGTTATTTTCTTATTTTTTTTCAGTAGTAGTTTATATCAACCACTGTGGTTCGAATTATAATTTGCAGCTGTTTTATTTTGGGATTTGAACGCAAATGTCCGAGAAAGAAAAAAACAGTTTAATTCGGCATTACTTGTGTTACTTAGCTAATCCTTTAGTTTCTCTGCTGCCTTGTTCTATTTTTCTCTAGTTTATTTTATGTTTATAATTCGTTTAGTTATACATATCCTTGTGGCGTTTGTGACTTCATTCTCATGACTTTGACTTTTCAATGGACTTCGAATTTACGGACTTTTCCTAGTGCTTGTCGCTTCGGTATTCTTTTACGATAGTTTGTACTCTATTTTAATGAAACAATAGAACCATTTAATCCGGGTCGTTACCGTAACGATTATAAGATAGCTATATATGTATATTAAACATTAATTATATGCATACTCAGGGAAGTTCAAGGTTCCCAAAGAATAATCCTGGACCAATACCTTGAAGAGCACATTAAAAAAAGCGGCCAAAAGCACCAAATGATATAGCTACATGTATGCACCAGAGAGATGGTTCTTTGTTGTCGAAATAAGTTTCTGGTTCCTTTAAATATAAACAATTTGATTGGTTAAAATATAACAACATAAACTGGTAAAAAAAATTTGATTTGGTCAAATTTTTTCGTCTATCATGTCATTGACTAAATTTTCTTCTCTACTGTGACGTAATTAAAGGGAATCCCGACGCGGGTTATTTAGTGTGCACCACGTGATTGAGGTTATTTCTTCATAGACGAAAAAAAAAAAATAGTTATTTCGAATAAACTAAAAACAAAATTACTGTCAATCCTTATAATTTAATTCCAACGGTTGTTTTGACGTCTAAAACGTCGAGATTCCCTTTATTGACGTCATAGAAGAAAATAAAAGGAAATCTAAAAGTCACTCCAATAGAAAGGGTATTTGGCACAGAAATTTACTGAAAAACCAAAGAAGCCTTTTGGATTAAAAAATTAAAAACTTTAGAGCCGGACTGACACTATGTACGAACGGAACCACACTGAGTAAAAATTTTTATGAAAAGGAAAAAGAGCGGCAAATGAACATCATAGAAGTTATTGTAACGTAAGATATCGTTGTTTTAGTGTTGTAATTTAATTCCAATAAAGAAGGCCGTAATGGCTGAAACGTATGGGAACTTCAAACTCCGAAACAGTGGTAACGTCTACTCTGCTACGATACGTCAACTTAGCGCAGCGACGTCGCCGCTGTTTCGGAGTTTAATGGAAGCTTGTGTTAGTTTTATATATATGTGTGTGTGTGTGTTTGTTATAGTGTGTGCGTGTGTGTGTGGTTGGGGTAATTTTTCGGTTCTTTTTATTTATAATTGTTTTCGTAATATACTATTTGTTACACACTTCCCAGCTAGATTTTACCTAATTGAAAAATAGATTTTTTAAGCTTATGAAGTAATCTACATATATATATCTAAATATTTAAAATTACTTTTTAAATCAACGTATGCAAGTTTATTTACTAATAATTCCAACATTGTTTTCAAAATATCAAATACAGTAATTTCATTGGCTAACAGCATCTTCCGGTAAAAAGTTTATAGCTTGATAAATTTCTTTCATGACGTCGTGCGTATGAATACGTACGCATGCAATATAGTGCATGAGGAAAATGTTAATGTCAAATGGGAAACGTCATATTTCTGCATTACTTTGGAATTATAAGTAATAAAGGTTATTTTTACGGAATTTATCAATGTGTCCTTCGGACTCTATTTAGTTTGTGAGTGAATCGACCGAGTTTACATATTGACAAATTCATTCAAAATAACCTTTATTGCTATAATAAATGGACTTTATAAATCATAGAAAGATTTTCCACCGTTTTCCGTGCATTTGGAGAAATTTTTGTTTATATATATAGTTGAAAGTTTCATCAAATTGCTTTGAGCGGTTATGGAGTAGTTGAGGATAGAAGTTTTGAACCCCCCTCCCCCTTTTTTTTTTTTTTTTTTTTAAAATGTCAATTTTTACAAAAAAAATTAAAATTTTCAAAAAATGAAATATAAATGCACATGTAAAGAGAAAGTTTAATCAAATTCCTTTGAGCGGTTATGGAGTAGTTGAGAATAGAAGTTTAGCCCCCCCCCTATTTTTTGCAAAAATGTCAATTTTTACGAAAAAAAAAATTTAATTTTCTAAAAATGAAATATATACTGTAAATTCGGAAATTATTGCGATGTTTTTATTATTGCGAAAAATGCGACAGGGTTGTAATCGCAATAATTTAAACTCGCATTTTGGAATTTTATCCGATTTTCAAGGGCATGCGTGAGTTACCCTGACTTTCGACAAAGAGGATTACTGCTGTCACAAAAGCTTCTTAACCAGGGTTTTATCAGGGATAAGTTGATGTCATCACTTAAGAAATTTTACGGTCGTCATCATGAATTGATTGACCATTACAGTGTTCCAATATCTAAGATGATGTTGGACCTGTTCCCACTGTCGTAACCTTTCATGTGCCTCCTACGATTTGTGACTTCCACCGGATTGACTTTGTTGAACTTCACGACGGGTGCCGTATACGGAGCAGGAACTGCTTACCCTTCCGGAGCACCTGGGTTCACTCCTGGTTTTTATAGGAGTTCGTGTTGTTCATTGTTTTTAGTTTTCTGTGTTTATTTGTTGTGCTTGTGGTTGTTCGTTTGTCTTCCCGGGTTTGTCTGTCCAATGGATTACGTTTTATTGATTGCTCCTTAGGTATGTTTGTCCTTTTTATATGAATGAAGCGGGATTTTTCTCAATATCGCAAAAATTAAAATAGATGTTGGTCTAAAATGACAAAATCGCAATAATAAATGCACGCAATAATTTCAAATTTTACAGTATGCATACCTGTGCATTAAGATTAATGCACAGAGAAAGTTTCATCAAATTCCTTTGAGCGGTTTACGAGTAGCTGAGGATAGAAGAAAAGTGTGACGACGCAGGACGCAAGACGACAGATAGTGATCCCTATGTGTCGACCATGCGTTCCGCAGGCGACACAAAAGTGAATCTACTGGTAGAAGGATGACCACATTTGTCCGCATATGACCGTAACTTTTTCTGTTCGTTCTGGCAAATGCAAATTTAAAAGTTTCATTTCTCTTATGAAGACAAATTTTCCGCCAAATTTAATTAAAAATGCACAATTTTCTAATCTTGTACCTTTTTTCAGCGAGCTCTAACAAGGGAAAATAAATGTTTCTTTGCAAAACGCCATACACGTTTACGTTCTGTGTTGTTTACAGGGAAACTCCCATGAACTATTGTATGTCACGTGATTTTGCTCATGAATAAAGTACCATCCATTTCTCCTTCTGCTGTAACCGAAACGACCAGTAGCCATGGTAGCCGAACTGGCTGAGTGGCCGAAACATCTCGAAATCTTCTCTACAAGGGAGACTGCTGGACTGCTTGTCAACATTTTGCCTTTTTACTTATGTATTGCTAATTTATTTGATACCATATTATTTGTTATTACGGATTTTCGCTGGTCATGTTTTTTTTAAAATTTTTGTCAGATGTTCAGAATCATCTGGTTTTATCCATTTGAATGCCATACATTATTTTTTCCCGCTAACACCCATTTTACTTTTCATAATTCTTTTGCATGCAGAATAATATTAAGCAATTTGTAAAAATCTTAAAAAATCCTTGTTATTATTTAATGGTTTTTGAGAAATAAAACCTGTCACTGATAAAGCTATGTAAAACCAAGAGAGCATATTTTTCCCGCCAAATTTTCAATGACATATTTCTCGAAAACATGCACACGGACCTATAATTTTTTTTATCGCTCTTTTAGTTCCTTTATTAATCCACTATCAATATTTACCCGTGTTATGAAAAGCTTGTTATTTTGAAACTGAGCAGCGAACATCCTGAAATTATCTTTACAAATCATATTAAAGTTTTCGAGCACATGGTATATATTTTGGTGATTTAGTTACCAATAGTTAACAATAGTTCTGATAAGAGATTTCGAAAATTTGCGGAAAATAACTCCCTTAGTACTCATTCTAGTGTAGATGATACACCAACTTATTTGCATGGCAAAGGAAAATCACAAATAGATTATTTTTTGACTTCATCTATTAATATCATCAATAGTATCACAATAGGCCTGCCAGAATGTAATAATTCATCTAGTCATGTTCCAATACAAGCATCTATCAATACTGAAATGCAGTTCATAAAATCACGAAACAACAACCATCTCTCCAACAAAAGAGTTCTTTGGGTCAAAGCAGATTCTCAAAAATATGAGGAAAATTTAAATATGAGAATCCCTGATTTAAAATCACCTGATCAAATAACACAATTTGTTGACGTTGTACAGAATACCATCCTCAAAGCGGCATCTACATCAGTTCCAACTAAACAGATACGTCTTCAAGGCCCAAAATGGAAAGCATCACCTGAAATATTACAGCTACTTGAACAAGGTCGAGCATTACACAAAACTTGGCTGCAACAGGGATCTCCTGGCATTGACCATCCCTTGTCAATAGAGAAGAAGCTACTTAAGAAAAACATAAGATCACTACAGCGCAAACAGATATATAAAGATCGTGAAAATTTTTACAACAAACTTCATACTACTGATAAATCTATTGGCTTTTACAAATTAGTTAAAAAATCTTTACGAGGATCACAAAGTTCGTACTGTGTCATGAAAAGCAATGGTGAGTTGGTCTTGGATTTTAAACAACAGTGTCAAGGATTTGCTGGATTCTATGAAGATCTTGCCATACCGTCTGACAGTCCCCACTTTGACAAAGACTACGAAAGCCGAGTGCGGTATGATATGGATCTGATATGTCAGTTTATTAATGACTCTGAGAACCTACATGCTCTATCAGCTATAACTGAAGACGAAGTTGCGTCCGCCATAAAAAGTCTTAATAACAACAAAGCCAGCGACGAATTTGACATTACAGCTGAACATCTAAAATTTGCAATACCATCCATACTTCCACCCCTGACCGCTCTATTGAATGCTATTGTGGATTGCTCATTCATACCAGATCAATTTAAAAATGGTATAATCCATCCAGTACCAAAACGTGGCAAAGACAGTACAAAATTTGAAAATTATAGAGGGATAACAGTATCTTCTATTATAGGCAAAGTACTTGAACTTGTTATTCTTGATCGGGTAAAAGACCACCTTCCATCTCAACAGTCAAATCTCCAATTTGGCTTTACTACAGGACTGTCTCCCAGTATGGCTGCTCTAATAATATCTGAAGCAAGTATTGAAAGCTCGGAGAATGGTCGATCACTTTTTATGGCTTTCTTGGACTCACAGCGTGCCTTCGATGTGGTCAACCATGCTTCACTGAAACGTAAATTATTTCTGAATGGGATTAATATCAACCTTTGGAAACTGATAAATACATGGTATCAGAACTTGACTTCAAAAGTTAAATGGAAAGGTGTCATCAGTAACAACTTCTCAGTACTTCAAGGGGTTCGTCAGGGAGGAATACTGTCCACTGGACTATATAAAACATATATTAATGATCTTCTGTTAACACTGGAACAACAACAACTTGGAAGTTTTATAGGCACAACTTATATCGGATGTCCAACGGTTGCTGATGATGTTGCACTTCTGTCCGAATCTAAAGAAGAGCTTCAAATG
This sequence comes from Mytilisepta virgata, assembly GCA_028015205.1. Lineage (NCBI taxonomy): Eukaryota > Metazoa > Mollusca > Bivalvia > Mytilida > Mytilidae > Mytilisepta > Mytilisepta virgata. Next base: position 8,239,563 of record CM051510.1, read on the forward strand.
ATGTTAGATGCTACATATAACTATTCAACAAGAGAAAGATATATAATACATCCACAGAAAAGCATGGTAATACCAAAAATAATTTCGAAACAGTCTGAAAAATCTACAAATTGGCAACTTGGTTCAAATGACATACTTGTCAATGAAAAAGGAATCCATCTTGGAATAGTCCGTTCAGTGAAAAATGAATTGTCTATAAACCTAGACGAACGCATTTCCTGTGCTAGAAAATCTCTGTACAGTTTAACAGGTACAGGTCTTCATGGGACTAATGGTCTCCCACCAACCCAGAGCTTGTCAATGTACACAACATATGTGTTACCACGCTTACTTTATGGTTTGGAGGTCTTTGTCCCTCGTCAATGTGATATTAGACTCCTGGAAAACTTTCATCTCAAAATGCTTAGATCAATTCAGGCCCTACCAGTTCGTACAGCTAAATGCATTACTCACCTGTTACTGGGAAGTAGACCAATTGTTGCAGAACTTCATTTACGACAATTTTCACTCCTTGGAAGTATCTTGAGAAGCCATAACACTGTTTTGAAAAACATTATGGCAAGGCAAATTTGCATAAAATCTGAATCGTCTAAAAGTTGGTTTATTTACATTAAAAACCTATTGATCCAATATCAATTAATTTCCCGACATTAACCTACTTATGGACACACCTATGACAAAAACCAGATGGAAAATTGTGGCAAAGCAAAAAATCGATACTCATTGGAATAAAATACTGATAGATGAATGCTCAACCAAGAGCTCACTGTCCCATTGTTGTTACCATACATTACGAATTGGCCAGGCCCATCCAATTTGGTCAAATATAAATATGAACCACAAAGATATCAGGAGAGCCTCAGTCAAATGTAGAATGGTCACTGGAACTTATATCCTACAGACCACTCAGGCAAAATTTAATAATACCGATGTAGACCCAACCTGCCCCCTTTGTCGCATGGAAAATGAAGACATTATGCACTTTTTACTTAAATGTAATGCTCTTTTGAAACATAGAAGACAAGCTTTTGCAGAATTTGATGGGTTGTTTAGTGACAATTATCATTCACAGTGGAAAAATATAAAAGAAAACCCTGAACTTTTAATATATCTAATACTTGATGCTAAAACTCTCGTTCTACGGAACTTTTTACCTGATAAACCTACTCTGTTAGATGATATAGAAAATGTCACTAGAAGGTTCTGTTTTAATTTGCATTGTTCTAGAACATTTTTAATTAACTCTAATAAATAGGAGGTGCGCCGGAGACCGTTACTTTTAGATTTTAAAAAAATTTTAACATTAAAAATTTTAACTAAATGTTAAAATTGTGCTCCAACATATTGGAGGATCATACAGACGAGAAGAAGAAGTGGCAAAATCGGATTGACACATACACGCTTAACGATTTTTCCGGTCAACGTTTTGGTAAAAATGAATTTTATAATCAAAATTATTGTGACTTCAAGATATAGAATATTACATAAGCTTTCAAAATACGTTTCATTTATTAATATATTTTAAGCAGATCCAGAGCAATGGCTCAAAACATGTCAATTTAACTTTATTTACTTTAGTCTGTACTGTTCCGCCTACTATCAGACAACCCACTTTTCAGTGTTGAATCAATCGTTTTTATACAAAATACCACCACCTCTTGTTACTCACGGGGTTATGTACAACCAGTTTTAATTACAAGGCACGAAACTGGTGAGCGGCATTTTCTCACTTCCGTATTTTAGGCTTTCCCTTTAAAAACGGAACTGGAACTGGGTGCACAGAAAATGGAATCTCCTCCAGGGTCACGTCCGAGTTCTTCTTCGTGTTCAGGTTTAGACAATCACGATGCATCCTCTGATAATGAATACGAGCTCATAAGACGAGCTACCAAGCGAACCATCTTCGGTAACTGTCCAGGAACGAAACATATTTTACCGGAAAGGGTATGCAATTGGGACAGACGAACAGTTGAGCATTATTTAAACATTTATTTTGAAAAGAATTATCTGAATTGTCCCCTTGATGTGCTTAATAAAGTAGGAAATATTGAAACACTGTCCTATGGACAAATGAGCTACGTTTCTATGGTGAATTCTTATTTACATTTCGACGCAGAGATAAAGAAGTATGCCCCGCCGTATGCCTTCTATAGTCAAGATCTCAAACCAGTATTAGATGACATTCTGAATAAAGTGATGACAACACCTGTGAAAGAAGAAATACAATTTTCGTAAGATAATTGATTAAGTTTAGTGTTGATAGTAACTCTTTACTTATCTTTTCTAGGCACCTGTGTTGAATCACGGGGGCTTTACCCATAGGCAATGAGCTGCCTAGCTCGTCCCCAGGTGGTGGATAGGGGAGACCTTCTTGTTGGGTGTTTGTCAAGTCATAACACAATAAGCCTGACTGCGGACCATAGTGGGTAACATGTTTGGAGAATGCCACACTCCCTGCACGCTAAAGACCCCTTCCGTAGTTTTCAAAAAAAAGAGTAGGCTAATGTCGCTACATGAGGCTAAATTATCCGACTCTACCCAACCATCCTCCTTTTAAAACCAAAAAGTGCTATTTTATAATTTCAAATACAATTAATATTGAAAATTTTATCTAGCTACATATGTAAGGCCAACTAAAATTAATTAGTAGATTTTCATCCAACTTTTTGAAAAAAATGGGGCGGGTGGGAGGATTTTATTTTTTATTTCATATGAAACTATTTTGTAAGGTTTTATTAATATGTAAACGTTATAAAATGGCTTATATATGTTTTTATTCCAGAAACATGCACAATAGAAATTTCAACTCCAATCTCTGCAGACTTAAGCTGACCAAAAGACATCTAAAGGTCACAAAAATAGTCGAATCACGAAAACCATGTTGAATTGTTACAGGAAGTTAACAAAAAAACGAAATTATTGACACAGATACCGGTAACGGAGATGAACAAAATCCGGAAATCGTAAATTTTAGAAAATAAAAAAAATCGGGGCGGCACGATTTTTGAGGGGCGGGCGGGGATGAAAATCTATCAATTAATTTTAATTGGGCTAAGCTACACATTGATAGGTAAACTCGATTTGCAACGATAAAACCCACGTTTAACGCAGGCCAAACTTAAAATACAATTGTCTCCTTCTGACAATGTAGATATTATTGTTACATGTAGTTCCCGTATGAAATCAGGTCCCTGTCCGGAAATATAATTTGGCAATTAGTCTCAGAAGTAACAATAATTATTTCTAAGGCACTGGCTACGATTACGTTGAAACATAACAATAACATCTTTTCTTTAGGGTTTATTGTCACAGTTTGTACATTGTTCACTAATTGCCGGAATACTAGGTTGGGTAAGGAACCGATTAATTACGAACGTAACAATGATATTTGTGTCTACGCTTACAATTGTTATTGTTATGGGTTATTGTTACGTTAGATTTATTAAAATGTTAATTGACTTTAGTTTTGTTTCTGAGTTCTTCGATATGCTTAATAATTATAATTATCATTATTATTACATGTATAAAGGTGAAGAATATAGTTCAACGGTTCGATGTTGAGAAGAAGTGTTCACTTCTATGTATAACTTTTTGTTATTGTTAAGTTTTCAACGTAATCGTAGCCAGTACCTATTTCTTATTGTTACTTTTTACGGGTAATTGTAGCCAGTGCCTACAATGCATGCTAGCTGAATATGTTTTGCATTAGACCATTATTTTTCTCTTTAAGGTTTGCAAGAATTAAAGTTTTTAGATTTATTAAAGAACTTAAAAGACTTATGGAAGTAATAGAAGAAAAGAAGAAAACATATGAAGTTAATTTTGAGGCAAACTATTCAAGGCTTCTGTGTACTTTTGCTGAAATGTGTTGTTTGGAAGCAGTGTAAGTAAAAATACTAAGACAAAATCTTCTTAAGCATGTTAAGATCAGTGTGAGCTATTAGGCCAAAATAAAATATATGTGTGTTTCCGGTTACACACTCTGTATCTGACCGACCTCATTTTTTTGGCCGTGATCTCAAACATTTTATTAATGTCTGATCGAAAAAAGAAAAAAAATCCAGAATTTATCGTGTAGAGTACATGAATTTCCAGTTTGACCATGTACCATTTTTCAGAGAGACAAGAAAATAATTTTTCAAAATAAAATGTTTTTTCTACCTAAATGTACTTACCCTATGTCATTTTGGGCATGTACCATAATAGGACACACACATATATTTTATTTTGGCCTTACCATAAATTGACATCAATTTTTCATCAAATTTTTCTTACAGTTACACCTTTTAACCATTTAATTATGTTCTCTGAATCCCATTTGCCTGTAATAACCATTTTTTTTATGAATTGTCCTCTGGTTTAGATCTTTCAGTTTAAAAGCCTTTAAAAGTTGACATGACATGACCATTAATTACATAGAGGCGGAGGGGACAGTTTAAAACCTCCTCTGTCTTTCTTTCAAAAGTTTGTTAAGTAAGTAACAGCAATTTTTATGACGGAAAGACTAAATTGTTTTGAATGAAGCAGTTGACGACAGGGCCTCATGGAAGATTAGTTTTATAGCTTACTGTGTAACCCTCTTTAAATAAAGAATTATTATTACAGCTCCTTAAAAAGAAGACCAAAGATAGAAGTTTAATAAAGATAAAACAATAAACATTTAATTGTGTGTGTTTCTCATATTTCATCACCATGGTCACCTAGCTGTCTCATGAAATAAACAAATAATAATGGTTGAGTTACATGTAAAAAATATTGCACTTTGCTTTGAACAATACAATACACACACAGGTACTTGTTTTATTTGTGCATGATTATCAATCATTTTGACAAAAGTAACTTTCAAGTTCCAATGCTAAAAAGAATTGATATACATGTATGTTATTGTACAACAAAATTGGTCTTGCTTTTGATTGACAAAAAAGTAAGTTGGAATATACCCTGACTGTTCATGGGCCATGTTGTGTTTGACAAAGAGTGTTGTTATTGTTCAGTTATAGTGTTTCAATTAATTGTAAGTCTTAAATTTATCATTTTTTGTCTCTAACAGAGATAAGAGTGGTTGTTGGTGTTTAATACCACTTTCAGCACTCTTTTTATTGATGGAGGAAGCCGGAGTGCCTGGAGAGAACTACCAACCTTCAGCAGGAAAACTGGCAATCCTAGTCATTTAGATATGAGTCAAATGCAACATCTAGTGGTCGTGGGGGGTTCTTACTCACAACCTCATTGTTGACAGGCTAGTTATACTGTAGATTAACTACTTACACCACTTGGCCACCAAGGCCCCAAAAGAGATTAGAAATTGAATTCAACCAAGTTTATCATATATGTATATATTGTATGATCATTATTAAAAGGTAAGTCACAGCTTTTGATTTTTAATACATGTATTATAATAAAACAATTTAAGTCTTTGCATATCAGCAAATGTAAATTATATATCAATTTTAGGTTGTGTACATCTGCAGATCAGACCGTTTGGAAAAATTTAAGATGGCTGCAGATTACATCAAAACCAGATTTTCGTTTCTATAAATGTGGAATTCTTGAATCAGCATTAGATCATGCAGATGTTGTGATATCTGGTATTGAGGTAACAAGACAATAGATGTGTTGTATAATAGTTTTTACATCGTTATCAGAGCTTGAAATGGTTGCAAATATCATAAATTTCATATTACTTTTATTTCAGCATTGTAATTTTGAGAATTCAGCTACATGTAGTCAAAATTAGCATTATGAATCCATTGTAAAATTATATGCCCACACAACATACAATGAAAAGTCATGAGACATATTGTAAACAGTTAACTGTCCAAGTATGAGTCCTCCCTCTTGTATCTGTCCATTATTTAACTACAATGTAAAAGGGAACACGCATATGATTTACCCGATTAACTTTTCACACAGTTTTCAAATTCAAGACACCAACTTTTTATTTTGCAAACTGGTTTTTCACATATTATGTTCATAATACAATGTACATGTAATACCAGGATTGTTATGTTCCATGCTACAAATTACTTCAAACCACCAAAACCAGAAAATACGAATCGTATATATCCAATTATAAGTAGATAAATAATACATCAATCGATTCCTTATTCATTTTTCTCTAAGAATTTGTATATTTTATTTACCAACAATCTCCCTGTACCACAAACGAAATCTTTATTCCCTTGAACCCACCATTTTCGTCATTGATTGATGTATGATTTATCTACTTATAATTAGATATATTACGATTTCGGGTCTAATGACTGCCGCCCCAAGTCTGGGTCAGCTATTTCCATGTTTTCTATACAGAGTGCGCTCTGATGTCCCACAGCCCCAGCATATCACAAAAAAGGCTGTCAGAAGTCGGAGCAATCTCGGACTAAGAACAGCTGACAAATTTCTTACCAAATTTGCTATATAGGTAATTGCTTCAAATACCATCAAGTATGGTTTATATGCTTATTACAAATTGAACATGGATGTTAAACACAAATGGTGGTTCTTTTTATTTTCTAAGCCTGCAGGGGCCATTTGGCTGAAATTGTTGAACAGTACATGTAGAATCTCGATTTCTCGAACTCGAATAGGTCTGTAAAATTAGTTCGAGGCATCGGTAGTACGAGCCATCTAAATCTGGAAAAGTTAGGTTACGAATCAGCAATAAATTTTAAATTTAATTTACATCCTTTTATCTGTCTGATCGTTTTAACAACATCCACTCATCAAATCTTTATGTGGAAATAATAAGAATAAATCACCGATAAACATCAAGTGGATTATCAATGACCTGTAATTGACAATTAATCACCTTCTTGTCAATCATGGATCTGACCTCTGGTTTTCACATTTGTTGATATTTGTCACTTACGCCAATTAAAAATGATGTTCGAGTCATTGAGAGTAAATTACATTATATTACTGTTGTACGGACCAGAAAACTAGTTCGAGAATTCGAGAAACCAGTGTTCGAAAAACAGAGAATTACATTGTACTTTACATAGACATGGAGGAAAAAATGACCGCACTTTCTTATAGGGTCGAGAAATCCATGGAGTTCGAGCGACTCGAGTTCGAGCCACCGAGATTCTACTGTTAAGTGTATCTATTTTCTTTCAGAATAATGGTACCCCATGATTATTCCTGTGACGCCTGTTTTCTTATTGATGATGAACTGTACATAAATACCAGGTGAGTGATACAGGCTCCTTGAAATCTTTTGTTGATAATATTGATGTACATGTAGTAAGCAAAATAGATTCAGAGTTTTTTTTGAGCAGATCTGTCTCTTCTTGTCTTTTTGACATGATAAGTCATTGGTACATGCTCCAAGGAGCCACTAAGTAATTTTACATTTGATTTACTTTGGAAAGCATTGCAAAATCAACTAACAGAGAGTTTCTGTAATCTTTTGTAAATACTTAATTATATTTATAGACAAAACATAATGATACTGTGACAACCATATTTAAAATTCCTAATTATAGTCGGGCTAACTAGACAGCAGCATGCGCCCTATAGTTATCACTGGCATTCTGTCAGCTCTTCTAGATCTATGTGACTTTGTCATAGAAAAAGTCAAGATTGCCTCAACCAGTTTCTGTGATTTCATTTTTTTTGGCACAGGGTAAATAGATGTCCCTTTCATTTTCTTGTGATAGTTGGACTAAAATTTTGGTAAAGAACTTTTTTGTCTCACCTTGACAGAATCAAAAAGTGAGACTTAGGTTTGCTGTTTCTGACAGCTGCAGCGTCTTCAATGTATTAGTTTGTGATTACGTCAGTTTACTTATTTACTATATTTACTTTATTTAATATTTACTTTAACCTAGGCCTGTTGACAAAAATATAAAAAAAAAATGAAGAAATTTGAACCATACAATTTACGGGAATAATCTCATTGGATATATAGCAGTTTGACAAACACTAATTTTTTAGAAGCTTGATTTCTTTGTACTAATGATATGTGATTAAAACATTTGGCTCATTTTTAAAGAGTTAACTCCCTTAGATGTTCTGTACCTCCTTAAATGTTAAAAGTTTGTGATTAGATCAGTATAAGAGGAACCACTAATGTTAAGTCAATGATATTTGGTATGTAGTTGTATTAGCATTTGCAAGTCTCATTTACATGAGAATTATATAATCCCAACCCGTCACCATGGTTCATTGACTTTGAAACTTTTGCAGAGTTTACAAGTTAAAGTTTGTGGATATTTTATGTTAAAGGGAACCATTTGTGATAACTCAATGGTAATTGGTACGCAGTTTAATAACCATTGGTATTTCTCATATCCATGGAGGTTATTTGGTCCTGCACCTTCAGTTATGGTTCATTGACATTGAATATTTCTCATGGTTTACATGATTTTGTTTAAATATTGCCATTTTAATTTAAACATTTATATCAAAATAACAAAAAAAGCAAGACATATCTTTGTGTCAACAGTTTATAATTTCAACATTTGCTTTATACTATCAAAACTACATAAACAGTTTATTTGTTTTTGTTTTTGTTTGGGAAATTGACTAAAAACTAACTTTTTGTTAAAAATTCACCAAATTTTAGAATTTTTTGAGCTAGAATTGCAATATAAATTGATATATATTTATATAGGTGGTGTATAATAAATTATTCCAAATTGATTGTGGGAGCCAAAAAGTAAAATAAGATGTTGTCTTAAATTTCTTAGCTGTCTTCATTGTACTTTTTGTTCATAAATGACAAATTTTGAGAAACATGTTTTTGCAAGGATTTTGATTTAAATTAGAATATAGGTATAATTTGCTACTCCAAATTGATTCCCTGTTTCTAGCCCACCATTTACACAATTGCTGCCAAAAAACATAGTGCCATGATTTTATCAAAACTTTATATTCACTAACATCATGTCCTTTGTTTTTGCCTCACACAAACATTGTGTAAGTGGATCCTTTAAAATGTCAGTTTTCTATTTTTATATTGGCATTAAATTTACCAGCTGTTGCAATCTTGAAACAGACAGGTAGATTCGGGCGAATAGTTAAGAGCTACCTTCGGCAAGTTTTATTTGCAGTTGAAATAAAAATTATATTATGCATACTTCTTAGGTTAAAAGAGATTTTGAAAAGTCATCAGAACAAGCAAAAAGAAAAAAAGAATTGAGTGAACCTTCAAAGAAAAAGATGAGAGTCTGCAGTGGGTCATCCTCTTCCTCTGCCAGCAGTAGTAGTACAAATTCAAAAACAAGGTCTACAAAATCCAGAACAGAAAAACCACAGATTGAACATGATTTGAATAAAAGAGTCCTGGGACAACATGCTGGAGAACTCTTGTTAGATCTTGATAGATATCGGGTGCCTAATGAAAAATTGGCTGATTTAAGTAACATACTAACTATGCCTGGTATGATAGTTGATGGAACTAAGGTGAGAAAACATGCCTGTTTGTCAAATTCAACACACTGCAGTAGCAAATTTGCCATTTTGCCTGTTATGACATTAATGTTGCTAAAGGTGAAACATAGCAACTACTATTCAGTGGAAAAGGTAAACCAGACAAAATATGCTTAACTTAAGGTATGAGGTACCTAAATCAGCTAAATTACGGATTTTGATGAAATTTTACGTGCAGATAGAACATTCGAAACTGCGTCTAATTATCAAAAAAAATCTATATTTAGCTTTTAGGTTGATTTAAAATCCTTCAAATAAAAGTCTTTTACTGTAGATTTCCCTTTAAAAACTGCCGAAAATAACAATTTGAATTTAAATTGTCATTTCTCAAAAACTAATCCCTAGAATTTCTTATAAAAACGTTATGTTATTGCTGTCAACATTTTCGTTTCAATGGTATTAAATAAACATAGGGTCACCAGCTTCGTTTTCGTTGTGGAAATCGTTCAACTTTACGTCCTGTCTGTAAAAACACTAAAAATATACAATTTGTAATATGATTTTGGTTGCTAAAAAAGGACTTGAAATAAAACATATTGTATTTGTAAAAATCAAAACAATAAAGATAAAAAATATAGAAATCAAATATGAAATTGTGATCAGGAAGCATTTCTGTAACTAAATCCTGATTGCCTTGCTTTTAATACTATAAGTGATGTAGCCCTCCAAGTTACTCTTTTAGTGGCTCCTGTGGAATGATCACTATTTAATTACTATTACTTTAAGTAACTTTGTGTTCTTAATTTTTGGAATGTTGTGAACTTGTGTAATGAGAAACCAGCATGAGTTATATTTTCCTAACCAATGTAGGTAAGGGAGATAATAAATTTGTCTCCCTTTTAGCCTCAGGATAAAAGGGAGAGAATTTAATTATCTCCCTTACCTACACTTGTTAGGAAAAGATAACTCACTCTGGTTCCTCATTGAATTGGCCTTTTATTTCATGAATTAACCATGTGTTTATTTTTTCCTGATTTGATTTTTGTAGGTATTCTTTACATTGTTAGAAATGACTGTAAAACATCACACAAGGTTGCATTACAATCAAGAATTGGAAGTGGATGACAGAGCCAAAGTTTATTATTCACGACCCCTAGACATATTGATAGAAAAGGACAGGCAAATCTTGATAGAGAATTTTGTAAGGCTCAATAACATTACTTAGGGGAACAGGTGAATTAATTGAAATATATAAGAAATGTAATATTTTATATTACTTAAAAATTTTTGTTTGATGTTATAATTCGTTTGTAGACAAAATGTTTTTTAATGCAATACAGTACTAAGGACAGGTAATAATGCAGCCAAATCGAATGCTTTGTTTTCGCAATGTTGCTTATGATACATCTATGTTGCATCTAAAATTTGCGGAAAAATCTGTTAACATTATCAAATCGATTACATGAATTTGAAAGTATTTGTAAAGGAAAATGAACATGTTTTATATTTAAGCAAGAAAACTTCTGTAATGGCGTACAATTGGAGACAATAACATTAACAGTAACAATTTTACTAATGAAGAATGTTTACGTTTCTATTATCATGATTATTAATAAATTGGTATATAACAGTAGTTCATATTGCGTTTTAATGTACGGCGGGAATAGATATAAGAAGATATTGCATTAAGAATACAATGCTACATAATTTAGCGCAAAAATTTGAAAATGGGATCTCAAGCATTTCAAAAGCTATGTTTTCTTTTTCTATCGAGCGCATGGACCCACATTTTTTTACTTTTGCAATCGACTATATACTACTTCAAGAATGTTATACGGAAATTTCAAGAAAAAATCAACTGGCAATGATTTTGTTTAGTCACTATGTTGATTAGTACCAAAAAGACCAAGTACTAGTTTTCCTTATGCTGTTTCAGTGCGATAACTTGAAAACTATTCAACCATTTTTCAAATATGAATATGTTGTTTCTGATGATAACATGTAGTTACAATGTATGCTGAACATGAGTTATGGCCCTTGATTGCTTTTAACAATGATGAAATTAAGTGTAAGGAAAACCAAGTTTGCTATCATTTTAAAATCATTCATTTTATTATATATTTAAGCAAACAAAACAGATAATGGAATTTTTATCATAGGGCCTGCATATAATTCCTTTCTTGTTCATGGGTAAACATTTTATTTCTCATATTACATGTATTAGCAATGTAAATTAGCTAAAATCTTTCTGAAAAGTATCTCCCATTGTCTTGTAAAATTTTCAGGGCCAAAAGAGCTCTAACCCCTTAATTTCAATCTTAGCTACAAGAAAATTGTATGCATTGCTACATAGTACTGGGCTCCAATATGTCATAAATTTAATCTTATTTTTATGTCTGTATAACCCATAAGACATTTATGGATGAGTGCAGTAATTCGATTAAAAAACTTTAACCTTTATTTCTTGATCTAATGCATCTCATTTTGAAATTTTGATAAAACTTGAAATAGTGGAAAATGGAAATCTCCAAAAGAGGGTTAAATTAAATTTGTGGAAAATCGAGAAGAAAATCCAGTGGCTGAAATCAGTAGAAAAAACTCAAATCGTTTGTCATACAGACATTATGATTCACATAACTGGGTAAAAATACTGCCTTTTTTGTGTAAAAAAATGTGATTTTTGAAATCTCAAAAATTGGAATTTTTTATTTCAAACTTTTTGCACGAAATCCATGCTTTTGATGAGAAAACAGTCTACTATGAAAATCAGACGTGATTCTATTTTTCTGCCTAGTACAGCTATTTGGAATTATGAATATATGAAAAATGCATTACCCTGTATCATTTCTTTTGTTGGCTTGTATATATATACATGGAGGAAGTCGAAAAAATAATTTCAAAGAGACCAAGTTAAATATTCCAAACTGGTATCAATCTAAAAAAACTTGATATCTTCATTGTACGTTTCCAGAAAGGTAATTTTCTTCTATAGGCCTTTTATTTTTAATTAATTGGTTTACGGATTTTTTTATTAAAAAAAGGGGTCGGTCGGTCGGGAAAAAAAAAGAAAAAAAAAGGGAATATCATGTACTTTTGAACAATCTTGGTTATATTGCCAAATGTACAAAGGTTGCAAATGATTAGTTAATTCCCTCTTTTGAAACCCAAATTTCAGAAAATCTATCTTGAAAGGTGTTGTTCAGTAGACCGTTCCCTTTTTAAGGGATCCGACTCGTGAACTACAACATAAAATGAGTGGATTCGATATCTTACGGAATCAAGATATTCATACAAAACGAACGTAAAAGCCGCATGGATTCTATTAAGAAATTCGTTTCATAAAACTTGTTTCGGAAATTGGCATCAACTAACGTCGATAAATAGATTTTTTTTTTGGATCATGTTTACAAGTATTTTATTGATGGATAGACAAATTGGAATATAATCTTTTATGAAATTTTGTTGAAAAAAGGATTTTAATTTATTTTTATTTTTGGGATGGCTGACTTCAGAGGGTCGGCGGTAATAAAAAACCAAAATTTTCAATTTTATTTTTTTTCTTCAAATCGGCAAAATCGGGTCGGCGGATCCGTAAACCAACTACAAATGTAATTAAAAATAAATGGCCTTATCTAAATAGAAAATCTCTCTTTTTATGCTTCTGAGCTAAATACCCAAAGACCAACAGGTACAAACCAAAACATTCAAGCTTGGGACAGCGTTATTCATGAGGAACATATCAATATCTTAAAAAACCCAGCAAGCGAAAACTCAAAAACCATTTTTATTCATGGGGAGGTTTGATTTTTATAAAATTCTGTTAAAAATGCATTACCCCGTATTGTTTCTTTGGTTGACATATATTTTATGCTTCATTTTTTTTCTAGTAATCATTTTTTATGGAAGCAGGAAAGTCTGTCAGCAAACAATAAAGACCCTTGTTTACTAATTTGACAAGACCACGAGACTGTCAAACACGAGTAAATAAGAACCTAGTTTACACTATTTAAAACAGTTAATTACAAAAAGATTTTGGTTTTTACATAGGGTAAAATATGTTTTTTTTATATAAGTAATGAATAAACATGTCTGAAGGACCTTGTTCACATTTACATTGGATTTCCCTGTGACTTTGATCTATTACAATTTTAAACTGAAAGGGTCAGCATTATTTACCGAGAGTCCAAGATTCTATTCTGTATTAAAGGAGATACAGTTGTGACCAGTTTCAACCTCTCAAATATACTGTCAGCAAATATCTAAGATGGATGAATGAATACTGTTTAATGTCCATTGGCAACCAGGTGCATATCAGGACGATCGTAAGATCGAACACAAAAGGCAAGACAAACTCATGAGAATGGAACATAACAAACAAATTATACAAGGATACATGTATAACTTAAAGAATAAAGAAAATATGAAAAAAATAAAGACAATCTTAAAATGTTAAATATGCAAATATTACAGTGAAATATAAAAGAAAAATCTGACAAGCTTTCTTCACCTTCAGTATTTTATTATACCTTAGGAAAAGTTAGATTTACGTCAATCAAATGCTTAAGAATCAGTTCAGTCTAGGAACGTTCGGAAAGGTGATGTGTTGCTTTCGTCAACTTCAGTATGTCATTACATCTTAGAAAAAGTTAGATTTACGTCAATCAAATGCTTAAAAATCAGTTCAGTCTAGGAACGTTCGAAAAGGTGATACGTTGCATAACATATTGATTTTTATAAAATAATTCGTCAGTATGTCATCATTTTGATATATCATTAGTTGTGTCATAAGAAAACATTTTGACAGTTCACAATCACACGTTGCATCCTCATTTTTCCTAGTTTTAATATTTGAATAGAAAAACAGTTAACATAAAATTCATACGATTTAAAAAGAGAAAAACAAATTTTCATTCCAATAATCAACAACAGCAATTAATTTACTGTCTTAAAACATCTGTTAATTGACTAATTAGCGCTACTGTTTTATTACTACGTAATTTGTACCACGATTCTCACGGCGTTAAACGATCTCGTGTCGACCTATCTGGGACTGGTGTGGGTCAGAAATTTAAATTCTTTAACTTTTCAACCTTATTTGACATGTTTGATGACTGAATGTAGTCTTGTTTCCTCTGATTTATACTTGTGGTTATTTTGACCAGTCCATTTAGGCTCATCACATGATGCTTGGTTTTCCACTCATTCGTGCGATTACCACAGGAAGTATATTTGTGGTCTGTGTCTGATGGGATGTCATCTTCTTGACAGTTTACTCATATTTCAAATTAAATTTTTACCACAAATGGACATGCTACATTTCTTAAGTCCATTTCTGATTTTTTGGAAAGATTGCAAATCGTTCCTATGCCAATCGGCCTACAAAACGGAAAGTAAGACCTCTTCGACGGATGAATGTATCTATCATAACGAATCTCCGAGAAACCCCTTCCCGTATTTACTTTTTAAATTAATTCACTGTCAAAACTAATTGCGCATTTACAAATTTGACGATTATTACCCATTATTTGAGAAAAAAATACTTTAAGATTATCTATTAATATAACTCGGACATTCGCTATCGGAATCTAAATGTTTTATGGAGGGGTCGGAAATTTCAACAGCCTGTGTCGGATATTCTTTGATACACATGAATCGTCAGTTTTAACTCTTTTTAGCAATTTCAACACACGATCTTATTTCATACAAATGTTGTTATGCAAGATTTATTAATGTTTTGGGTAAGACCTGAAATAAATGTCATGTGTATCAACTCTTTAACATTCTGTGCGGAGTTGTTTGTGTATTGAATAGAATAGAATGATAATTTCGATGTTATAGGTGTCTTCGTTTGGTACGTATAAAAAGATCAACATGATCAATAGAAAAATGGACCACACAACGACGTAGATTGAATTAAATAAATGAATAAAATGAATTCAAGTTTAAATACTTTTAAATCAATCAATGAAAGTCTTCCCGAAAGATGACTTTTTTATTCCTTTTTCAGATTTAACTACAAAGATTCGCGCATGATCAATCGATTATTTACCACACTACACGTGCAATGTGGAAATCTTCAAGTGTTACCGAGTTAAATCTACCAAGGCGTTTCTAATCTTCTCAAGTTTAGGATTGTGACCTGTTTGATCGTCCGATACATATGAAGGGCCGTTCGGGTCATAATTCATTTTGTTACACGTACGCTAGAAGTACGCGTAACAGGTCGTTCACGTACCCTAGAGGTACACGTAACTCTTTGTTCACGTAACCTAGAGGTACACGTAACACTTTGTTCACGTTCCTAGAGGTGCGCGTAACAATTTGTTCACGTACCCTAGAGGTAAACGTAACTGTTTGTTCACGTATGCATATTCTCCAGCAGACGAGTTCATTGTGCAGAGGGTATAAAGGTTATTCCGCATACGTGAACAAACAGTTACGTGTACCTCTAGGGTATTTCTCAGCAATGTAATACCTAGGCCCACCATATTTCGTCAATAGATAGTTCTTAGTGGGTAAAGTCGGTATGGCAACTGCCTTTTGACCTTGATCGTAATTTCATGCTTGAGTGACTTGTTTCGTGTTTTGGGATAATGCCCATTTCTCAGCAATTGCAATACATAGACCTACATGGTTGTCTGAGACCTTTACCTGAATTTCACACTTCAGTCACATTCGAACACGATTTCGAATATTGACAATAAAACTTGACTGTTGCTAAAAGCTAAACTTTAATACACATTGAACTCTTACTGAAAATGATGTCCTGGTTTCCATACCACGGAATGTACATCGATTTTGAAAAAAACCTCAATATTTTAGGAAAAAAAAGGAATACATTCACTGTAATTGATCTCAAATAACAAAGAACAAATCTGTGAAATTATACATAACTACAGTTGCAATCTTTCCACCACATCTTTCTAGCATTTTGATTCTTAAATTCATGGAATTATGATTTAAAGTCAGCTCGAAAGATATTTTCTATTGGAATATATTAGGTTATCGTATGCCTATATCGACCTACTGAGGCCTTCACAATTAACCGCTTAAGAAGTAAGAATATATATGGTTGGGGATCTAAAATTTACATCTTACAAAGACATATCTAATTTTAAGGGGTGGGGCATACCCCTAGCGTCCCCCAAATACATCAATAAATGCCATAAGGAATAAAAATAAATATGGCTATCAGGTGGAGATCTCAACCATTTCCAATCTATTTAATTTTTTTTAGGGGATTTGAGATGGTTGGGAAAGCCCCCTTGATACCCGCCTTTAAATTTGACAGTGGTAGGTCAACCTCCGCAAGTTCCATGAAAATCTTCCATACAGTATCCGAGCAAAACCCGGACAAATTCAAGAATTCAAGGTTGCCAAGAAAGAAACAAGAATAAAAAATATTATGAATAATAATAAGAAACGCAGCAAAAACAATAAGTCTCCGAACTTCGTTTAAGAGATTTAATTAAGTTAAAATAAATGTCATGTGCATGTTGGAATTTGGTGCCAAGATTTAGTCCATTTTCCTTCCGATTTTCCTTCGTTCTCTTTTCCTAAGATTTCGAATTTTCTCACTGTTTTGTCGCTTTGTTATTCTTTTGCCGATCGATATTGGCTATTTTGATATTTTACGTAATGTTATGTTTACATGCATACTTTAAAATGACCAACTCTTGTGTCTTACAATGTTATCCTGTTTTTGTCATCCACAGGAGAATGGTACCTTACACGGGACTGCTTTGCACGTGTTCGCATTTTTCTAAGAATCAGAGGCACGTTGCACCGAAAAACTTGACGTTTACAAGTGAAATACAGCATGTTTAAAATTTTTACAAATTGTTCTATTATGTTTTAATGTGTTTCCTACAAATCACCGTGACATGTTTACATTAGTCAGGGATTTTCCCAGACTATATTTAGATCAATGTCAAATTTCAGAGAAATGTTTTTAGTTACCTTTTATCAGCTGATGTTTGCTTTGACATTGACACGAATTTAAGATACATTTGTCAACAATTTCAATGGCTATATTAGAAGGAGGTTTCCTTCTTTCATCAGGCAAAAGTTTTTCTTAAACTGATTTTGACGACTCTATTTAGGCCTGTTAGTTTTTATATTGCTTACAACCTTTTGTTTATTATACATTCCCTTTTTTAGCTTTCAAACGTTTTGGTCATGAGCGTATCTGTCAAAATAAATCAAGAAACGTGAATGGTTCACAACCCATATTGTAATATCTGCGTTTATTTGTCAGTCATAATTTGCTCATTACGTATTTTTTGTACATGTATGTTTATTAAAATTGCACGTTCACATCAAAATAAAACAATTTAATGATATGTAGCCATAGCAAGTTCATCCTAATGATAACTTTAGTGATTTGGTGTTAAAATATCAAAAGTAAAACTGTTCATTTTTGCATATTTTGTTGCCGGTTTAGCTAACAAAATCGGTCTGCTAGCGGTTGCAAATCAGTAGACAACAATTACGCTAGTGCTTGTACCAATATTTCTCTATTAAACACTTCCGAGATTATTACAATTCTGTATATTTTAATAAAAAATTGTATATAGCAAAAGACAGCATGGTTCATACTTTTGGAAACAAAATCCTCCAGGTGCTGCGTTGAAGACCCATTGGTAGCCTTGAGCTGTTTTCTACACTTGGGTCGGATTGTTGTCTCTTTGATACATCCCCCGTTTCCATTCTCTATTCTATTTAACAAATTCAGTAGCGTCACCTTTGTTTGTCAAAAATCAACGAACTGCACATAAAAATGAACATCTGCCCGTATAAATCATCAGTTGAAAAGATAATTAATTATGACTATTTTAAACTAAAGGAAGAGTAATACTAATTTCATTTTAATGAAATATTTCAGATATTCACAAATAAGGACTTGCAGTTTAAAAAAAGACACATTGTAGTCAGATGTTACGGCAATCAAAAATTACTTTTATTTACAAGTGATTATAATCAAGGCCTAACTGTGATTTAAAAGGAAGCGCAAAAACATTCCTACATTTTAGTGACATACAATTCAAGAAACACAGAGGAATTCACCCACCTGTCCGAAAACCTACCGTGATAGGGTGTATTTTATTGAAAATACAGAAATCGAAGGGACTGACAACGCAACTTGCCTTCCCCAATGCAAATAGACAAGTACAAAACGAAAATTTATAAATAAATAAATAAATAAATAAATCAATTAGACGAAAGAAATAAAAGAAAGACTACAAAAAGACAAGCACGACTCCACCCAGATATTCTCTAAGGGTCATTTGATCAAACAATTCTGAGCAATTATTCATTGTGACTGAAATTTTCTTTCTCTAATTCTTTGCCTGTTTTCAGGGCATCCGATCGGTTTGAGAAAAATTTAATAATCCACGTGTGATTTGTTGTTCTCGGTTGCTGATTAATTGGTCGTTGAAATTCACATTCGCTTTTCTCCAGGTTTTTCGAAGATTCCATAGCAACGTTCAGACAAAGTAATAATAACGTCAGCAATATCCTACATAATAAATTCTCTTTATTAACGCATCACAAGACTACAAGTCATGGCGATACAATGACAAATTACAAGACATATAAACATACAAAGAAGTTATTACAATTTAATAAACGAAGACTGATTAGGGTCTTCTTTCCTCAGTTCTAATGACTGTTCTATAAAAGACGATACAGCCTTAATTTGTAAGGTATCTCTTAACGAAAACTTACACCAAGGACAAAGTTTCAGGAGTCTAGAATGACTAACGGGCAATACTAGTTATCGTGGTATACACCAAATTTTCGGTTTCCAAATTTGACGTATAGATATGTTGCGTCATACGGAAGATGTGACAGGGTTCATGGCGAATTATGAATACAACGGCTAATTGAAAACTGTTGAAAGAATTGAGAAACAGAATATTATATTGCGAGCATTTGATTATCGTATTTCTACAGTCTCGATAGTTAAACTTAAATCCCCCGCCAAGGCTCGAGATTTGAAGGTATAAACCATCTCGACTGATCATGATTCAGCTGCTTGCTATGTAAAAGTCTATATGTTAACCAACTTACATGATTTATTCTCAAGTAATTTATTTTAGTAAGGTTTTTATTTTTTACAAAATGAAATAGGAATAGAGGAACATCACACAGCATACGTGTTAACCACACAAAACTCCAAAACGCTCATATGTCAAAGTGACATTTCACACCTCAATATAAGTTCCAGACGACCTCTAGTTAGAATTAAAAGGGTCAAGCGACATCCATAATTCTTTGAAAATGACATCTTCTTTAGTATGCAATATCACTTTGGTTTGTGGTGGAATAACTAAAAATAATCAAAAAAAAACAAAAGAAGAATTATTTGGTATAAGCGCCATTCAACTAAAAACTCTGAATACAAATTAGCTATAAGAGATGAAAAAATAAGACCTCATAAATACAACAGAACTGGGTTAGGTGAAAAAACATTACGAAATTCGAATACCTAATTCAAATTTCATAGCTGTTATTGCATCCCCATCTAGAATCTTGCGATAAGATGAAGATTACCATCCAACAAACCAACAAAAAAAGTTGGTCTCTAGAATCGACGAAAAGATATGAAATGAATATGGCATTTAAAATTACTGAAGTGTTTAATCTAATTTAAAAAAGGGTCCAGTATAAACCATCATTTGGACAGGAATTCATCGAATTCGCTTTAGTTTTCGTAGAGAACTCGGAGCTAATTTGGATATCAAATTGGGATCAATATCTCTATAATTACTATAATGTTGTATGTAATGCAGTTTACATTCTTATCATATACTTGGTACTTAATATGATGGTCTTTGTATAATTATAAAGATCGGAAGTGAACAACCCATATTTGCACACCCATCATTTAAGTGCTATATAAGGCAAGCCCTCGGTCCGATATTGGAGTCTCGGGATGATACCCGGTCCGATATGGATTAAGTAATGTCTTCTAAATACAAATCATTTACCACTATCTTTTTTTTCCTGGCCATTAATTACATAATTTAATATGTAAAATAAATACCTGAATTTCACCGTAGCAATTTTTGGGGATTTTTTAAACAATTTTATTCCTCGCAGTGATTTTTAGAGGAAGTACAACAATACAAACTTATGCTTAAACCTTTGTCATGTATATGTAAGTGTAGATATATGTGTCGGGAATTAACCCCACATTTTCCTTTCTTTTTTATATTGTGCTTAAGGAAAAAGAGCAAAACGTTGCAGCTTTCAAAAAAAAGGAGAAAAAAGAAAAAAACCAGTCATGTGCTAGTATATAAATTGAAGGTCACTAGTAACTTGTATGTTGGATGTCCCAAAATATCTTGCTATAAATCACCAAGCCACAAACAGAAAACACAAGTAATCAGTAATATATCTTGTTTTTTATCAAAACTTTTTTATTATTATGACGGAAATTAATAGTCTTATGAAGAATTGCTATTAACGGATACTTAACTCAAATATTACTTGCATGATGTAAACAATTAAACGCACTATGTTATTCGTGTAAAATTAATTCCGTTATCAGATGGTTTAAATAAATTATTTTAAATGTGTTAACAGGACTTAGAAAATAAATATTTATAATACAGTAAGTAGTCGAGGTTGTTAAGTACTGACTGCTTAATTAGCGTTTAAAATGGGATGGAATATTATAAAAGTATAAAAGCGATTGACAATGTTTTCTTGTGATTTAACAGTATTGAGGGATATAGCCATTTTATTTGTCCCAAGACACTGATTATTTTCCCGACGCGTAGCGGAGTTTGTTTATATCTGTAAATTATATTTGATCAGCATCTACCTTGTTTAAAGACATTTTAAACCACAAAAAGAAGAATATATGCTTAATTATTTTTATTAAATTTGAGATTCTTTACCTTGACAAGTTGAAAAATTTAATAAATGGTGAACTAATGTATTACGAAATCTAGGTTGTAGCTTGATAAAAGATACGAAAAAAACTTTAGAGTTGTTTGTTATACTCTAAAGACGGCAAAAATATCAAGAACCAATCCATTCTGCTGAATAGAAGCGGTAAACTTATAATTTTGTATCAATTTTTATTGATATTTCTGCCTTTTTGCAGAGTTATCTCCCATTTTCAATGCAAATGTCCATAGGAATTTTAAAATCGTGATTTTTAAATCTTCCTCAAGTTAGATTTTGTTGGATTTTTTCTGTGTATGATTGGGGTATAATGCTAAAGATTAAAACTTAAAAATCTTCTTTTGCAATTACTTTAAGGTTAAGGTCAAATTTATGCTAGATTGACTGCACTATTAAGAATAACCGTATCTTTCAATATTACCCACCCAGTGAATAGTTTCTTAACTATTATCATATATAGGAACAATGTCATGAAACTATTTTAATGTAGCAAATATATTTTTCCGCCGTTTTTATTTCGGACCCTTTTGGGGTGTTATCTCCAGTAATGACTGACTCTGAGAATTCTAAAGTGTTAGTAAGTAAACGACAAAAAGGGAAAACAAGTTACCAGAAAAAAACCAAATTGTCGAAAAACATAAAATAACATGCCAAGACCATTGAAATTCCTTATAATTAGATACCAGTGTTAATAAGACTCACTCAAACTGGTACTATTCCTTTGAACAAAGAGGTTTCCTCGTATTGAGGTTTTTAATTTGACCTTAAGATGAAAAACAACAATAAAGAAGCTGTACCTTTGCTTAGTCTTTTTTAACGCACATGTTTGGATTTTGTATAAAATTAACCATATTAATTCATCCTTCCATAAAGTATAAAACGTAAACACACTTAAAAAACTATCATAATGATAGTTGGGCGTCCATATTCCAGACCTGAACCTCTCTAAGTTATTTGACTGTACCATTCAGTAATGTATTCAGCAAAATAAAATTACAAAATTAACATTTCTTTTTATGTGCTCGTGATCCCACACTTTGAGCTTTTATTTTATATTGTTGTTTTTTTTTTCCTTTATTTACCTCAAGTCGGTTCAACAACTAACTGACCCTATCTCATTTGTTTGTTCAGACCAATCCCCTATTTGCGAATGTTGGAGTTGTCTTCCATATGCACGAGTTATCTTTCCTGGCAGAAGGTGTCTTGTATTTAACATGAAGGGCAACTATAACTTAATTTTTTTTCTGAAAATATTTAATTAGGGAAGTATTTCGTCAAACGTCGAAAAATGCGCGAAAATATATTCAAAAACATCACTTTCTTGTAGGGGTATTGGTGGCCGTGTGGTCTAGGTAGTTCGTCAGGACTACTAATGATTACTAGCCTGTCAACTCTGAGGTTGTGAGTTCGAATCTCACCTGTGCCGTGGTGTGTTCACTCCAATCTTAATTGACAAGGATTGCTTATTTTCCTACCGAAGGTCGGTGGTTCTCTCCGGGTACTCCGGCTTCTTCCACCAATAAAAACTGGCTGAAATGTGCTGAAAACGGCGTTAAATCACAACTAAACAAACAAACACTTTTGTGTATGGAGGATATTGTTGGGAAGAAAAAAATATTTTGGAGGAAAATGAAAATTTGTACATTGATATCTACGGAAGACACCTTCACTAAAGAGCAGATAACCCCGTAAATGGGAGACAACTCACGCATTCCAAAAAATGGGGAATAATCGCTGTTGACACAAAACTGGAAGAGACAAATAAGTTTTATTACTTTTTTTGTAAATCCGTCAAGTGTTAGGGAATAACCATTTAATTTTATTAGAGGCATTGAAGTAATCTTGGAACGGGAAATTTATTTGCACGTAGGTTCTCACATACGTATTAAATTTTCAAACCCACCCATCTGTATTCTCCGAGATAATGGATCCTTCAAATTTTTATTTCCGCAAATGGGGAGCCATGATATTATTTTCAAATTTCGTCTTTGGATTGTGGTTACGGTGGCTATTTCATTTTCGCTGGTGTTTTCAGGACGATTTAGATTGAGCTTTTCGATAGATAACAATTTGATGATTAACTATGTTACATATTTATTCTCGACATAGTCATTAAGGGGTTTGTTTTACAAAATTTACCTTGGTACAGTTTAGAAAAAAAAACCTATAAAACTGCTGTCATTTCATTATGAGGGCAATTTATGTCCTGGAAAGCGAAAGGTCAAATTGCAAAACTTTGCTGACAATCAACAAAAAAACACAATTTGCATACATTAAACCTACGTAAACATGTACTATTAAACTTGTATGTACAGAATATTACGAAAAACCAAAGTATATTTTACTTAAAATAACCGGACCATAATATAGATCATCACGTAAATTGTATTTCTTTCTGACTGAAAATAGCTTTAAGGATGTTCGCTGCTCAGTTTCAAAATAACAAGCTTTTCATAACACTGGTAACTATTGACAGTGGATTAATAAAGAAACTAAAAGAGCGAAAAAATTATAGGTCCATGTGCTTGTTTTCGAGAATATAAGCCATTGAAAATTTGGCGGGGAAAATATGCTCTCTTGATTTTACATATCTTTATCATTGACAAGTTTTATTTCTCAAAAACCATTAAATAATAACAAGGATTTTATAAGATTTTTACAAATGGCTTATTATTCTGCATGCACAAGATTTATGGAAAGAAAAATGGGTGTTGGCGGGAAAAATAATTTATGGTATTCAAATGAATAAAACCAGATGATTCCGAACATCCGACAAACATTAAAAAAAAAATGACCAGCGATCATTCTTAACGACAAGTTTTAAACAGAAATTATGTAGACCTGTCTTTCTCAAGTAGAAACACACATTGCTGTTTGCATGCAGCGTCTATGAAAATGAGTTCGGTTCACTGCGTTTCCGACGTTTGACGATAATTATCGATGTCATTGCTGTTAAGTTGAACATATCTGCAAAAGAATACCTAATTAATAAAGAAGGCAATCATAAGATATGATAAATATAGATTCTCCTTGAGGTACGAGTGAGTGATGGAATTGCTCAACCCGAGATAGTTATTTTTTTTATGTTCAACACGCGAGCTTTAGCGAGTGTGTTAAAATCTAAAATTTAACTATCGAGGGTGGAGAAATTCTATAACTCACCAGTAAATTGAAGGAGAATCTGTTTCTCAAGAAAATGCCGTTGCTACGCATTTTGTTTACATGAAAGCCATTTCGGAACTTCTCTAGTTTATCTTTCCAATAAACGTAAAAAAAAAAAAAACGGAGGGGGATGGTTAAAAATATTATGTATTTTTATCCCTCCGATTGAACACGTCAAGAAAACATGGAATAGGAGAATTAGTTTTTCGGTTTTTTTTCCACACGGAGACTTTAATAGCTAGATATGCGATATCGACATGTCCCTTGCGTTGAAAGTTTTACGGTTGCCGTTTTGTACTTTTCAAATTCATTTTTAAAATCTTGTCACACTGACATTTATTATATCATAGTCTGGATAATAATTAAAGCAAATCATGCTCTGATATGAAAACAATTACCGGATGATCATTATCGAAATCATTTCAAAATTTAGAACTCTGAGGACAAAACCTGGGAATAAATGTAAAATCATATTTCTTTTGTAATCAAATATAATTCCACGATGAATGCAATTATATATTTTTTTCAAAACGTATTTATTTAAGAAAAACAAAAGTTCACATAATCCCTAGATGGAAATAGAACTAAAATATGAGAATTTCTGATAAAAGTGCAAGTTCCAGAAGTGAGATTGTAAAGTATACCACTTCTGTGTTTGCTATCCTTAGAGTCTACTCATGTTTTGGAAGAAGAATAAGAAGAAGCGTAGAAAAGATCGGCGTAAAGAACAATTATTTTCAGGGATTCGTATTATAAGGTTATTTCCCGAATACTGGGAAATATTGGGCGAGTATATGTAAAATTGCACGAGCTTGCGAGTGCAATATAATATCCTACGAGAACAATATTTTCCAAATTCGTGCAATAACCCTTTTATTGTATGGCAGCACCAATAACCTGAAGAACTATCAAAGACGTCGTCCTTACAATGCAATATTGCTCTCCATTCAATATCGGCGAATATTGCACTCTAATTTTTGGTTACGTTCTACAGGAAATATTACGTTGCTATAGCATATTTTCATTGATAAAGTCACTTTTATTTTAAAGGTTTAAAAAAGAATGCGATGAATTACATGCATTTCTACCTTCTGAGAGGGGCGGAAGGACTTTTTTGGGAATGCAGGGATCGCCATTTTATTCTACGGGAATTCGGGACTGCATGAAATAATCGACGGGAATTCGGGATTTACTTGGAGCGGGATCCGGGAAAATGTCTTTTATTTAAACGGGAATTCGGGATTTTTTGCTAAAGGTAAAAGATTATTCGTAAGTTAATATTTTTTCTTCACTATTTTTAAGTGAATCAGCTAGGATATATCTAAACTTATTTCATAGTTAATTATGGAAAATGACAAATAGATACTTTTATGTCATCTCGTACGAGGGTCTTGTATGTATTAGGTAAGAATTCAGAATTTTTTCATGTCTCTCACCAGTATCTCTCATCTACTTACAATACTTCCGGTAGCAGACGAATTTTTGAAAAATTGAATTTAGTTGTTTTTTACGGGAAATCGGGATTGGCCCGTTTTTTTTATCGGGAATTCGGGATTTATTTTCACGGGAGTATGGGATGAGACTCCCTCCTATCCCACCTCTTTTGAGAGCTACACACATTCGATTGGTGATAAAAAAAGGGACTGCAACAACGTACGACCGGCTTTTTGCATTTGCACCAAATTTGTCTATTTGTTGAAGCCAAGACTGCTCTAATTCTTGACCAGAGCTGTTCTAAAAAGCAGTCGTGGACCAGGACTGCTCCGATTCTTGACCGGAGCTGTTCTAAAAAGCAGTCGTGGACCAGGACTGCTTTAATTCTTGACCAGAGCTGTTCTTCTTCCTGACTGCTCTAAGTTCTCAGAACTGCTCTCAGTTAACTTAGAACAGTTCTCAGAACTGCCCTGCAAGTTAACATGGACGAGAGGTTATGACTTTTCGCAACTGTACCATATGACCGTTTATCTAGAATTATAGACGCATTTCCTCGATTTGTTTCAGTCAAAATAAGACTTCTATCTTATTCCAGCAAGTTCCTTCGAATGACCGCATGATTAATGAAGGGTTAGGTGAACAATTAACTCTTTAATTCATACCTGATTTATGTTCTGATATAATCGTTATTATTTTGAAAAATATTTAAACTTAGAAAAACATATATTCCACATAATTTCATTATATATTTTGAATATATTTCATTATAAAATTTTAGAAATATCTAGTTATTCTCCTTTATAAATGGTGCAAAAGTCATATAGGCCCCGTAATTACAATAGCACAGATGAACATAGGGTGAAGTAAACTTAATATAAAATATAAGTTTTTTACCCTTGCAAAACAAAATGGCCACATTTATCAATTGTAAAATCTTTACAAAGGTTCCTGACTGTCTTATTTAAAAAAAAATGAAGTAGGAAATTTTCTTTTAAACAAACAATGAAAACTAAAAAGGAACAAATTCTGGTTTTTTCTCTCCCCGTTTTACACTCCTAAATTGGTAAATTTAGATCCACCTACAATTCGTCACGTGATAATGTACAGCTCACTGATTTATGGACATAAAACATTATAGAGATATAAATATACCACGATGGCGACCCTCGTGATCTGTTTTTATCTGAGGTCATACGACTATGACGTCAAAAAGAAGAAAACAAATTACACTTGTCATATCTGTCATAAGTAATTAGTTAAAATAAACAAAAAACGTAACAATAAATTATACTAATTATGTGGAATTTTTGTATTCCCAGGAATGTCTCATTACACCCTTTAATCACACGAAAGTTACTTAGTTTTAAAGCTTTTTTATGTTGTAAACAATAATAGAGAAATTACCCTAACAGAAAACATTGAGAAAAACAAACTGTATGCGCCAAATGTGTGTTGTAGAAAGTCAATACCATAACAGTCATCAACTGAGGACAGGGGCACTAAAATTGTATATACTGAATCTACTGTATTGTATTTACAATAACGTTTTTCTTGTTGAATTTCATTATTATGTTTGTCACAAATCGTATTTCATGATTTGAATGGCAATATAAGTTTCGTTTGATTTGATTTCATTAAAAGCAAGCAAATCCTTAACAATAACCCAAAGTGTTGTACTGTAGACCTAGATACCCAAATTGATCCCAAACGGTCACGCCAACTTATCTCCACAATTATTAACAACTGGTTATGATTAAAATTTTATGAATAAGAATAATGAAAATAAATAACATGATAAATGGTTATGAATGTGATAGATAAGCAGAGGCATAATAAAGGACAAGAACTATGGACATGGTGATTACATCTAAACCTTCAGTAGATGTTTCATAGAAGTATTATATTTCCTAAATGACAAATATACCCAAAGAGCAATAAAAAAACCTAATCCATTGGACAGACAAACCCGGGAATACAAATGAACACAGAAAACTACAAAAAAAAACAATGAACAAAACGAACTCCTATAAAAACCAGGAGTGAACCCAGTTGCTCCCGAAGGGTAAGCAATATACAAAGTACAAGAATTTTAAAAAAGTCATTTGTTAAAATTTAGAACAAACCTTTTTGGACCATTTGTTTGCATGGACCTCTTATGCTTAATGCATATTTCAGTTGTAATAAATGTTTTCTCCTGTTCAGTCATATTTGATGTTGAGTCTTTGGCTGTAGCCCTGTATCTTTACATTTTGTCATTATATTAAATTCTAAGACACAATTTAAGGTGGTACCCAACACTTTCACTAAAATTAATTTGGCTCGTTTAATTTTCATAAAATTTTGACAAAGTATTTACTTTGACCCATTGACAAAAATTTAAAAATTTCAAAACATTTGAACCAACCAATTCATCAGAAAAATTACACTGATTGTATAGCAGTTTGACAAACACTAATATTGATCATTGAAAAGCTTAATATTCCCTTAACAACGCAACGTTATTAAAACGTTTAGCTGATTTTACAGAGTTATCTCCCTGTAGTGTTAGGTACCACCTTAAACCTTAACACTGAGACCTGTGTGTGTCTAAGTCATAAAAACAATCAACAAAAGGTCAACAATGACATACGAGTCGGGATAGGCTGTATGCATTTTATAGCAATTTGATGTTCTGGCTTCCTGATTTGGACCACATGATCATAAACGCCGAAAGGTAATTGCTAAATACCAATTTTATTTTTGAAATTACATCTACACACTATATACATATACCATTTAAAAACATACTTTAAATCACACATTCAAAAACAGACGGACAAAGGCAAAGGGCAAAATCCTCGATCTTTTATTTGAAAGTGCAAAGCTAGTATTGTCAAAAATAAAACTGGTATTATAACATGCAATGGTTTAAAAACAATAGTTCAAATATAATTAAATTTTAACGACAACTAATAAAATATTTATGACAATTTGATGCACAGGAATTACATAATTCACAAAAATATATTTCATCAGCACTGCTTAAGGCGGAAATGTGGAAAACCCATCCACCGATAAGGACAATTAATATATTTGACCCTATCGCTCTATTCTAAATGTAAGGGCTATGACAATTATTAATGAAGAATTCATGTTTTATCATACAAATTAAGTCATATGACATTTTTGGGATCGGTTACATGCCACGATCAGAAAATTATGAAGTTTATTTTAGGAAATCGCCTTATACGATGACTTTTTTAGGTTGTATTTTCAATGTAACCTATCCTATCAAGAAAAATCAAAGCAACAAGAACTCGAAACTTTAACCAAGGACATTGAAAAAATAGGAGGTTTATGGGTAACTTCACAAGATATTAATAAATACTTAAAAAAACTTAATGAAACAGCAAAAATGGAAGCAGTAAAATTACAGTTAAAATTTAGAAAAAAAGTTTTAAAAAGCAATCCAGAAGACAAATTTTTATTGCAATTTTCTGCCAATGGTATTCAGTTTCCCTTGCATGAACTTATTTCCCATCTTAAAGTTTTGTTATCAGCTGACAATACACAATCAGTCCCCCCTAACAGTATGGTGACTTTTGTTATCAAATCAAAAAATGAAAGAGATGAAATCATGCAAAAACAGAGGGAAATTGTATTGAAAAAAATAGAAACTATTAAATCAAAAAAATGTATTGAAGCTAATAAAATGTTTAAAGAACCAGTTCCTAAAAGGAAGAAAACTGTTGTTGAAAACACTTCTAAGAAAAACGTTGAAAATACATCTGATATGATTATGACTGGTTTAAATGAATGTCCCGTTGCCGTTGGTAAAAATGTTGTAGTGGCCTATATGGATACATGGTATCCTGGCCAAGTTATTACCAAGGAAAACAATATTTTAAAAGTAAAATTTTTGCATCCTGCAAAATCTGTACAGAATCTTTTTAAATGGCCTGAAAGAGAAGATATCAGTGAAATTGATCAAATGTTTATTTTTTATTTAGATTTTGAAATTTTTCCCAAAGACTCTGGCGGTAGAACTTGGTATTTAACAAATTATCACGAAATTCAATCTGAATATGAACAGTATTGTAGGAAATATTTTGACTAATTAGTCTAATAGCAGCATAGCAGCATTTAACAATGCATGTATGAACTTCTGAATCTTCACTTGGCATTCATCGTTTTCTCCAAGAATAAGTTATCCAGATCAAGAATTTAACCGTTAACTTTTGAATTTCATATTTACTTCAATATTGTTAAAAATGTTTTCTTATGATATTACAAATTTAAGAAAGATGCTGATAATTTGTATTAATCTTTATTGATCATGTTGATGTCCTCTATTGTTTTAATAAATCTATAGTTGAGCGATACAAAAAAATGGGAGTGTACGGTGTGCTTATGAAATGAGCATCCATAAATTTGTATACATTTACTCCCTTTTGCATGCATGTTTTATGTGGTGATGGTATTCATAACTTTATATTTGCTTGTTGCATGTTTTATGTGGTGATGGTACTTAAACTTTCTATTTTGTAGTTGCATGTACATGTATTGTAAAATTCTAACTTGGTGATGGTGTCTTGTTAATAAAAATATAAAGCAAGATTGAGGAATTAGTTTTATTTAATACTTTATTTATGAATATAAATAAACTGTCCATCTTGGAAGTCTCATTGATTGTGCTCATCACAAGTGCAGGATGTCTTTGGTTGGATCAAACGGACAGGTCAAATCTAAGACTTGAAAATTGGTATTAGCTTTTCTTTACTAAGATTTAGTTTGAACACAGTATTTAACATTAAGAGCAAAGGTTTGTTGAGCCAGTCAGAATGATGTATTGGAGAAGAGTGTCTTTGTGTGAACTGTTATCTTGTGAATCAGCATAATAAAAAGATCAGGTTATTTAGACTAAGTACAACACACATTCATATCGCAACAAAATGATCTATTTCAGAAAATGTACCCGAATATTTATATATACAGCTGTACATCACTATCATTACTACAAATAAATAAGTGAGAGTTCTTTACTTATAGAAGAATTAGAATTAAATCAATAGCAATGAAAAGGTGGATGTAAGACAATTATTTTGGTACCAAGATTTTTAAAATCGGTTGAGAAATAAGCGAGAAGTGAGGGAAAATGTGTTTTTTTCGAGGAAAAAAATTGTCAAAATGTCGGCCATCTTGATTCAAAATGGCCACCATTTTTCCTTTCGAAAATATATATTTATCAAAATCATATCTAGTGACATTTCACAATGTTGTATCTCAAATTTCATCTTGATACCTTGCACAGTTTAAGAGATATGATAGATTTTGTTTGTTTTTTTGTTAAAAAAAGCTAATTCAGGTCTTAGTTAATCGGTGCCATTAAGATTTGTTAGCAAAAATTACAGCGACAGCATATTCAGAGACCATGAAATTGATCTTTTTTCTGGTTTGTCATACCAAGATTTCAGATTTAAACAAAGCAGGCAAAGTAATATTGTTAATATAGTACAATTCTGTAATTTTTTGGGTCATTTAGTAGAAAAATATGCTTCAATATGGCTATCAAGACCTTTGGGTAATATCAGAAGTGAGGATTCTGGGTTGTTTGATGCTGATAAAAAATCTTTTAATAACATATCTTGCTGAATATTAATGGTTTTCCCTAAAGAATGGAGTGTGTTCTGCCAGAATAGAGTTGTTTTATGGCAAAGTTCTTGCTACTTGCCTCAAAATATGCCTATAAAATTTGAAATCAACACAATTTTAGTGGCGGCCATCTTGGAGAAAAAAGGGGGACCGAACAACAACTTTAAATTGGTCATAACTTTGTAACCCTACATTGGATTTTTAAAAACAAGGGCTTAAAATGTTCGTCTTGACAAGATCTTTACAAATAATGCAAATAATACAATATATTCCCTGTAATTATATAGGCCTGGCCTCTCTACCTATGATAGATTTTTTTATATACAGTAAAAAGAAGAATAACAATCCAAAGATACTAATATTAGATATAGTAAATTTATAATATGCTGTATACGACGCATTTCAAGGAGTTACTTCTCATCGGCAGCATTAAAACCGAAACATTTGGAAGACCAAAAACCAAACTTATATTAAACGAGAAGTCCTCAACCAAAAATACCGAAATAGGAAGCCAAATTTCAGCTAAGGAGATCTACCATGAGCAATACAAGGAATGAACCCTTAGTATTTCTATTATTTTTGAATTTTGCTAAATACTGGTAATTTCTGTAATGAATAATCATGTCAGACATGTCTGACGACTGGGTTGGCGAATACCCTCGGGGACCTAGGGTCCACCAGCAGAGGCATCATCCCAGGAGTTTCAAAATAACAATCCAAAGATACTAATATTAGATATAGTAAATTTATAATATGCTGTATACGACACATTTCAAGGAGTTACCTCTCATCAGCAGCATTAAAACCGAAACATTTGGAAGACCAAAAACCAAACTTATATTAAACAAGGAGTCCTCAACCAAAAATACAAAAAAGAAGAAGATCATATCAGGTATACAGCTTAATGTCAAGACTACAACATTCCATCTGGAAAGTAAACTGATGAACAGGATACATCTAGAGTGTCTCTTCATAGATGGCCCCTCCAAAAAAGCTAAGTGCAGAAATCAGCGAACACAACTGTAAAGCAATTTTTCAAATATGGTTAAGGAACTAAAAATATGAGGAACCAATCCCATGCCAGCGATCATAATATTTCTGACTTGAGACATAATATGCCATTGAGTTAAGATTGATCGCTGGTCTAATAGGAAATAAATAGGATTCGAAATAGGTGTTTTAGTTTGAGAGAACACATGAATAGTAAACAAATAAGCAAAAAAAAATATAGGTTCATGTGCTCATTTTAGAGCTATAAGGCCTTGAAAGTTTGCAGGAAATGGGTTTTCTCTGGATTTTTCATTGTCTTTGCATTGACAACTTCAATCTCTCAAAATATGTGAAAAGATAAATAGGATTACAAAAGATTTTGTCAAATACCATTTTAAGGTATATATGATTGAATTATAAAAGAAAAAGTGGGGGTTCATGGGCAAAATATTTCATGTTTAAGAAATGGATAAAACCCGAGGATTCCGAAAATCTGACAAAAAGACCAAAACATGACCAGCTAGCATCCTTAAAACAAGTTTTCTTCTATCAATACTTCCCCTATGGACACAGATATATGAACGTAGTAAAATTCACCAGGAATATACTTACTTCTTTATCCATTTAGAACAATGGTAGCTTCAATGTACTAGCCAGTCATTTCCCTAGTTATAATTACATGTATAAATAGTAATTCTGGCCAATTGAAAAAAAAGAAAGAAACAAACAAACAAAAAACGTGAGTTATGTGAGATTTCTTTCCGTCTTCAACGCCTTCCTATGAACTCAATATGAAAAAAAAACAAAACAAAAAATGGATAACAGGCAGGTCAACAATGACATACCAATTAATTAAAGCAACCCAAATGACAGAACTCGGGACAAAAATAACATAAAAGAGCAAAACACACAAATATAAACACACAACCCACTATAGAAGCCCTATTCATTTACCTAAAAAAGATTTAAAGAGCGTTGAGATGGGGGCGGGGAGGATTGACTGCGCATTAGAAACTAACCCTTACTATACAGGGTCATAATACATCAACTACTTGCATATATGCTTGTGATGCATTCAGGGACTTGAATCCGCCACTAAAAAATAAACATTGTATGATCCAAGAATCGATGTACATGTACTTGACAAAAGTAGGCAAAGGAGCTTTGCTTTTATAAAAAACAGAATATATGCAACGTTACTGTATAGAAGATGCCTATCGGACTAAAAATAGTACTTTAATTTATCGCGTTTTCTCCATCTTGTTCATTTACCTGAAGATAAAAAACTCTCGCACCTTAATAACGACAAGATTACGACGGCCTTTAGCATACATTATTTTCTAATTTATCACTTCCAATGTACAATTTATATCACATCTTTTTTCAGTCCACTAGAGGATGTTACACCTGTCGTGTTGTAGATTGTCTACTAAATCATTGGGTATTATTAAGATTTTAAGTGGAAATGTACATGATAAATGCTAAATGTTACTTTTTTACGAAAGTAAGCCAGGTGTAGATTTACATATCGTACTGCATTATCTGGTGCACTTTTAATTAAAGACTGTGTAACTGATGGTATTTAGTTACTCACCTTAGATTCGAAAATAGAATAATTAAATTTAATTTTTACAAAAACAACGTTGCCCTAAAAAGAAGGTCGATAAAATCATATTTGACCTTAAATGGCCATTCTGGTCTTATATCTTCTTTCGTTGTCTTGATTTCTGTATCGCTATATTTTCGAGTAAAATCAAGACTAGTTGTCTTGTAGTCAATGACGATTGGTCAAGATAAGTTTAGTTTAGTTCAGCATAGGTAAAATTGACAATTAGATAATTTATTCTTAACAACTTAGAACTGGTCTTAAGGCTGAATTACTGCAAGGCAATACATTTACAATACATAGTCATTGTCGGAAAATATAAAATTTATTTCAGCGAGCTTTAGCGAGTCTTTTCACCGTGTTTCCCAGAAAGCCAAAAATGAATTACATATTTTCTGACAATGACTTTGTATAATCTTTATCCTCCAATCATAAAATTCTCTTTTAAATGTTTAAAATGCCTTGAAATCATGTTTGAAGTTGAAATCCAGATGCCATGGAAAAGCTGGAAACGCCATGACGTAATCTGGCACATTTACTTCTCTACCCGCAAGTATCAGTAGACTTTATCAATTCATTGACCTAACACGACTCAAGTTTATTCTACTCCTGTTATTAGACCGAAAATGGCTTGATCGCAGGGTAAATCTTGTTTTGATCTTGTTATGTTTGTTTTCTCAGAAATTTGGAAAATCAAGACAGTGAAGATGAAACAAGTCAGAAATGGCCGTTACAGATCAAAAGTATAAAATATACTGACTCCTTATTCGCAAGGCTTTACGTTACTTGAAACAATACATAATCCGTTTCACCCGTGA
Organism: Mytilisepta virgata; assembly: GCA_028015205.1. Taxonomy (NCBI): domain Eukaryota; kingdom Metazoa; phylum Mollusca; class Bivalvia; order Mytilida; family Mytilidae; genus Mytilisepta; species Mytilisepta virgata. The sequence goes on from CM051510.1 coordinate 8,274,495, forward strand.
CCAAAACCTCGGAAAGTAAAAAAAGCTGTCGTAGCTTCAGGCGATTGTAACAAAAGAAAAATTTGTAGAGATTTGTTGTTTGAATCATATCTTCCACCGGAACAGATCTTTTATTAGTAAAAATCATGCCTTCATTTGAAAGGGAAAATACAATGATCTGGTTTAGTGTTGAGCTTTGGGTTAAGATTAAGTTTTTAAATACTGTATGGAATTACCAAAAAATAACCTTTCGAGAGGTTTCTCCTTATCCTTTCCGTGATAAGGTATTTGTAGCCAGGTAGTGACTTAGTTTTATATGAATGATGGTTATTTACACTACAAACAATCAATCTGACTCTTTATGGATTTAGAATGCGCCCGGGATACAGGCTTGCCTAAAATAACTGGTAACTGACGTCATAAAGGTGAGTGCAAGTTATACGTTTATGCTGTGGCGAACATGATGCGAAACAATCGTATCTAATTTAAATGACGGTTATTCACAAGTTAAACAATCAGTTTGATGCTTGATGAATGTAGATTTACTGGTAACTAGTAAACTTACGTCATAAGCGTAAATGTCGATTTGATCAAATGGCAGGCATACTTCGAAACTGTTAAACAGATTTCACAGGTAATTGTCGATTTTCAATTAAGGATTATATTCAAAATTGTACAAACTGTTTTAAAATGGAATATTTAGATGTATTACCTGCAAAAAATCAAAGGTTCGGTCAATTAAGAATAATACATTCTAAATCATTTAGTGCAATAAAACAAACGCTGGCATATATGCAAGACGGACTATTCAAACAAACCAAAAACTACAAAATAGAACTGTTTTAGTTATATTGATGTACAAATGAATCAAATTAATAAAATGCAATAAATTATTCATAATATTTATACTTACTTTAATAATTAATCACTTTATACTAGAGTATCAATATTCTTTAAATTTATTAAATCTTGTCTTGTTATCAAATTGATGTTATATAATTTGTACATAATTGGGTCATGTCATGTTTTCTAAGTTGCTTCGGCAGCCATTTTAAAAATTTAAATATATTAAGTATTGAAGACGATATAAATGAAATGGGCAATTCCCTTGCCAATTTGATACTTGTTGAATAAATTTACTTTAAAATATTATGTTCAGAGGTTTTCAGTTCAAGACAGTACAAGTCTTAGATTTTTTATCTGAACATGCTTCTGTCGTTTGCTTGCCAGTGGAACAGGAAACCGAACTCGATAGATAATTTATTATTAATGACTTTGTCCTGATTAAATAATGACTGTTAAAAAATATTTTTGTTTGGGAAGTTTAATTTTCCCCCCGTGTTTAATCTTATATAGGAAGTTGTTTCATTGTTGTTCACCTCAAATCCTTATATTTACATAAATTAAATATACAATGTACTAGCTCAATACATGTTGTATGTCCCTTTTCAAATGCACAAACTGCTAATAATTTCCCGTATGCGGCCATTTAAGGTCATAATAAAGGACGTCGAAAACTCTATAACAGAATCACACCATACAGCCAACTGTATACATTTATTTCCCTGGTACATGTATTAGTGAAATATGAAGATTTGTTCACCCGAGCAAAGTCATGTTTCCCGAGGGCTTGCTCGATGGAAACATGACTTTTCGAGAATGAACAAATCTTCATATTTCACTAATGCAAGGAAAATTAATGATATATATAGTGGAATAATATCATTTGTTCTAAACCCGACTGGTACGTTTACGACTAGTCGTATATCTGCCCATGCTGTATCATTGTCATCAAATGGTATATTTACCTTGTTAAATTCCACCCCAAAGCATATATAACTGCAACGATTTAAGACTTGACAATTGAATATACTATTGACATGATTGATGAACAGTTCCTCTAAGTATTCCCCCTTTGATTGTCATATTAAAACCGTATCGAGCATTGAGAAAGGGAAACAAAAAGACATTTTGTTCAAAATCTGAAATAAGGAGTAAAATACTTAATAAAATGTACCTTATAATTAACTATATGTTGATTTATTTCTATTATATTCTTTTAATTGGGTCAATCAACAACCTATTTCATTCAAGATAAAGAAATTAAAACAAAATGCAAAAAATGCATCTCTGTGCTGTTAGTTAATAATGATAATACATAGAGGTGTTCTGTCCAGTAAGGGGCCCAGAGTAACAAACAATGGGTCATACACATGTACATATTTTTATATTACAAATAACTTATTTCATTTACTTGAATCAATTAAATCAAAACTAATCATGTTATACTTTGTTTAATCTATTTTTATTTTATTTTTTTATTATGTTTGAAAATTAAGATTGTAATTATTCTGCTCATTTTGGGCGCCGTGATAGGCAAATAAAGTATTTGTTTGTTTGTTTGTTGTATGACAAAATCGACGTCTGACTAAAGGGAGTTCTTTTTTATCACATCCCTTGTATAAGGCCGTAAAGGTAGATTGCTAAACTTGATAACTATCTGGTGTTTCTTATTATTAACATTCATAACTGATGAAGTAGACACAATCGTCATCCAAAACAGAAGAAGAATAAAAACAATTTAATGGAAATGAATATCCTAGGCAAAATCAATGTAAGATTAAAGAATTAGGGGCAATTTCCCCTGCATTTATTTCACTTCTACGGCAATTTTCTACGTTTCGTTAAACAAAGATAAAAGTATTATGTACCTAGCATGTGTCTAGATCTCAAGGGGCTACACATCATCTCTGATATGTATGGGAAAGGCGAACCTTTACTATAGCATTAAAGCTCAGGAAAAAATATCCGCCAGTGTTTGATAAAATGACTTGTCATCTCACAAACATCAAGCCCCGATTGCTACATTATTGAAGTTGTTAAAAGAAGCACAAAATAAAACATTTTGCCGACTTTCCGGTTTTAGATATTTATTTTTGTATCAAGGTCGACATGAAACAATGGATCTTTGTCTCATCCAATCAATCGCTTTGTAGCAAAAATTTATCTTTATGACCTGTTTTCTACTGATGTTGGGGGTGTCAGCAAAAATCAATTTTGAAATTAATATGTACTATACGTGATTAGTTTATAAATTCTATAATTAATCTGTCAAATTTAAATTTATTTAGTATTTGACAGAATCCAAATGTTTTTCTGTATATCCAGACTGTATGTTGTCTGTATTACTAGTTTGAAAGCCTTTCAAATTGAAGAAAGAAAAAATTGAGAATGTTACAAATCATTTCATCACCGATTTTCACTTTGTTTCTTTTTTTCATTTGGAATACATTCGGACCTTAAAGAAAGGAATATTAATTTTGTATTAGCAAATTTTTATCTTCAATTCTGATGAATTTGAGGTCAATAGTTCCTTGAAAAAAATGTTAAAAAACATAAACATCAGACATCAAATATTGCCGACTGTATATTTTTAGCAAGTAACCTTGTATCCTATTGAGAAAAAATAGCTAAATATCTTCCTTAACCAGATAAATTTAATGGCCTCCCTTTGTTCGTCATGACTAAAAGGATTATTTTGTATCACCTCCCTTGTGTAAAGCAAAGTCATGTTTCCCGAGGGCTTGCTGGATGGACACATGACTTTTCGAGAGTGAACAAATCTTCATATTTCACTAATGCAAGGGAAATTAATGATTTATTCCACTAACTCGAGTTAAATCTTGAGCATTTCGAATAAATGGAATGTAATGGTGAAACACAAATCTGAGAGGGAAATACGATGCTTTGTTCAATATCAAGTGGGAGAGTCTCAACCAATAAAATACGTACATAGCTATGCATTTATATAGTGGAATAATATCATTTGTTCTAAAACCGACTGATACGTTTACGACTAGTCGTATATCTGGCTATGCTATATCATTGTCATCCAAGGGTATATTTACATTGTTAAGGATGACCGCTGGTCTAATAGGAAATAAATAGGATTTGAAATAGGTGTTTTAGTTCGAGAGAACACATTAATAGTAAACAAATAAGCAAGAAAAAAATATAGGTTCATGTGCTCATTTTAGAGCTATAAGGCCTTGAAAATTTGCAGGAAATGGGTTTTCTCTGGATTTTTCCTTGTCTTTGCATTGGCAATTTCAGTTTCTCCAAAATTTATAAAAAAAAGGATTTTATAAGATTTTTTAAATTACCATTTTACGGTATATATGATTGAATTATAAAAGAAAAAGTATGGGTTCATGGGCAAAAAAATTCATGTGTAAGAAATGGATAAAACCCGAGGATTCAGAAAATCTGACAAAAATACCAAAACATGACCAGTGAGCATTCTTAAATTCCATCCCATAGCATAACTGCTACGATTTAAGACTTGACAATTGAACATACTATTGACATGATTGATGAATAGTTCCTCTAAGTATTCCCCCTTTGATTGTCATATTAAAACCGTATCGAGCACTGAGAAAGGGAAACGAAAAGACATTTTGTTCAAAATCTGAAATAAGGATTAAAACACTTAATAAAATGTACCTTATAATTAATTATATGTTGATTTATTTCTATTATATTCATTTAATTGGGTCAATCAACAACCTATTTCATTCAAGATAAAGAAATTAAAACAAAATGCAAAAAATGCATCTCTGTGCTGTTAATTAATAATAATAATACATAGAGGTGTTCTGTCCAGTAAGGGGCCCAGAGTAACAAACAATGGGTCATACACATGTACATATTTTTATATTACAAATAACTTATTTCATTTACTTGAATCAATTAAATCAAAACTAATCATGTTATACTTTGTTTAATCTATTTTTATTTTATTTTTATATTATGTTTGAAAATTAAGATTGTAATTATTCTGCTCATTTTGGGCGCCGTGATAGGCAAATAAAGTATTTGTTTGTTTGTTGTATGACAACATCGGCGTCTGACTAAAGGGAGTTTTTTTTATCACATACCTTGTGTAAGGCCGTAAAGGTAGATTGCTAAACGTGATAACTATCTGGTGTTTCTTATTATTAACATTCACAACTAATGAAGTGGACACAGAACAGAAGAAGAATAAAAACAATTTAATGGAAATGAATATCCTAGGCAAAATCAATGTAAGATTAAAGAATTAGGGGCATTTTCCCCTGCATTTATTTCACTTCTACGGCAATTTTCTACGTTTCGTTAAACAAAGATAAAAGTATTATGTATCTAGCATGTGTCTAGATCTCAAGGGGCTACAAGTCATCTCTGATATGTATGGGAAAGGCGGGCCTTTACTATAGCATTAAAGCTCAGGAAAAATATCCGCCAGTGTTTGATAAAATGACTTGTCATCTCATAAACATCAAGCCCCGATTGCTAGATTATTGAAGTTGTTAAAAGTAGCACAAAATAAAACATTTTGCCGACTTTCCGGTTTCAGACATTTATTTTTGTATCAAGGTCGACATGAAACAATGGATCTTTGTCTCATCCAATCAATCGCTTTGTAAGCAAAAATTTATCTTTATGACCTATTTTCTATTGATGTTGGGGGTGTTAGCAAAAATCAATTTTGAAATTAATATGTACTTTACGTGATTAGTTTATGCATTATATAATTAATCAGTCAAATTTATTTAATATTTGACAGAATCCAGTAGTTTTTCTGTATATCCAGACTGCATATATGTATTACTAGCTTGAAAGCCTGTCAAATTGAAAGAATAAAAAAATGAGAATGTTTTACAAATCATTGCAAAAAACATTTCATCACCGATTTCCACTTTGTTTCTTTTTTTTTCGTCACAAACATCACTTAAAATTAGTTAAAACGAATATATTTCTGTTTAATTATTAAACAATTACAAGAACAAACAACTCATTTCCCAATTTTGACCATCTGTATTTTAAAAAAGCCAATCTTGATTCATTCATATTTTTAATTTTTTTTATCATCTCTGGCCATGATACTCAAAATTTTCTGTTATAATAGTAATAATAATGACATGAAAAAAGGGCACAGAGAATAATGAAGTTATACAATATAATGAATGATTTAAAAATCGATAAAGAACTGGTAGAAAAAATAACAATTGTAGTATCTTCCAATATTTTCCAACGTCAGTTTTATGTACATTAACCAATAAAATGTAGACATATCGCTCAATTTAACAACTGGTCATAGTGTAACTTTAACAATATCACGGGTACTAAATGTGCATCAAAATTGGCACCAAAGAATTGTATTTTAACCAGTGCGTCGATGACACTGCCGGTGGACTCTAAGTCCTTGAGGGTATCCCCAGCTCAGTTACTAGTATTTCGATACTAACCCGAACTTGATACTTAAAAAATTACTGTTACAAAATTGTTAAATTAGTGGATACTAAGGAGTACCTCCCTCGCGTATAGCTCTGTCCTTAGATGGTTTTTGCTTTACATTGGTCATTTTGGCATTTTTTTATTTTCTCTTCACCTTTTTGGATTGATGTTTGGTTTTTCAATAATTTAGACCTTGAGCACAATAAACATCAGACATCAAATATTGCTGACTGTATATTTTTAGCAAAATAACCTTGTATCCCATTGAGAAAAGATATCTAATTATCTCCCTTAACCATTTTCTGCGTTTCTAGGAACATTTTCTACGTTTCTTTAAACAAAGATAAAAGTATTATGTATCTAGCATGTGTCTAGATCTCAAGGGGCTACAAGTCATCTCATAAACATCAAGCCCCGATTGCTAGATTATTGAAGTTGTTAAAAGTAGCACAAAATGTGTCTAGATCTCAAGGGGCTACAAGTCATCTCTGATATGTATGGGAAAGGCGGACCTTTACTATAGCATTAAAGCTCAGGAAAAATATCCGCCATTGTTTGATAAAATGACTTGTCATCTCATAAATATCAAGCTCCGATTGCTAGATTATTGAAGTTGTTAAAAGAAGCACAAAATAAAACATTTTGCCGACTTTCCGGTTTCAGACATTTATTTTTGTATCAAGGTCGACATGAAACAATGGATCTTTGTCTCATCCAATCAATCGCTTTGTAAGCAAAAATTTATCTTTATGACCTATTTTCTACTGATGTGGGGGGTGTTAGCAAAAATCAATTTTGAAATTAATATGTACTATACGTGATTAGTTTATAAATTATATAATTAATCAGTCAAATTTAAATTTATTTGGTATTTGACAGAATCCAATTGTTTTTCTGTATATCCAGACTGTATGTTGTCTACATTACTAGTTTGAAAGCCTGTCAAATTGAGAGAAGAAAAAAATTGAGAATGTTACAAATCATTTCATCACCGATGTTCACTTTGTTTCTTTTTTTATTTGGAATACAGTCGGACCTTAAAGAAATGACTATTAATTTTGTATTAGCAAATTTATCTTCAATTCTGATGAATTTGAAGTCAATAGTTTCTTGAAAAAAAATGTTAAAAAACATAAACATCAGACATCAAATATTGCCGACTGTATATAGCAAGTAACCTTGTATCCTATTGAGAAAAAATAGCTAATGATCTTCCTTAATCAGATAAATTTAATGGCCTCCCTTTGTTCGTCATGACTATATATATATAAAAGGATTATTTTGTATCACCTCCCTTGTGTAAGACCATAAAGGGAGATGACTAAACATTTCATGACCGATTTCCACTTTGTTTCTTTTTTTTATCACGAACATCACTTAAAATTTGTTAAAACGAATATATTTCTGTTTACTTGTTTTAAAAAAAATAACAAGAACAAACAAACCATTTCCGAAATTTGATCATCTGTATTTTAAAAAAGCCAATTTTGATTCATTCATGTTTTAATTTTTTTTTATCATCTCTGGCCATGATACTCAAATTTTTTTCTGTTATAATGGTAGGAAGTTTTTGGAAAAAAACAAAAGAATTACTTCTATTTAAGGAGGCCGGGTAAAGAACGAGTGCGTATTTTCGTGCATTACAAGTTTGAATAACTTTTATACAGCTACGGCCGTCACTGGTTTGTTTATTTACATACTTTTATCGTTGCTGACGCAACGAAAACTCTTTATTGACCATTGATACAGCCGCTGTGGTTCTTTTGATGACATTATAGAATCTATTTTACTCTAGATAATAAATTGTTTTGGATTTCCATATTTCCGGACTCGAGTGCTGCTGGTGTAGTCTCGAATGGCTTTTGTAAGAACTGACTGGGGCCGTTGGGTATCAGAGCACTACATGCATAAAACAGGATAGTTGTCATTTCTTATAGAATCGGCACTTATCAAATGTTGGTCGGCTGTTATATTTATTTTCTACACGGACATTTAATATATATGTCACATTTTTAACCAGATTCTATGAAATAAATACATATTTTAAATTCCATTTGACTTTAATTTTTTTTTAGATGTAGTTTCATTTTGAATAAATTATTCTCATGTCTACGTGACTTTCATCTCTTTTAATTTCATTGAATTATTTTGGGAGTTAATTTATACAATAACCTAGTTCAAGAGTTCGTTGAAGAGAAAAATAGCACAAAAAACATAAAAATATTAAACTGAAGCAGTTTTCGTTAAAAATGATCTAGCATTTTCACGTAAACCTTTGCTATTTGAATAATTATCTCTCAGAATCAAGCGAAATTACCATTGTTGAACGATAAAATGGAATTAATAAATAGCAAAGTCAGATATATCAATAGGCAGCTTATCTCAATAATTATGGGATGCCACATAACTGTGTTGTCTTCATTTCAATTTTATTTAAAATGAGGAAAAACGGGTATGGAGTGAATTTACAAAAAAAGCAATTATCTAAATTAACAAACACTCAGAGCTCACAAAATGGTTAATAAACTAAAAAATGAATAACAGCTGGAAAGGTCAACAATGACATACCAATCAATCAAAGCAACCCAACTGACAGAACGTCGGACAAACCTCCAACTTTTCAGCTTATTTCAATCATAAGGCCAAGATCTAGAATTTAAATTCAAATCCTTAGCCCCAAAAAAGGCCTATTTCAATACTAAACCAAAATTTAAAGCGTATTTCAATTATTAACCCAAAATTCAGAACTCATGTAAATCCAAACATAACCAACAAGTTACAGCTAAATTTAAAGTTCTGAAAGAAATGAAATACTCTTTAGTTTCCACACATTTGGCAATTTTGGTACTAACAGTTGTAAATCGGTTCCACATCAATAAATGACAGTCTATACCAACCTAGGTAGTAAATGACAGTCTATACCAACCTAGGTAGTAAATGACAGTCTATACCAACCTAGGTAGTAAATGTACATTGCACTTAAACAATGAAGAGAAAATGACATAGATACGTTCGTATGAAGTATCATGTATCTAGATACCAAGATAATACAAGTATTCTCGGGTATGTACCCCAAAAAAAGCATACGTTTAGTGTAACATTCAAGTTAAATAAAAATCTCCGTAGGTGTTTGATTAAACGACTTGTGATCACCTAATTGCTGCATTATTGAACTTGTATCTAGAAGAAGTCGTTATGATAAATTCGTAGATACCAATTTTGATGCGGAAATTAGTGCAAATGTCGTTGATTGACGACGCAGCAGTTATCTTCAAGGCCTAAAATATTGAAAGCCAAAACAATAATCAAAAACTTTGAAGAGGAAAATACATGATTGTACCAAAATTATCAAAAGAATAAAGTCAAATCCATATAAGGACAGAGCTGTACACGAGTAAGATACTCTTTAGTTTTGACACAATTTTACAACTGACACACATGGCATAACACAAACAAGCGTTATCCTATTACTTTGTTTTTGTGTCAGAATGACAAGCGGTTAACCTCAGGGGTAATTCTGGAACTCCTGTTAATCCCTCAAAGTCACCAGTATACATGTTGATTATCCGGGAGGACAGTATGATCGTAGGTGGCATTTCACGTCACTCTAATGACAGTGGCGTGTCGTTGTTATCGTGTTCTGTGAAGTGTATAGCGCTATTATAGACATGCATTATAAAACATTTGTTATAATTACAAATTATGGACATTAAATTTACGACTTAATGTGTGCCACCACTAAAATACTAGAAAACGAAACGTTTAAGGATGATCGCTGGTCTAATAGGAAATAAATAGGATATGAAATAGATGTTTTAATTTGAGAGAAAATATGAATAGTAAACAAATAAGCAAGAAAAAAATATAGGTTCATGTGCTCATTTTAGAGCTATTAGGCCTTGAAAATTTGCAGGAAATGGGTCTTCTCTGGATTTTTCATTGTCTTTGCATTGACAACTTCAGTCTCTCAAAAATGTATGAAAAAATAAAAAGGATTTCATAAAATTTTGTCAAATATCATTTTAAGGTATATATGATTGAATTATAAAAGAAAAAGTATGGGTTCATGGGCATAAAATGTTTAAGAAATGGATAAAACCCGAGGATTCCGAAAATCTGACAAAAAGATCAAAACATGACCAGCGAGCATCCTTAAATAGTTAAAAATTTCACGTCTATGTAATCCGAGACAGGAACAAAGCCGACTATTTCTTTGTTTTCTATAAAGAAAAGTAGAACTGAGATAAATGTCCATGAGCTAACCATTCTGAAGTAGAATCAGTGCAGTATAAAGAAAACCGTCATAGAATCATTTTTTAGCTCATGTCTGCATAATATATACCGTCTAATCTATTTCATTTTACATGTTTTTGTGATATATTTATCTTTTAAAAAAATGAATTTCAATTTTATTATTTTTCTTTTATTGTAATTCATTAAATACTTTTCTTTTTCACAATAGCAAAACTTCATTAAGATTTGAAATAATCAACATGTTGATCCACCTTAAAACATTAAAGTTAACGTTAATTTATTACAAAACTGTTGTGTTATTTAGGTAAACACGCAAACATTTCAAATTCTTATGATAATTAGTGATATTCAGCTAGCAAAACGGTCTTGCACATTCAATCATTTTCTGACAACGATTTATTCTATTTACAAGCCATGGTATTAGAAAACCATCTACCATAAACAAAATTGATAACAAGAAAGGTCATCAATGATATACCAATCATTTAACGCCATCACACAGACAGAACCCCGACAAAAAATTAACATACAAGAGAACAAAGCACAAACATAAGCACAACAAAGAGTCAGGATAGTCTGACTTGGTACAGACTCTGAACAATGGTGGAGTTAAACCGGTTTTATGGGTACCAATCCCCCCATTCCCTTTATATATCCTGAACACTCTGGTGTATAGAACTTACTATAAAAGCAAATACAGTATGACTACCATAAAGAACTGGAGAAAGTGTGCTGTATACAACACGGAAACCTGGATTTCTGGTTAGTTGTTTTTGATGTTTGTGTTGTTTATAGTATATTATGTTTTATGTTTTTGTCGATGTGTTTTGTTTTTGTATTCTCTTTCATGTCTTTTTAAAATCGTCTTTCAGTATTTAAAGTAAAATATTTGATTTGAAAAAAATACACATGTGCATGCTTTTTAGTATTTATTTTTTTCCCTTTTTCCTTTATACAAATATGAAAAAGGAATAGCAATGGATTATTTTTTTAGAATTTTATTTGGAAATTTTCTAAGAAACGTTACCTTCCAAATATCCATACAAATTATTACATCATTTCAGTTTTTATCAGTATATCACGTATATATAACGTGACCACCATTAAATTAAGTATGCAGAACAAAGCAACAAATCTCGCACATAAAAATTATAATTGTTTGCACTTAAATACTTCTTCGTATAGTGTATTTGTTGTAATTTGAATAGTTAGTACATGTAAAATTTCATGTAAACCGTCTGGCAACCAGTCGAAAGATGATAGTAACACAGTAGTTTACATGGTACCAGATCACGAATAAGCATGTTGCATATCATATTTTACAGTTTTCCGGGAGATTTTTGAAATGCCTTATTCATGTTCACGCTTAAAAGACAATAGCAATTAAAATAAAACATCACAAAGAAAAAAGATGACACAGATTTTTAACATTAAATTTTAATGACTCTTCGTCCAGAACTAGAATTTTTCAGTAAATAAGGATATTAAAACGCTGTAAAAAGATCGTAAAAATCTATTTTAGAAGTTCAAAGCTAATGCAGATGTGAGAATGTGTTTCCTTATACAGAAGGAAATTAAAGAATTTACAATGGAAACATAACACAATAAACGCTAATACTTTATTGGTCTATAAAAATCATTCCTTGGAAAACATTTAAAGTAGTTATATTCATTGCATAATACTCAAACAAGACCTATATTATGTTTATTGCATCGTATTCAACGAGATTTCTGTTATGCCCATCGCATCATACTCAACAAGACCTCTGTTATGTTCATTGAATCATACTCAATCAATACCTCAGTCTGTTATGTTCATTGCAACATACTCAACAAGACCTCTTTTTTGTTTATTGCGTCATACTCATTAAGTCCACTGTCATTGCCATTGCATCATACTCAACAAGACCTCTGTTATGTTCATTACATCATATTCAGTATGACCTCTGTTATAGTCATTGCATCATACTCAACAAGACCACTGTTATGTTCATTGCATCATTCTCAACAAGACCTCTGTTATGTTCACTGAATAATTCTCAACAAGACCTCTGTTATATTCATTGCATCATTCTAAATGTTATGCTCATTGCATCTGAACAAACATAGACTTGACACGTCTTGTTCTCTTTGTTTTGTTATGTATTTTTTATCCCTTTGTTTGTATGTTCATATTATTTACACTCTTACTGTTTTCACGACTTCGTCTTATCTTAAGACTTTTCCGTCTATCTTATTACTCTGGTATACCTATTTTGGTTACTATTAGGTTTTTCTGATATTTTCAATATTAGCATTTGAATAAATTTATATTGATAGTAACTTAATCAAAGATGGAACGTATGAAAATGCGGGCGATTCGTGAAATTAAATATTTTGACATTAATTTGTTTGAGATGAATATTGATGCTCAATATGTAATATTTCAGTAAAATTAAGTCAACAATAAAAACATTAATATTTTATTACTTTTAACAGTGTCCTTGAACCAAAAGAATATAATAAAAAGACTGACTGAGGCTCCCATGATCCTGTACCGTTCACCTGGATTCAGTTTGCCATTCAAATATCGTATTAGAGAATACAACAATATAATGAAAAACAAAACCCGATATTTGCTTTTTGCTTTTTTTTTTTTTTTTTTTTTTTTTTTTTTTTTTTTTTTAAAGAGAAATGACCAAATTGCCTGGCCCTGGACATAATTTTGAAAGAGGACTTTTCCGCCGAATTTTGTCTCAATTGTCCAATTGTTTTAGAGGTCAGCACCGTAGAAGCAAATTGAAAGGGAATCGCTTGCATTATTCAATCAAAATATTGTCTCAATTGGTCCAGTTGTTTCAGAGGAGAAACTTTTTTCTATTTTCAGCAACAGCCTCCAGACCATCGGACACAATTTAGAATGGGGACCACCAAATGACTATTTCTCCATAGTTTGGTTCCAACTGGCCCAGATAATTCAGAGAGGAGCTTTAAAGAAGTTAACGACGACTACAACGACGGAGAACGGATGTAAAGTGATGGCAATAACGCAAATGGATCTTTCGGCCGGGTGAGCCAAGTAAAAGAGACAATAACACTATCAGTAAGTAGGACATGTTAAAGACTCCCCTGCAGATGGCAAAAAGAGTAGGGCTAAAATGCACTATAAGGGACGCTCTCGCATCCCAGAGGTTGGGGATAAGCATAAATAAAAGCGGTATAACTTGTTTCCCAATCAACTTTGCAATCGGAACATCACTCGGCCATTTCCGACAAAGATCGATAAAGTGTCACTTTACGACGCAAGGCGGAAATAACCGAGGAAGATCCGATTGTCAACTTTGATTATTATGTTTAGAATAAGTGGGTACAGATCCGGCTATCATGCCAAAAAATTATTAGGCAAGTATAAACAAATACATTCATAAACTCAACAAAGCTAACTTAAAATAAGATGTTCAACACGGATCCCAGTAATAAATGTAAGGAGTAAACTTAGACCGTCCTTCCGAATAAGCATTTTTCTTACAAAACACTCACCATTTAGTTCAACTTTCGAGCCCCATAAAACGTTTTGAGGATAGATGTAACAAAACTACTGCAGATGGAAAGAATTGAAAAAATCAGACTTGGCGTTCGTTATATCGGAATGACTGAAGAAACGGAGGGAGATACAATTAGTAAACAATGAATATAAATGGAAATGATGAGCTGTTAAAAGGGGCATAAAACGACTTAAATGTACAAAATACACAAGACGAACAAAACCAAATATAAAATCGTAAAAAAAAAACATCCAAACTAAAAATGTAAAATTACTCAACGTTTTGACCAATATGGCCTTGATCACGAGCATGAAAAAATAAAAATAAAAAGGTGTTGACCCTTTGAAACCCAGAACAATGCAATTAGTTCTTATTGGAATACTGATCGTCTATTGAAAAACTTGACAAAGCGTTGTCGACGAAAACTTACATTTGAATTGTTTCTGTCAAGAACAATATACATTTTCCATATTTGTTCTAGACACAACAATGGATTAAATGTTAAAGTCTATATTATTTTGCACGTGAAATGATGGTAAAATTGGTACTGAAATCTAATTAATATTGTTACATTATCAGTTTCTTTCGAGTATTGTATTGGCGGCACGTGTTTTCACGATAGTTAAAAAAGAAGTTAACAGTTTGGTACGGATTTGGTATAAGCTTTTTCATAAAAAAAAACAAATGATATGAACAATATGCACCCAATTTCGTCATTAGCACGTTAAAGACTCCTCTGTAGATGTCGAAAAAATGTAGGCTAAAGTGCCGCTACAGGGGCCGCTCTCGCACCCGTAAAGTGGAGAGATTTTAGTATAAGCTGGTATAACTTAATTGTTTCCAAATCCACTATAAATAAAAAAGTTTAAACCAATTCCGCCATTACGTGTTCGAGATAGCGGTTGTTGAAAGATTTTGTTAAACGCCGTGTTTGTTGTGATGTTGGCACACTAATACTAATTTTAATGCACAAGATGTGCATATTTCATCAATTTACGACTCATCAGTTGTGCTCAAGGCCTAAAATGTTGAAAACCAAAACAATAATCCAAAACGTTGAAGAGCAATTAAAAATTCCAAATGACCAAAAGGGGTAAAACCAAAATCATCTAAGGACAGATCTATGCACGATGGAGATACTCTTTAGAAGAATATTATTAATGAGAAAAAAAATGTGTCTACCCTTTGTGTCTTAAGCAGTATCATTACATATTTATTTTATTAATAATCTAAGTAAAAATCATTTCTCCAGCATTTCAAACATGTCAAAAAAGGATGGAAAAACCGATTTAAACTTCTGATTGTTACATAAATATAGGCCGCAGACAAGGAGGTTAGGTTGGCGTTTATGGTAATATGATTTGATGTTAAGTGTAAGTAGGTATTCAGGTCGGTAATGACTTTTTTCCGGGATATTGTCAATATATGATTGAGTGAGTGATTGACAAATAAAATGTTTTTTCTACATTTATTTCGATTTTATAGTTTTTCTATCAAAATTTATAGATTTAAGGTCAAGGTTTTAGTTTTAATTTCTACCATTTTTCTGATGATTCATAGAATTTTTATTAATTGTGGGCTATAAATAGATTTTTAGGTCATATCTAAATTAACTAGCTCAATCTGGTGGAATGTACTGTTTCCATGTTTGGCAATTTATGAGGAGGAAAGAACAAAGAGAATCGAACATAACACATAAACACCAAAGGGGTATATGTATACTAAAAGAATAAAACATGTGTAATAAACTAAACAAAAACGGAACAAGATAACACAGAATCTAAAACATCAATGTGAACGCCCACTAAACCGGAAGTGACGTCAGGTGCTTCGGAAGGGTAAGCAAATAACGATAAATAAGGGGAACGAAAGCAAAGAGATTCGTCCACATTGGGACA
Organism: Mytilisepta virgata; assembly: GCA_028015205.1. Classification (NCBI taxonomy): domain Eukaryota; kingdom Metazoa; phylum Mollusca; class Bivalvia; order Mytilida; family Mytilidae; genus Mytilisepta; species Mytilisepta virgata. Next base: position 8,290,426 of record CM051510.1, read on the forward strand.
TTTAATGTTTTTATTTCACAAGCTATTACAATAAAGATTTATGAATAACAAAAGAGATGATGATACCATACTCCAGTTTCCTTATGTTGACTGTTTTTTTTTGTAGTCTTGTTCCATTATAAAGAGATTATATACTACAGTTTGTTTGTTTTTTCCGAGTTTTAAAAAGGCTGTCAACAAATTCAAGAACGGATTTTCATATTATAATCTTCTCAAAACATCTACATCTTTTATCACCATCATAGGGATTTTTTCTACACGTACATGTAATATGCAGATCTAATCGAAGAGAGAAATTTCTGCATGCGTTTTACGGATTCCGAAGTATTTTGTGTACGGACAATGTAAGAACTCCTTCTTATTCTGTTATACATAGCTCTAACTTTATACGTTTGTGTTCTACCTTTTTTTGTCCTGCTCTACCTCTCCTCTACTCATTTTTGTTTTATATTTTTTTCTGATTCCTACAAATTTGGCAATGATCTCTGCTGTCGAGATATTGTCTATTGACATGTGCATATAAAAAGGACCAAAATTGGTATCATAGAATGTTTATTATGGCGTAATCCTGATTCTCCCACTTTTTACCACTGATATATTTGTAAATATACTAACAAGGGAATGTTGTACTGTATTTAAATTAAATGAATTTTTTTTTGTTTTAGAGATGTATATTTACTTTTCTGTCATATTTTTAGCTACTTGAAATTACAAATAAACGTCCTAGTTTCTAAATTTATATGAAAAGGGTGAAAAATTAATTATTTAAATTTTTGTACTTTTAATTATAAACAAGTTATTTTTGACTTCTTTATCTTGTTGCCGAATCTGAATAATTCATTTAAGGAAGTCTCTTGCCCAAGCCGTAATTTTCCGAATTTGAATTCTTCGCACTCTATACCAACAATATAAATAGACACTTTTTTACTAACACACCAATATACCGAAGTATAGCAAATGCGCAAGTGCACATTGGTGTGTCGAACAGAACATGTTAGGCAAGGACAGTTTGGTTTTAGGAAGTCATTGTCATTCACCCATTATATCATGTTATATTATATTGACTCTTATTAGCTCACCTGACCCGAAGGGTCATGTGAGCTATTGCCATCACTTGGCGTCCGTCGGCGTCCGTCGGCGTCCGTCCGTCGTCCGTCGACCGGCGTAAACTTTTTAAAAAATCTCCTCTGAAACTGCTGGGCCAATATGAACCAAGCTTTGTGTGAATCATCACCAGGGTACCTAGTTTCAAAATTATATCCGGTGAGTCCAAGGACCAAACAACATGGCTGCTGTTACTATATATAGAACATAGGGGGTAAATTGCTGTTTTTGGTTAATAACTCAAAAACCAGTACAGATATCGTAAATCTGACAAGGGGGTAAAAATGATCAACATGGCAAGATCTACCTACCCTGCAATTTTGAAGTTAATTGGAATACCCATCTTGGAGTTATTGCCCTTTTTTGTGAAATTTTCAATTTTTTTATACATTTTGTCTTATATTTTGAAAAGTATTAGAGATAGAGGTTAAGTTTTATTGCAGAAATGTTCAGCATGTCAAGATCAACATACCCTCTAATTGTGTTATAAATCAGAATACCCATCTTGGAGTTATTGCCCTTTCTTTGTCAAATTTTCAACATTTTAATATATTTTGCCTTATATTTCATTAACTATAAGAGATAGAAGTTAAGTTTAAATTGCAAAAGTGTTCGGTTTATCGACTGCATGCTTCATGACACAAAACCGAAAGGATTTCAAATGTTGTAATAAGAGTTATGTCCCCTTAATGAAAAGCTAAAATTTTTTACTTGAAAACTATGACATGTACAGGCATGGGACTTTCACTATTGGTCATAGGACCAAATAAGCTATTGAAAGGGGTCAAGGTCAAATCTCAATTTTGACCTTGACCTTTGACCGCAGACCTTGTTATCGAAATAACTCAGAAACCTTAAGAGATAGCTGATGAAATGTATTGGGAAAAATGTTTATCTTGTCAAGATCTAAATTTGTCTCATTAGAACTGAAGTTCTACGATGACTCCATATAGGAGTTACTGCCCTTGACACATGTTTGATTTATACTATATCTCGAAAACCATTATAGATATGAAGAAAATGTTAATACAAAAAAGATCAGTTTCAAAAGATCTACATTTTAGTACCAAGGTCAAAAGTCAGGGATCAAGGTCATTGAAAAAGCCCTTAGCAACCGATGGAAAAGTACCTAGCAACCATATATATTTATGCACAGGACCATATTGTAGAGCCGTAGAGATCAAAATGAAAGTTAAAGGGTCAAGGTCATCGAAAAAGTTCTTAGCAACCGATAGAAAAGTACCTAGCAACCATATATATGCTCAGGACACTATTATAGATCTGTAGAGGTCAAAATAGAAGGTCAAGGGTCAAGGTCATTGAAAAGGTCCTTAGCAACTGATAGAAAAGTACCTAGCAACCATATATATTTATGTTCAGGAATCGTTTTTAGAGCTGTAGAGATAAAAATGAAGGTCATTGGTCAAGGTCATTGAAAAAGTCCTTAGTAACCGATGGAAAAGTACCTAGCAACCATATATATTTATGCTCAGGACACTATTATAAAGCCATAGAAGTCAAAATGGAAGTTCAAGGGTGAAGGTCATTGAAAAAGTCCTTAGTAACCGATGGAAAAGTACCTAGCAATCATATATATTTATGCTCAGGACCCTATTATAGAGCCATAGAGGTAAAAATGGAAGGTCAATGGTCAAGGTCATTGGAAAAGCCCTTAGCAACCGATGTAAAAGTACCTAGCAACCATATATATTTATGTTCAGGGACCTATTTTAGAGCTGTAGAGGTCAAAATCGAAGGTCAATGGTCAAGGTTATTGTGGCAGTCCTATATTTTGACTATACAAGTCAAAATAGAAGGTCAACAGTCATGCTTAATAGCCTTAATTGCAATTTGACACGGGAAAGACCTTGCAATTGTTCTCTGAACAATTGTCTTTTGGTCCCATTTAAAAATGGTATCGGACATGTCCATACCTGGTCCAAGATGGCCACCAGTGGGGAACATAGTTTAACATTGAACACTCACCTGATCCAAGATGGATACGAGCAGGGAACATAGTTTAACATTTGACCCAATGGGGAAATGTATTCAAATATCTTCTCTGAAACCGCTGGGCTAATTTGAACCACACTTGGTCACAATAGTCTGGATGGTCCAATTTAAAAATTGTATCTGACATGTTCAGACCTGATCCAAGACGGCCACCAGCAGGGAACATAGTTTAACATTGGACCCCATGGGGAAATGTATTCAAAGATCAATTAAGTTCTCTTCTGAATCTACTGTACCAATTGGAACCACACTTGGTTACAATGATCCTTGGGTGGTCCCCTTTAAAAAATTGTATCCAACACGTATGCTTCAACTGAAAGAACAGTGCCAGCAGGGAACATGATTTAACAGTTGACTCTTATGAAACTACTGTACCAATTGGAACCAAACTAATTTACAATTGTTCTTGGATAGTCCCCATTAAAAACTATCTGACAGGTCCACATTACATCCTATGCCAGAAGAGTGGTGTATCCAGGTGAGCTATACAGGCTCCTGGGAGCCTCTAGTTAAGGTGTTAATAAAAATGAGAAAAAAAATGAACAACAAAACTTCGCTAATCTCCGAATTTGTTGAAGAACACAATTTATATAACTCTCCCGTGATACAGGTATTTACAAAATATGAAATAGTCTATAGCTGGCTCTCCCAGGATACAAATGTCAAATGCAATTTTAGTTGTTTAAAAAGAACAGACTATAGTATTGCATGGTCACTGATTCATTTGATGTTTTTGTTTATGTAACAATTTGTTAATTGGGGTAATTCAAGGCGGTAGAAACATGATTAAACCGTTTATTACAATATCGTTACAAGGTCCTTAAGGGGGTACCCAACACTTTGACTAAAATAGATTTGGCTCGTTTAATTTTCATAAACTTTTGATGAAATATTTACTTTGACCTGTTGACAAAAATATAATAATTTCAAGAAATTTGAACCGCACAATTTACTGGAATAATTTCATTGGATATATAGCAGTTTGAGAAACACTAATTTTGATCATTGAGAAGCTTGATTTCTCCTTACTTATAATATGTGATTAAAACGTTCAGCTGATTTTTAAAGAGTTAACTCCCTTAGGTGTTCTGTACCCCCTTAAATCTTATGTCTTTAGAAATTAAGATTCTCATGTAGATGACAAAACGGACAACAGGAAAGGTCCACAGTAGCATAACATCCGATAGAGACCTTCAAAGGTAACAACATAAAATAACATGTACATCAACAGAAAGTCAGTATACCGGTGGTAAATTTCACTACTACCAAACTCTGTATCTATCCTGATACTCTGATGTATATATAAAACACATAATAAAAATCAAAACAGAAGAAGTACCAACGACGAGACCGATAGCTAGAAATGTTAAAGGTTTGGGTATCCATAAAACCGGTCAAACCTCACCACTGTTCAGTGTCTGTACCAAGTCAGTTTCGTTTTTGTTTTGTTTGTTTTTTCTTGGGGAGAAAAAGGGGGGAGTGGGGGGTGGGGGGAGTTGCCGCTCTTTAAAATTAAATTTAGAATTTCTTGTTCAGTTGATATAGTGTACACTCTGCTTTAAAATTTCAAGTGTAACACACAGGCAATAAAAATATTTCCGCCTTCATTCATTTAAGTTAAAAAAAATTATTAATGCTATAAATGAACTTAAACCTCACAACCTAATCTACAGAAACAAACACATGAATGTTTTTCTTCTTCCAAAATACACACAGAGCTTAAAAAATAGTCTGAAATCTCAACTTTTTATGTTAAAAATGTGGTTTAATTTCAGCCATTTTAAGTTCTTTTTACATTTAAGACCATTTCAATAAAAATCAGTAAATACGGAGTAGGGATTGACAGTGATAAGACAATATATATTTTCGCATAATTTACATATATTTTGTTTTTCTTGCAACATTAAATTTGTTATAGTACCAGAGGCTCCCAGGAGCCTGTGTCGCTCACCTGATATTTCCATTTCTTCATTGCTAAAGGACATTGAGATTAACATCCATGCCGGTCATCTTAGGTGATGAATTGGCACCAAAGTAACAACACTTCATTTGGTATTGGGGTTTATTGCAAGAAGATTTTTAAAATTTCAGCCAATCAGAACACATTATTTGGCCTGGCAGTCATGTTGAATATTCGATCGGAACCAAAATTACAAATTCTGTAAAGGACCCTCCCAGAAACATTTCTGCCACGTTTGGTTCCAATTGGTTTAACGGTTTTTTAGAAGTAGATGTGAAAAGTTAACTGACAGACATCGGAAAGTGATGACTTTGAGCCAGGTGAGCTAAAAAGGCATGAAAATAAGAAACTTCAGTTATAAGTAGGGCGTTTTGGCATTATCTCTAGGGAGATGTCCTGAACACTGTGAACCAAAACACAAGCTATCGTTGAATGTGAGGATAATTGTATACCAGCTATTGACCAAATTAAGGTAAAGTTTATTCGACGCCCTTATTTGGCTCGCAAATCAGCAAACTGCAATACATACAGATATTTGCCATACCTCAGTGTAGAGATACAACATGTACTAATATAGTCTGCTGGAAGACTAAATTATACAACCAATACAATCTGTCATTTGTAAACTAAAAACATCCAGTTGGACAAAAGTAATTTACATATCTTGGATAAAAGAAACCTCGATCGCTTTCCAACATTTATATCAGGGAAAATTTGCCCGGTTAAGAGCATTTTTAGGAATTTTATCAACGATTTTGCACTTTGAATAAATGGATGCCCTCTATTAAACATTTAATTTAGTTCTTTCAATGTCATTTTAATATTTATGAAGTATTCCTTATAGAGAACTAATTAACATTTAGCAAAATAACATATTTAGTTTTATTCTATCTACTAAGTGCTTTAATTTAATTACATCATGTTATACATTGACTCTAATCAAATTAAAGGTTTGAAGGTTAGTTTTAATATGATAATAATACGATGATTAGAATAACTCTCGTGACCACAAAAATGTAAGACACAAACTAACACGTGTTTCTTATATGTTTTGTTTCGGTTTGTTCAGCAAAGTAATATCTGATTGGTCAATTCAATGCGTGTTCCTTGGTCTGATTGGCCTATAATCAATCAAACAGCAATTATTGGTAATGACATCCAGTAAATTGCCAGATTTGACATACAAGACCGTGTTTGCTACACGGAAATGATCGCCAATTTCAAGTTTTGGTGAAGGTTTCCCGGTCATAATTACTTTTGATCAAACGATATGTCAATTATGTAACATGAAACATGTGTGTGGTGTACATGTACCTTTCAAAAAAGGTAATAAATCTATATGGGATATTTATAGATTATATTGAAGTCACCAGACATAAAAGTAAAATATGATTGACGTACTGTCGTCTGCAGTAACACAGTTGATGTAAATAGTCCAACTTCATGCTTAGATTCAATTTAATTGATTTAAATTTCCTTTTAGTGTTAATCCGAGTTCATAATAACAATCCAAAGATACTAATATTAGATATAGTAAATTTATACTATGCTGTATACGATGCATTTCAAGGAGTTACCTCTCATCAGCAGCATTAAAACCGATACATATTTGGAAGACCAAAAACCAAACTTCTATTAAACAAGAAGTACTCAACAAAAAATACCGAAATAGGAAGCCAAATTTCAGCTAAGGAGATTTCCCATGTGCAATACAAGGAATGAACCCTTAGTATTTCTATTATTTTTGAATTTTGCTAAATACTGGTAATTTCTGTAACAAATCAATGAATAATCATCTCAGACAAGTCTGACGACTGGGTTAGCGAATACCCTCGGGGACCTAGGATCCACCATGCAGACGCACCGTCCCAGTTGATTTCAATAAAACAGTTTTTAACTTCTTGCACAAATGATATATTGTATCATATATCTTTCAAACTAAAATGAACAAAGTTACTTATTGACCAGTGTCGTTAAGGGAGCAGGACTGGCTTACCCTACCAGATCACCTGATTCCATTCCCCGATTGTTCACAAGTGCCTTAGTTCTTTTCGTTCTTTATTTCTGGTTCTATTTAGTAAGCTATGTGTTTTCTACACCTTAGTTTGTTTACTTGTTATCTGTGTCTGTTATGTTGGTTTTTCTCACAAATTAGCCTTCTCTTAGGATTTTGGTCTTGTATTGTGTGCTCGCTGTACAAAAAGGCACGAATAGATAAGATTATGCTACCTGATTTGGTACCATCACTTTTAAGTGTAAATACCTGATCAGATTGTCTTTACTTTCTGCTTCTATATAGTGCTCTCCATTGTTAATATCGACTGTTGTGCCGTTGTTCGAGTGGGTGTCTTTGATTGGTGGGTATGTTATTGTTGATTTTTCCATTTTATTATTTAAGAACACCTATGAAGAGAACTTCAAAATACATAAGTCATATGTAAAATCGAAATATAGAAAACAAACATTGAATTGTGTTATTCTAATTTTTTTTTTAAATATTGATACTGTTTCAAGAAAGTTTGGGGTAAGTCAAGGTCTAACAGTGGTTTTAATTAGAAAGAAACTCATCCATACTGCCTTATTGAAATATTTTATATATTGCCATATTTACCAGCTTTCAGTTTAAGGGAGTACCTATTTAATTTTTATGCAAGGGGGCAGGGGGGAGGGTGGGGGGAGTTGTGGATGAAATGTTTGTTCACCAAAAATAACCTGCATTTTTTTCAAAAACTAAAGCGATTCTTCCTTTTTGTTTTACCCAAATTCTGGTCCTGCCTTTTTATTTCAAATTTCTTCCAAGCCTCCACATAGGAATCATCATGGTTGCTCCCTAAAAGGATAGTTGACATAAAAACCAGAATATGATGTGGTTTGTGCAAAAAATTTTGTCCGAAAAAATTGAAATATGAAATTTCAATTAAGATTTAATTTCTGTTGACAAACATTAAGACAAGCCCTTCCTTTTATACATTGTATTTTTGGAATTTTATTACTTTTGATGATTTAATTATCATTTAATTATGACAAGATACAGATTTTTATAATTATATCATCATAAGACTTTCGTAAATCAGTCAATACGATCTATAAAAAAATCTCTGAAGATTTAGTAACATCAATCAAAATTTGAACTGTGACCAAGATTGATATATAAAAGCCTTTTTTTGTTCCTTAAACATGTTAAACTTTTTTGTAAATGATTGTAATTTGGGTGTTGTCTGAAACATCAAACAAAGTAAACATCAGATTTATTTCTTTGTTACTTTATTTAGAATTTTACAAATAAGTCGCGTGGTATGTATGGCAATATATCAGATATTCTACAAACTTAATTTTTTAAGTGTATTGCGTTCACTCACCTTAGTCAATCGTGACCCATATATGTTCTATACGTTCTAACTTATTTGCAACCTACAATACGTTTCATACAGTTTTATTAATACTGTTATTTATTAATGTTATCTTTTGATACCAGTTTGTGAAATTGTTTTTACCATCAATGCAAGGATGCATAATATTTTCCATGATCCAATTTTCTATTTCAGTGCGGCAATTTTTAATTGTTCGCATCCTATTTAAAACTAAGGAATACAAATGTGACGTTGTTGGATAAGTGTACGTTTTATTTCTCTAATTTGTAATTTGAAATTCACAGAATTCTGATGAATCTACAACTTTTTTTACATCTTTTCATTATATAGTACCGTTCAAACGTCGTTATATACCCGAAGAGCTATAGAAGGCGTTAAAAAGGCTAAATTAAATATTCAAAGTATAAAAATACACCCCCTTGCATTAAATGAATATTTTGTGTTAATTGTTATTAATCGTTCAGGGGGAGGTTAAAATTTAGTTAAAATCGTGCATGACAATTTACATTTTTACAGTTTTAAATAAATACACCGCCATTATTATGGTTATTTCCAAGTAATTTATATACTAATAAAAAGCAGGAAACGTTATACATCAATTTTATGTCATATAATTTATAACATAACACAATTATTTGATAAAAATGAACGAATATTTCAAGAATAAAATAAATTTAGAAAAAATAATATTCTGATATGTCAAACGGTTCGATGTCACATGTGCGACCCCATTGAAGCCGGACAATTCTGTGACGTCGTTTCAGAATAGCTCCCTTCAATGGACGACATGCGCGAAGGCCACACCGACACAGGCCATTTCGGACAGTTTGGTCTGAAATCCTGTTGTTTACCTTCAGGGTATACTCCTTGCTGTAGCTACTGCAATCACAAAGCGATTGCATATGTGTATAAGACGAATATACCTGTCCTGATGTTACGTCGTGTCTCGAGGTCTCTGGGAATGTGGGCGGTCAGATGTTGTTCCTTTGTTCCTTAGACGAATCAATAGTAGATAAATTGTCATTCTGGAGACACTAAATTGATTAGCAACTGCAGTTTATGACATTCCTGCTTGCAACATCCCTATGGCTCGTTCCCTCTCATTTTGACGTAAACAGGGCATTGACATACGTGAACAATTTTATCAGTTTCAAATTCACTTTTTGTTTACCGATTTAAATGACACAATTTGTGACCTTCATAACATTTCAAATACATCAAAAGGATGTTAAATTTAAGAATAAGTAAAAAAAAACATCAATTTCTGAAAACGACTTTACGTCATTCAAGAACATATTCAATGGACCAAAATCGATAAGAGTAAAGGATATCTTTTAAATGACCAGACATAGGAAAATTTCATTATACACGAAGTTTTGAAAATTGATAAAGAGGACAAATATACCTAAGGTGCAATAAAAAAAAACGTAATCCATTAGACAGACAAAACTCGGGAAGACAAATGAAAAGCCACAAGCAGAACAAATAAACACTGAATACTAAAAAACAATGAACAACACGAACTCCTATAAAAACCAGGAGTGAAGCCAGTCGCTCCGGAAGGGTAAGCAGTTCCTGCTCCGTATACGGCACCCGTCGTGAAGTTCAATAAAGTCAGTCCGGTGGTAGTCACAAATCGGTGGAGGTACATGAAATTGGGAACAGGTCCAACATCATCTTAGATATTGGAACACTGTAACGGTCAATCAATTCGTGATGACGACCGTAACATTTCCTACGTGATGACATAAATTTATCCCTGATAAAACCCTTGCTAAGAAGCTTTTGTGACAGCAGTTAATCTTTTTTTTCGAAAGTCATAGTAACTCACTCATAAAAACTGATGTATAATTTCTTTTGTTACTATTATATTTCTCATAAAGTGTTTAAGACAATAAAATTGTAATTGGCTAATCGAAGGAGCCTACTGTTTCCCCGTGCTTTAATCAAGTTTTTTGGTCTATGAAAATTAAATTTTACACATGAAATATTTAATGTCCAGTGTTGTTATATACTACTCACATACATGAACCTTGAATTATCCATTTATTGTCATTTGTCGACATACATTTCAAAATTCTTTTCATTCTTTTTAGTTAAATAGTTATTTGTTTTAATGATTGATTTCTGTTGCATTAAATTATGAAACTAAATTATATAATTTTAATTCAAATTTAATTTCTGTTGAAAAACAGTAAGACAAGTCCTTTCTTTTTTCAAAATGTTTTTTTTTTAATTTATTACTTTTGTTGTTCATTTAGAATGAAGAGATACAGATGTTCATAATTACACCATTATAACACTCGTAACTCTGTTAATATAGTCCACAAACAAACAAAAATAATAATAATAAAAAATTAAAAAAAAAATAACACGTAAAAGTTTTAATTAAATGTTTATTTTGTTGACATGAATGATTGTATGTAATATTGCTACAATTCTTAAATAAATTTACCACAAAAATTATGACTGAGAAACCAGAGTGGGTTATATTTTCCTAACCAATGTAGGTAAAGGAGATAATAAATTTGTCTCCCTTTTAGCCTCAGGACAAAAGGCAGAGAATTTAATTATCTCCCTTTCTTACACTGGTTAGAAAAAGATAACTCACTCTGGTTCCTCATTATGAAGTTGGTTATATTTAACAATATTTTAGAGATTTTTTGCTTTATGAGAATAATATGCCATGGAATTAACGAAGCATAAACTATTTTCTCGTCTAAGGAGCATCTCCCTCATTCATTGCTGTGCTCTTTTGATCATTTGGCATTTAAACTGGTTCCTCGTCATTTTGGATTATGTTCGTTATGAGCAAAAATGCCATGGGATAAACGAAGTACCATACACGTTACTGGTCTAAGGAGCACCTCACTAGTTCGGAGCTGTGCCCCTTTGATCATTTGAAATTTAAGATGGTTCATCAGGATATTGAATCATTGCGTTATGACCATAAAATTCCACGGGATTAACCAAGTACCATGCTGTTTAGTCGTCTAAAAAAGCTGTGTCCTTTTTATCATTTGATATTTTAATTTGCACTTAAGGGCGGTCACTTGTGAGATTTTTTAAATTTTAATGTCAGATTATGCAAACTTTTCAGGGTTAATCCATTTATAGTATGGGATATTTTTTCACCAGCAATACCCCCCATTTTCTTTTTATTTATTTATTCTACATATCTTAAAGATCAAAATGAGAAAATATTATGAAATTCTATAAATTATTTTAATTTTTATACAACTTTAAAATTCATCACATTTTCCATTCAAACCAAAGGGACAATCTAGATAGAATCATTTTTTACGCCAATTTTTTAACACCTTATAACACAGAAACGTGTTCAGCAACAGATAGTTTCTTTTTCTTATTTTGTGATTGATTTCAAGCTATATCTAAATATAAAAGTATTTGAAAATCTATGTATTAAAACTCTCACCAGTGACCATCCTTAAGCGTTTTATATTATTGTTTCAATTTGTAGGAATTTTGACCTTGAATACAACTGCTGAGTCGTTATTTTACCAAATATGAAACTATTCATTTTTGTAAGTAATTAAGGCGATAATAAGGTTGATCTTGTATTAAACATACACAAGATTAACTTTAGCAACTCCTGACCTTTTGTATTTTTATAAACACTTGTAAATGACACGTGTATAAGGGGATATGCATCGTCAACCCCAAAACAATGAGTTGGGAAACAAATTGATAACAAACAATAAAAAAAATATTTATGTACACTATTTTTGGAAATCATTTTAATTATGCAAAGAACAGAAATTTAAATGTTTTTATAAACAATCCCACCCTTTACGATCTAATGCGCTATATTTAAGAAATAATTCATGGCTTGTTGGGAGATTTTACCACAAATGCGCCATATGTTTGTAAAAATTTTAACCTGAGCTGAGATTAGCGAAAATAGACAACAAACGAAAGTTGGATTTTCTCTAATGAAGGTCACAAATTTTTCTCTCGAACGAACGAACAATGTCACGACGGACGGCGGTAAATGTCAGAATGCTCCTTTTTGTTAAGTGAAGTTCCCACCAGTTATATTTGGATTTTGGAACATTGATAAGTTGTAAATCTCCCCTTAATTCTCAACTTTCATTGCAATTTTCACTGGGGACACGCTTGTCCCAAAACATTTTGCCGTAGCGAAAACATTCTAAATGCAAACGAACCGGAAATTACGTACGAGTAATGTGCTTTAACTGGGGAGATAAAGAGAACAGCCGCAACAAAGAAACAAAAATAGACGGTTGCGCGAGCGTGGTTTGGCTTGAAATTTTACCATGGTTTTTTTCATATGCGGAGACTTTATTTTAGAATTTGAGACTGCCACTCTTTGTGCACGAACACGAACAAACTGTTTCTAGGCTAAATTACTGACCAAGCCATCGCTGATATCAGCGGCAGTGTATATTACCTGCCCTTGATCCCGGTTGATCCACTCACTGACACCATCCCAAAAGATTTGTTGACAACTTTGTTCTTAAATTAGCATGAAATTTACCAATAGATCTTTAATCATTATCTTCAACAGGTCAATATGAATTCAACACGAAACTGAAAGCTCCAAATGTGAAAAGTTAGTTCTATTGATTGTTGCCAGGTTAACAATATTTGGGTAATGCACCGTTTTCTTCGTTTTCTTTTATTGGCATTTTATTCCAAATTATTTATTGGTACAAATGCCCCAACGTTAATCTATGCCATTGAAAAGCATTATATATTATTACATTTCATACTTTTTAGATTTATATAGAAACAGTGTGATGTGATTCAAACTAGTCCATATTTTGTGATATTGCACAGTAAAAGTAAAATTGCACGGTGAACTATTTTTAGAAACAGGTTATTTCGAATTCATGCTCTTTAAGGTGAAATGTAATAAAACAATTATAGCATTTCACTGTCGTGCAATATCGTGTTTTATGGACCACTTAAAGAAATATTGCCCGCGGCCGTTGGCCTTGGTCAATACGGCCGTTTTGTGGGCCATAAAACATGATATTGCTCTCAGTAAAATGCCATAATTGTATATTATTCAATTTTCTTGCCCGTGATGTTTTAATTTCTTCATTATAAGGAGTTGGTTAAATTTTTCCGTATTTGTAATATCAAATAAACTATCTCGGTGAGGATTTCAATATCTTTGATTACTAAAAAATTAAGGTAACGAAACAGTTAAAAAAAATTACTAAATGTATCTATGATAAAATATTGTGAATATTTAACATGATAAATAGTCATAAATAACAAAGTGTAATTTAAATATAATTTGTCCAATGTAGAATTAGTTATTTACTTTGAATAATTTGATCAAATAAACAAATAACCCATCAAAAATGATAAATACACTTTATTCTTGGAAATAATTATAATGCTAAAAACATAATTATACATTTATAATTAAAATTCTAAAAACAGTCTGTTCTAAAAATGTCTCTTCCGTATTAATGCCACTGTCAATCATAGGACACTTTTCCTATTTTATTATCAACAAACAAGAAATTTGGTATTTTAAGCACATGAACGACTGAATGACACATTCTTTTTAAATAGTCTATAATTACTTAAACTGGACTTTTATATTGAAAAAAGAAATCATGACACTTTACGCCTTATATTTTTCCGTGATATTCCCTAAACATCACAACCTTTCCACGCCATTTATGCCAATCTTCAGTTCTCAACATACACTGTAAATCTGACGCTTAATGTTTAAAAAAATAAATTTACATAATTACTACTAATTCAAAGATATCTCTAACAGAATATATCAAATAGCTGCATTGTAATGATATAATAAATTTCCAAATCACAGACTTTAGAATATGTTTATATTGACAATATCAACCATTTACATAAAATACATTAAAATTGTCAAGTTAATACAAGAAGTACAGTCATGCTTACATATTCTATCCTGTATTTAAGCAAGTTACTACATTTTTAGCCCAACCATGTAAGCTTTTGTCATCAATTGGCGTCTGTCGTCCGTCTGTAAACTTTTACATTTTTATCTTCTCATCTGAAGCCAAATGAACTGCAATTTGGTATGAAGCATCTATGGAAGAAAAGTTTGAACATTTCGTCTCGGTTGGACAGTTAATATGGCCGCCATCGCGAATTCTTACTTCTGTTTGGTCTTTAAAAAAAATCCTCCTCTGAAACCGCAAAGCCAACTGAACTGTAACTTTGCATGAAGCATCTGTGGAAAGACTTTTATAAAGATTGGATATCTCGTTCCGGCCGGATAACTAATATGGCCGCCATAATGAATTCTTATTTCTGATTCGACAAACTTTAGAAATCTTCTCCGAAAAGACCTACCTAAATAAACAGAAACTTGATATGAAACGTCTATGGAAGGACCTCTATGAAGTTTGCATATTTTTTCCCGGTCTGACGGCTAATATGGCCGCCATGAAGAATTATAATTCCTGATCGGTCAACATTTCAAAAGTTTTCTCCTCTGAAACCGTAAAACCAAATGAACTGTAGCTTGGTACGAAGCATCTATAGAAGGACCTTTATAAAATTCATATTTCTTTCCGGTCGGACAACTAGTATGGCCGGCATGATGAATTCTTATTTCTAATTAGACAAATTTAAAAAAATCTTCTCCTCTGAAACGACTTAGTTAAATGAACCGAAACTTGGTATGAAGCATCAATGGAAGGACCTTTATAGAGTTTGCACATTTTGTCCCGGTCGGACAGCTAATATGGCGGACATGATGAATTCTTATTTATAATTGGTCAAAATTTTTAAAAAAATTCTGAAACCGCAGAGCCAAATGAACTGTAACTTGGTATGAAGTATCTATGGAGGTCCTTTACAAAGTTTACAGAAATCATCTCGGTCCGACAACTAAATGGCCGCAATCAGCATTTACATAGTTTTCATTGGTCAATTTGAAATAAAAAGTTCTCTAAAACCCGAACCAAATGAATTGATACTTCGTATGAAGCATTATGAAATGTCATTTACAAAGTTTGTATAAATCATCCCGCTCCGACAACTAAAATGACTGCAATCAGCAATTACGTACTTCTGTATGGTCGAATTAAGAAAAATATTCTTCAGAGACCCCTGAGCAAAATGAACTCATACTTGATATGAAGCAACTATGGAAAGTCCCTTTCAAATAAAACATCCCAGTCTGACAAGTTGCACGGCTGCCATGAACAATTGTTATTTTTGATTCGTTCATTTTTTAAAACTCTTCTCCTATGAAACCATATAGCCAAATTAACCTTTTCTTGGTATGAAGCATCTATGGAAGGCCCATTACAATTTTCACTTGATATGAAATAAAATGGATTGTTGTGGGACTGTCAGGTGTGCTATACAAGCTCAATTCTCTTGAGCCTCTTTTTATATTGTATTTTCCATAACGACCTATTTTTCTTTACATTACTGAATGTTTGAAGATATAATAAAATAACAGTAGCTGTTAAATAGGTGTAACTTTAAATGTATGTTATGTTACCTCCATACGTAATGACTTAGTGTCGACACTGCTACCCTGATAACAATGCAATATACCAAGGACACAGATGCACATGTACAGATTCAACAGCTTCAAAATATTATAAAGAAGTTCTTATTAAATATTTCATTAATTATTATCAAATACATTTTGTGTATTTTACTGGATTTTTTATGGCATTTCATTTCATATTAATTTTGGGTATTAATGCTGTTACAATTTGTTGTGAAAAAAAAAACAAAACACACAGAACAAAAAGGCCGTCCTACTGAAGACTGTTGGATATCTGATGCTTTTTCCTAAACTAAAGCATCCTTTTGCCGTAAATGACTAAACGGTCTATAATTACATACTGACAAACATGAATAGATTTTAATTACATTATACATACATTTATCATATACGTATAAAATATAAACTTTAAGGTAACACGGCAAGAAACTGAAATTATTAAAATAAGAATTTTCATGGAGACCTATAAAACACCAATATTGAAGTATATGATAAAAATATCATAACATGTCTTTATTCATATCAGACCCATTATCAGCCCATGGTCAAAATCATCCCTCGAGCCTGGCGGGTCTCGGGCTGATAATAGGTGTGATATGAAAAATGCCATGTTATAATCTATATGTATATACATGTGTATATATTGAAGGAGGTATAATGAAATAACGTTCAATGCACAGTAGACATTGCATCTCTTAAGCATCATAAATTCCAGGTTTAAATGTAATATTTAATACGTCAAACCTAACGATTTTAGATTTAAAAACTGAAAAATGTTGTTGTTATCTCAGCGAGACTTGAAGTCATCTTAGTGTAACATCTATGGCTTGAACCTCTGCACTTTTTCCAAGGCGCTAGACCGCTCGGCAAAATCTGCTATGTAGGAATAAAGCTTCATTGACCAGGTGAATAATCATTTGCCCAATCTTTTCACAGTTTGAACCTAAATGACAATTAATACATACAAAATCACAGACATATCATAATATACATGTTCCATTGTTAACTTGGCATTAAAATATATACTAGTCTAATTGTGCGTAGGCCTTGTGGGTTTTAGATATATATTCAAAAAGTAAAACAATACATGTATTTCTCATTGTTGAGACAGGTCAGTTCCTATGTTCACCCACGGGTGAGATAAGAAATTCACGTGCCCTTTATCACCAAACCGTCTACTCAGGCTTTTTACATAATAAGCTTAAAATAAAGTTGTACATGCTTTACGAGAAGTATTAGTCAAATATAAAGTTCACATTAAAATGTTATTCCAGTCCAAAAGAACCATTAAACTCATTAGAATTGTAATCAAAATACGTCCGCAAACTTTTTTACCGACGGCGAGATTTACGACCGTTTGGTAGATATGGTGTTCTCGCATGGTCGCCAGGTTTGTGGGGGAGGAAAGTCCGATATTCCAGGCCGGAAAATCGGTGAAACTCCCGAGCTAAGGTAGGTGCCTGGAAACCTTGACACATGTGAGGTTCGAACCTACAGCGGTGTCGACCTCGTGGTTTAAAGGCCAGCGCCTTAACCACTCGGCCACCTTGCATTCAACTCATTTTTGGCTTGTTGTTTCGAGTGTTTGGGGGTGAGAAACAGAATCAAGCACCATGTAAAGTGCAAGACTGGACAATCTCAGAAATCCTCGGGCAAAATGGGAAATCTTACCCTCGGGTGTCTGAGATTTTTCGCTCTTGTACTTTCCCCGGTGTTAGATTCTTTATATCTCAAGAACTTTGATGAGCGATGATACAAAAAACTGTTTCATGAACGAAAATGAATATGTGCATATGTAAGAGTTTATCTAAAGATTTAGTACTTAAGAAAAACATTTTACCGCACACAAACCACGGTGAAACTGTCTACACCTTCAATCAACACGAAGGACTTTGTCGCCGCCTTTGGTCATATGTTCGTAAAATGTGTACTTTTTTGATGTAGTGTTTCTTTCAATCATTCTGCCTTAAGAACTTTAAAATATAGTGTCTTTTATGTCTGTCTGGAATCTGATTTTCCACAATTTTCTAGAAAGTACGCGTGCATGCAAAGTATATAATTGTGACGTGTCTTGGATATTTAGCTACTGGAGAGTTATTGGACACGATTTTATCTTTTAATTGCCGTTTTGTGTATTGAAACACTGCCAAAGACTATCATTTTAAACTAGTTATTGATTTCAAAGGAATTTGTTTTGATTAATTTCTAATAAAATATTTTAATTAACCTTTCCAAAAGTATTTTGATGTAAAGAAAGTACGTGTTTTGACGACAGAAGGAAACTTATTTTAAATATTTAATTTTGCAGCTAAATATCACATCTGTGGTTTAATTTTAATGTCCCTAAGGAATTTCAAAATAAAGTACGTAAAGGTAACAGATTATTATGTGTAAAGAATCATGGCTTTGTTGGTATTTTGGTAAAATCAGACATATTTGAGAATGTTTTCAACGCTATTATATGACATTGTATATCATAAGTAAGATAATCATATATTTTGTCATGGGATTAAATGTGTAGACTTATATAAAACAATTATTCTGGATATAGTCATCTTGTCAATGTTGTTCATTGCCACGAAATAATACCAACGGGATGCTTTCCTTACAAACGTGATAACATGTCACGTTTCATGTCTGATTTTGATGCTGCAGTATATAAAAAATTCTTGTTAAAACGCTATGAAGAAACTGTCTAATTGGGAGCAAATCCAATTTTATTTCATTACTATCTAAATAGAACAGAAAATGGAAACGGGGAATGTGTAAAAGAGACAACAACCCGACCAAAGAGCAGAAAACAGCTCAAGGCTACCAATGGGTCTTCAACGCAGCGAGAAAATCCCGCACCCGGAGGCGGGCTTCAGCTGGCCCCTAAACAATAATGCATACTAGTTCGGCAAAATGGACGGCACACTAAACTCCAAAACATACAAATGAACCAAAATTACAAAAACACACAAGACTAACAAAGGCTAGAGATTCCTGACTTGGTACAGGCTCAAAAATATGGCGGGGCTAAACATGTTTTGTGAGATCTCAACCCTATGTCTATGTTTGATAACTTGTCCGCTCGTCGTACATCGCCAAACTAATAAACAAATTCATTAAATCTGTTGTAAGAAATAAGCTTTTGGTTCTACGTGAAGATCAACATCAACATGTTAGATGAAGAACAGTAGGAAACACGGGTTATATTTTGTATAGATGTTCTTATTTTGAAATCTCACAAATCGCCCAACAGGGACAATGTGTGAGCAACATCGCATTGATCGACTACCTAATTAGTTGTTCATTATATACAGTCTTAATAATGAATATGGAAAAATCATATACAAGATAAGAATTAGCGATCATCCTTTATCAACTGAAAGAGGCAGATATACAAAAATACCAAGAAACTTAAGATTATGCAGCACTTGCAATGAAATTGAGGATGAGTCTCATTTCATATTAGATTGTCAATTGAATGATTTTTTACGAAAACATTTTATTATGTCACTTAATATTGAAGAAACTATGACAAGGGAGGAAAAATTAAACTACATTTTAAATCCAGAATCAATGGAACAAGTGAGATTGCTGGGATCCTTTTTGAAACAGTCTCTTTCCCTCAGGATAGGGGGCAAACATATTTCATAATTGTTTCTTTAATTTGGTGTTCTTTCTTTTTTACAGCTATTGACCCTTCGGGATGTAAAGGCTAATAAAAATTTATGACTTTATGACTTATGACATAATTACATTTTATATTTATCAGATGCTTCATTAACATCGATATTATATTGAAACATTGTATTAAATAAGTTTTGCATTGCTTATTAACACACATTTTTGGAAACTACATATTTTGCCCTGTTTGAAAAATTTCAATTTATTTAAAATTTAAAACAGTGCAAGCCATATCAACTCCACAAAAACATTTCCACCCCAAGGTAGCAGATAATAAAAAAAAACGAAAATTGCATACATTGACGCACATTTACAAAAATGTCTTAATGTAGTTATTAAGACATACACAATGTAATGCTAAGAATAAGACACGTACATGTATCCATCAATTAAACGCGTTTTTAAACAATTTTAAAATCTCGTTGAAGATTTCCCAGTCTTCATTTTGAACTCGTGTGAAAAGCTATTAGTCTTCTGTAGAGGCAGAAAGCTGCATCAAGTTCTGAATGTCTCAAAGTATGACAAGACTTAATTTTTAATTAGACCAACTACCTTTTTTTTACAAGTAAGATTATAGCATATTTATCTTCAGATATGAAATTATTAGTTTAAGCCGCCATAAAATAGTACAACTGATTCCAAAACAGAGTGCATTCTATGCAAAAAAGTCACGTTTTATGGTCTTTTTGGAGCACAGGAAATATCATTACATGACTTAATACCTGTCTCATACATATATTAAACTGATTGGGGGGGAGGGGGAGCATCCTTCAGATGGATAATCATTGGAGAGTCAATCTGAATAAGGGAGCAACCATTTGATTTTGATGGGGGTGGGGGCTAGGATCAAATGTTTGATCCTGCCTATTTTTTTCGCCGAAATTTTGGTCCTGATTTTTTTTTTCGGTCACTATCACGGCCTAAATTTTTATTTTCATTTAAAACAAAACATTTCCTGATTGACACAAGTGCTGCATTTTTTTCACATCTAAAGTTATCCTGGCTTTTTATTTTGCCAAAATCCTGGTCCAGGCTTTTATTTCAAGTATGATCCTAGCCCCAGCCCCCTCCCTAAAAATCAAATGGTTGCTCCCTAAGGGTTCTCAGGCAATCTAATAAATTTCATATGGCCTGTTATGAACAATGACCTGTGCATACATGTACCTGCTATATGGAGATCGACCCTTTATATGTGTGTGTTGGTATTGAGAGTTTTAACATATATTTGTTATATACAGTGAATAAAATTATTTCTAATGAAACTTATTAAATAGCTTGAAATTGAATTCTTTCTCATACCATAAGCCGTTCTCTCGTCTTTAATTTCTCTGTTGTAGCAAACTGAGACTACTGAACACAGTTCAATAATGTTTGTAACGACACTTGTCCTGAACATATACAAAATGAAATCGAATGGCCTTATTCACGCTTGATTATTTCTATTATGTATAACAATTTATAATGTTAAATATTGCCATTATTCTATTGTATATCAAGAATCCAAGAACGTGATTCGCTGTAATATCATTTCATTAGCTTTTTTTATATTTAATTCAAGGTAATTACATACGAGTACATCTGCAAAATTAGCTCTGAACTTATTTCCAATCCCTTTCATAGTCAATATTACTTCGGAACAAATTTTTCTACAATACATTGTACCTGTCAATACACATGCGTCAAACGGGACCATTTTCATCGAATGATATTTCCCAAATTTCTAAATTACTCATCATTTTGCAAACATTTAATCCTACCCAACTGTTATGAATAGGGGAGATAAGTGGGCGTGTTGTGCAACTGTTAACGTTTAACTCCGCACGATCAGTTCAATAAATAAGTAATAATAATTTTCTAATCATGGAAATATATAATCTTCTGATAGATATATGATATAAGTAACTTATTTTGTCTTCAGATTAAATGTATAGAATTATATGAAATAATTAGTCTGGATATATTTCGTCTTGTCTTTATAGTTTATTGTCGTAAAATATTACCAACAGGGTACTTTCTTTACAAACGTGAAAACATGTCACGTTTCAAATCTGACTTTGATGCTGCAGTGTAAATCCAGTCGAAAATTACACTGTATATTTAAATTTTGTCAAATTAAATCTTAAAAAATATTTACGAAAATTCTTAGTGACCTGGACCATATGGAAGGATGTAAACAAATGTTTTAATATGCTGCTAACGTATTTTACAATTTTGTACGGCTCAACGGATAAAATGATATTTACAAAGCACCAACAGTATTAGGTTAATAACATTCAACGGTGAGGTAATGTATACAGAATATTGACCTAAAAATTGAGATTCCATATTTGTTTTTGACTTTCAGAAAAATACATATAATTGTAAATTTTAAGGAAAGCAGTTACGATTAGCATAATTGATTTGTTTTTATCATGTTTTCTTATCGAGATATTGACTGCTTTACAACATAATACAAGGGTCTTGTGACAGTTTTTGCGAAATATTTCCCATGTCTGAGTGACATATTACCCGACGCGAACGGAGGGTAATATGTCACTCAGACCTGTCAAATATTTCGCACATAACCGCCACAAGACCCTAATATTGTGATTATTATACTGAATGCCATTTATTTAAGAAAATTAATGAAATATATACAACCAATTAATTTCAATAACCTTTTTATATTGTCCGCGTTCGAAAAACGTTTTTTATTCGGCGATATCAAACACAATATTGACTAAGATTTTTACCATTGTGACGTAATTATCCTCTTCAAGGCACTACGCATAATACTGCAGTTATTTGTCGATTCAGATATCACCATTGTTCATATGCAAAATATTACAGTAATCAATGTCATTAAAGTTTCAAGCATGGCGTATAATAATTGGTCATACATGTATTTGAATACATCACATACTAATATGACGTGCCGCTTTCGCTATAGAAACACAACCGTGTTCTATATAGAACAATTATTATTGACACATGCGTACAATGCGTTGTTGATGTGAATCACATATGAAATCACTAAACTGTTGTATTTTGTTGATAAAATAAAGTTTCAAAGTCATATACTTCCATCTCACTGAATCTATCTGACATATATCGCTTTGCAAACATTTAGCAAAGGACCTGGAACGCTGGTATTTGCTTTAAAATCTCACAAAAATTTAAGTTTGATTCTATTTTGTTTATTTAAAGACATTTTATGTTTTTTCTGTAAAAGTTTTTGTATTGTTAAAATCGACATGGCTGCCCGTATATGACGCCTTATATGGTTCGCATCGATTACAGAAATGATGCAAACTGCCCTGTTAGAATCGAAATAATTCATTGATGCCATGATCTATGGTTATTTAACGCTCGGTGTAAAATATAAACAAATATAAGGCCTAACCTTGTTAAAACAACCATAGAGCATGACACCAATGGATTATTTCATAAGTCAAATAAACGGCAATTGACAACAAATCTTTGTTCGAACGTATCTACTAATTTTTAGTAGTGAACATCGATTACTATATTAGCAGTAACACACCGAAATCTCAATCTTATCATGATTATACGTCACACTTGATTTGTTAATGTCATGCATCTGATATGTATAATGACCTTCTATGATGAGCAAAATTAGTGGCACTTTATGGTCACGATCACGAATTGATTGGCATATATAGAATTTCTATCTCACAAATGAGTCTAGAAACCTTCAATTAGGAATGACTTCTTAATGGAATTAGCACTTTTGCACTTAACCGGATGATATACCAACTTACAACATGACAGTTGTCGTTAGTGGAGCAGGACATGCTTACCCTTCCCGAGAACCTGGTGAGAATTCGCATTGCTCCAGCCTGGAACTACTATCTTCTTTTTTTATGTCTACAAAGTTTGCTTTATTTTTTTGCTTCTTTGCTTACATCGTTTATAGTATTTTTCGTGGTGATACTTTCCATGTTTTTTTTTGTATTAAACATCACCTATCAAACATTTGACAAAATAATTTCCAGTGCGTAAATAAAGCATCATAGATGTATAAGGACACGTGTACTTTCTATCAGTTAAAAAAAAATTTAAAAAAATATAAAAAATATAAAAATATAAAAAATGCATTGATGTAAGTTACAAATCACATGTAAACTATGCATAATTAAAACGACCGTTGAAGCATGCCATTATTAGTAATTCTAATATATGAAATGTATTATTTGAAGGGGAACAGATGCAAATCAGACATTAATGTTTGTAATGGACATTATTAAGGAAATTCTTGTGACGTAGAAAACCGTTAACATATAAACATGTTTCCAATTATAAACGTAAAATATTTTCTCACAAAACAATAACAAAATTTGGAGAGTTCAAGAATATGTGAGTCAATGTTTTGTTGAAAACGCCTCTCTTTTGAAACAGATGTTCGGCCTTTTACGGCAAGTAAAATTTCAAAGTACGATGGAAAATTTTTTTGCAAGAAATCAAATGCAGTCCATCAAAAATATAACTCTTGCAGCAGTAAATGCTAAAGAGGCCGGGGCATAGAATAAATTTGTCCATGAAGAAAAGAAAAAAATAATAAGAATACATCAGCTGGTCGTATATATCAAAATAATTGATATAGGTATCTACGAAGTTTTAGATGGGAGTGTCTCGAATTCTGTATTCAGTTAATTTTTGTCCCATTTTTTCTGTATTCAATTAATTTTTGTCCTATTTTTCTATATTCAATTAATTTTTGTCCAATTTTTCTATATTCGGTTAAGTATTGTCCTATTTTTCTGTACTCAGTTAAGTTTTGTCCTATTTTTCTGTATTCAGTTAAATTTTCTTTCCATTTTTTTTTTAAATTTAGTTTCAAAAAATGCTTATTCTGTAAAATAATGTGACGCTAAATTTTTTAGGTTCGAAGTTCTAAAATAAAACTAAACCGTATGTTTATTAAGGCGTATAAGGTGTAATTGACATGCATGTCTATGGAAAAGGTTATGCAGAGTATATATATAGTTTAATGCGACATATATGCAAAAAAGAGTTTTAGGGCAATTTGCTTTATTCTGTTGATTTTTTATACTCTATAATCAGCATTTCCCCCTCAAATTCTTTATTCATTTAAGAATTATTCTTTATATTGTAGCACATCATAGGTTCTTATTTTGTTGGGTCATTATTCTCTATTCTCTAAACCCCATCTACGACAAGATGAGGGAAAGTTTCAGATGTTCAGTCCTTGATCATAAGTGCAAATACTTTGCTTGCTATATATCAAAATGAAGAATAAGGATTCAGCTGAAGAAAAATTTGAATAAATTGCATTCAATTTAAATATTTATGCTAAAGGCAAACGATTTGTCAACTTTTAAAAATTAAAAAATACAAAAATGTGATCATTGTTGCTATTAACAAAATGAACCTGCAAATAATATAAGACAAGTGTAAATACTCTAATATTAAGTGTCATCGAGTGTCAAGATTTTCCAGACATTTTTCAAAAAAAAAGAAGAAAACAATATGTACATAAAAATGATTCATTTGCGAGTTAACATATTGTTGTATTACATGAACTATATTTAATAACTGTTATTTCATACCAGTTTTGATGCAGTGTATGTGCCATTATGGGCCATTGATTTTGGCTTCTATTTTTAGTTTCATTGCTGTTTAACCTATCCGATCTGCAATATATCATGACCATACTTATTATTTTTTTTAGGCCAAACATAACTTCGAAAAGTCAAAAGCAGGAATTATGTGGATATGTCTCTGTCAAATTGGAACACACTTCGTTGTTTATTGCGGCGTCCATGAAATTAAGTTGCGTTTCCGAAGTTTGCTGATAATTATCGATGTCATTGACATTTCGCAATCGGAACATCACTCGGCCATTTCCGACAACGATCGATAAAGTGACTTCGTCAGTTTACGACGCTAGGCGGAAATAACCGAGGATGATCCGATTGTTACATTTTGTTGTACAGAATATCCCGGATATTTGGAAGAATCACGTGGTCTTTTATGGTCCGAATACAGGTTTTTATATTCTTGAATTTGCATTATTTAAACTGTGCACTTCAAATCTCCGCTGGTAGCTACATGTACCACTCAAGGTATATGTATATAGATACGTGTGTTAAAGTTTTCGACAAGGTTTATCTTATTAGTAATATGATATTTTTCTTAATGTTTTGATGATATTTCGGTTTTCCAAAGATTCGACCTCGAGCTCCGCTAATGGGAGTTATTTACAACGAGCGCCTTTTTGTACATTGAATTCGGTATCTGATTTATATTAATTTCAACCATCGCAGATACGAAATAAAAGCCATTTTCATAATTTTGATATCCAACACGGTTTTGCTATTAGTTTTACATTTCAATTTTAGGCCTTAAACATTGATGATGAGAAATTTGCATGTAGAGTGCATCCAACATGGAATCATAGAGTGCATATTTCTAAATTCACATACGATGCAAAACTATTGATATTTTGTTTTGCAATTTTTTCATGATGCAAATGTCTGACCTGTAATTCTTTGTCCCACGAAAGGTTATTCAAAACATAATTTGTATGTCTGGCAAGTGTAACCTCAGGTGACGCACAATTTGCCAAAATACTGACATCTCTGATACAGACTTTTATATGGCAAAAAATGGAAACAAGGAAGGGCTCAAATTATAAACAAGATATTTTACTTCCGTATTGACGATTCCGACATCACGATGATGGACAACAGGAACGATTCGTGTCACCCAGTATTTTTTGATGAACATTTACATTTGACAGTTATGGCTTCTTTAATTATTTGAATGTTAATAAGACTAATAATATTCTGCTGAGAGAGCTATAGTATATTAATTACAACTTGTATGTCTGTTTAATAGGCCTAGACGATGAATTTTAATTTTGAATAAACAATTAGGGCTCACTCGTGTTATCTCAGACTCTTTTATGTCAAAACCCATCATATTTCAAAGTAATAGGTTGGTCTCAAGATTATAATTTGCACTATATTTAATCCTCTTATCTCAAAATAGTTTTGACACCGCCTTCAACTGTGATTGAATCAGAATGTTATTCAAATGTTCTGGGTAGGGTTTTAAAATCTTCAGTTGGTTCAAAGAATTTCATCGTTTTTAGATTTGAATAACAACAGCAAAATGGATAACAGGAAAGATCAACAAAACACACCAAGTACAAAAACTAAAAGAGCGCAAAACACAATCATAAAAAAATAAACAGTTAGGATAGTCTGACTTGGTACAGACACTAAACAGTGGAGGGGTTTAACAGATGCAATTAAAGTATGATGACATGAGCAGGAGTCACAATTTTATGATAGTCTTAGGTAAAGAGGAAATCTCCGATGTTTCTTCACTTGTTAACCTTTCCATTCAAATCAATAATAAAATCTTTGATACCAATTTTGATGAACAAGACGAGCACATTTGGTCGTTTTGGGACTCATCGACTGTGCTTTAAGCCAAAAAGGTTGAAAACCAATACAATAATCCAAACATTTGAAGACCAAATTCAATGACAAAATGACCTAAAGTGTAAAGCCAAAATCTTTTAAGAGCAGAGCTATGCACGAGGGAGACACTCCTTTGTTAAACAGTATAACAAATCGTTTTCAAATTCTTATATAGCCGAATCTCGCTTGCCTGAACTCCTTTGATTTTTCAAAATGTATCGAAAGTCAAGACAGTTTTAACATTCCCATGTATTTTAACATTAATTTTTTTTTATAATCGACCGAACGAACTTGAAAATTGTTTGCAGATACTCGGGAAGGGGGGGGGGGGGGGGTATTTGCGAAAAATACCAGTCGAGAAACGTAAAATTTCCCGAGCCTAATCTGTGTAATTACACCATATGTCAAAATAAAATGTTCCATCTACAAACGCTTATACTGTGATGATGAAAACATTTCAAGCGTCCAGTAGGATAAGATAATTTTTCGCAAATACCACGGCAGAGGGTCAAAAGTGCAAATACATTTTTGAAAATACCCCGTTGCCTCTGAAATCGTTTATAATGCATAGTGTTTATGAAAAGTACCCCTCAAATGAACCAATCAGATTACAGCAATCTTACATAAGGTGTTATTAAACATAAAATCCAATGATTGTTCAAAACGGGAATTTCCAAGGGCCAAGATGAGTTTAACTACTGATTCTAGAACTGATTTAAGAGGACACTTTGAGGTCGAGAATCGAGACTCTACAGTGGAAGGCAGATGAAAGTTTTATCGACAAGACTTGTACATGTATATTATATAATTACAAGGTATTTGATGACATGATAAATGTGTTAAGCAAAGTATACCATGTTATAAAAAGTATCACAATCTACATTGAGTGACATTTTACAAACAATATTGTGCATTTAAAATTACCAAACTATAAAAGGCAAGGATATGTTATGTACAAGAGCAAAAATTAAATTGATGAATAAAAAATATTAATGAAATGAATTAGTTTTTGCGTTGTTGATTTTTATGGCAAGACCACATTATTGTATGAGATATTGTGCTTTGTTTTATCTAAGTGAAAAAAGACTAGAATATTCAAAGTTCAATAAGAACATTTTAAATTGTGTTATAACATTAATAGTTGGTATATTATTTTTTTTATATCCTAAGTTGGAGTCATCCTAATTAAAGTTTTATGGACGTCATCATGACTTGGTTTACAGGTATGAAAAAACCGTTTCCCAAATGAAAATGGACCGGTTTCATCGCTGTTGTCCCTTCCTCATACTGGATTCGAAATGGGCAGCACGGCGGTTGTCCTGCATGAAACAGAGACTGCTTACTCTTCCGGAGCACCCGAATATACTCCCGGTTATTATTTTTTAAGTGTAGTGTTTGTATTGTTTTGGTCTAGTCTTCGTTTTTCTCCGGAGTTTGTCAGTTATTTTCGATTTTCCCCTCCTTCGAATATCCTTTTGGTATTTCTTGACTTTACACACAACACCCTAAGGGACTCAATCCACCAGCAAAGACTTCTACGAGTTGAATTAATGAATATTCCATGATATATGTTAAACATATTTTGCAACAAATTGATGTTATCCCTTCGATTTGACATGGGCAGCATGGCGGGTGTCCTGCAGGAAGCAGAGACTGCTTACTCTCCGGGTCCTTGCTTTTCATAATTTGGTAGTTTTTAATTGTTGTGCATGTATTGTTTTGGTCTTGTCTTCGTTGTTCTCCGGAGTTTGTCAGTTATTTCGATTTTCCCCTCCTTCGAATATCCCTTTGGAATTTCCTGACTTTACTTAAATGACTGAATTTGTAATTGGTCATATTTACATCATATCTGAAGTCATTTTTGCATGTATTTCCTGACCCATAAAAGTTTTAAAACCAAATGGGACTAGAGTAAAGATTAATGTTTGTCTTTCTTTTGTAATATCCAACTTGTCAGAAAAAATCTTTCGTGATTGGTAAAATTACCATCTGCTTCTAAAAAAGATGTTTTGTTTTCATGCTTTTGGTAACAAGGAAAAGCATTCTCTGTGAAAATTGAACGATTGTGATTTTTCAAGGTATAGGTTCAATTTATACTTTCTAATGCCAAAATCAAGAAATCAAAATCTATATTTCTGATAGATAAGCGAGAAAGATGTTTGCTTTTCAGGAAATCTTTCATGAGTTTGAAAGTTCTGTAAAACATTTATATTCAGTTGATTTCAAAGTTAGGGGATATATCAAACATAACTTGAGTATCTTATAACGGTCATCATAGTCTTGTTAT
Source organism: Mytilisepta virgata (assembly GCA_028015205.1). Classification (NCBI taxonomy): domain Eukaryota; kingdom Metazoa; phylum Mollusca; class Bivalvia; order Mytilida; family Mytilidae; genus Mytilisepta; species Mytilisepta virgata. The sequence continues at coordinate 8,319,800 of CM051510.1, forward strand.
TAATTATTTTATCTTGATTTTCCCGCAATACCATATTTTCATATTAAGGGGATACACAATACTTTGAATAAAATAGATTTGGCTCGTTTAATTTTCAGAAAAATTTTAACGAAATATTTACTTTAACCCGTTGACAAAAATATAAAATTTTAAGAAATTTGAATCACACCATTTACGGGAATAAGTTCATTGTGTATAGCAGTTTGACAAACACTTATTTTGATCATTGAGATGCTTGATTTCTCTTTACTTATAGTATATGATTAAAACGTTCAGCTGATTTTTAAAGAGTTAACTCCCTTCGGCGTTCTGTATCCCCTTAAATCAAGAAAATAAGATCATATCAACATCTGTACCCCTTGAATCAAGAAAATAAGATCATTTTAACATCCGGTTTGCAGTAAATCATGATTTAAAAGATCGGCGAAGAAAACTTTAGATTAATTAACAGGTAAAGTTAAACATTACAATATTTAGTTACACTGGGAGACCAATTAATGTTTTAAAAAAAAACCCATCGTATGCTGATATTAAGTACAAAGTAAACATATTTATTTGGAGTTGACTTGCATGCAAATCATCTAAATTCTTAGCAGAATAAATTTAATATTTGCTCTTGGGAATCATTGCTAACATTGTGACATTTATAATTACACAATAATATCAAGGTGAACTATGTGACTTTATAATGCACAGCTACAACTGATACCACATGGGTATAGCATTATTTTAAAAACAAATTTCACAACAGTTTTAAATATTGGCAAAAGAATACCGAAGAGACAAAACAATGGGAAAAGTCCACAAACTCGAAATCCAAGGAAAATACAAAGTCGGGAGAATGGAACACAACAAACAAACACGGCAAGGATACACGTATAACTAAAAGAATAAAACACGTATCATAAACTAAACAAAACAAGAACAGCACAGAAACTAAAGCACTAGCAATGCGAACTACCATAAAGAAAAACGGGAGTGACATCAGGTGCTCCGGAAGGGTAAGCCTGTCTTGCTCCGTTAAGTTTGGTGAGGTGTCAAGTCCGCTTGGGTGTCAATTCCAGACGGACGTTAAATCTAACTGGAGATATCTAGTCTCATACGCGAGATAGAAACTTTGTATCGGCCAATCAATTCATGATGACGACCTTAAAAATTTGGAGTGATGAAATTAATAGAGACTGAACATAACCCTGTCTTAGAAGTTTATGTGACAGCAATCTAGTCGAGAAAGTTGCCGTATAAATCACACGCGCGGCAGTAACGAATAAACAGGGAAAGGTACACACCATAAACGGGATACCTTGGTATGCTACTGCTAAGAAAGGGGAAGTTCACAATCGTTAAAATCATCACGTTTGTCATCAAATTTTTATTTCAACCGCCCATTACTATCTACATGTATTTACATGTACAAATCTAGATATGAAGCAGAAGTAGGTGTGTCTGTTGTCTCTTTAATTTCAAGTTCACTGGGAGAGATGAGATGAAGGTCATCCTTACAGTAAGGATTATTGAGTGACAAAACATCATCTATACAACGGAACTGAGATTAAAGGACTGGACTAGTTTCTTTTCTCTCCGATTCATTAGCCCTTGTAAAAATTTAGCTTCATACGAAAATAAAAACAGGTCGGCCAAAAGCGGCGCACAGTTTTTGAATATTATTTTGAAATTATGTTTTCCAACAACTGATAAATTGTTTAAATAATCTGGATGTCTTGAATAAAAGTGACGTATGTTTTTGATGGGTATTCAAACAATGTTATGTTCAATTAAATGTCTATATATGTAATATACATTTTTGGTGATTTTTGGTTTGCAATGAAAGTTTATTAAAACACAAGCCTTCTTCATACCTTGTACATGTATGTTCGATACACATATTTTATATCTATTGGACTTCTTCTTAGTTACATCTTAACCTTTTCCAGTTCAGAAAGAAATTCCTCAAACTGTATGCTACGGTCATATCATCAATAATCTTTATTAATGCATATGCATCCCAATTAAGTGTATAAGCATACAATTATATACATACAATATATACTAGTCAACAAAAGAAACGATACAGGGTAATGCGTTTTTCATATATTCATAATTTCAAATAGCTGTACTAAGCAGAAAAATAGACCCATACGTCTGATTTTCATAGTAGATAGTTTTCTCATCAAAAACATGGATTTCTGCAAAAAGTTTGAAATAAAAAATTCCAATTTTTGAGATTTCAAAAATAAAATTTTTCAACCCAAAAATAAAAATTCAGTATTTTTATCCCGTTATTTCATGTATGTGATCATAATGTCTGTGTGACAAAAGATTTGAGTTTTTTTACTGATTTCAGCCACTGGATTTTCATTTTACCAAATGTCTGTCTATTTTCTTCTCGATTTTCCGCAAATTTTAATTTAACCCTCGTTCGGAAATTTCCATTTTCCACCATTTCAAGCTTTATCAAAATTTCAAAATGAGACGCATTAGATCAAGAATCGAAGTAGAAAACCACTGTTGCCATATTACTTACATTTTTTTAAAAGGTATTACCAAGATATTTGGTTTCGAACTTTGTGTAACGTTACTTTTGTTGACTAGTATAATACATAAATCACAATTCACATTTCACACACACATATATTCATAACATAATACATTTTTAAAAACAAAGGCCTGACTATTAATTTGGAGTATCCTCTCCCTTCAGTTCTAATGACTGTTTTATAAAGGTACCCACTTTTTTAATGTCAGTTGGTGTTGATGGATTTAGAATTCTATTGATTTTAACAGTCTCTGTATATTGAATAAAGTTAACACTTTCTTTACAAAATTGGTCAAATAACATTTTACGTTGGTTTTTATTAGAATTACAGTATAAGAAAAAATGACATTCATCTTCGATATCAGTTTTACATTTAGTGCATACTCTATTTTTTCTCTGGGTATATTTTTTTTATAACGCCCAATTTCTATTTGAAGAGTATGGTCATTAATTCTAAACTTGGTTAACATTAAATTTTGTCAAAATTAGGGTGTTCAAGGTAATATTCCATGCAACAAGTATTTTCCTTTATAAATTTATATAAATAAATCTTAATTATTTTCATTTAAATGTTGAAGTTTATTGCACAATATATTTTTATAATACTTGTCTGAATCGTTTTAATGTTAGTCATTAACTTATTTAATATTTCATTAGGGGCCTTGGTGGCGGAGTGGTCTAGGTAGTTCGTCATGACTACTAATGATCACTAGCATGTCAACGCTGAGGTTGCGAGTTCGAATCTCACCTGTGGCGGGGTGTGTTCGACTCCGATCTTAATTGACAAGGATTGTCAATTTTCCTACCGAAGATCGGTGGTTATCTCCTGGTACTCCGGCTTCCTCCGCCAATAAAAACTGGCCGCTGCGAAATAGCCAAATGTGCTGAAAACGGCGTAAAACTCCAACTAAACCAAACCAATATTTTATTATTTTCACATTTTTCCAAAAGATTAACGTCTGATTCCATGTCTGTAGATAGATATTTGACATAGGAATACTATGAGTAGGTGCCCTCATAGTTGAGGTTCTTACTTAAAGAAAATGCATCTTTAACTAGTGGGTTTAAAAATCAAAATGTATTCTACCATAATATTTCAATGTTTGATCGATGGATGGTTACTTCTTGTGACCTTTAAAAAAATGAAGCTATTAATTTATTAATTTAACTTAGCAAAGCACTCATCCTTTTACCTTTCTGCACAGTTAAAACTAGAGGCTCTCAAGAGCCTGTGTCGCTCACCTGTATCTAATGTGATTTTGGAAATTATGTAAAATTATATAATGATTGAGACCAAGATTGGTTTAATTTGACACAGTATTTAAAATTAAAAACAGGTCATCTTTAAGTGTAGTCTTACAATAGCTACTGAAGACATCTTATCATTATTATTTTTGAATATGTGGTCAAGTTGTGACCATTCAGAATTTTTTTTACAATTTTCTGATAGACTTCTAAACATCTTGGATGATGGATCGGCAACAAAGTAACAACACTTGGTCAGCACCTCATAAGGAACATTCATGCTATGTTTTGTTACACTCCATTCAGTGGTTCTCTAAAAGAAGTCATTTGTATGCATTTCCCATAGGGTCCAATGTTAAACTTAGTCCCCCGCTGGCGGCCATCTTGGATGATGGATCGGCTACAAAGTAACAACGCTTGGTCAGCACCTCATAAGGAACATTCATGCCAGATTTAGTTTCATTCCATTCTGTGGGTCACTAAAAGAAGTCATTTGTATGCATTTCCCATATGGTTCTATGTTAAACTAAGTCCCACCCTGGCGGCCATCTTGGATTATGGATCGGCTACAAAGAAACAACACACACTTGGTCAGCACCTCATAAGGAACATTCATGCCATGTTTGGTTTCATTCCATTCAGTGGTTCTCTAAAAGAAGTCATTTGTATGCATTTCCCATAGGGTCCTATGTTAAACTAAGTCCCCCTCTGGCGGCCATCTTGGATGATGGATCGGCTACAAAGTAACAACACTTGGTCAGCACCTTATAAGGGTTCATTCATGCCATATTTAGTTTCATTCCATTCAGTGGTTCTCTAAAAGAAGTCATTTGTATGCATTTCCCATAGGGTCCTATGTTAAACTAAGTTCTCGCTGGCGGCCATCTTGGATGATGGATCGGCTACAAAGTAACAACACTTGGTCAGCACTTCATAAGGAACATTCATGCCATGTTTGGTTTCATTCCATTCAGTGGTTCTCTAGAAGAAGTTCAAAATGTTAACGACGACGCCGGACGACGACGGACGACGCCGGACGACGACGGACAACGGACGACGGACGCCAAGTGATGAGAAAAGCTCACTTGGCCCTTTGGGCCAGGTGAGCTAAAAAAGTAAAAAAAGAGAAGAAAATATAAGGCATAAACTAAAATACATGTTTTGTACCACCAAAAGACTTTTTCAAATCTATTAGGCTGTTTAATTTCTCCATTATCTTATGCATGCATCTTTGCCTCATTCAATCTATCCTAGTTAAAAATCATAAAATTACAATGTATATTTTAACACTGGATTTTAACACTGATAAACAAAATGAACACATAAACCTATATCTTCTAATCTAGCATGATTTTCCCCATGTCAACAATAGTCAACGTCTTCCTTTGTGTGTAGTTATCACATATTAAGGGGTACCCAACACTTTAAATAAAATAAAATTGTCTCGTTTAATTTTCATAAAATTTTGAGGTCAACTATTAACTTTGACCTGTTAACAAAAATATAAAAATTTCAAGAAATTTGAACCACAAATTTACGGGAATAATTTCATTGGATATATAGCAGCACTAATTTAAATCATAGAGAAGCTTGATCTCTCTTTACTAATAGTATGTGATTAAAACGTTCAGCTGATTTTTAAAGAGTTAACTCCCTTAGGTGTTCTGTACCTCCTTAATAACATGCACGAGGCAAAAAAAAAGTGGAAGACAATATAATACCTGTTTGTTTTAATCTTTGTATCACGAACACTTCCGAAAATGAAGAAATAGGTTAATCTTATTCATGCTGAGTGATTCAAAAAGAACAAAGGAAAAATAATAATCTAAATACATTTTTATAAATCAATGAAAATAAACAATATACAGATGAAATTACGAATTATGTCCTTGTACCGAAAAGGGGTTTCCTCGGATATCATACACAATGTATCTATTCTTCTGCTTAAAAGCGCTTGTTCGGGTATCATACGCAGTGTATCTATTCTTCTGCTCAACAGGGTTTGTTCAGGTATCATACACAATGTATCTATTCTTTTACTCAAAGGTGTTTGTTCGGGTATCATATACAATGTATCTATTCCTCTGCTTCAAAGGGTTTGTTCGGGCATCATCTTTATGAATTTTTAACAATGTTAAAGGTTCTGTGTATGAATTATTCACCTCTCCGTTTTATTTACCATTTGTTCTAGGACTTAAATTGTGGAGCAGACGACATTTTTGAATCTTCCAATAGTTCTTTTTTTTTTTTTTTTGGTCTTTGTGTTTACTCTTCGTTCTTAGAATCTATTAATATTCTCATTTTATATCCTGATTAATTTTGGGTTCCAATCTTGTGATTTTGAAGTTGCTCGAGATTCATCCCAAACGGACAAGGCACGTGTACTTTCTCAGTTCAACGGTCTTTCGGTCCCGTCATAATTTTTAATTGCACTTGTCACCCAAACTTGTTTCTGTCTTTTGTTAATATACATTTATGTGAAACTTTGATTTATGTAGAGAGGGAGGGCATTAACCATCATTGTCATGTCGTCTGAAATGTTATAAGATTGTTCATTGTTTAAGATTTTCAAAGATACGTATCTTAGAAACAATGACCAATAATGACCTTGACGATGATATTGGTTGACCTTGAGGCTATGTTCTTCGGTGGAAAAACCATGATTTGATCGACCTATGGCAAACAATCCCGCTAAAAGCTTGTTTTAGGGGCGTTTTGGGGCGTACAGAGGTGAGTTTTTCTACACATTGAACACCTCAACTTGTGTCCAATAAAAGCGACTTTGTTTTCTTAAACATACATCATTTATATGTACGGATTTTGTGACATTCCATACCACATATTATTTCATATTGTTGTATTTTCTTTTAAATTTTATGGATTATTAGTTTGGTTTTCAACATTTTAAGTCTTTGGCACAACTGATGAATCCTAAATGTGCACATCTTGCGCATCAAAATTGATATCAAAATATTTATACACGTCTTCAACGAAGAGATACATAAAAATATATGGCAACTTAAAGTACCAGAAAAATAGATATTAAGTAGAAAAAACGACATGCATGACTGTAGCAATAGAAGTATATATTATTAGGATGACAAAAATCATTAAAACTCACGTTACTTTCGTGATTCAAGATCAAATAGTTCAAATTGCTTAATTTCGAAAATTGAGGTTTGGTTTAAAATTTGTCATTTCAAATGAGTCTGCTTAATGTACAATGCAAAAAGACAATTTGTTAGGTTACCATGATGTTCATTTTAAAAAATACACTTATATAAATTTTAAAATTGCTGTGGGATTTGAAGTGGAAAAAACATTTTACAGAGAAAAGGAGAAATAAATCTCAGTAGAGACAAATTTTACTAGATAAATAATAGCAGTATAAATTTTTATCGCCATTAAGAATTGCAATAAAAATTTTTATTAATTAACTAGTGTATTATTGGCTTCAATACGACTAAAATGTCTTTTCAATACAGCATCACGAACTCGGCCAGTATTGAAAAACCCGGTCATTAAAGACTTGTACCCGGCCAATATAGGGTGAGTCGATTTTCTCTAGATTTTAGTTTAAATACCTATGAAAACTCCGAAATTTTTACATTATATCAAAATGTATACATAAGGTGCTTCAAAATTGATTATTATAAATTATTCAGTAATAGCTCTGGCTTAACATATCTTTCAAAACCCTCATTCTAATCCTTCAATGACTATACTTAAAAATTTTCAAAGAGTTTGATTCAGAAAAAAATTCATACAGAATATGCATTGTGAAAACTAGTTTATTAATAAAGATATCATTACATGGTTATATCTGCATTGGCCTTGTTATTGGTCCTCGGCCAGCTGTAGTGGACTTTGGCTCCGCCTCAGGCCAATACACCAAGCCTCGGACCAACAACAAGGCCAATGCAGAAATAACAATGTAATAATATCATAAAATTGCTATTATTTATTTAATTATATTTTAGACGATTTCTACGCAAAATTGTAGTAACAGAAAAAATGTTTCCGTACTTAAATAACCCAGTTACAACTTAATTTGTTAGGTATGTAAGAGAAATATTCGTACAATTTTAGGCGTTTGCTATAAATATTTCTATTACATATTAATTTATGGATAATTATGGTTATGTTTATATGTATATACGATGTACATGTAAATTGAAGGTTGTCACATAAATATACGTTTGGCTTAAATTGATTCGATATGGATGCAACACAGCATTAGATTTTTTCACTTTGCACGACGAAAGCTGAACTTGACTGCTGGCAAAGTAAAAATATCCAATGATATCAATTATATTATCATGCACCTTCCGTCGAGTTACGACTTATCGGTGGTGCTAAATACCGAAAACGTTTAAATCCAAAACAACAACTCAACAATCAAGGGACCGTCACGGGTGATTGATTATTAGTTTACGTCAAGCGGCAATTATAACTTGTATATAAGGGTGAGACATCGGCAAATGAATACCGAAGCGACAAAACAGTGGGAAAAGTTCATAAATTCAAAATCAAAGGAAAAGATAAAGTGATGAGACTAAACAAAAAACGCCACAAGGATACATGTATAACTTAAAGAATAAAAAGCATATATGGCTCTTCCTTTTGATGTAGAGGTAACCCTTAGCTGAGTTTGGACATCTGTTGTTTTAATTGTTTCTATTTTTGATGGTTGTGCTTATTAATTCATCATTATATCTTTAACCGGTTTTCCAATAGTTTGATATCGAGCACTGCTGATATGTTGTCAGTCAACGAAATGACCATACAGTGCTTCAAATTTATTTCAGTATTTTGTGGTACGTTTTATAATAAACTAATCAAAAAGCTTGTTAATGTGATATGATTATGAATGTTGCTAATATGTTTAAAAACGGTATTTAATATATTTGAATATTAATAAACACGAATTTAATTCTTATTCATTTGTTCTACTTGTCAAAGTCTTGAAGATAGTCGGCAAACATTATGTACACAACGTATCTGAATATTTTCATGAAGGACCCCAAGGAATTGAACAATTTAACGCCACTTGAAATAGCATACTCACTTGAAGCATAAATGTGAATGTTGGTTTTTCGAGGCATTCGCTTAAGACATAAAAAAATACCAAAGATGTGTTCAAACTATCCAAAATTATGTGATTGTATATATGTAATAAACCTGTCAACTGTGGGGTTGTTTATTAACTCTTGAAGTGGTGAGTTGTAATGCGATCGTATTGTGGAACTACCTGGGTACTTCGTTTTTTTTTCTCCCACCAACTGAAACTGGCCTCCAAGGATAAAAAACTGCATTCAAGGTGACGTCAAATCTGAATAACCAAAGTGTTTACAAGGTTTCGTTGCATATAAGGTCAAAATCTATGATGTTTCTACGTCATTTGCTGATGTTCTGCAAACAAAATAATAAAAATAAAATAATAAAAAAGCTTCAGATATATAAACAATGTGTTTTAAATGTTATTCTTATGTGCTACATGCGTGTTAACACAGATATATAGGTCAGGTAATTTGTCAACAAAATTTCACTGATGGCGGTCGTCCAAGGCTTTTCTAGGGTACGAGGTCACTGGGCCATAACCTGAGACAACATATATTACAACAAAAGATTATGTAACATAAATTCTACTTGGAAGTAATAAGTAACGCCCAGTGGCAAATACATGTCTAAGGTTGTTACAGCTCTACATGTATAATAACACTTTATTTCTTTTAAACATGTATAGGCCTGACATGTCTGCATGAAGTCAACGATAGATCTGATAGATCCATAACATTGAACATCTATTGGTCTGCATTCACATATATGTTTTAAATATTATGTAATACAAGAACAAAAACCATCGCATTACACACCCAAAAGAACAAACGAAAACAAAGAGACACCTCAATATATGGATGATTTTTGCTAAATTTAATTCTCGTCCAACCAAGCATCCCTGGCATTTGTTTTTGGAAACAGTTCATACTTTGATCTTTCTTGATTGTATATTTTTTTCATTTACTCTTTATGCATATTAAAATATTCAAAACATATTATACGCTCAAATGTCCCCAGTGAGTAGTCCATATATAAATAATTCGTACAACTCGTACTGCGAACTAGATTCGTTATCACAATATTTCCATCGAAATTATTACATTTCATTAAATACCAGAAATATGATTGGCAGAAAGGAATTGTGGGAAGCATTAATATAGTTTTCAAAACTAGAAGAAAGAAACCAACTACAATGCCATGACAACACTCGTGTCCCTTTGACCTGCCAAAAGGAATGAAAAAATCTTTACAAAAAAAAACAAAAAAAAATATAAAAAAAACCGTTATACATGAAAACTATTTATAGTATAACTAATCTTAAATGCGAATACCTAAAAATCTGCAGCTAGTGCCCGTAGCGTACGAGTGAATTACTAGTGTTTTTCGGTCACGAGTTGTAGATCTTTGGTATTCGAATTTCGAGATTAGTTATTCTGTTTATTACATTGATATATTCCGTGTATTCATAAAATTTAACTAGAAAATACAAGGGATTATGTTTTTTGTGCGACTACGCGACGACGTTTGTATAGCAAGATCGTTGGCGACGGCTATTGTTACGTCACTTCCTAGAATCAAATATGAAATTCGATTTCACTCGGGGTGCTTTCCATTATGCGATACGTTCCAATTGAACCAAATATTCGTGTTCCATTATTGGTCCGTACCACAGTGGTTCTTTAGAAATGACGAACCAGACGAACCGGAAGAAGAATTTGTGAAAGTCGGTACGTACCGGCACGAACCGCATAATGGAAAGCACCCTGGATGAATTATCGGATTGGATTTCACTCGGAAATCCCGGTATTTCACCACACTAAATGTAACACAAAATAATATAAACTTTATGTCAAAATTAATGTAATTGGATTGACTGCTTCTTTCAGTAGTTCCATTAGTTATATAGGCGGAGACTGTGCTCAAATTACTTGACGTAGATGTGCTTCCGCGATTTCATATAACAAGTGCTTAGGTCAACGCTTTTACACTCCAGTAAAACTACAAGAAGATGAATTCAGTTTAAAAATACTAAGAGTTTTTCAAATTATTTTTTTCGGTCCGTCATGGAGGGCATCTGCACAACAATTTTTCAATCAAATTCATTATATTAGTAAGACATTTTTTATCTTAAGGGGGTACAGAACACCTAAGGGAGTTAACTCTTTAAAAATCAGCTGAACTTTTTAATCACATACTATCAGTAAAGAGAAATCAAGCTTCTCAATGATAAAAATTAGTGTTTGTCAAACTGCTGTATATCCAATGAAATTATTCCCATAAACTGTGTGGTTCAAATTTCTTGAATTTTTTTTTATTTTTGTCAACAGTTCAAAATAAATATTTCGGCAAAATTTTATGAAAATTACACGAGCCAAATCTATTTTAGTCAAAGTGTTGGGTACCCCCTTTAACAACTATGTATTTTGGTTAAATTTTCATCTGGGAAATAAAAATATATTTATATTTTTTATATTAAATCTTTTTTTATAGTACCTTCCGTAAAATATATGAGAGTTATATGAATGCCACAATTCATCAGGTGGTCTCTTACATTACATACATATATTACATTAGATTTACTACAATGACAAAATATTTTACACTTCTATCCCAAATAACATATTGCTTATGGTAATTTTAGTCTATGTGCAGGTGTGCAGTAACAGGGGTTACCACGTAAAAAGTGAATCTTATCATAATTACTTCAGGGCTCTAGTTGATAAAGCTGATTATCCTCAACGACATCTTTTCTTCAATTTTAAGATTTTCAAGTTTTCAGAGAAAGTGTGTACATTTTTAAACTTATTGACGTTTAACCTAGTTTGATACCAAACAGTTGTGCAATAGTAAGTATAGAAATAAAAGTCTGATATTGGGTCCCGTGAACGTTTATAAAAACATCTATGCCATAATATTCATTAAACCACGAACACCATGGTATAAACTCTCTGTTTTTCTGTTTTTGAATTGCTTAATCATAGTGCTTTAGGGACGAGATCAAAAGTTCAATGTAGTATAAAAAACTTAATTCAAATAGTTTGGAAGTGGGGGGGGGGGGGGGGTAAAAATCGCTGCAAGTTCTTTTTTTATCCGACATCGATTTTCGGATTGAAAAATACGGATTCAAATGATGTCCAAGTCGATATACAGAACAAACATACATTGTTGAGGAAAAACAGGACCCATGATACAAAAAGTTTACTCTCAAAGCATATGTCCAATCATGGGGGTGGGGGGTCAGCGAAAAAACTATGTGAATTACGTTTTTTATCCTACATTGAACTTTTGATCTCGTCCCTTATTATCAGTAATCTGTTGTTCTGTTCATTTATTAAACCCAAAATTGTTATTAGAGATACAATAAATTGTATATCACATCATATTTTCCTACATTTAATTATATATTTCAACATCGAACTGTCCGAGTTGTCCTATAACCCGGTCAAAGTATAAAACATTCTAGCACTCTCGGTCAAAGTGGGTGTGCCAATTGAAAGTATCAATGTTGATAAAACAACACCTATTGTTCTCACCATGTTGGCATCGATAGAATAGGTAAATTTAAAATGTTGGAAGACACACTAACCACAACACCACGGTGCCATTGAATTGGTGTTTGTTTGTCTTTGTGTCAGGTAAATAATTGTGTTTGTTGTTGATGTTTATAGTAGCTGTGTATATTATGTTCTGGTTGCAAAGTCTGTTGGCAGTAAATCTTGTCTTTAACCGTGCATTTGTCATGATGAATTCAAAATTTGTTCATTATTAAAGTTTGCCATGTAAATTGCTATAAATATCTGTTAGTGTTTTTATATGCTTATTTCTTTTAACTTAATTAAATAAAGATAATCATTCTACTCCAATTTCTCAGGTAGTTTTATATGTAAATAATTAAACACTACTTGTTAAAACGACATATTATGTTATAACAACATATATTTTTCTTTGCATGTTTGGACAGGTGGAATTCTAAATTTTGGAAAAAAAAACCATAAATTGAGATAATTTTATACAATATAGTTTTATGTGTTGTTTTTAAAAAATAATTTGTTTTTTTTTCTTTGATGAAATTTACATTACCTGTGTTCACGTTAGTTACTAGTCAATCAATCAACTTCTTTTGACCAATTATGGTCACTTAAATAACCCCATCTAAACCTTGGCCTTTCCTTGAACTTGCAAAAACATTTTATTTAACCCGTTTTTATTATCTTCAGGTGTTTTAAGAAAGATATACGACTATTCGGTTAGGGGTCGAAAAGTAATTAAGTTGAAATGTACTTTTAAAGACCTGTGTCCTTATTGACAAAACTTCTTTTACTTGTTCCCCAGACTAATATTTCACTAAATAATTCCTCGGTTAAGGAAAAAATAGATATTAACCCAACTAAGGATAACTAAAGTATTTGACAATACAGAACTTCTCGGAGTTTTTGGTACTGAATAGGCGTTAAATACTTTCTTAAGTGCTTAAACTACTATGACCACAAAACTAGTGTGTAAATTAATTTGAAATATGTTTATTTTGTAAAATATCAGTAACCAAGAGTGTTTGAAAACCGTTATAACAATGGTTGAATTACAGGGTTGAGGGTCAAACTGAATTCAGCTCACATGATTTTTACGGTAGTATGCCGATACAATGTTTCCTTCAAATCGGAGCAGGACATTTTAGCGGATTGATAGGACAATTTAGCGGATTGATAGGACATTTTAGCGGATTTATATGACATTTCAGCGGATTGATAAGGCAATTTAGCGGATTGAAAAGACAATTTAGCGGATTGATAGGAAATTTTAGCCGATTTATATGACATTTTAGCGGATTGATAGGACATTTTAGCGGATTGATAGGACATTTTAGCGGATTGATAGGAAATTTTAGCCTATTTATATGACATTTTAGCGGATTGATAGGACATTGTAGCGGATTGATAGGACAATGAAAAAATATACCTTTAAGCGGAAATTTTTTGAAAATTTTAGCGGAAGATTTAAAGGACAATTAAGCGGAATTTAAAATATTATGTGGCCATTTTAGCCGGAGAATTTAGTAATTAAACAGACACGGCTTCCTCCGCCTCATTTTTAGACTTATACCTCGAATTTAACATAAGTGGTCATCTCAATACCAGATTCTATAACAAGCCAGACAATTTTAATTTTGAAATTATAAATTTCCCCACCTTAGCAGCAATATACCAACTTCACCTGCATATGTGATATACATTTCCCAACTCATTCGGTATTCAAGAGCTTGTAGCTTGTACTCAGATTTGTAAAACGTCACCAGTGTCTGATCAGAAAGTTGATGAGCCAATGTCCTGTTTCTAAAAAAAAATCATTGGAAGATACCAAGACCTTGTTGATAAATATTCCGTATCAACTTCACAAATAATACATGATGGTGTTGAAGTATAGATTCTAGGTACTGACGTTGTTTAGCATCTTAATTACGTGTTAAAGTCCTCCTTTTTTATGCCATTTTGTGTTTCTTTGTTATTTGTTTTTATAGTGATTAAGATTATATTACAATGTTGACTGCTGTAATCTAAATTTTGACGTTTTTACCTACTATGTCTGTTTGTTTTGATCACACGTTGTTGTCAATATAATGGAATTCTATGCCACTGCCATACAAGTGAGAGGTTTAGCTAGCTATAAAACCAGGTCTAATCCACCATTTTCTACATAAGGAAATGCCTGTACCAAGTCAGGAATATGACGGTTGTTATCCATTCGTTAGATGTGTCTGAGCTTTTGATTTTGTAATTTTATAAAGGACTTTCCGTTTTGAATTTCCTTTGGAGTTCGGTATTTTTGTTATTTTACTTTTTTCTTTCGTTAACCAGACGAGCGAAAGTTGGCTTTTGAGGATGACGTAGTTCACTTTAATACAGTTAATGTTTAAAAACCAAGCACTATTAAAATCTAAAGTGAGCATTAAAAAAGGATATTTACAGTATTTACATATTAAAATTGGCTCTGAATCGATCTAAATCAAATTTACACTGCAGACACAGTGGTCTCTACTAATGGCACTAATGCTGAACGTTTCTTGTGTTCTGTATCAAACTTTGTGTTATGGGACAACTGGCATGAAGTCTTCGCCAAATAAATGAAACCAAAAATAAAAGTTTCATGCAAAAAAGTTCCGCTAAAATGTCCATTGAATTTGTACAGGTAAACAATTTTTCTTCCGCTGAAATGTCCATTCACCCCTTTAGAAAATCCGCTAAAATGTCCTGCGTCCCTTCAAATCAGGTTTATGAACATTTTTATCAAAGAAACAGTTGAAAAAGTGTAATACTTGTTCTGGCCTACATTCATTTTAAGAGTATTCCTAGTTTGAGATGTTTTATGAATGCCACTTAAATGCGATGGCTAGATTTTCCTTAATTCAAGAATTTCCTCAGGAAATACTTAACATATCTTATGAATACCACGGAAGTAAAATTGGCGGATTTTTCCTCAACTTAAATTTATCGTTAGTAGAATCTTAAATTAAATAACTTTATGAATACGGGCCCTGTTCTTGCCAATATCTGTAATTCGTGAAAAATACCTTGCTCAACGTAGCCTCGAAAGTAGATTATCTGATCATTCATAAACTCCATGTTTAGTTTATTGTATAACATGTATTATAGTCGCCATATTTAAAAAATAGAATCAAGGTCAAGGTGTTTCAGAAAATTTTTATGAACCAATCTTGATTGGCTACAATCTATCTTGTTTAGGTTTTGTGTTTTTAAAATTGTGAGCAAACATGGCGGTCAAAATTAAAAAAAAAAAACAAAGACAAAAGAAATAGCTGTTGGAGACTAAAAGTGTATTGTTAGTGAGAAACCTTAAAGGTACAACCTGCATATAATCTAAGTTGTTTACCGGTTTGAACTCAATCAAATCGACATTTATCTACATTATCTGTCGTCGAACGGTCACCTGGAATCTTGGAGGGAAAGAGGGGGGGGGGGGGGGGTAATTGACCATTTTATGACGGGGGGGGGGGGGGGTGCGTAGGTGAACTTGATACCCCTACCCCAAATTATCCACGGTATATCGAAATATCCAGGAAAGCTAAAATTAGATACTCGAAATTATCCAAAAATTATAAAAGGTAGTTAGTTGGTAATAGCACAGGATGTTCACATGCTATCAGCCAACCTTTTAATCTTTTCTTCTGATCGGCCTTTTATGGTGTGAAGTCAACCTAAATTCACCGTTAATGCTTTATAAAAATCTGCCGAAAATGTTTAAAATCCTGACAGGAATTTTAATTCCTGACCGGAATTCTCCAGATTGTCAAAAAATCCCGACCCAAAATCTCCGCTGGCTTTGTAAATTCTTGACCCGAATATGCCGCACGTCCCGTGTCTTAATACCATTGAGTCACCCCCCTCCCCCTCCCCACGTCATAGTAATGTTTTCTACAAGCTTTGACTTAATTTCATAGTATAGCTTGGCGTCTTCTTGTTTGAATACCTATGTTGTGGTGTTTGAAAATGTCTTAGAAACTGTCTTATTAGAACAGAAATAATTCATGACTATGAAAATATCATGATTTTACCACGGGTAGGTCCCTTTTTGCCAGGATTGTCCTAGAAGGTGTAAAAAAAACCACCGATATAGCTAATGCGTAAACGTTAGCTGTAGCTTCATTTTTACCCGTGTCTAAGGACATAATATTCCTTTTCCTCCAAATCCTTTCCAATTATTGCTTAATTACAAAAATCAGTGAAAAAACAGTGGCTAAAAATTTATTTTAAATTTAGTTTTACATACATTCATAAAATATTCTATTGGTGCATTGCATTACTTAAATGAACTTTTACAAAGGTCATGTCGGGAAGCTATATACGGCTTGATTATCAAGGACACTTGTACGAATCTCTGAGCTAAATATAGCTGAAGTGACAATTCAAAATGTTTTATATAGTTACACAGTCATTGAATTATCTCTGTGTAAACCCGATATAGAAATAGCTAAGATATCTAAACACGATATGTTTACTCTAAACATATTAAAAGCCATATGTTCAATGTTATCTAAAAATTCAATGGTATGTCATTTGCACAAGATTTCGCACTCTAAATGTTTCAATGATTTTGTCTCCAAAATATTATTTTTTATGTCATAATTTTTTTATATTCAGTAAAAATGTATAAAATTTAATTTTTTTTAATTCAAACAGTTCTCGTTGTGTTGATTGATATTTGTCCACTCCGATACTCAAATACTGTATCTCTGATACAATAAATGCATACCTGTAGTACAACAAAGTTTGCCCCAGGAAAAAATTGATTTTTATCATATACTTGTATAGAAAATAAAGGTAAAATTTTACCGTATGATATAATTGGAAAGTGTCATATTTTCCCCCCAGATCTTATAAGATTTGGCTTAGTGGGCTGATATGACTTTGTTATCAACTGTTTCCGGTTTATATCAACTGCTTCCGTTTTATATCACACTCCTAATCAGTCATTTCCGTAACCGACTCTAAACTTACTAGCTCATGGAATCATGACTGACGATAGCGGGACGAAACTGTGGATTATATATTAATTCGCTCAAAAATGTTTAATATAGGTACAAACAGAAAAATATTAAGTGACAAAACATTTTGACTAAATGGATGAGAGACAATGACGGTTTGCTGCGCCTTGGGGATATTCAGCAATACGGCAATGAAACTGAAATCATTGAGATAAGAATTTCCATGGAGACCTATAGCAATAAAACACCAGTGCTGAAGTACATGATAAAAATACCATAACATGATATTATTCATATCAGACCAATTATCAGTCCATGGTCAAAATCATCCCTCGAGCCTGGCGGCTCTCGGGCTGATATCTTCACCTAGGGCTGATAATAGGTGTGATATGACAAAATGACATATTATAATCTATATATATCAAACATTCTGATAAAATTTTATCGTAAAAAAGTATACCAAAGCGACAAAGCAGTGGGAAAATTCCGTCAAGTCGCAATTCAAACGCAAAAAAACCAAAACAAAACAAAACAAAACAAAAGAAACAAAAATGCCACAAGAATATATATATAACTAAAAGAATAAAAAAAAACAACATCTAATGAACTAAAGTGAAGTAGAACAGTACAGCACAGAACGTGTTAACTCAGGCTGAAAACTGGGTGTGACATCATGTCCCTGGAAGGTTAAGCATATCGTGTTCCGTTACCGACAGCTGTCACATACACACCACCGTTGCCGATAGAAAACTTGAACTTATTACAATGTACTGATTAAATAAAATTGTTGTTTGCTGACACAAATAAGCATTGCATACAATCGTTAACGATAAAAAAATAAAAAAAACCAATGGTTATGAGTGAAACAAATACACTAGAAAGTGGCCCTACTCCTTTGTATGGATGGTTATTTTATGCATGTGAGGTATACCGTTCTTATCCCTGTCTTTTACTGTCGTTTATGAATACGGCTAATCATAAAAAGAACCCTGTATGTCTTTTCGACGAAAATTTAACTCACAAGTGACACCCATGTGCAGCAAATGACAGTTAGTAACGAACTAAATATTTCTTTTTTTCCCATTTTTTCTTGTTATTGTTCTCTTTATTAAGACTTGTTTATGATACATTCATATCAAATCTGTATCATAAATATTTGACGAATTTGCGATTTTAATATATATATATATATTATTATCACAGGTATAAAAAGTTATGTTCAAATTTTGTGATTCACTACTTAAATACCTTTAAATTTCCCGTTCAAAATTTGACAAAAATTTACCAGAAATTTCTAAGGCTCTTCCTTTTGATGCAGAGATAACTGATAGGTGAGTTTGGATACCTGTTTGTTTTAATTGTTTTTGGGCTTTGATGGTTGTGTTTATTAATTCGTCATTATATTTTTAACCGGATTTCCAACATTTTGATCTCGAGCACTGCTAATTAGTTGTCAGTCAACGAAATGGTGCATCAAATTCATTTATGATACATTTTATTTGTAAAGTATACTAACCAAAAGAAAAGAGAGAGTAAGAGAAAGAGAGAGAGTAAATTATAAAAAATAACTATTAGTCATATTTTGTTGTAATTATTGCATTTATTCGTCGGACAGAAAATCACGTTGAATGATAAAATACCATATACCTCAATTATGGAACCAAAACTGAAAGTAAAACAATTCAAAGTAACACATGGAAGAAACAAAAAGAGCGAAAAGAAAAACACTTGCAAACCAAAGAGAATCAAAAAGAGGGAGTTCTAAAACTAAAGCACTTGCAATCTTAATGACATCGGTCTTGAAAAAATAAGAGTGCATGCTATTTTGAAATCTAAGGTATGAAACAGCATCCTTGGAAATCTTAAAAATAAAGGTTTTTCCTACTATGTGTTTTGTCTGACATTAAATCGATGTATTTAGTTTTTCTTACAGAGAATAAAATACAGCTTCATTGTCTATTTTAAGTAACGCAATGTTTATTTTTAGAAGTAATATAAAAGAATAAATCGTAGAAACTTGTTTTTAAGAATCTTTAAAAATAAACCCTTTAAGCTGCATTTACTGAAAAGACTTCTTTTAATTTATAAGATATGTTTAAAATCTTTCGTGACAATATCAGTATGAGCTTGGTTAACCTACGTTTTCTATAAGATTAAACGATTTTAAACTCCTTCAGGTAAATGCGTCTATATGCAGGTGTGGATAATTAGCGTAAAAATAGATTTGTGGTCACAATTCAAACTTCTGTCAATAAAAAACAATGATAAAAATAACATTTAACGATAGACAAATGATCCATAGTATTGTTTGAATGTCAACGCTCAGCTTTAATGTATGATCGAAATATGATATTTTGTTGATCAGAAATTTCTAAGGCTCTTCCTTTTGAAGCAGAGGTAAGTAACCCTTAGTCGGGTTTGGATACATGTTTGTTTTAATTGTTTTGATTTTTGATGGCTGTGCTTATTAATTCATCATTATATCTTTAACCGGTTTTCCAATATTTTAATCTCGAGCACTGCTGATGAGTTGTCAGTCAACGAAATGGCCATACAGTGCATCAAATTTTAAAAAAATCTTGCAAATGTGTCGATAATGCGTTGCAAATTTGATCCATGAAATTTTCATTCCGAAGAGAATGGAACCAGGGACATTTGATTAAATCACGGATCCCAATGGGTTCTTAAGCTAGAAGTTTAATAAAAAAAAACACAAATAACTATAGTATTCCATGCAAAAAGCATTAAAAAATACGTACACAAAGACCTGGTCCAAGTTTCAAACATTAGTACAGCTATGATCTAGACTGGTTCCAACACATCAATAGGACAAACACATTAAGGACCGGATATCAGATCATGCTTTCGACTAATTTTAGTCATACGAATGTTTATGAAACCACAACCTGTTTATTAACCCTCTTAAATGTTTGAACACGTTTACCATAGTATCAAACAAAGCTGTATTATATAGATTAATGTAAAACTGGAAAAAAATCAACATATTTTATTTTCACTTATTTTACAGGTCGGAGATGAAACGTGAAAATAAAACCGTCACGACTAATTCTTTCATTTATTCCTGTCGATTGACCGGGAATCGCGAATTTAAGACAGCACAAAGTTGAAATCATTTGCAAAATCGTGAAAAAAAAGATGATGCGAAAATTTTCTGGTTTACAGAACTGAAAATATGTTTTGAAATTGTCGGTTTATGAATTGTATAGTTTATGAAAAATGGGTGTTACTTTGACAAAGGCAAAACCCATTTCCATTTGCTCAGTCCAGAAAAGTGTCTCTGTAAGAACTGGGTTGGGTATTCGAGTTAGTATAAAAGTGCTTCCTTATTAGCAAAAATGATTAAACCCTAGTTTAAACTATAAAGTTCAGACTAAAAGAATGATTGATTTGAAAACCTAAACATAGAAAGACAAATGATGAGCCTTTTATATTTCGTGATAAAGTAGTTTGTATATGTACAAAGACAATGAACGAATAAATTTTCTAACGTCCTATTTTTTTTCAAGAATCCAAGTTTGAAAAGGGATATGTCCTCTCATAAGTACAAATCCATCATGTTCAATTGCATTATTGTGGTCTTGTCTTTTAGTACACTTGTCTTTATATTGGTATAAGGTTGACATTAACTAAGCTATCAGTCTATAAATAAATCGTTCCAAAAGTTTGGAATAAATGAATTTTGGCAAATAAAATTTGGACAAAATTTACTTAGAAATGTACATCATCAGTCAATACCTGGTTGCACAGAAAACTGGAGAAGTCAAATTTTGGTTATTTGTAAATCATCGGCTTCTTCAGTAAAGTCAAATTGCAACCGCTATGGTGCAACAAGCTTTTTTAGAAAGATGAATTCAAAACCGACGTATTTATCAAAACCTTCATTTCTATCAAACAAATTAAAGCATCAACAGATGGAAAAATTGCGATTAGCGAAAATTTTGACAAAAACTTTCTGGAAACACAAAAAACAGGACACTTTGCTATTAATATTTTTAATCGAAATTAAAGCTTTCTATCCAGATGTACATGTAATGTGTTAAAAATTCGTACGATCATTTGATTTTAAGATACATAATTTTTTTTACATATGTATATTTTCGATTAGATATGTCCTAATTTCAAACACAGCTGTGATCTGAAAATTTAAATGCATGAGTTGAACGTTTTGGTCAATACATTTTACGTTTTATCATAAGCCCGCCTTGAATTTGCTAGCCTGCTTCGCTTTTTTTTGAGCTGATTCGTCCAGGAAGAATGCATCTTTCTAAAAATTAAATGTGTATCTGAGATTTTAGGACATTATTTCATCGTTACATGACACAATTCAAATCTAGCTTAAAGCCTAAAAAAGATCAAAAATAAAAATAAAATTGATTTGAAAAGAAAATAAAAATACAAAAATAGATCAGTGAAAAAAAAGATGAAAAGGAAGGTCATGAATAATTGACTTTTCGTGATGAAGTAATCGACAATTAATTAAACCATGTGCAAAGCAATTGAATGAATACATGTAAAAAAAACCGCCCTTTTCCCAAGAATCCAAGAGAAAGAAAGAGTTTTTTCTTGTAATAGTCCATATTCATCATGTTCAATTGTAATTGTGGTTTTGGTTTTTGTCTGTTTCTTTTAATTTGGTTTATGTTTGAATAAAATTACGACATTGTATAACACAGTAAAAAGGAAACCTCACACATGCCTGAAACCAGTGATATAAGCCAAACTAAAATATATAAAATTTAGTTGTTGATAAATATTATTAGTCCATACAGTTTTGCAATGGTGACATATAACAATGTCAAAGAAATCGTTTTAGACTGTTGAATACTGGAACATAAAATTTGATGTTTAATCTATACTAAAAGAGTTTTATCTGCAAAAAGGTTCTGAATTTGGATATATGTTAAGTAATAATAAAATCTATTAAACGGTTTGGAACAGGGTGTTGAAACTTGTGAGATGACTAACACTGTACGATACATACATTTATTACATTGTAACATTTACCGTAGTATCCAAGTGAAAGAAAATCTATATGAAAATAACAGCCGGTATTTCACTCTAGGAAGTGACGTCACAATTGCCGCGGAGGGATATCAAAGACATAGTCCGTTTTATTTCAATTTATTTCTGCTAAAATGGTACATTCTGAACCACACAATAAAAAGTATAACTAATCGCTGAATTGAAATACCAGAAATAAACAACTTTTGACCGAACTACAACTGTAGATAACTCGTGCGCTGCGCTCACTCGTAATTTACTATGTAGTTCGGTCACACGTCGTTTAT
Source organism: Mytilisepta virgata (assembly GCA_028015205.1). NCBI lineage: Eukaryota > Metazoa > Mollusca > Bivalvia > Mytilida > Mytilidae > Mytilisepta > Mytilisepta virgata. The sequence continues at coordinate 8,342,448 of CM051510.1, forward strand.
TTCTGGTATTTGAATTCTGGGCTTAGTTATACTATAAGTATTACCGAATGAATTAAAAAATACTGGGTGCAGACATCAAATGAAGGAAGAACATTTTGCGGTGAATGTGAGACTTGCTGCCTATTGGTCAATATTGAATTAAATAATAAATTTTGTTCATCCGCAGTGCTTCTTCTCGGAAACAAATGATAAAATAATTTTCAACTAGCGTAAATGAACATGGGTAACTTCAATGATTAAAACGGGTATCCCCCCCCCCCATTGTTAGCCAAATCGAATCCCCTACTTTGATTATCATTTGTCGGCACAACATTATCTTTTATGGAATTAATTTTGATTTATATGAAATTGTAATTCCTATCGCGGTACCCATGCACATCCGGAGATAAACATAGAAACCGATTTGTAACTTTTACACTCTGTAAGCGCCATGTTGAAAACTACGTCAAAAATTTCATTAAATTTTAAATCATCGGCTTCTTCAATAAAGAGATGAAGACTGAAAGTCACAACATAACAACCTTTAGGAGACAAATATTTATTGAAAAAATATATTCATATCGTTAATAATATTGCTTTAATAAAAGTGAAAGTGTTGGAAAATTGGGGGGAAAAAGCTTTTAAAAATATAAAAATTGGACGTTTTTGATATCAACATTTTTGCAAGAAATTAAAGTTTTCGACTTTTAAAGTAACATAACATTGTTGACCTTTCCTGTTATTCAGTTGTTTACTAATGTGAAACATGAGGCTTTGCCTCAATGTCAACGATCTTATGGTGACTTTAAGAAAAACGACATCAATCAATAAAAGGACCTTTCGCTGTTTCGCTGTTTTGCTTAGATGTCTATTGACTATTCCATAATTGACTGCATGATTATTTACAAAGTTCCGAATGTGTCATGAAATTTAATGGCACGGACCTCGGAAATTATCGGTAAAATTATGAACACATTATATAGTATTACCCAACTTTTATTAGACGCTGTATACAAAATACTAAGTGGGTTAAACTTGGGAAAGATGTATGTACACAATTCTTGTTTTAAACACTTGGTTTGATACATGGAGAATAATACATGACCAAACCTATAGCACATTCTCTACCCGAGTACCCAATATCACACCAAGGACCTTTTGCCCGAGGGGTGATATTGGTCGAGGGTTGAGATAGATATGCAAAGAAGGATGTGTGATTTGGATACCCATTCTAGATAAACGTTTTGGAGAAGAAGCACTGCGGCTGAATAAGATTTTATTATTTAATTCAATATTGACCAATGGGCAGCAAATCTCACATTCGATATGATATAGGTTTAATCATGAATTATTCTTTAAATCATATATTTCAACAATAGACCATTACTTTGCACCCATAAAAGTGTGTTCCGAGTAGGGGTGCCATATAGGTTTAGAGGTGAGATATAGGTTATGCGGTATAGCGTAGATGATAAGGTCTTGCAGAGTTATGTATAATGCATGTTGAAAATGTATGTATATAACTATAAATATGTGATATATATTTGATAAAAAATAAATTGTTCGAATAGAATAGAGAATGGAAACCGGGAATGTGTCAAAGAGACAAAAACCCGACCAAAGAGCAGAAAACAGTTCAAGGCTACCAATGGGCCTTCAACGCAGCGAGAAAATCCCGCAACCGGAGGCGGGCTTCAGCTGACCCCAAAACAATCATGTATACTAGTTCAGTAAAATGGACGGCACACTAAACTCTGAAACATAAAAATGAACCAAAATTAAAAAAACACACAGGATTAACAAAGGATAGAGGTTCCTGACTTGGGACAGGCGCAGATATGCGGCGGTGTTAAACATGTTTTGCGAGGAGATCTCAACCCTCCCCTATACCTCTAGCCAATGTGGAATAAACAAACACACAGCGATACACACAGTAAAACTCAGTTCAAAAGATGTCCGAGTCCGATGTTAAAAAAGGTAACAGAAGAAACGAAGGAAAATGACAATTATCAATAATATATATTAAGAAAGGAATACTAGCAGTTACTGACATGACAGCTTCAGGCTCCATTAAACTGATCGAAAGATTATGTTAGAAAATCAGCACAATCCCTTCCGTTAGTGGTTTAGTATCATGCCATCATAAATTATACGAGACGAACATAACCCGTAACATGCCAACAACTGGTTTTAGAATCAATGTGTTTATTTCCGATGCAAATTCCCTATAGTTGGATCAATCATTGTATTCCAGTATTGTGTTTGTCACAACCGTCTTTAAGCTTACTTATACATTAATCTGTATTTGTATAACTTACATTACTTATCTTCAATAATTGACAGAAAGTTACATACATGTACATTTTTATGTGTTTGTAATCATATGCATATGCATACCTCATTCATTCCTTTATTTCCTCAAATACATGAGATATATGAACAATTTATATATATAGCGAATAACAAAACATTATTACATGTAAAAAACGGAAAAAGATATCAAATATTTACAATTATTTCATGAAACATACATTTCAATCGGGGATATCTGTATTAGTACAATCCACGTTAACGTTATCACGAACAAGTCTAAATTGGCGGTTGTATTCTGCGGCGCATTGTACAACATGAGCGTGGCACAATTTAGAGAAGTTGATTACACCATCATCGCTGCTTTGTATAGTGTTCGGTATTTTCCCAAGTAGAATAATAAAAAGATCATCCTGCGAGTATGAGTCAAGTTCTGTAAACAGTTCTAGGTCGAAGTTTTCGATTATCGAATCCCACCAGATTTGTCTCAAGACGTTGGTTGCAGAACATGTACAGGAAATATGGCAAAAAAAGTCTACGTATTGTCTATTACATATTAAACATATCATTGGTGAACCACTGGGAACGTCCGTCAATGGAAATTTCAAAGTATACAAATTTGCGATTATATTTATGAATGATTGACCTCAACCTCTTGTCAAGGGGTATTTTCTTCTCCAGATGTTGGAAAGGATAGGCTAAAATGTCGCTAAAGTCACTGTTCTGGCATCTGCTGGGCGAAGAGGAATTGTTATAAGTTTTATCATATATTTAGTACTAAATAAAGGAAAACTGCATATACGATACTGAAAGAACATTGTCAGTTGTATTTTCTACCGTGATGATATCGATATCATCATCCCTTTATCATACTACTTAAAATGATATTGGTCACGTGACTGTACTCTCCTGTTCAAATATATGATAAAGCGTATAAAACATGACAAAATCCGTATCACCTTCGTCCAATATCCTCCCGCCACCGGGATTATACGGCGTCTGATAAAGATTGGCAATGTATTATTCTCTATTTATCACGTGTTTTCTAACCAACTACAAATAAATGACCTACCGGTCAGTGATCATTATCGGAGTTGAAATGAAAGGCAGCCCTAAATATTAGAAACGAACGGTTAAAGATAGACTGAAAATGATTTAAAAGTCCTGATTTAATAGTATCTGGATTCAATATAGTTCTCTCGGATTTACGACTCATCAGTTGTGTGAACTCTAGAGCTTTTGGAGATTTGGGTTTAATGATGAAGGGGTTCTTAATTTTTTTTCTAAACTTCATTGAACTGCAATTTGGTGTCCCGTAAATCAGTTTCGATGGGAAAATTATTAGCATGTAAAAGCTTATCTCACTTGTTTACTGTATGTAATCGTATAATTACAGGTGTCCTATTGTAAGATCGAAAATGATAAGAACCTCTGTAGATTATGAAAATGGATAGATATAGAGTATACGTTAATGAAACAACTTGCAGTTGGATTTAAAAGAGTTATTATACTGAACGCTCAGTGTTGTAACTGTGTAGTTCTCAAAGATGTGCCACAGTCAAACGATATGCAGAGCCCTAAATGGTCCATTTTAAATACTGGTACCTACAATTTTGGTTACCATCAAATTTTTATGCATGCAATGACCAACGTAATATATTTTACTTTTATACATGATATTATGCTAAAATTTATTTTACAGGTGCTGAATATAAACTGTCTATTGCGAAAATATATATACAGCTTAAAATAGAAACATATATTTTTGATAAATAAAGATACGGTAAAATTGTAATATCCATATTTAGTAATATCTATACATCTATAGGACAAAAACAACAGAAAATAAAAATGTCGATTCATCAACTCTACTTATAGGTTGCTAACTTTTTAAGGTATCCGGACCATAAATGACCACGTGATTATTCAAAAGTTCCCGGATGTTCCATACAACGCAATTGAAATGACCTCGGTAATTATCGACAAACTTCGGAAATGTCAATATAACTAACTTATTTTTACAGACTCTGCATATAAGCAACAAAGTGTGTTTCAGATTGAGAAAAATATATATACAAAATCCCAGTTTTAAATTGTTTGGTTCAGCCATTCACGGTCAAAACGAGATACAATTTTCGATCATGAACTATTATGGTCCGGATACCTTAATGTGACAACGACAGACGTAATTTTCTTGGTAATTGTAGAATATTACAAAGGTGACCTTTTCCGATATTATAAAATGTGATATATGAAAATGTAAGAGTATGGCGTCAAGGAGAAAATGCATTGGATTTAAAAGGGAAATGCATTATTCCATATATATATACAACAAAATGGATACATGGAGTAGGAAAGGTTATCAATCTTATCAATCAATCCATCAACACCATCCAACACACAGACACACAACCACGAACAACTAAATAACATAAAAAGAGCACAAAAAAAAACACACAAACATAAACCACAACAGAGGGTAAGTGTATTCTGAAGGGAAAGTAATGGTTGCCACACAATGGACCTGAAAACAAAAGGAATCTACCATATCGTAACGGGTGATAAATATCAGGTGTTATATAAACCCTTGATAAAAATGAGAACCAAAAATATCTCCGAGTCTGTCGTTGAAGACTCTATTCGAAAGCTTTGATCTGTCTTTGTGATCTGATATTCAATTGTCCCAAAGACAAAGTTCAAAATAACATGGTATTTATCTGTTCGAATTATTACTTTAGTATCAAAAAATGAGTTTTGGCTAGATAACATATAAAAAAAGTCTGGCTGATATTTAAGTCTCCCAAACGAAGTTTTTGTTGCGTTTCTTATTATTTCTCGCGCCGTCAACTTTGTCATGCCTCGCCCCCTCAAATGACAAAATACTTTATATCTTGAAAACCATTGAGATCCCCACCCTATAACCATATATATTATTACTCCTGATGATTAGACGAAGACTTCAGTACTATAGGGGGGTCTGAGGGGGGTCTTGCCCCACCCCCTCAAATGACAAAAGACTTAATATCTTGAAAACCATTGAGATCCCCACCCTATAACCATATATATTATTACTCCTTATGACAAGACAAAGCATTTGGTATCACATGGGGGTCTGAGGGGGTCATGCCCCGCCCCCCTCAATTGACAAAATACTTTATATCTTGGAAAACCATTGAGATCCCCACCCTATAACCATATATATTATTACTCCTTATGACAAGACGAAGCATTTGGTACCATTGGAGGGTCTGATGGGGAACTTCGTTTGGGAGACTTAGTAACAGTTCACTGTTACAATTATTACTTGCTATAACTTTATTCAATTAAGAAATTGATTCTTGACAATCAGAACACAAAGTTGGAATCGATTGTGATTTCGACAAAGAAAACAGAATTGCATCTTCCTGTCAAGTCAATGAAAACTACATAGGAGTCAATAGAAATACAGAGGTCAGATAACTATTCTACATTACCTCTTTCTTTATCACTAACGACCCAGGCTTTAGAGGGAACGTAAAACACTCATAAAACATTTAATTCTGGTGCAGTCTCAACATGCCTGTCCCAAACCAGACCCCTGTATTTTCAGTGGGAGTCACTTAGATACTTTGTAAATCGATAATCCGACGGCGAAAGTCGGGTTATGAGTTTGGCGATGTTTTACATGCTTTTACTTTCTCTGAAGTAGCTCTTGGATAATTTTGAAATAGCATACTTTTTTATCATGACTGATCTACTGCAGCATTAAAACATGATAAAATTAATTACTATTTAATTAATGAAAAATAATCATTGTGAAGCATTCATCGTCTTCCTAAGTTCAATACCAAGGATATGTCTGCCATTAGACTAATCAGTTCATTGTGATTGGGCAATATCATAAACGGATTATCAACGGGAAGGGTGATCCGTTATATTCTTCCTGAAATATAAGCAAGGAAAATGCATCAACATCATTAGTTTCAGGAACGACCAATTCCTGTATGTTTCAAACATTAGAAAATGGTTTCCAGGTATTAACAGGTAAATTCATACAATTACATAATCAAAATTCTGAGTAATTGCTATTAATTTTTATTGGAATTTGGTACAAATTTGTCTGCTAAAATAAATCTCTTAATGTTCTCATCTCCCAAGGGAAAGATGTTATTTTAAACATCTGCAGTTAAAAGGTCGAATATCAAATTTCAAATTTCTCAGAATCGAATTGTATTTTTTTGTATCAAATTGCTACTATCGCCTAAATAAAGATATTGACAAAAGAAATGAGACCAAGAATTAATAATACGATAAAAAATAAATTTTATGGTCAGGTTTTCCAAACAGACCATAATTTTATTTGCCAAACCTGAAGATTTTATTGCCTTTTTTGCACAAGCGCCATTAAAACCAAAAATTCCTCGCAAAGTAATAACGTAAATCAATCGTAGAAAATAGCAATACCACTAACATAACACACACACACACAAACACACACCAACGACAAAATAAGAAGACATAACAACGAATAGAGAACTAGCAGGCTTATCATATTTAAATTATTAGTTTTTGTTCATTGTTGATCAAGAGCATACAGTGATATCAAGGTTGTTCCTTCGTTGATACGATGTTATATCATTAGCGAATTCTGCATATCTGTATATATAAAATTGAACGGATATGAGTAAATGGAAGTCAAGCTTCCTATCGATTAATATACAATTAGACGAAATCGACAGGTAGTCGCCTTGTCTATTACAAGGAACCACAATCGAAAACTCTTGGTGATCAGTCAAAAAACCTCACGAAATGTAACAAAGATGGTATAAATTGTTGGTTGTGAGGTCTATTGATTTTTGTCTTTAAAACAAAATGCAATATAAACCACAATAACCACATATGTTAACATATGACATTATAACCAATTGTCACAACACCGAGGCCATTACATAGTGTCACTAGGGCAATCTGGTACAAAGTAACTAGCCAATCAAATAACTTTACACAAGGGTTAACTTAAGATTAGATTTTACAACGGCTAACATTTAAATTCAAATGGTATTTGAACATGCACTTTGCAGTACCTTTATACTGGCGTCATTACGATATTTTTTTTTGCATGGCAGACTCTTTAAGGTTTTTCCTGACTTACGTTGAATTTAAAACTATCGTTGTTTTCTGGGTTATTAAGTGCTGGACAAAAACTTGCCATTGCAAAACCAAATCACACCCAACATATACTTTTAACCTATGTTTAATCGATATCATTTCTAACATTGTTACCTTGACACACAAATCGTTTTATTTCGTTTATCTTCCAGTTTTTAGTTTTAAATTTTTAAATAAAATTCTTGTTTGACGTTCCGAGTACTAGTAAACTACGTTTGATTTTAATCGTCAATTTCCGCCTTATTTAATCGGCAATTTCCGTGTTATATATTCCTGCCTGTCTTCATATTTCACATCATCTTAACTTTCAGACATAATCAAGAAAACATTAAGACGTAAATAAGATGTATTTTATCCGTTTCCCAAATGAAAATGGACCTGTTCCATCAATGTTGTCCCTTCCTCATACTGGATTTGACATGGTGAGCACGGCGGGTGTCCAGCAGGAAGCAGAGACTGCTTATCTTCCGGAGCACCCGAGTCTACCTCCGGTTTTTAGCTCACCTGACCCAAAGGGTCAAGATGAAAAGTTTTAATCCAGGTGAGCGATACAGGCTCTAGAGAGCCTCTGTTGTTCATATGTATTTAGTTTTAAATTGTAGTGCTTGTTTGTTTTGGCCTTGTCTTCGTTGTTCTCCGGAGATTGTCAGTTGATTCGATTTTCCCCTCCTTCGAATATCCCTTTGGTATTTCTTGATTTGAGTTATTTCACTCAGCCCAGACTAGTTAACGCCACCTCATATCTTTTCAGAATCATTAGAAATCTACCACAATAGGACTTGACATGTGTTAGTTGACTGCTATTACCACATATATTATTTTTCCATATTGATTTTGTTTGCAAAATTGTGATTCAGAAAAATGAAGATGGTTAAAGAATAAAAATGATAAAAGATCAAAAATGTCGCTGAATACAAATATTCCATGACACCACTTTAAATGCACACTGTACACATTGTATAAATCAACAACGGACATACATAATATAAAAAAAAATAAAATGATGGATGTCTTATAACAGGTAGGAACAATGTACAGCTTACACATGGAGACATCTGAGTTCACCCCGGTTTTTTCGTTGGGGTCCATGTTGCTCATTAATTTTATTTTTTTGTGTCTGTAGTTTATTTGTGTTCCTCTTGTCCTGTCCCGGTTTTGTCTATTTTTTTTATTTATATATGCTGGATGGCCCTTAGAATTTTTCTCACCTTGTCTAAATAGGGACCAGTTTCAAGTGTGTCTGCAGTGTCTTTCATTCTAAGTAGGTTTGACATCTACATGCTTGATCGTTAAGTGACAGTATACTCTCTAATAACATGTATCGGAATAAGTTTTGAAAACTAAGGAGTATAGATCTGTCCTAAATTGGGTTTGGCTTTATCACTTGTGGCCCTTTTGGTATTTTTGAATTTGCTCTTTAACCTTTTGGATTGTTAATTTTGGTTTTCAACATTTTAGACTTCAGCACAACTGATGAGTCGTGAATCGACGAAATGTGAACATCTTTTGTATCAAAATGGGTATCAAAGAATTTATTATTAAAATAATTATTATAGTAGCTGTGGCTTGAAATCTATCCTTATCGAATATAAAACTAGGTAAAAAATTTGTTTCGAGTAGAAAGTCAAATGTCTGTTTGAAAATTCATTTTCAAAATTCGATATTTTTAAAATAATTATATATTTAAAAAAAATAATAAAATATATTTCTATCAAGGTAGCAGCAAATTTTCTGATAAATTAGTTTTGTTTTATCAGTCCCTATCGAACCGCCTCGGTGGTCTCGTGGTAGCGTGCTCGCCCCGAGTGCGAAAGGTCGTGGGTTCGATCCCCGGCCGGGTCAAACCAAAGACATTAAAATTGGTATTTGCTGCTTCTCCGCCAAGCATGCACGAGGCATCTAGGAGTAAGAGCAAAGACTGGTCGGCTCGGAGTCAGTATAATGTGTCCGTGTGAGGTGACATGTCTTCCTGCGGACAGTTACCTCGTGAGCTAGCACATTAAAAAAATCCGACTTAGCGTGTCGGTCTAGTACAAAGCAGGGATCATATTCATTATCATATCAACATGTTCTCGTCCTGATATGCACCTGGTTGCCACTGGACGTTAAACAATAATTCATCCATCCATCCATCAGTCCCTATCGTGCTGAAATACATTACCTGTATATTTTATTCAAGTTACACAAGGATTAATAAAAAATTTCGAAAAATTTGCCTTTGAAGAATTTGATATCCTTATCATTTTAATGATTAAAGAACAATTTGCTTTATGTAATGCCAATACATAACATAATACATGATCAAGTTTCCTGATAGGATCACGAATGTAACATCACATCCTTAATTACCAGATCATGGTTTTGTTTTTCTTTCAAGAACAGTAATGTTTTCCTGTCAATACAGTTTTAAAGTTTTACTGTTATAAAAGAATGAAATGTTTTGAAATCTAAGAGAATCTAGCTCACTAATAGCTCTCTCTATTGCCCTTTTCAGAGACTCATTTCCGTTATCACGATTCTGACTCTAAAATTATAATTTGAAGCAAGTTATTTCCCTTGCTGGGATGTTCCGGGACGTAGTACTGCTTCGTTGCAATGAAGAGTACAATATTAACAGTTTTTAAAACTTGTTAATTTGCACGTAATGTTTGCTTTGTATAAATTTGGGAACTACTTGCGATATTTTTGCTTCCAACATACTTGGAATAAAACTTTATTTTAAAGCTGGAAATATTTGTATTTCAAAGTACTAAATAATATCCATTTACTTCATACTGGTTGCTCTGCACTGCAGCGAACCAGTAATACGTCCCAGCAAGGGAAATAACTTGCTTCAAATTATAATTATAGAGTCAGAATCGTGATACCGGAAATGAGTTTCTGAAAAGGGCTATACCTTTATAGAAGTTGTTTGCTTATATTTACTCTTTCTGGCATTTGGATATAGTAATAAAAATAACAATCCAAAGATACTAATATTAGATATAGTAAATTTATACTATGCTGTATACAACGTATTTCACGGAGTTAATTCCCATCAGCAGCATTAAAACCGAAACATTTGGAAGACCAAAAAGTACTCATTGGTAATGCATTTTTCATACATTTTTCATACATTCATAATTTCAAATACCTGTACTAAGCTGAAAAATAGACTCACACGTCTGATTTTCATAGTAGATTGTTCTCTCATTAAAAGCGTGGATTTTGTGAAAAAAGTTTGAAATAAAAAAATCCAATTTTTGAGATTTCAAATATCACATTTTTCAACCCAGAATTAATAAATAATTATTTTTACCCCGTTATGTGAATCATAATGTCTGTGTGACAAAATATTTGTGTTTTTTCTAATGATTGCAACCACTGGATTTTCATTTTACAAAATGTGTGTCGATTTTCCTCTCAATTTTCCGCAAATTTAATTTAACCCTCTTATGAAAATTTACATTTTCTACGATTTCAAGTTTTATCCATATTTCAAAATGAGACGCGTTAGATCAAGAAATGTAGTAGCAAACCACTGTTGCCCTCATACTAAAGTTTTTTTTAAAGGAATTACCAAGATGTTCGGTTCCGAATTCGTTTATCGTAACTTTTGATGACTAGTTTATATTTTTGCTGAAGTCTCTGTCATGTCTGTTGTACCAAACTCTGGTAGTTACCAGAACGTGACCGGTCACAGTAAAGCTTTGAAAAAGGCTGCAACAGGAGAGAGTCATGTCGAGTAGAAAAGTATAACACATTCTCTGTTATTATTGACCGATAACTTGAAACAATCTATAAAGGAATCTTGTTTAACATCGGACTCGGACAAATGAGTGTTACAATGTGTATTGCTGTGTGTTTGTTTATTCCACATTGGCTAGAGGTATAGGGGTATGGGGGGATTTAGATCTCACAAAACATGTTTAGCCCCGCCGCATATTCGCGCCTGTCCCAAGTCCGGAACCTCTAGGCTTTGTTAGTCTTGTGTGTTTTTTTAATTTTGGGTTATTTGTATGTTTTGGAGTTTAATTTTAAAAACAAAGCAACTTGGCCATTTGTATCCATTGCGCTGAACTAGTATGCGTTATTGTTCACGGGCCAGTGAAGCCCGCCTCAGGTTGCGGGATTTTCTCGTTGCGTTGAACACCCATTGGTAGCCTTGAGCTTTTTTTTCTGCTCTTTGGTCGGGTTGTTTCTCTTTGACACACCCCCCGTTTCCATCCTCTATTCCAGTTGTCACGTCAAAATAGTTTTATCTTTCTCTTCTTTGTAAACAAGGCATCAATTATAGATGTGTATCTGTGATTCTTTTCATTAAGTACGTTAGGATAGATAATATCTATCTGGTCGTGCAAATGACTATTCACCAGGCAATACATCAACATTTGTCTGTGGATGAAATTCTTAACATGCTAGACAAGTATTTCGTGTTTTCTATTGTAGACCTTGAGTTAATTTTGTCCTATACTATTATAAATCTAGATCGACGGGCAACGATGCCCTTGTTAGTACTCCGGGTAACTGGAAGCAAGGTTATGTATGATAGCAATACAGCTATCATGTGTTCAAGGTTTAAAGTGGACAAATATACCTAAGAACCAATCCAAAAAACCCAATCCATTAGACAGACAAAACCCGGGAAGAACCACAAGCACAAAAAAACCAAACAATGACAACTAAAAAACAGTGAACTATACGAACTCCTATAAAAACCAGGAGTGAACTCAGTTCCTGCTTCGTATACGGCACCCGTCGTGATGTTCAACAAAATCAATCCGGTGGTAGTCACAAATCGGTGGAGGTACATGAAATGTTACAACAGTAAATCTTGCTTTAACTTTACTTTCTTTTCATTTAAATTTGACTTGATACAGACCCCACCTAGTAGTTCACCACCCAGTGAGTCAGATAGTTCACATAGAATCAGAGGACATTCATTAATGGGTCATACATATAAACTGTCAAAAGATGACACACAAGAACAGAACTGAACATTTTTTGCCATTTAAAAGGAAATAAATTGTTATATCGTTATTAATACTGCCATATTTGTCACTTCTGAACGATTAATTTTATTTGTTTATTGTTTTAACCTAAAAACAAACACCTAGGAAACCACAAATGACTAGAAATAACTTCTTTATCAGAGAAAAAATCAAACATGTAACGGTGACGCATAAATTAAGTCACCATATCATTAATACGAAATGAACTACTTTTTTTATATAACAGACTGTTCACTTTCATTTGCTTTTGAAAGTTTTTAAATCCAATTTTTGGACATTTCATCTATTTTTTAACACTTCCCGTATACACCACGAGAAGTATTTGTAATCAGGTCGTTAACAAAGTTTTTCAGAACATTTGTATTATTTTTTCTAATCCTTTTTATCTTAATTCATGATTGTTTTTACTGGTATACATGTAACAATGTCAGTAAACACTAGGGGCGCCACTGGGCGGAAACCACAGTTTGTTTACACTATACTAGTCCCAAAATAGGCTGAAAAGGGTTTTAAAGAAGCGGAATCCAGTTTTCATATAACTTCCCCCAAAACAGCTCCACCTGGCGTTTACTGACGTGCCTAATACATGTATAACATAAAGTATGACATCTCAATACATTTGTTTTTCATTTTTCTGAAAATTTTATGACTTTTCATGCTGAAGCTGATCAATGTTGACATATTTTTTTCATTAACGTTGAAGGTTATTAGAATCAATCTGTGAGTATCATATTGCTCAGTCTAGACAATATTAATAAATTACTCTCCTGAGATTATCGTCCACTTTACCTTAAAGTATAATACTAACAATTTATCAAATTGCCAAATTGCTTTGTTTTTAAAATTAAGCCAGAAATCCATGATATAATTTTTCAAATTCCTATAAAAATTTATTTTGGTTTTGTTTCTTTTATAACCGAACACGAAATCTCATTTTCTATAAAAGCTAATTATACCATGATACATCATATTGCGTTATGTAATAAATAATTTGAAATTCAATTATTTAACTATTAAACTAATAAAAACAATATTAATTGCAGGTGTCAATAATAAAAAACGCTTTGCATGCATTTGATGTTTTAATAGCAGATGTCAGTATGTATTCATTTGATGTTTCTGGCTTTAGTATTCATGATATCAATTACAATACTAATTGTATTACAAAACCACAACTATAGAATTCTGTCAATATTAAATCAAGGATCAAATATTCCTGTCATAACAATTCGTTTATATTTTGCCACACCAAACAAATAAAATAAATTTATCAACCAATGAAATCTTTTAAATAGTTACTTTTATCCAATGAAACTTCATTTAATTGAGTTTGATCATGTTCATCAAAATAACATATTTAACCAACTTGTATGAACAAACAAGTAAGGACAGACAGACAGAGCATGGACAGGGAAGAAAAAAAACGAAAGAGAATCCATTTCATTGAAAAGGTTCATGTCGCAATTTGTAGTCTCCAGGGTACTGACAAACAAAACAATAAATCAGATGATGGGATTAACACAGGACAAAAAAGATAACTTTGTGGTTATTGGTTAGACCATGATTGATCAAGATAATACACGGAATCATTGCGGTCGTTTTTATTGGTCTATTTTGAGTCGGTTCTAAGAATTGTTTGGCTTTAATTTAGATATTTCCGGGCATTCGATCATCTGATTGTTACAGTACAATTAGTTGTAAACAAACCCAGGCGGGGGATAAAATATTTCTTTCAAGCTGCCTCATATTAACATGGATATTTATAGACATTAGTATTGAAAATTAAAATTGAAGGATGTGTCCTTTTATAGTTTATGTTAGTGTAATAAAACTTCGAAGTAAATTAGAAATTTCAAAAATGCACCAATGAAGTTTCATAACATGCAAACCTTAATTAACTTGTCATATTTTTTTTTTTTTTTTTTTTTTTTTTTTTTTTTTGCAGATTGTAATTTGTTGTTTGGTAGGAATTCTTCATTGGGTGAAATATGATGCTAATGGGAGCAACAAATTACTAATCCTTAATACCGGAGATGCGACAATCTATTATATAAATTCTATTTTTAGATTTGCCGTTTAAGGAAAACTATCATCATGAATTTTAGCGTAAGATGACAACTTGGAGAAACACATTATAAACAAAATTTTATGATAAATGAAAAGAAAGTACATTTTATTTTCAGTTTTTCCTTTTATTTGTTTGTTTGTTGAAAAGATTAGAAACATTTAAAAATCCTATGTTAAGGGTAACTTTATGAAGAAAACATTCGGCTCTTACTGACAAAATGCCTTACTCTAGTTGTCTATGTATAATAACTGCTAAAACGAGTCAACCGTGACATTAAACTGAAAGATTTTTGTTTTGAAATGTCTTCCTTGAACGCAATTTTGACTTTATAATGGTAACAAAATAACAGGCAATGGATATAAATTAAGCATCAAAGAAAAAGCATTCCATCATTTTCAAGTATTTGAAAATGATTAATGGATTTGGTATATATCACTATTAGAAAAAAAACTAAATATTAGGAAATACAACAAAAAACGTTTCCAGAAATTACTTTGAAAAGTGAACCGGAATTCTATCTGAAAAGTAATAAACTGAACTTTTATCTGTCTTCAAAGAAGGACACAACTGTAAAATAATAACGTTGAGTTAATTTGCTTCAAGCAATCATTAACTTTAAATTTTTTTAAATATAAATTCCTGTTAGTAAATTTGTACTTAGAAAATTAAGGTCATTCTTGAGATGTGGTTTCTTAAAATGTGTAATAATAAAAGATCAAAGAACCAATAACAATAAAATCGATGTCATTTATGAGTCCTTAATAACCCAGATATTAATATTCAACACAACATAAAACTTAGGAAACTATAAACTATATACACATTTTAAAAACGCCTGCTTCGTGCATTACTAATTCCTAAGTATGTCTTTGCTGTAATGGCTTAGCCTTTTTCTTGCTGATAAAGACCGTGCATCGACTTTCTCCAGATTAAGGACTTATAGAGCTTGTTTCATTGATGTTGTCCCTTCCTCATACCGGATTTGACATGGGCAGCATGGCGGGTGTCCTACTCTTCCGGAGCACCTGAGTCTACCCCGGCTTTTTGGTAGGGGTCCATGTTGTTCATATGTTTTTAGTTTTTAAGTGTAGTTTTTGTATTGTTTTGTTCTTGTCTTCGTTGTTCTCCAGAGTTTGTCATTTATTTTCGATTTTCCCTTTCTTCGAATATCCCTTTGGTATTTCTTGACTTTACTTACTTTGTTTGTTGCATTATATTCCAGAAAGGCATTAGTTATTTTGTAAGAACGCTAATTCCATATTCTTATTTTCCTTAGATTCCAATGACTATAACTTATAGATTAGTAGAGGGAATATACCCGTTCCAATATGGATTAGGTCATGCATTTATCTGTTCATCATATACCGCCTATGTGCGCATGTCCGAACGCACCAGGTCTGATATGGCCCATATCAGCCCGGGTTCGTTAGAGTATTATCATGGTGTGCAAACATGGGTTTTCAGTTCCTGTCTTATACATATGCAAAATCCATCATAAGTAGTGTTAAGTATATGATAAAATATACATACACCATATCTGCGAAAAATCATCAGTGTGATTGATATCTATTGCCCCAATTGCTAGACACAATTTCGCAAGAAGCAATCCGAGGACCTTAAAGTTTGAATGTTTTAGACGCCTTTTTCGAAATGTGCATGTAATTTGCTTACATCAAAACGAAAATAGCACCAGAAAATAACAAAACCTTTTGTAAGTTTCTATGTGAATAATAACTCGACGTTTGGATTTTTCTTTATTTTTGCAGGAGCAGTAAAACACAGATTTAAAGATATCGAAAATAAATTAAACCAGAAGTGTAAAGCAAGAATTCCGTTGTTATATCTTTCCGAAGTTGATCATTCTTCGAACGCAAAGTCTATCAAAGTCAGTTCGACATACAGTGTTTCCGAAATTTACCGAAAATTACCGAGGTACATGTAACTGACGTAAATTTGCATAGACTCTTGGATTTATCGTCCAGACACCTTATGAAATTGGAAAAAATACGAAATTCGATCTGCTAGAAACATCAATTTTATTTTATATTCCAAGATAGTGTCTTGTTTTCAGATTATCTGAAGATTTACACCCTGCTTTGGTTAAACCAGCAGTGTATACTGGTGTGCAGGAATGTGATGAAAGTTGTAATTTTGTTGTTAAAACAACATCGGACTGATTTCCTCATTTTTATTTCCTACGAACCCGTCATAAATGTAGTCAAGGAAAACCAACTGACATATATTTTTGGACTAAAACTATGATTATTTTGTATTTCCTTGTAAATCATCCATATGCCTCTTTGACCTGACATTGACGTATGTCACATTAAGAGTTAATTTTGTAATGACTTCGTATGGCAAACATCAAGAAAAATAAGGTACTAGTATACACGATTTGGATGACCGAGTTTTTCTTCAGTAAAAAGGGTGTTTAGCTTAATATTGAGTAAACTGGACATTTTTTTATATAAAGTAAAATTCGATTAAAGTCCGTCTTCGATATTTTTTCTTTAGACAAATATGACAAAGGTACATTTAATTTTTAACTTTACGTAAATTATTTTTACTTCTACACGTAGGTAAAGTTCAATTTTAGTCACAGTTTTCAGTTGTGGACAGTACGACCGGCAAAAAAATGTCTCAAACTTAAAAATAGCGTTGAAATCTGGCAAAAGAATTCCGAAGAAATAAGATTTAATGTGAAAGTCCACACGATCAAATCGGAACACAACAAAAAAGGGAATGGAGGCAAGACAAGGACGGCGATCAAAGCTCAAGCAAATAGCAAACTAAGGTGAAAGAGAACACGACAACGCATTTCATTGACAACTGCATTATAAATTTATTTCGGTATTTTTTGATACGTTTTATTACAGACTTATAAAAGCTGTGCGTTTGTTTTGCAGTACGGCGATAGCACATGCGCTACAAGACATGCCTTGCCCTTCTGGATCACCAGTTGTTCAAACGTTAATTACATTTTTTCAATTTGACATGTTCGCTTCTTTGCTTATACAGGAGAACTCGGACGATGGGTTAATCTTTTGACTTAGTGTATCTATGCACAGTTCTGCATAGACATATAACTTAACAATGGAAATACTGGAAATTGAAAAAGTTGTTAACTTTTGAACAACCAGGCCCAGATTTTATTTTTTTTTAAATGTTGGTAAGTTATATGTTCTGTGATTTACTGTTTCTGTTTCTTAACAGTGTACAAGAATACGGATCTTAGGAAGATTTTGTTCTAAAGTATAACGTTTTAAAGTCTAGGAAAGTTCCATTAGAAAAGTAAGCTGCTCAGGGTTAACTCTAACATTTTTCATTTAATGAAGAAATAACATTTGTCAGGTGGTGAGACAAAATACATCGCGTATTGGGAATTTAACGCGTGTCCCAATTGCGTCGAGGTTATCTCAAACAGATCGAAAATAAAATTCACAATCAATCGTGACACTTTTCCCCAATGACGTCACAGAAAATATTTAGTCTATTGAAATGATAGACAAAAACTTAACTGGTCAGAAAACGCGTATCATAAATACTGAATTATTCTAAATTAACACATGCATCAAACGGGCATGAAGTTAAAATTTAAAGAAAGAACAAACAGAAAAGGGAAAAAAGACGAGGGACCAGTTTACATATGCATTTTGTCCAAGTCAATTTAAAAAACTTATACACATACTGAAATTTTTACAAAGTCGACAGAGTCCAGTTTCAGACTTAGAATTTGCCTTGAAAATTTCATTCTTCTTTCGGTTAGAGAACAGGATTTTGAATCGGAATTTTGAATGATTTATGTTTTTGACGTTCAGATGTATTTTATTTTGTCATTATCTATTATTTTGGGTTTTCTTTCAGACCACTCGTTAGCGTTCGTAGCTATGTCCATTTTTGGACGTGATATATTTCCTTTAATTTTGTCACAAACTTCTGGTTATTGTATAGTGCAATAAATAATTTGATTTTGATTAAATAAAACTCACCTTAAAACAGATTTTAATACTTTGATATGCATGAATAATTCCGTTGCTTCAAGTCGTGCAGTTTTTAAATTTTAGTAGTTTTTATGCTAATATAGATATAAACTACGGCGACAACAAAAGTCTGGAAACACAAATTTGCGGTTTCACGTACAGCCACATATAACATAAATCAGAAATCGGAAATCTTTAGTGTCACGCTAATGACGTATTTAGCTGGCAGTTCGAGAAACAAGCCATATTTATGCGAAATCGTCCGGGGTGGTGTCTCATTCTGAAAATTAATTTTCAGTAGTCTAGTCAAAATAATTATACCGTCATAATTCCAATGTTGTTTTCAAAACATCATATGCAGTAATTTCATTGGCTAACAGCCACTTCCGGTAGAAAGTATTCTTTTAATGACGTCGTGCGTATGAATACGTACGCATGCAATATAGGGCATGAGGAAAATGTTAATTTCAAATGGAAAACGTCATATTTCTGCATTACTTTGGAATTATATGTGATAAAGGTTATTTTTACGGAATTTGTTAAATTGTAAACTCGGGTTTATCACTCACAAACTTTAAATAAAGTCCTTAAAGAGTTTACACATTAATAAATTCCTTTAAAATAACCTTTATTACTATATTGAAAGTCTTGTATATACCTTTTTGCAACGGTATACAATGTAAAGGGAACAGCCTTCTCGATGGTGAATATTTAGATGGGCATAAGTCAAACTAAGCTACATTATCAAAAGTTTAAGTGATTATTTTTACAATTGTTGGCCTTGATCATTATGATTTTAGAGCCACATGTCTATAGAAATTTTCCTGGATTCTTTAGTAGAACTAGGGTCATATTTATAACATTTCGACTACTTTTAAAGAATATTTAAATTTCTTCATAATTTGTCTTTGTTGGTTGGCCTTGCATGCAGGCCTACATAAAAACAAGACAACACAAGCTTTAATCAGTCTTGTCTAAATGTATCCCAGTTTTGTCTATCATTATATGTAAGTAAATCAGATTTTTCTTTTATAAAAACCTTCCTTTTAAGTATTTGTAACTTTTTGTTTTAGAAATTTTCCACAATTTTGGGGATTTAATATTACGGTTGTTTAATAAATGCGTGTAGAAAACTACATTTAATCATAAATTACGATACACCTGGCTTGGGTAAAGCGTAAATCTTGTCACAAGGTTTTTTGAAGTACTAAGAAGATTGACAATTTTGTTAAGTCACCTTTTTGCACTAATAATTTATCTTCCGCGTCCTATCTCTGAAGTGATAATTTATCGCGTATGAAGTGGTTACTATAAATAGTAGCTTGTGGATATAAATAAGGGGATGCTATTTGCGGAAAGCAAATATTGTTTAACTTCTGATAATGTACGTGGTGCATGTGATCAAATCGAAGGACAAACATTTTTCACTTCATCTGTAGGTAATTTTAAATTAGAGCACTGTACGAACCTTAGATACAAGTATAAATGGAAGGTTTACAGAACGTTTTTCACCTGTTTCGCGACGACTACAAATAAACCTTGATATTAATTTTCCGACAATGTACACAAAAATTTACACGTATTGTGTAAATGTATCATTAAATTTTTATCTGTTATAGAGAAAAAAGGTATCCATGTATATGCGAAGATGGACTTTTTTTTTTGGCGCGCAGGCCTAAACTAGAGACATCATGACGTTGCAAACAATGTGAAAGAGAAAACAATTCAAACTTTCGTTGAATGCAAGGACAAGGGTACCAGAAGAATTAATTTGCCTGGCGTTTATTCTACCCCATACAAAACCCGTAAATAAAACACATGTAAAAGTAAACTTACTATAGATACTAATAGCAACTGTACAATCTGTAACACCGGAAAGACGGTATAATATTTTATTTTTGTGACACCATAGTTTTCGGTAAAACAAAATTCAGAAGAAAATTGCATTATTTCTTACACGATAATATAACGGCCGCGAGTGTGTTTTCGATATAATATTATAGGGTTGTCTGAATATTGGTGAAAATGGTCATTTTGTTACAATTTCCTTTCATATTTTACACTATAAAACTCCTTCCTAAGGCTAGTAGCGTTTGAAAGGAAATGAACCTTCTCAAGCAATTAATTAGGACTTGCATAAGCGTATGAATCTATAACCGCCCAACCGAAAAATCGGTATCTCATGGCGACATTATGACTTGAATTCTCACAAAAAAACTAACTCGACGAGATTTGCTGACGCAATCATTTACAATGAATTCACTGTACCTACGGAAAATAAAACCAATCTTATACAAACAGTAACAAAATAGCAATAAACGGATTATTTATGAATTTAATTTTCAACTCGTGGGATTTTCTCATTCTCGGTGAAAAAATCGTATAATCTATAAATCTTGTCACGAGTAGAAGATGACTATGCACGAGCTTACATGTGCATCTGAAATTTTACGAGAGAAATATTCACAAATGTTCATGAATAACTGTATGACAAAACCCACAGGTACTTGTGGACAGGATACCCCTGTATGATACCCCTATAGCAGGTACCGCCTATGGGTGAAAATTTCAAAAAAAAAATTTTTTTTCTTTTTTTTTTATTATTTTGCATCAGAATATGTGCAGAATTATAGACAAGCACCATTTGGAATATTTGCGGATCGAGCGATACATTATATAGAGTATCCTGTCCACAGGTACCTGTGACCTTGTAAACCTACAACAATAACGTCTCTCTTTCAGGGGTAAATCGCAAGAAGAATATTGAACGATATTTTTTGTATATAAAATATAAATTTGATGTTCAATATTATATACTGTTATAGCTTTTGTATAAGGTCGATACGAGGCTATTTCGGCCGAGGACGATCTACGTTTCCTGGTTCGTTCTCGTTTTATATAGGTCTGCTGGTCGATATAACCTCGTATCGACACCTTAAATAAGATAAAATTGTTATATTAGCAGACCTGACCTAAATACGATGGAATAACTAATTTCTCGTTACAAGGAAGTTTCTAAATGAAAAAAAGACTAATATTTGCATTTGATTACTAAATAAATACAAAAAAAGAATGCCTGTTAATATTAAAATCACGATTAGCCTACAGGTGAGGCAATTAATCGAATTATTAATCGAATTATATACATTCAATATGTCAAGGCAGAAAAAAAAAGATTATTTTCCAGTTTTTGTGTGCAATTTGTGGATTTTTGCGTATAGTATAAAGCCACAACAAACATATATGTGACGTTGCTGAATATGTGCAAGATTTTTTCCAAAACTTTGAACTATTTTGACTTTTGTGATATACAAATGCACAAAATTTTAATAACCTCTAGAGTTATTCATCGATAAACAGTTGCCCATGTATGTGAAAACACAGTATGTGCGTAAGGAGAGGGGATGGCCAGCTCAGTTGCTAGTATTTCGGTAGTAGGATTGGTATATACTAGATATCATGATAAAAAGAGAAAATGTTTTTAAAACCTCTCCCCTTAGTATTTCGCTGCACTAAGTTGATATTTTTTTTTATCTATCGATAATCATCTTATATAACAAGTAGCCGTTATACGATTGTATTGAATCTTCTCTGCCATCGGAAAAAATTCGTTCATTAGTAAACATCACCTCTGCGTTTGTTAAAGATAATATATCCGTTATAATTTTGAGCTTAGGGTTTAGATAAAGTTTTTATATAATTTATAACATTGCAAAAAAATGTGTCTTTGGGAAGAATCTACTCTTCCTCTTCACGAATAGCGGTTTTTAGTTTTTTAGGTACATAATTTTATTTGGATGACAGATATTCATAAATTAATTGATCAATTTAACGCTTGACGGATTCAAGTACTGCACGGGATACAGGCTAGCCTAAAAACTGGTAAATTACGCCATAAAGACTAAAGTAATTGAAGATTTTATCCGGTGGTGGATATGATTTAAACAAACGTATTGATTTGGTTTTTCACTATTTTGTTTTGATTACAATAGCCTCTTTCAGAAACTCATTTCCGGTATCACGATTCGAACTCTAAAATTATAATTTGAAGCAAGTTATCTCCCTTGCTGCGACGTAGTACTGGTTCGCTGCAGTGCAGAGCAACCAATTGGAAGTGAAGAGAAATTATTTATTACTTTGATATACAGATATTTCTAGCTTTATAGTCAAGTTTGATTACAAGTATGATGGATGCAAAAAGATCGCAAGTAGTTCCCAAAATTATATAAACCAAACATTACGTGCAAATTAATAAGTTTTAAATACAGTTAATCCTTTACTCATCATTGCAGCGAACCAGTACTACCAGACCCCAGAAAGGAGAATTATTAGCTAAAAATTATAATTTTAGAGTCAGAATCGTGATACCGGAAATGAGTTTCTGAAAAGGGCTGTTGTCGAAGTATGTCCTGTTGAAATGCATTTGGGACATACAATTAACGTTACAGATAACAATAAAATAGAGATGGGTGTTCGTGTAATAAAACGTAGCAATTTTTCGTATGTTTATCCGTAGGTATATTTGTCCTCTTTATAGAGCGATTGTCCTTTTCATAAATTACAACTTGAGTTGTGGGCGTCTTAAGGACATTGTCGTTTATTATAATTTCATATGCAACAAGTAATAAATTATCATAAAATAAATAAATATATATATAATAAGTGAATAAATGAAAATTTTAATGAAACACAAGTAAAACAAAAACAAAAAATAAAAAAAATAAAAAATCTGAGAAAGTAATATTTTATTTGCACCACCAGAAGTTAACAATCCCACGTAACAGTATAATAAAATAGTAATTTACTGACCAGAATATGAAAAGAAAAACCCATGCTTTTGAACTCTTAATCTTTTTGGCTTGCTACTTCGTATAATAATAATAATAATAATAATAATCAGTTTTATTTTTTGCACTAAAGAAGATTAACACAAATCATGACGATCGCTTGAATATCTGAAAAAGAATACCAAAGCGAATATGTCGGTGGGAAAATTCTAACGAGCAAAATTCAAGGTCAAGGCGATTGCGAGAGAAATCACATAAAAAACAAAAGTCACAACTAAAGAAGTAAACACACACATGTAGCTAACAAAAGAAAATCAGAATTATTATAATAACTAAAACTGAATTAGTTTTATTCTTATGTTAAGAAAAGGCACATTCTGTTTTTGACCACGTCAGCATTATTGTGGGTACTCACATACTTAGACAACTAATTTGTTGATGAAAAACTCGGGCGATAATTATAATTCTGTACATTTCAAATAAAAAAAAAACTGTAATATCACAACCATGACAACAGTCAACTGAAACAAAACTTTCACATTTTGCAAATTCAAATTTGTTTGTGTTGACGTCATACATTACGCAAAAATCAACGAATTGCACACATCAATTGAAAAATCGCTCTTGTAAAATATTCGAGACATTTCAGCTGTGGAAAAAAAAACAGTAATTAATTACGACAATTTTTAACAAAGGGTGGAGTAATCATACTTTTCCCGTTCATCTTACGAAATATTTGATATTCATGGAAAACGACTTGCCGTTTAAAAAAAGAGAGAAAATTTAATTCCAAAAATATCTGCTTGGGTGTTCCCTGGATATATGATGACCTTTTGTTCCAATTATTATAATTTTATTCAACCATGTCAATCATATTTCTATAATAGAAAAGGTAAAGAAGTTTTCGTATTTGATAGAATAAGGTGTGATAAATATAACAAACAGCAGTAATATTTCGGTCATTAGTTATACTGTCAGTCATGTATTTATACTTGGGAGGTTATTGCGATCATGCTACGTCCGTAATTAGCCTATTCACAATTGACAACTCCTAAAATACATGATTAGGTAGAAAAAATCCTGACAAAATCACCAAAATGTTGATAAAAGATTTTCTCTAAAACTATGTGGCCGAATGAGACGACAAAAGCGTAGAACGCTATTCTAAGTGATGCCACTATATAAAGTATGCCTGGATGCTAAGCTTTTGATCATAAATACTGCCTGATAGATGCTAATTTAAAATTTAAAATATCAGATTTGGACGTCGAGACAATCAAGGCATACAAATGTATATTTAGGTACCAGAATTTCCAGAATTTTTTTTTATATTTCAAGATCATGTTTTTGATTTAATAATTTTCTTTGCGCTAATTAGGAAAATAGTACATTATTTATTTTCACGTAAATAAAATAGTTGTATTTTTTTTTAGTGCAAAATGATATATACTATTAGCATATTTGCAAAACTATAAAGTTCAGATACACATTAAGGACACAGGCGCTTGTCTCAGAAAAAAAAATTACTATATATGCCAAGAGAAAAGAAAAGGTCCCCAACTCGGGCAACACAATTTTACGCGCCTGCTTCGATTTCCAAAGAATTATCCCTTTCACCTTTCGGTCTCGCTCAAAACTTTTGGATCAATAAAAAAAATATTAATTTATCAACACAATGATGTATGACACGCCTACCTTACTTGCCAATCAACAGTGCTTTAGCCATATGAAATCGGTCAAAAGTGAATTATTTATCAGTACTACAATAAATTGCAAATTTGAAGACGAGGATCAAATGAATTGCTGCTTTCTGATTGGCTAACTCAGTATGCTAAAATTAAAACTTGGAAACTAGAGTATTAATTTATAAATAGAACGCCATCAACTCATCAATTTATTTACCAGCAGCGATTTATTATTACTTCTTCATACCATTGTTTTTCAATTAATTAATCATGACAAAAGAACAAAGAAAGGAATTTTTTAAACAGTTCATTTTCTTTATTTTAATTTTTTTTATTTGCTCCTTGTCTTCAAATTTGCAGTTTATTGTAGTACTGATAAATAATTCACTTTTGACCGATTTCATATGGCTAAAGCGCTGTTGATTGGCAAGTAAGGTAGGCGTGTCATACATCATTATGTTGATAAATTAATATTTTTCTTATTGATCCAAAAGTTTTGAGCGAGACCGAAAGGTGAAAGGGATAATTCTTTGGAAATCGAAGCAGGCGCGTAAAATTGTGATGCCCGAGTTGGGGACCTTTTCTTTTCTCTTGGCATATATAGTAATTTTTTTTTCTGAGACAAGCGCCTGTGATTAAGGACAGGATTTTCTTGTTCAGAAAGATTTTTTTCTCATTTTTGACTTTGTGGGTTTGGAAATTTAAAACTTTTTCAGAAAGCAGCTTATTATCGCGTTTTCGCTGACAATGGTTTGATAAAAAGTTAGGTATATGTAAAGCTATTTGTAATATTATATAGTAAGCAGTGTTTTCCCAAGATATGACATGTTCGACACTGTCATGTAAGCACACTGCCACCTGACATGAATTGACAAGTTCTATGATCAGGTTATTTGCAAACCAATTATTACAATGGGTGTATCAATACGGTCAGCTCCACTTGACCTAAGGACAACGTGCTGTATGAATAATTACTTTTTTAATTATGAGGTCAAATTAACTGACATGGTGAATTGATAAACAGAGACCAACACTGTATAGACAACGTCATACTGTACAAAAATGTTCGATGAATCCGAAATCAAATCTTTCAAAGGTCATCGGATGAAAATTTCAACTGTATCTAAATTCAGATCGTGTCATTGCAGACTTTTTGGTTCATTTGTATGTTTCGGAGTTAAATGTGCCGTCCATTTTGCTGAACTAGTATGCATTACTGCATAGGGGCCAGGCGAAGCCTGCCTCCGTTTCGGGATTTTCTCGCTGCGTTGAAGACCCATTGGTAGCCTTGAGCTGTTTTCTGCTCTTTGGTCGGATTTTTGTCTCTTTGACACATTCCCCGTTTACATTCTCTATTCTATTTTTTGCTCTGGAGACCTTTCTCCTAAATCGGTCAGTAATTAATTGGACTTAGATATTATCTTGGTCAAGGTGACATTAATAAAAATATTTATATTTGCATATAAAAATGTTCCAACAAAGTCAGTTGCCTAAAATATAAGTCATCGTGTGATTTATGTAATGTAAATACTGATTTATTAGAAATTATTATATTGGAATTTGATTGGGTCAAACTTTATTAGGTCAAAACCAAGGTTAAATCCAACCCCACACATATTTCATGGCGTACATTTAAATTTTCGCATCTTAAAGTGTGATATAAAGTGAAATCTAACCCCATTTCATCGCGTGAATTTAATTCACACGGAATCGATCTCATCTTGAAATATACCCCGTTTCACCACATGCATTTAATTCACATGCGGAAATGTCCTGAACGTTAACAACACGAATAGGAATAATTTAATTAAACAATCTCGGCCCTTTGAGGGATTCAAGTTGATTTTAATTTGTAAATAAATATAAATAGAACAAATAAATAAATAAATAAGTCAAATTACAACAATTACATTGTTAAACACAGTTCCTGTTTTTTTTTTCTTAATTCAAAACATTTACAACTTTTGAACTAACAGGTTTGTACGCGGAGGCAATCGGGACTATTTGCAAGACCATAACGTTAAGATACACAATAAGGACAGGATGTTCTGCTTCAGAACCAAGATTTTTTTTCAGTTTTGGCTCTGTGGGTTTAGAATTAATTTAAACTTGTTTCAGAAAACACCTTATTATCGCATTTTCGCTGACAACAGTTTATTTGATAAAAAGTTAGGTACATGTAAAGCTATTGGTAATATTACATGTATATAGTAAGCAGTGTTTTCCCCAAGATATGACATTTTCGACCCTGTCATGTAAGCACACTGCCACCTGACATGAATTGACAAGTTCTATGATCAAGTTATTTGCCAAAAAATGACGAAAATGGGTGTATCAACAGTAGAATGTCAGCTCCACTTGACATCAAGATTCAGCTGCACTTGACCTAATGACGACCTGTTGTATAAACATTTACCTTCTTAATTGTGAGGTCAAATTAGTGGACATGGTGAATTGATAAACAGAGGCTATCACTGTAAAGGCAGCGTACAAAAGTGTCCGATGAATCTGAAATCAAATGTTGCAAAGGGCATCGGTTGAAAATTTTACCTGTATCTAAATTCTGATCGTGTCGTGGTATATCTTGTTGCTCTGGTGACCTTTCTCCTAAATCGTTCCGCAATTCATTGGACTTATAGTTATTATCTGGGTCAAGGTGACATCAATAAAAATCTATATTTGCATATATAAATATTCCAACAAAGTAAGTGGCCTAAAATATAAAGCATGGTGTGATTTATGTAATGTAAATACTGATTGATTAGAAATTATGATATTGGAATGTGATTGGGTCAAAATTTATCAGGTCAAAGCCAAGGTAAAATCCAGTCCCATATGTATTTCATCGCGTTCATCTAATTACATGGAAATTTTCTCATTTTAAAGTGTTAAGTGAAATCTAACCTCATTTCATCATGCTTTAAAATCACATGCGGAATTGTGCTCAACGTCTAACAATAAATTCTTTATTTAAACACTCATCAGCCGTTAGAAGAATTTAAGTCGAATTGAATTTGTAAAATTAGAACAAATATATAAATAAGTTGTAATAATTACAACAATAACATAGTTAAAAACAGTTCCTATTTTTTCTTAATTCAAAACATTTACAAGAAGACACAGTTACAGTACGACATATTAGTACTACTTCATCTTCGCAAGAAAGAAGCCAAATATATTTCCGTTCTACATCTAAATGTTTTAACTTATATTGCAACTTTTTAAAACTGAATCGAAAACGGTTTAACGTGTTTTAGTGCCACGTGAATATAGACGTGGACTTAAAACTCATATGCACGTGCTTTGTTGTTTAAAACGGTTTCAATCTGTAGGGAGTTCATTACACGTTTTATATTTTAATTCTGAGATTTATCCGTCTGATACTGTGATTATGACATACATGTATGCATATAAGTTGTTCAAAACAAGTAATTGAAGAAAGATCAACAATGACATAAGAATCAGGCTCTTGGAAAATCCACGTGAGAAACAAAACAGGCATAAGGATAGTCTGACTGGGTACAGATATATTTGGTATTAAATACAGGATTTTAAATATACGATAAAGCCCATGATGTTGGTCCGTATCTGACGTCTATGACGTCATACCTTTTATCGCAAGGCTTAACCTTTATCACTTGGCTAAACCTTTATCACATAGCTGTTTTCAACTTTTTTTCAATTTTATTTTATTTTTTTGAATTTTTTTTTTGGGGGGGGCGATTTTTTTTTGGAGGGGGGCGATTTTTTTTGGGGGGGGTCGAATTTCAAAAAATAAATGTTCAATTTTTTCCAGATTATTTGACTTTTTTCAAATCCAATCCCCCCACCCCTATTTTTCACAAAATATTTCCCCCAATCAATTCCATTTGTGGCTGTAGACTTTAATTTGGAAAATTTGAAGTCCTCTGTTTAAATTTATGATAAAATGTTTAATACATGTTAAGATCTGTATCACATGCTGTATCAACCCCGACCAATATCAGAACTCGGGCCAATTAAGGCCCTCAGCTGGCTGATATTGGTTTATCGGGTTGATACAGCATGTGATACATATTTTACCATATATTATTCTCTATATCATATCATTAGAGTAAAATACATAATTTTTAATATGCTTTATACATGACTTTGCAAGACCTGTGTCACCTACCCTATATAGAACCCCTAAACCTATATGGCATACCCTATATCGAACCCCTACTCGGAACACACATTTATCACGTTCAGAGTTCTTCAGGTGCGTTCATATAACATAAATATAAAATATAAAGAATAAGACATGGTCAAACATATATATCACAAGCTATATCAACCCTCGACCAATATCACACCTCGGGACAAAGGCACTCGGGGTGATATTGAGTATCCGGGTTGATATAACATGTGATATAGGTTTGGCCATGTATTATTCTCCATATATCCCTTGTATGCAATGCGTGTTTCTGGATTAAAATTCATCCGATACTGTCGTAACCAAAACTTTGGAAAAGCAACATCGTGGGCAACAGAGGGCGAAACAGATTAATTTTGGGTAAAGTCAATTTTGCATGAGGAAGCTGAACCACTACTTTTAAAATAATTTTAATTTGTCAAATGAAATTTTAACACTAATATCCAATAATTATGCCGATACAATGAGTACTAATGAGGATGATATCTTCGTGGACTAACATTCCATCACCAGTGGAATTACCTCAGTGGCAGTCAAACTATTCTTCCGTAAATAGCTGTTTTCAGTGGGAGATGACCCATGGAAGATCGTTACACTTGCATCGATGTCCACCTGTTTCGACGTCCAATCAGAAATCTTTTGTTAAACCTTCTGACCAAACTTCGTCGAGTGTGTCTCAATGAATTTACATAAAAATTGAGTATTTAACGAAGAAATAGGTACTTATACTCGTTAAAAAGTGAAAACTGGAAAATATTCAACGCATTTTTAAAATTTAGCGTCTTTCTCCTCGCTCCTCTCGCGAAAGACGTGAATTTTAAATCTCGTTGAAGATTATGACTGCACCCATGGAGCACATTACAATGTTTCCATACATATTGATTACACCCTGTGCGATTATTTTATAGACAATATAACATAAAATGTCGGCTAATTCTTTGCATGTCATCTGAAAATAAATAATTCTTAAAGATGTCGATAAATGTAAAGGTTAATATTACCAGTGGGAAATTATCTTTTTATCATGTTTTGAATGATATTTTCATGTGAAAAATTTATACTTTTTCCACTCTATATCAAAAGTGTATAAATAGAGTATTGACTTAATTCACATTAAGACATTTCCAGATTGTTCTAGTCTATTGGCAGACTTGTTTTCTGTATTATAAATGGCCTAAATTTCTGTATCATAAATGGCCTAAATTTCTTTATCATAAATGGCCCAAACTTCTATATTACAAATGGCCTAAATTTCTATATCATAAATGGCCAATTTTTTTTATTACAAATGGAAAAAATTTCTATATCATAAATGGCCTAAATTTCTATATTATAAATGGCCTTAATCTCTATATAATAAATGGCCTAAATTTCTGTATCATAAATGGCCTAAATTTCTATATCAGAAGCGACCTAAATATTTATATTATAAATGGCCTAAATTTCTATATAGCAAATCGCCTAAATTTCTATATAATAAATAGCCTAAACTTCATATTATAAATGGCCCACATTTCTATATCATAAATAGCCTAAATGTCTATATCATAAATGGCCTAAATCTCTGTATTATAAATGGCCTAAATCTCTATATAATAATTGGCCTAAACTTCTATATTATAAATGACCCAAGTTTCTATACACCATAAATGGCTTAAACTTCTATATTATAAATGACCCAAGTTTCTATACACCATAAATGGCCTAAATTTCTATATCATAAATGGCCCACATTTCTAGATCATAAATACCCTAAATTTCGATATCATGAATTGCCTAAATTTTGTATTATAGATATCCTAAACTTGGTCCTCCAGATATTAGAAATACGTCTACTGTTGGATTCTAAGTTCGCGATTTCATCAGGTCAGTTGCTAGTATTTTTATACAAGCGCGAAATTGCCCGAATACCTTAAAATTTAGTTTTCACAAAATTGCTATAGAATTTTTTGTCGAAACGAAGAAGTGTCACCATCGTGTACAACTGTGTTCTTAAATGGTTTTGACTTGATCTTTTGGTTATTTTTGCATTTAGATCTGCCCTTCAACAGTTCTGGGAAATTGTTATTTTCTTTCAATTTTGTCCGCGTTGTTTACCTGATGACAAGTGATGCAATGAAATATGCATATTCTATGCATAAAATTGATACCATAGAAACTAAAATTAAGGGCTCGATTTCCCTGGGCCGTCATCACGTAACAACTACAAAAGACATAAATGTAATTCAAATCAGAATTTGAATGATTGATGATAAATGTGTTGTCTGAAAATTTCACACGTTTGAGTCGATGCGAAATACTATCCAACATGTTTCCACGTTTCGTCATTGGTCTCTAACCCGTTCTTCTTTTAATTATCCAGCTATACGGTGACCAGAGATAACCGAACATCATCGAGTACCAATATGCGCAGATGATATTATTAATCCATCTTTTTCTGTTACCCATGCTTTCACGGATAGTTGCCTAGTATGTATATAATATGTTGTTTTCTATAATAAAATCAGATGTTATTTTCAACAGGATTATAAAATAATAAACTCACACATTTTTATTCCTTCAGTAATATTCGCATTAATATTATAGGGCAAACTCTTGACAGAAACTTTGAAATCCAAAAAGTACAAACCGAAAAACTGAGAGCAATACAACCAAAAGGGTCTAAACAGTTTAATCAAAATTCATGTAAGGTCAACTTTCCCGAGGGCGTTTAACATGATTTCAAAATTTATTAACTGAAAAAATTATTACTCTAAAACAACACTTCCCGATCACTTCGACTACTATATATTTGATTCCTAGACCAACTCGACCAATACCCGATCTCTACTCGACCACACCACAGTGATCAGGAAGCGATCGGACATTGGTCGAGTTGATCAGGACCGCAGATAAAACAGAATGGCGTTGATCGGGAAGCGATCGGACATTGGTCGAGTAAAGGTCGAAATGATCGCGTACTGATCGGTAATGTATTTGTATCCCGTCCAAACTCGATCTCTTCACGAGCCTTTCCCGATCCATTCGACCGCTACTCGACGAATACCCGACCTCTTCTCGAGTGCTTCTCGATCCATCGAGATGATCGAGTACTAATCGGTAATATATTTGTATCCCGACCAAACTCGATCTCTTCACGAGCCTTTCCCGATCAATTCGACCGCTACTCGACGAATACCCGATCTCTTCTCGAGTGCTTCTCGATCCATACTCGTGTTTTTTTGACATGTCAAAAATTGTCGGGTAGAAAGTCGGAGCAATGCCGAGCAAGGGAGACCACCTCGAACATTCTTGTCGAGCAAATCAGACCAGTCTCCCGATCGTTTAATCTGTCTTGTTCGAGTTGATCTGATCGGCTGTGTGAACCTAGCTTATGGAATAGTTATAAAGGAGAACCTGCTTGTTTAGTATGTTCAAATTAGCATTAAAAATTCGATATCTCTTATTGCGTTCACCTGACAGAACCATTCTGACGCCTCTTTTGATATGCCTAGATATGTCTAGATAAGGCAAAAGGTTCAATTTTTATCATTATAATACAGGTAAAGAAAAATTGAAAAAACTGTTCTTTCATTTTCATAATTCAATTCTGATATGAGCGTAATATTTTAAATTTACTGTTACAAAATGTTTAATTTTGTGAAATCTAAGGAGTATCTCCCTTATGCATTGGACCCCCCCCCCCCCCCTTTCCTAAGCACATATAGACTGTTTATACTAAATACCTGTTTAATGTCTATAGTATGACTAAAGTGCATCGAGATGAAAATAAATCATTTGGGAATTTTGTAAGCTGTACGAAATTCGTTTGCTATTTCCATGCTTCTTTTCTGGTGGTTTCTCTTTAAAAAATACATTTCCAGGAAAAGACCTTCCCTTTCAAACGGTTAAACTTGCAAAGTATTTCATGCCAAAATACATAATCATTTCCGCATTTTGTATCTCATAAACGACGTGTTTCATCATAAGTGTCCTTCTCAATCGCTCAAACATCTTGTTCAACCGACAGAACAAAAAAAAGTCTAAAATTAAAATTTTACCTGCGCACATGCGCACTTGCCCACCAACGAGGTTTAAGTTAGAAATTTATGATTGTAAAGTTCATTTATCGTGTAACTATCTGTGGTGAGAGGACTATAAATATAATTTATATTGGATAAATATATACATATGTTTTCCTCAGGTAAGACTGTTTCTTACTGTTTTAATTACGGTAATTTGTGGTGTTACTTTAATAGGACTTTTTTGTGAGATAAATTTGTGCAATTTTTTGTTAATAAAACAGTGCAAATGAACAAAATTAAAAAAAAAAGCATTAATAATTTGTATTTCTATCATTGCAATTTGTGTTGTACATGAACACTATGTTAAAACGAAGGATACAGTTAAATCGACTTGACTAGCTTGCAAAAAAATCGAGAATTCGTACGGTGGGTTCGTATAGGCTTTTGTTTTTGAACATAAAAAAAGCTGTATGCTTTTAAATAATGAAAGCGAAACTAAAGATCGAAGTGATATTTTTATTATCGTAAAATCTAATTCAAATTTCCTTATTATATTTATCATCAGGAGGTTAAAAGCCTTCTTCCCGTGTAAAATACACTGTACATTATAATGGACTATGACTATTAAAGAACAGCTACGTTTTGAATTAGGTAGCATTGCAGGATTCTCAAGAACCCAATGTAATCTCTGGGGTCGTATAGTCACATTCCTTATTAAACCTTTTCTGCTTCTTATTTATCATGAGAATTCGGTAGTGGGCACACTTTATTGTACTATCATTTGAAATACTAATATCGTCTGCTGAAAACGTCATTGAAGCTATATGCTCAACTAGGGTAAAATTTCGACAGAAATATGGTGAAATCTCCGTGGTGAAATCCCGAACAAACCACGGGCGTCCATGAATTATTAGAACCCTAGGGTCAATAGTGTGGTCGAAAAAGACGCCATTGTCATTCCTATTGCTATAGAAGGTCTGAGGCTACAATAACCAAGGAGAAACTGATACACACAGACATGTTGATAACGCGATAAATCTATCTTCTTACATGCACAGACCTTATCAGGTCTTATGTTGAAATATAAAATATGAAATATTAAATAATTAGAAATCAATATTAGTATATTGTAATGATATTCCAATACAAAAATAGTGTCCTTATAATTATATCGTGTTTCTTGGTATGAATAATTCTATAATTACTCGCTGCACCTTGTAAAGACAGGTGATTGTGGTGTATTAACGGGGTATCCTTATTCTTTATTTAGACAGGTGAATGGGGTGCATTGACAGAGTGGTGTTCAAATTTCACAATACATTTTGTTAAATTTAGGAGTATAGCTGAGCTGTAGCTTGATAGGCGAATACCAAATTCTGACATGTTTCATGTGTATTGGTAATACGTTTTTAGTAAAATTTGTTTAATTTCCCACTCACATGATAAGATACTAAACGTTTAACGTGACGTATACCGGTTAACACAGGAGTGTTGTAAATTAGTAAATATCTCCGAGCGACAAATTCTTCATGTTTGAATTACACTTCAAACGATTTGTATAATATCATTAATATATCAGGCATTTTGTAGATAACTATATTTATATAAAATATTTTAAATTGCCAGCTGTCATTAAGTTTTGCATACGTATGAGATTATCGTATTTATTATAAACATTTCAGTTTGTTATTGTAAAAGTAACGTTACAATTCGTCTCCATACGCAAGAAAATAAAACACAACAGTTTTTTGTGTAGAAGTTTTAATGTTAATATTTTTTTTCCATCAATAATAAAACATTAAACAATTGTGCCACGGGAAATTTTGTGTGGAAAGTGAATTTTCGCTATATTACTATAGATCCACCGATTAAGAAACAACCAAGAAATTTTTAGGGGGTAGAACAAGATCGCTTCTTTGCCCCCATTCCCTACCCAACAGAAACCAAATCGGACTAGACCTTTCTAGCACATTATCTTATAGTAGGGATTTTAGGCTATAGGTCGTAATTGGTCTCCAATTAGTAATAAAATACTTTTTTTGATAATATGTTAGCGTTTGTCACAAAAACAGTACAAAATATGTCCTTAACATGTATGTCAACCTGATTTTCTCCTATGACAGGTAAACATGCCTCAACTAAAATAACAATGGCCATGAAATTAGAACATATTGGAACAGTGGTCCTTAATTTAGATTCAGATACCATATATATATATATAGATGTAGATCAAAACAAAAAATACCATGTAAATAATCCTGAAATTCTCATACCACATGTCACTAATTTTTTTTTTCATATTATTTGGAGAAGATAAAATATTCATTTTCACTATAGAAAAATCCAGGAAAGGGTAAAAAATCCGCCTCAGTATACGTTGTATAAGGAAACGTGAATGGGGGACTAAAAATTATTTTGGAAGGCCTCTCGGTAAGGGAGGGAGAGTGCGTCTTAATTTCTTAAATTAAGGTGTAAATACTTAATAATTTCGATGTTATTCAGAATTGTAACCTAACCACTCGTATCTTGTCCTAATAATTGCCATCACATTTTCGCAAAACAACAAAATCAAATGCAATATTCTTATCTAAACAAAAGCTGCAGTGTGTCTGTTAGTTAATGGGATGTTTATAACATTAAAAGGCACGTTCAAGAAGTTTGAGTAAACACTAAAAACACATCAAGGAGGACCAACGTCACAAAACTGTATAGGTATATCACATTTCAAATTATTTTATTAATCGTAAATCATACAAGTACCAATATCAGTAATCGACAAATCCATAGTGTTGTTAAGGGATAAACATTCGATTTTAATGGAGGGACAAGGATCTTGGTAATATTTTTTTTCGGCGCCCAGCGTTTTTACTGGTACACTAGTATTTGGTTGCAGATGATATTCAATCCTACTTTTAAGTCAATCTATTCGTAACCTCACTGATTCTTCGAACAATCTGCAGTATGACATTTCGTCTAAAAGAGGAAATACATGTACAATAAATCTAAAAATGAAATAATAGGACGTTTTGAAACTTAACGAACATTTGATTTAAGATAAGTAGGGCGTAGGCTATATTTATTCTTTTGTTTAATCGGTACATGTATGGATCAACCTTGTTAGTTTAGCAGCCCATAAACACGTGATTTCGAGGTAAAACCGAAAAAACATGACATTTGACAGTTCAATCATAACAAAAATGAAATAATTGCGTAATAATTTCCCTATTAGAAGTTTGTTTTTAAAATCATCACAATAACGTTGTTAAGTTCAATTTAGATAGAAATAGAAATTCTGTAAAATATTTTGTATGATTGTTTGTTTTTGGTAAACACTTTCGATTTTATGTATGTCATTGCGTATTTACCCCAAAAGCTTAGACACATAGTATGACAGCATGCAAAAGCGAAAATAAAGCGCAAATTGGCAAATATTCCCGTGAAACTTCTTGGCTGTATGAAAATTTAAGGATATGAGGTATGAGAGAATAGAGTACTTCCCATAAGACATGGGAAATCATTGGTAACATCTAGGGGTTGTATCATGGTCTTAAACAAAAGGTGCATACCAGTAGAATAATCAATAAAGGAGAGAGTAATTTGTAAACGACTAATATGCATTTGTGATGATGTTAAAACAACATCCGAATCGAGAAATGATTACGCAATTATTTCATTTTTGTTATGATTGAACTGCCAATCTCTATGTCCATTTTTGGGGGTCAATTTCAAAGAAACTGGAATGATGTTGCCTTGACAATGATTCTATGTGAATTCGCCTTATTGCCTATATACTACATTCCACTTGTAATCACTTGTGATATTTCTGTCAATACATTAAATCTTATCGAATATTTTGGCAGCCCTAGGTTTTTCAATCATACTAAATAGTAATTTATAATTTTAATTCAGTCGCGCCTCTGGGTGTGGGATTTTCTCGCTGCGTTGAAGTTTGGTTGTTGTCTACTCTTTGGTCGGGTTGTTGTCTCTTTGACATATTCCATTCCCCATTTCCATTCTCTATTCTGTTAAAAAATCTAGTCTTCACTTTAGTGTCCAATTCCCTAATCAAGTATTTAGTATATTTAGACCTGAAACTATTAGTTATATTGAAATCGATATGAAATCGTAATAACAAATGACTTGAATTATCTAAAAATGAAAGTCGAACTCTAGTTCATTTCTTATTTATTAGATAGACTTATTTTAGGAAAATTAAATAGGTTACAGTTTTATTTCAGTTCAAAAATATTGATTTTTCTTAGAAAAGAGACAAAAAAATAATGATACATGTGAATAAGAATTTAAAATACTGTTCTGCGGAATCGTACAAATTGCGTATTGATCAACTGGATAGTAAAGTCACGGTTAGTTTACAGAAATGTGTACGTGTATTACCAGAGGGCGATAGTGTGTCACGGGATACTTTATTGCAATTTTTGGTATAATTAGAAAGGAATTCTACGTTGTTTACTGGATTTAACTTTTGTGGTCACACATGATAATTTGTCAACAAAAAATATATTTATCATATATGAAACATCTTATTTACCATTAATGCGATATTAACACGATTTTACACGTGTTTAACCAGTTTTATGCATTTTTTGGGACACATTCTGCGGGACATACGTCATAACTGTGCACTAACAAGGAAAAATGGTGTGAACGAACTTAGGAACATCGTTCCCTGTATTTTCTATGTAATTTCAATGTGCATAACATGTAAAATGTTCTGTTTTTGTTCCTATATAAAAAATATATCCTAAATAAGGCTTTACAAAAAGTGTTTGTACCGAACTGTGTTGAAAATCGAGCGGTCATTTGCCTCTCCGGGTTTTTTTTTTATTATTATTTTTATTTCAGAAGACTATTTACAATGACTAAACAATGTAGTTATGTTTTCTTTGTAGAAATGTATGAGTAATTATAGAAATACAAACCAAGAGGGACAATTTATAGTCTGTTGTATAGAATTGCGAATATTTAAAAAGAAATGAAAATATACAGATACCTCCGAAATTACACATTGCTGTACACATATATGTATACTAATATTTTTTTTTTATAGTTGGACTTCTGAAACTAGTGAAAGTGATACAAATCACAAACAGTCAGACGGGAAATGACTGTACCCAACACCTCAAAATATACGATCTCGCACATGCTCTTCGAAGCCGTGTACATAAAACTTTGTAGTTATTCGTATTTTGTTTTCTTTCAGGTAGCATTGATGATGTAGAAGTCTCCTAGAAGATATAAATACTGAAAAGATATACATTACTTCCGGAGAATTCAACTTTTACAATAAAGTGTTGATTTAACCTTGTGTTGGACTACACACTTTCAAATTATCGGATATTAAAGAAATGAACATATGCTTATGACTTCAAAATTAAAAACAATGGATATTATGTCGTGTTTTGGTCGGAGTTGTGATGAACACTTTAGACATTATATAAACCCGGAGGAAGCCAAACGAGCACGACAAAGAGACAAAGAGGTGACAAGAGTATTAAAAG
The DNA here is from genome assembly GCA_028015205.1 of Mytilisepta virgata. Taxonomy (NCBI): domain Eukaryota; kingdom Metazoa; phylum Mollusca; class Bivalvia; order Mytilida; family Mytilidae; genus Mytilisepta; species Mytilisepta virgata. The sequence continues at coordinate 8,381,093 of CM051510.1, forward strand.
ACCATCACAAACAAGAACTAAAGAAATTAAAAATACTTTTACTCGGTAAGTATTTTTTAATATGAATTAAAGACATGGTTATTTTTCAGTCTAACCTCCAACCGTAAGCTTCTTGTTATTTAAAAAACAATGAAACTCGTTTTTCAACATACTGAAAGACTGAGTGCATTTCAGAATCGTCCATTTGTATACCTACATTTAGCACCTTTGAAGTAAAGTTTAGTCATGCTTATATACATAAGACAAGTTTGCTTACACTGGAGAACGTTTCTGAAAGAAAACCAGACATGTTTGTGTACTTTAATTGCAGGTCGCAGAGTCCATAATTCAATTAATTTTACAAGTTTTCTAGTTTATTCAAACAATACGGATCAAAACAAAATCGTAAACACTTTCTACTGTTATTAAATCAGCGTCAGTTTGACGTCACAGTTTATCTTCGCACGTTGACAGGCACTTGCTATTTACTTACCGACAATCAGCTTACAGTGATAATATATAAACTCCACTTGATAATGTACTTTCAATTGTTCAATTAGTAATCCAAAGAAATTACTTTATCAAAGTACGAAATTTTAAAATGAACCCTTTTTACATGACATTAATGCTGCTTGCGTCGTAAAATTTTTATAAAATTGATTTAATTCATGATATTTACAAATTATTTGAAGTACAAATTAAAAATTTTATCACATATATGTGCTTTATTTTATGTGTTATATTTATTATATTACGACTGTTAGAAAATCCCAGAGAAATAACAAGTGCGTTTGTCTATGTACAATGTACTTCGTGTACAAAAATATCATCTGGGCCCCTACGGACTCAAGAGCACATCCACAATTATTAAATATGTACAAACCGAAACTAAATTGTTAAATAAAAACATCTTTTAAGTGATTTAAATCCATATCCATTCTCTTGATGTGTAACTCGGATGTTTTACATAAAATTCTAAAACTCAGTTCTTAGAATATCCCCCCCCCCAGTTTTCTGCTACTTTAAATGTTTTGAATAACCCATATCGACATGTCATGAGTTTTCATTATTAAGTCATATTGTTGGTTTCCTACTTTCCATCATTTTTGCGAAATAAACTTAAAATTAGTTCCATATCTGCATATTTTTTAACAATGAATTTCATTCTATTTTCTAGGAACAGGCGAATCTGGCAAAAGTACAATAACGAAGCAAATGCGAATCATCCACATCAACGGTTTTGATAGACAGTAAGTACAAATATCAAATTTCTTAACGCAACGAATAAAATGAATGATGTGTCAAAATTATGGTTTTATAAAAAATATCATAAGTAAGAATTAGCATAAATACAAAGTAAACGAGTTAATAAGACATTCGAGAACACACCCAACTAAACTAAAGATCATTAAGAACTTAACTCCTACACAAATGTGCACGTGTCTGGAGTAGCCCGGCACACAGATATATTTCCTGATCCACGTTTTCCGTACCAACCGAAGTTCGTGCAATCGGTCGAACCTTTGCACATTTAAAAGCAACCGCACCTGTTTAAGCTGTACATTTTTAAATCTTAAAAGTGCTAGTTGTCAGTGTATTCCAGTGTCTTGAGGTCCGTCTGTCTGTTGGTATGATAGTAACCTGTTTCGAAATATGTACTTGTATGGTTTTAGTGTAGCATCGACACGTTGCAAAGCGATTTTAACTTAAGTACTGTAAAAATGTGTTTAATAAAGTATGCATGAAAACGTGAGATATATAAAGCATCTTATCACCTACGTAAATGTATCATAACTGATCCAAATTGAACAGAAGAAGAAACAGTTATATATAATTATTATATCAGACGTCAAAAAAGACATTATTACGTTACTTTCTCACAAAATCGTCATATAAGCTATGGTTTAATTTACTATACAGTTGTATTTAGTAACGAAAACAATGATGTATTTAGTAACGCAAACAAATATGTTTGGATTGCAAAATTTAAATACTACTTAGTGTACACGCATGTCTCCTAATACACGTGATTATGGCAAGCCGCTTTACTATTTTTTCGAACTTCAAGATATCTCATAAACTTTATAAGATATCTCATATAATTTTCTTTATAAGATATCTTATAAACTTTAGAAGGTATCCTATAAATATCTTATAAAAACTAGATGGCAAACGCTCAGCCTATTCAGTCAAAAACATTGTTAATTTAACTTTTTTTAATTAATAGGGAGATTAGAGTTGAAAATGTACAAAATGTATTGTCAATCTAATAAAAGAAATGGTACTTATTTTACAGGGAAAAGCTTGAAAAGATTGCAGATATCAAAAGAAATATTAAGGAATCCATTGTGGTAAGTGTTGTTACCTTGGAACCTATCATATAATGACGATATTTACTGTTTATGATGTAAATCTTGGTATTCAGACAAATAATACCAAACAACGAATACAAAACCCATGTCTGTTGCTTTTGAGAATTTACCGTTAAACCCTAAACATCGTATTTGCGTGTCGATCTGTATCGATTTACTTCTAGTATTGTTCTTAGTAAAATATAATCTCTAGCAGTAACAATCAAAATAAAAGCCGCTTAAAGTAATAATTTATCTGATGCTTGATGTAATCCTTCCCAAGGTAGATATAACAAGAAGACTCAAATCGACATGTGACATTTGCTTTTAAAGTCCATTTATGTATTGCACATTATGGAATATTTTCAAACGAAAAATATTTTACAATTGTAGGTGTTGGTTCTTGCGATGCAGCAATTACGAATCTCATTACAAAGCAAGGAAAGCTGTAAAAGCCTCGACTTCATCTTGGAAGAAGCAGGCAATCCCATGATTCAACACACAAAAGAGTTCGCCCATCATGTTCGACAACTCTGGTCAGACCCCGGTGTACAAGAATGTTACAGCAGATCAAATGAATTCCAATTAATTGATTGTGCACAATAGTAAGTCTCTATTTAAAATAGCCTTACAGAATACGTGTTACTTCAACATTTTAAATATCAATTGCTTTAAAATTGTTTTTCCCGTTTTGTTACTTTCAAAACGCATAATAAAATGCTTTGAAGATGTATTTAGAAACGGCTTTAACACCATATATAATTTATTCAACCCTTGTATGGACAAAAGGAACTCGATGGGGGATCCTGACTGCTCCGCAGATAAATAATATAATATTAATACTCTTGATATATTTTTTTACACGCATTGTGTGTGTTTGTTTACAGTTTCCTTGATAAATTGGACGAAGTATATAGTGATAACTATGTGCCATCAGATCAGGATATTTTGCGGTGTCGAGTGGTGACGACAGCCATACAGAACATTGAATTCAACGTCCCTGACGGCGGTAACCAAGTACGGTTTAGGTGAGTTCCTGTTCCGGTTGTTCTTAGGATCCATTGTTGCATTTTGGAAAACTAGATTAATTCTGAAATTGAAAATATAACAATAACCACGAATAATCCTTTGAGGATGCTCGTTGGTCATGTTTTGGTCTTTTTGTCAGATTTTCGGAATCCTCGGGTTTTATTCATTTCTTAAACATTAAATTTTTTGCCCATGAACCCCCACTTTTTCTTTTATAATTCAATCATATAATTATACCTTACAATGGTAGTTGACAAAATTTTATGAAATCCTTTTTATTTTTTCATACATCTTTGAGAGACTGATGTTGTCAATGCAAAGACAATGAAAAATCCAGAGAAACCCCATTTCTTGCAAATTTTCAAGGCTTTATAGCCCTTAAATGAGCACATGAACCAATATTTTTTTCTTGCTTATTTGTTTACTATTCATATGTTCTCTCAACCTAAAACACATATTTCAAATCCTATTTATTTCCTATTACACCAGCGATCATCCTTAACAAGATAAAAATGTAAAAGAATGTTGGTGTTAATATCTTGTTTTAATAATTTTGATTTATCCATTTGAGAATGAAAGAAAAATGTATTGATATTTATGTTTGTAGCGTGTACGACGTCGGAGGCCAACAGGGCGAGCGGAAGAAATGGATTCAAGTTTTTGATAGCGTTGCTGTGATTCTTTTTATGGTTGACTGTGGCAGCTTTGATACGACTCTGAGAGAGGATGTCACGAAAAACCGATTACTAGAAGCTTTAGAGATTTTTGAACAAGTCTGGAAAAACAGGTACGTGTTCTTATATATGTTAGTTGGACTTTTTTTGTATTTTTGTAGAAGTAGTTGTCCATTCTGTATAGTGTAGAAAACAAAACTAAAAAATAAGGTACACATCTCTGGACGTCTCATCTTTTGTTTTTTTAAGAGTTCAATCATGTCATAATTCTGATTAATAAAAGCACCGTTTCTATACATAGTGTATTTATACAGTCACAGAGTAAATCTTTAGTCTGCTAACAAAGGAAAACTGACAGAATATCCCCGTATTCAGCAGTTTTTTTCAATTAGATTTCCGTAAAATATCATTTTGCAGCAATCAAAAATGGCTCTAGGCACATTTTACGACAATCGTATCAGATATGTTCATTAAGGATATAAATGGCATTTCAGATCAATGAACGTACTGACTGCAAAAGAAAAGTAGGCCAAACCATAAAGAAAATATTAATAAGTACAAGCAGACATTACAATAAATCTCATAACTCCTTGTATTCTTTTATGAAATGAACTCCTATTGTTTTAAAATTATTTTCTTATTTAAAGCGGTAGATTTTCTGTTTTCATTCGTTCCTTTTAAAGTTCGTCCAATAATCCATTTTGAAAGGTCATTGTACTAATGTCCAGGATGTCCCAAGCAATTAAAAGTGCAAACTCTAGGGAGCTAATTAGTTGGAAGCACGGAAATATCTCTATGACAGATTAATACGATATCATTTAACCCTTGAGATAATTAGTTATATCAAATACCTTACATGTTTGTCGCCAGCATAATCTGCGTTTTAGCTAATCTATCATTGGTCATTTATCAAAACACGGAAGGTTTTCACAAACATGGTATAATGCGTAGTACTTTGTTTAACCTGAAGGTGAGCATACGAACATTGATGTCAAAATAAAAACACAGCTTGTCGAATTGATATCTGAACAATATTTTTTGTCAAAATGTTGAATAAAAGCAAAGTTAAAATGTAATAAACCCCCCCAAAGTTTTTTTTCCAGTTTCTCGAATCTGAATCACCCTCAATTTTATGGGTTAAAAGCCGGATTAAAAAAAAACCACAAAGTGTTTATAAAAAGGGCTAAAATCGCATACTTAAGGAATTATTAAATATTTTTTTTTTGCAGATTCTTGCGAAATGTTTCAGTTCTTCTGTTCTTGAACAAAATCGACGTACTAGCAGAGAAGGTGTGCAAGGGAAGATGTATATCAGATCTTGTTAAAAAATACCCACACATATTTCCAGACTTCGACTCATTCCAGGCATCTAGTAAGTACTATTTTTATGTCGTATTTTAAAGTGTTCATTTGATTTTTATTTCATATTGTAAAGTGTTCATTTGATATTATAAATTATGAAGTGGTTATTTTATCTTCATATTTAGTCAAATTGATGTTCGGTCGGAACTTTTTTGTCAGGTTTTTTTTTTATCAAAAGCACACGACTGACAGGTATTCACTATCTTAGCATATCCGGTAGTTTATTGAAATTGGATAAACAGGAAAAACATGTGAAAAGTTTTTATTATACATTACGTTTGATATAATAATTTGAATTTTGAAATCTCGAACCCCATTTTAACTATTGATACCCTTCGGCTCGAACTGTTACTGCTAATCCCTATGGTATTAGACAAATGAAAGATGTGTTGTATAAACGTGTATATAGTCCATTTGAACCACTTGTTTCAAATTGATACCGAGGTCAGTTATATTCTTTCAAAATGCCATGTGTGTAAGAAATTAATAATATTGTAATTTATAATTTTTACAGACAACGAGAAAAATGAATTTTTAGACTCATTTTCAACGACAGAAGAAAAGAAAAAGAAAGGAAGAAATAACTCTCGTCCTGACCTTCATCCAGATGTTGTTAAAACAGCTGTTTACATAAAACATTTATTTATGGTAAGTTATAATTGAATTGTAATGTAGAAGTAAACAAATACAAAGAAACACGAGTTCTTTTATGTTGATTCTATTTTAAGGAAAAACAGACAAGATTACTATGTCTATAAATATACACATCGTGATTATATTTATCTATAAACCACTATCATATTTATACATTAAATTTCCTTTATATAAATTTCCTTTATTACAGAGGTCATTATTGCTTTACGAAAATAACCAAAAAAATATATTGGATGCAAGATCCTTTCATATGACCTACTAAATGGACAACATTTTAAAAAATCATTGCAGAAAATTTTGATTTATTTAATTAGAAAATGTTGTTTTGGTAATTGGCCACTTAAAAGCCATTTCTTTAACACCACTTTCAAGCTTTAGTCTTTTCCTTATTTAACGACTTTTCATCCTTTGCAGAAAGTGGTAAAAGGGGAGATAAATCTTCAACACCGATCAACGAAACAGGACAAAGACTGGCATCAACATCACAGTTGTGAATATTATTACACATGTGCAGTTGACACTAATAACATCCAAAGAGTTCTGAATGGGTGTCGGACATTGATCATTCGGAAGCATTTGGAGCGTTTTGGGATTATTTAACTATTGAATGAAATTAATCCGGTGGGTGCTAGAAAACAACTATGTCATATAAGTGCAATATTTTGTATTATTTTTCGTTTTTGAATGGACCAATAACAATTTTGTATGCAAGTCTCTGGAAGTGCATAATACGAGTAAAAAGACCTATTACCAAAATGTGTGCAAAACAGTCATGACGATGTGCTTGTTTGTATATTGGCCGTTTATGATATGACACTACTAAAGAATTATGCTTCCAACTAAAACCTATGACCCTTAAGTGCTATATTACTAAAGTAATGTGATATATTTGTTATTTATTGTGTGTAAATGATATTGTCATTGTTTTGTAAAGTGTTCATCAAATCATTAAGTTGATAAATGCATACATTCAATATGTTAAATGGGGATGTTTGTCCTTTTTTTCACAAAAAATTCTTGTTTATTTATTAATTTTTTTTTTGCATTTTGTATGACGCTATTCGTTTTGTTAATTTTTTTTCCTGAAATTGCCTAGTGCCTTTTGCTTTCATTGAAACAGCATTACTAGCAATGTTTTTGTCATTTGAATGAATTTCTTTCTCATGATGAACTATTGGAAAAACTATGGTTTCATTTTTCCTTAAACACATCAAAATCATTAATTTATTTTAACAATTTATCTTTAAATGATAAAAAGCTTTACACATATTGATTCTAGTCATTGGGAATATAAATATATATGTATGAGGCTCAGCAAAGGGGTTTTTACAAAACAATTGCACGCTTACTATCCCTCTAACTCATAACAGTTTGTTATGGTTTATATTTTACAGTAAGCTGAGTGATTTCAAAATTTGAGGAATGTAATTCCAGGAAAAAGTTTCATTGTTAAGTGTGTCAGTTATCTCCCTTAGACGGGGGATATAATTTAATTATCTACCTTTGGTTTAAAGAGCTGGACGGTAGTTATTTTATTATTTCCCTTAGAAACTTGATGGAAAATGCAGATAATTCACTGATGTTTCTCAGATAAATTTTAATACGCATTTGCGGTCAAACAGAATATCAACGGGGATTCCTAATACAAATTATACAAAGATACTTAATTGAATGATAACCCCCTATATTGAGCCTCCTGTGTATATACATGTATAAGTTTTTTTAATGCTTTTTGTCTCTATTTGTTGACATTCCTCTTTGTACTATTGTTAAAGATTTAAGATATTTTAATAAAATATGAGATTATTTATGTGTTTTTTTTATATTGATATCCAATCTAAATTTAAAAAATGACGATAGAAAACACATTTTTGTGGATAGAAATGTAAAAATGTACAATATTTCTCGATTCAAGAATATATTGCCAATATCGTAGCTTTGAATGTTCCATGGTAGCAACTTTCATTCACAAGATGTGCACATTTGGATTTACGACTCATCATTTGTGCCAAAGGCCTAAAATTATGAAAGCCAAAACGATACCTCAAATTTTGAAGATCAAATTTAAATGACAAAATGACAAACCAAAAAAAAAACAGATAAAGAGAAAACTATCTAAGGACACAGTTATGCACCAGTGAAACACTCCTTAGGTTTAAGAAAATTTGCATTAAGTACTGTAAATTCGGCAATTATTGCGATGTTTATATTATTGCGATATATGCGACAGGGTCGTTATCGCAATGATTTAAATTCGCATTTTGGAATTTTTTTTATACGAATGAAGCATGATTTTTCTCAATATCGCAAAAATTAAAATCGCATTTTGATCTAAAATGACAATATCGCAATAAAAAATGCACGCAATAATTTCTGAATTGACAGTAAATTTTCAGTATCGATTTCACACTAGTATTCGAAACACAAGAAAATGAGAAAAAAAACCGCTCGATTTTAAATAGATTATAATAAATTATTAGCACAATTTACACGCCAAAGAAGATAAACAGTTATAAAGAAACACATATAACAAATAAATTCATTAGAAATCAAATGCATCCTGTCTTTAGTTCTAGTGGCTGTTTAAGACAAGAACCTATAGATCTTGTTTTGTTTTTTTTGTTTAGTTGGGGTTTTACGCCGGTTTCAGCAAATTTGGCTATTTCGCGGGGGCTAGTTTTTATTGGGGCACCCGGAGAGAACCACCCACCTTCGGTAGGAAAATTGGCAATCCTTTCAATTTAGATCGGAGTCGAACACACCACGCCACAGGTGAGATTTGAACTCACAACTTCAGTGTCATGACGAACTACCTAGACCACCCGACCACCGAGGTCCCTCCTATAGATCTTAGTTACTTTATAACAGGAGTTAAAAAACATTGCATATTATCTTCCGTAGATGGCCATTTTCAGTGTGAGATGACCCGTTGAAGATCGGTTCACGCCACCTCATCTCATCATTTGTCAAACTATATAGAAAATGTTATTGAAACTTTTCTGAAGACCTTTGATTTACATGTAGATTCTGATGGAATTAATAAATCATCTTCATCAACATGAAGTTACCAATACTTAAAGTCAGAGTTTTACAATCTTTTTCTTTGAATAAATCTGGAAAATCATTTATACAGATATTAAACAATGTAGGATTGAAGAATATACCCGATGCGCACCTGCGCCAATCGTATAAAAAAAATAATAGTGAAACCTATTATTAATTTTCAATGCTGATTTAGTCTTAGAGCACATCGCCTTATTTACGTTGACCACCTTGTTACCAATACATTTGTACATGAAGCTTTAAAAAAGAGACTTACATATATATGAAACAATGGTTTTACATTTATCAACGAAACTAGTATGTATCGATCTTTTACTTAGATTTGTATATCTATTTATAAAACGTTTAAGTATGGATATACTGGGGGTATTTCTCGTACTTGGCCGAAACATAAACTAAACATTACTAAGTACATTTGTAAATCTTTTGCATATGACATAAATTTTTTTTTAGGCACCTGTGATGTATCACGGGAGCTCAACCTACTAAACTGCCTAGCGCGTCCCCAGGTGGCGGATTGGGGAGACCCTCTCGTTTGGAGGGGGGGGGTTATCAGGCCATAATACGGAAAGACTAACCACGGACCATAGTAAGTAACGTGTTTGGAGAATGCCACACTATCTGCACGCTAAAGACCCTTTTTGTAGTTTTCGAAAAAGAGTAGGCTAATCCACTTTTAACTACAAGCGCTATAAAAACAATTCTGGTAAAATGTCTGGATAACTAGAGAAGAAAATATTAAAATGAAAGGTTTAGTAGGAGCCTTTATTATCACAAGACAAATTGATTTTATTATCTTATTAAAAATAATATGTGGTTCACTAGATTTACCAAACCTTTCGGCAAGACCAACACGGCTTTTAGACCAGTAACACTCTTTTGATCTTAAACCCCAATTCCGTCTTGTTTATTCTATCTTGATAACCGAATTTTCAAACAAAACAAGATAACAAGACCAAATCAAGACACGTTATCTTGTAGTCAATCAAAACATGTTTATATCAGTTCAACACTGGTCAAGTTAAAATTGCATAGTTCATTCTCAACTTTTATTTATCTTAAATAGTCTTAATTGTCATCAAGGCAAAACATCTTGTTTGGTCTTGACATCTTGACGTTGTCTGAAATTTCTGAATGGAAGTTTCAGTTCAAAATTGTGTAACTAGTGAGCTAGCGTTGACTAAAGGGTTGCTGCCGATGAACACAAAATATTTGACACAGGGGTCAATCAGGTTAATCTGGAGAAATCGCCAGTAACAAATATTGAAGACAGTATCTTTATTCAGACGCCTTGACAAACTGAAAGCTTAAAGCAATTATCAGGAGACTTAAATCATTGTATGTACAACAAACCCAAATACTGGTCTTCTGTATTATTTCTTTATGGGTTAAGGATGCTCGCTGATCATGTTTTGGTCTTTTTGTCAGATTTTCGGAATCTTCAGGTTTTATCCATTTCTTAAACATAAAATTGTTTGCCCATGAACCCCCACTTTTTCTTTTATAATTCAATCATATATACCTTAAAATGGTATTTGACAAAACTTTATGAAATCCTTTTTATTTTTTCATACATCTTTGAGAGATAGAGTTGTCAATGCAAAGACAATTTCCTGCAAATTTTCAAGGTCTTATAGCTCTAAAATGAGCACATGAACCTATATTTTTTTCTTGCTTATTTGTTTACTATTCATATGTTCTCTCAAACTATTAAAACACCTATTTTAAATCCTATTTATTTCCTATAAGACCAGCAATCATCCTTAAATGTTAATCTTTTGTACTCTGCAAACATTTTTCTTAAAAATCGAGTCATCCTAAACTCCTTTGATTGCAATTATAAAGACCATTGGTTTTGTCATAAGAATTGTATTGCACTTTTACTGACTTAATTTCACATTTATAATAAAGTAAATGTTTATTTTGTTAAATTATACTTCTATTTATATAATAAATGATTTATTGCTGTACCATTTTAGAAAACGTAAACATATTATCGCTTTGAATTTCCACTTACAAGACGACACTTTGAACATTTGTTTTCATTTGTCTTTTAATTATGACCTATTCTTGTAGTTTGAATCCATCATATGAAATGTACACAATGACATAATAATCAAATGATATTTATTAAGATGAAAGACAGATAAGGGGGTTAATGTACACGAGAATAATAATGTTACATTTTATAGAGAGCAACCATTTGATTTATATAGGGGGGGGGGGGGGGGGTAGGCTCAAAATTGAAATAAAAAGGCAGGACCATGATTTTGGCAAAATAATTGACAGGTTCACTTTAGGTGTGAAAACAAATGCAGGACCTGTGTCAATCAGGAAATTATTTGGTCTAAATGAAAATTAAAATATAGTCTGCTATCGGCCGAAAAGAAGACCCCGGACCTAAATTTTGACACCCGTTACATTGCAAGTGAGGAAAATCCGGCAGAGTGTCAAATCAGTTGAAGTTTCAATTCCAGTAAGATATATTCCCATCTCTCATGTTTGTGAGATAAAAACTTTGTATCAGGTCGTGATTTCAAATCGACGTTTCTAGAGAAATAACAGTCTAAACATAATATAGTCTTAGACGTTAGTAAGTTTTCTACAATTATTTGTTGACAATAAGGTAAAAAATTAAAAAATTTGAAATTGTAGGCAATATCTCAGAATACTGTACTTCCGCTTTTGAAGAGAGCTATTATAATGGATTGATTTGGAGTTACTATAGTAGAAGCTGGGAATAAGTTTTCTAAAGAAGTTGGAAATTTTATTTAATATCAAGACCGGACTGATTTAATTTTCCAACGTTTTACGACCTTATTGCTGTTGCATGCCAGCGTGGGATAACCGAAAATGACCAATCAACATTAAGTTTTATCAAATAATCTGGTTAACTACAAGAAACAATTCGGAGAAGTGCTAGACCAAAAAGTTACTAACATTTCATTCATTTTCCCTGTTTTTCATTTGGTAACACTGTTGGTATTAGAAAGTCCAATTTAAATCTACAAAAAAGGAGTGACAACTGCAGTTGGAAGCAGCAGTTAGCATTAAGTCAGGTACTGTTTTATAGCACATATCGACGTGCTACTGTGTGTCTCGAATACTTCGGCAGCTGATTTCTTGATTAAGGATGCTCGCTGATCATGTTATGGTCTTTTTGTCAGATTTTCGGAATCCTCGGGTTTTATCCATTTCTTAAACATTTAAATGTTTTGCCCATGAACCCCCACTTTTTCTTTTATAATTCAATCATATATACCTTAAAATGGTATTTGACAAAATTTTATGAAATCCTTATTATTTTTTCATACAGTTTTGATAGACTGAAGTTGCCAATGCAAAGACAATGAAAAATCCAGAGAAAACCTATTTCCTGCAAATTTTCAAGGCTTTATAGCTCTGAAATGAGCACATGAACCTATATTTTTTTCTTGCTTATTTGTTTACTATTCATATGTTCTCTCAAACTAAAACACTTATTTCAAATCCTATTTATTTCCTATTAGACCAGCGATCATCCTTAATCACTTCATACTACATAACTATCCTGTACATTTAGAATAACAATTAGGTATTTCTTAAAAGTCCTGATAGATGAAACTTTCGGAAACAGAACTTGCACATATTCGGCAACGTCACATTTGTATGTAGTGACGTCATATATGATTCTAAAATCATTGAAACTCTCACAAAAATGGGAAAATCAGCTGTCGTAAAATATGCGGGATATTTCAACAGTGGAAAAGAGAATCATTCATTACGACAATTTGAAACAAACGGTAGTGTAATATATTATATATTAATTTAAAAAAAATGTTTGATATATTCCAGAAAACCCACTTACAGTTTGAAAAAATACTCACAGTAACATGTAGAAAACATAGAAACGTGCCAAAAAAATACAAATTTGAAAAAGTTTTTTTTTTCATTTTTTATTTAAAAATATTTTCCTTCACAATTTGCTGTTTGTCATATGACATGACGTATGATGTTGCCCATAGTTGAAAGGTACATGTATTCTGATAGGCTGTAGCTTACTTGACACAACTCCGTTACATCTTATAATGTTTGTGATCAAAAATGGTCTAGTTTACGGACATGACACGATATGCTTAGTACTTTTGAAGTTTAATTTGTTGCATAATAAATGGCAATACGAAACTTGCATAACAGAATGACTCTAAAGGGTCAAATAGAGTTATGGTATGAATAAGAATAGATCGTCATCGTCGAAATTTAAATATATATACTTGGTACATGTACCATGTTAGAATACATATCAAGCAACCTTTCTTAAATTTGTTCGTAATTATTGTATATGACGTATACTGTAAATTCGGAAATTATTGCGATGTTTTTATCATTGCGAAAAATGCGACAGGGTTGTAATCGCAATAATTTAAACTCGGATTTTGGAATCTTTTATATGAATGAAGTGGGATTTTTCTCAATATTGCAAAAATTGCAATCGCATTTTGGTCTAAAATGACAAAATCGCAATAACAAATGCACGCAATAATTTACAGTATGTCATTGCACGTAGGCGAAAATTTCATAGATTTAGTAGTTTGAGGACAACACACAAATCATTCAGTAATTTATGAGTACATGACCTTATAATCCATATAGGACCGAACTCCCTCCTTCAAGTAAATTATGTGTCATAGTTCAAGAACACATCGACGAAACCTCTCGGCTACCAATCGGAGGATATGTAAATGTCGTTTTTACATATATCAATATGATACGGTACAATATATACATAAGGCTTTCGCCTTCATATATTTAAAAACGACGTTTGTATAGTATAAGATTGTAGCCGCAACGTTAGGATGAGTTGAAAATAACACTTGTAGACATAGTTCGAATCTCTGTTTCGGTGTTCCCTTTTTTCTAAATCTTTGTGTTGTCATTGATATAACTTAGTAATAAGAAAAGATCTTTATTTTTTTTTATTTGATTATTATCGACAATTTCATATAATTCAAAAAAAAATTAGAACATTGTTATTTTGATGTTTATTGCAATTTCATCTGTTTCACTGCATATTTTGACATATTTTTAAAATAAAAAAAGTGTAAATCGAGTGGATTTAAACTATTTTTTCTTTCAGTAACATTACGTTTTACTGGAAAATTATTTAGACTAAGCTTTATTTTGTCAATAATGGACAAATTTCTGAATCATATGCCTTATACTGTAAGTCCAATGTACGGTTTTGTATTATTTTTCATTTACCACTAAAATCATCAACGTGACTATATATATATCTAATTGAATAGTAGTATAGAGAATTAAGTTAAAACTCACACATAATAGGGTCTAATTAAGAAAGGAAAGGTAATTGGGAAAAGTCGTCACAACAATAGTTTAAGTAAGAGATACAATGGATAAGCGTTGGTTCATGAAAAACAAACCAATGCGGGCGAATGGTTTGTTTTTCATGAACCAACGCTTATCCATTGTATCTCTAATACCTATTTTTCCTAGCGCAACAGCTGTCACAATGGCGGACGGAAAGGAACAAGAAGAAGAAGGACACGGCATGATCAAATGTGATGATGGATGAATTGTTGTTTAACGTCCAGTGGATGCCAGGTGCATATCAGGACGAGCTCAAATTTGACTGTTAATAATTTTATCATATCTGTCCTCCGACAAGCCGGGTCTTTTTGTCCAATTTCAAAACATCGATTAAAGATCTTTTATTACAAAGCAGACTACGGGATCGCGTTTGTTTGTATGTACCTCAGGAAATATTTTGAAGACCAATCATATTCTGAGAACTAAAAACTAGTGAGATCATCAATTTTTACAACACGGGTCGACAGACTGTTAAAGTGACTGAAAATTAGAGAAATATCAATAAACAGAAGGTTACCAGTAGTTCGCCTGAAAAAAGGGGTCATCCTCAAACTGCATTGCGCAACTAGATTTTTCTTCGTGTTGGAGTCTTCACTGTGGCTTTAGCATGAACAATTTTTGTTTTTATTTATTGGTTTTTTTTTTTTTGGTGATAAAAATTTATACATATATGCATGTCACATACATGTATATATAAGTAGATACGATGTAAGTTTGTTCAACTTAATAGATGTTTAATACATACATGTAATCTTATCATGTACTTAGTTCTAAATATGATGGTTTTTACATACATGTAACGACATGAAGTTAACAACCCATGTTTGCAAACCTCAGACTAATAAACCATTATTCACATATTATTCTAACTTTCCGGTGCTCAAATAGCCATATCAGACCGGGTATGTCACGTGGTCGGGCTAAAATGGCCACATTAATCCCGATGCGTTCGGACATACGTATTTAGGCAGAATAGGGCAAACAGATTTATAATACGCGACCTAATCTACATCAAAATCACAGGAATGTACCCGAACCCCAGTCACGGCAAATCAAAATTTGCAAAAATCAAAGGTAAGTTATTTAAACTAATACCAGCTGTGAACAGAAATCAGTAAATAAGCCAATTCAAACTTAATGACATTAATTCTGGTTTAACTGATATACGGAAATAATCTACTGTGTTTAACAATGATGTTGTTAAGTCATATTTAATAAAACATTGTGTTTATTATGATTGCTAAATACTTGTAAAGTGTCTGATAGTTTTCACTACAAGATTCGCATGAATACATACTGGTGGCCATAGTGACGGAAGACGTTGGGAGAATATGATGACGTTGACCAGTTTTTAAAGCGTTTTGAAAAATAGAGAAACAGCGTCTTACATTATTATGAGTGGATTATCAGATTTCTCCAATCTCGATAGTCAAATTACAGAATTTTAAACACTCTGCATGGATCGTGCTTAAAATTCCGCAATTAGGGATTATGTGTACTGACATATAACACTTTGCTCATGCATTTCTTGGAACAGCTAAACTTTCCAAAAAAGGCAGGGATTTCTTTCACCCTATCCTCGACCCCCCTCCCCCTTCCCCTTGTTTGGTATATAAAAAAAAACTTTTTTCAATCGTACCAAATGAATGAGATGTTACTGACTAAGGCATCGTTTTATGTTTGTACATATTTTTGAGTCCATAAAGTAATTTCAATAAGCTTTATATAATCTTTATCATATAAAATTAATTTTCGGTACATTTATCTCTTTCTGATAGAGGCATTCGATATGAAAAATCATAGTAATCAATTAATGGAAACAAAAACGACAAAACCTTTTGTCCTTGAATATATATCGTTTTATTCTTAAGGATAACAACGTACGTTATTGCGTATATTAAACGATTGTCAAAACAAACAACACCAAATGACTCTTTCAAAATACTACGTGAATGTAAACATTGTCGGTGCTATTTGATATGTACGTCTTTTACAGGAACACATGACCGCATTCTACTCAATATATAATACTGGTGCGGTTTATGTACGTCTGAAGAGTCAGCGGACCGCCTCGGTGGTCTCGTTGTAGCAGTCTTGTTTCGGATGCGGAAGGTCGGAGGTCCGATACCGGCCGAGTCAAACCAAAGACATTAAGACTGGTATTTGCTGCTTCTCCGCCAAACACGCGGCATCCAGGAGTAAGAGCAAAGGACTGGACGGCTCGGAGTCAGTATAATGTGGTATGATATGTCTGCAGGACTGTTAGCTCGTGAGCTTGCACGTTAAAAATCCGGCTCAGCGTGTCGGTCTAGTACAAAGCAGGTTTCATTTTCACAGCAAATCAATATGTCTTCGTCCTGATGTGCATTAAATAATTGCAACTGGACATTAAACAATAATTCATCTACCATTAAAGAGTTTACGCCCCGATGTTGACGAACAATTCGTATTCTAATTTATATGAAGAGATCAGTGGATACGGCTAAAGATACCAAATCTAAAATTGATTTGAGGTATCCGTTTATGAGACGATATCATGCAGAATAAACAGGCTATCGAAATCACATTTTAGAACTCAAAAACTTATTTTAAGAGATTAAACTGATGAAAATTAAGTAAACAAATAATTTGGCTTGAAAAAGTTTCTTCAACATGGCAGTAAACAAACATTTGACTTTTACGTGAAAACATTGGACGTCTTAGGAAGGAATTTGAAAAATAACAACATAAAAAATGTGGTAAAAAGGGATTGGATCTTGAAAAACGAATATCTGACAGGAAGTTGGTACTATCTTTATAGAAAAGATATACGAAACATTTTTCGATGTACAACTTGTAGTTCATACGTTTATTTTAGAACCACGCGAAAATCCCGCATGGATTCCTGTATACGTCGCAAATGATACTTCTTGTTAAAAATATAATTGTCCACCCAGTAAGTCTCTTTGTTGTAGGCAATATATATTCATCAAAATAAATGTTTTTAATATTACATATGGTGTAGCATTCTCCTTTTTTCATTATTACGATCACGTGTTTTATAGAATATCCCATGTACGGATGCTTTGTTTCTATTTTTAAGTATATGGACGCTATGTTTCTGTTTACATAAATTAAGGACTTTCACTCGGTCAATACGTTATATATACTTAGTAGATTATATTGACCTCTGACTTCGTCATCTGTCAATATTATCTGAACAGGTCCATATATAGAGTACTGACCACGTCAAAAGTCCATGATATTGATAAATATTTGTATTCTTAAAAGATACGATTTTAGTTATTTAAGAATCATAGTTTTCAATTACTGAAAGATGTTTTTCCTAACATCAAAAATAAAATCGTCCAATCACAGAAAAGATAAGTGACAACGCGCATTCTGTTACCATGGTCAAGTGTTGTTAGGGTCAAAGGGCAAAAATTGAAACTATATAATAAGGATATGGAATTTCGTTATTCCGACTATCAGAGTTGTTATGTTCTAGAATATATCTTCACTGAAATCTCTTAACTAATAGGTAATATATTGTTGCTTTGTCTTAATAGCAATACATAGAAGATTTTTGTTGATTATATTTTTATTTTTCACACAAAATTGAAAGATGATAATTTCCCTATTCCTTCATTATACGTGGAGTCATACTCGAGTCAAGAAAATAATAGAATAGCTTCAGATATAAAAAAATCACAGCACAAAAAAACAAAATGTACAAACAAGGAAATATCAGGTTGTCTAAAGTGTTTACATTGTTTTTTTTTCCCTCATTTTGACAGATATTTTTGTCAATGACCATATAAACTATTTATAGACACTCCTACAATTGAGACGAAATAACTTTTTTGTAGATGTTGGTTAAGGAATACATTTGTCGTAATTTGTCAAAATGTTAACATCAGAGAAACTTTGTCAAAAAAGACAAATTGCGGTTAGCATGATTATAGTTTCCTATTTATAACGTACATGTTTTCTAAAATTGAAGTTAAGGAACGCCTCGGGGTTTTAGTATTATAATTGTATGGCCTGATCATCTTCACTGCTATATATTTTACAGTAGGCTCAGCGTGTAGGATTAGTAATGAACATGATTCACATTCATATGGTAGCAACATTTTTCGTCCTGAAATGCATGCCACAATTGCCACTGGACATTAAACAATAATCCACATATCCATTGTAAAGTAATAAAACTGTGTTATCTCCCTTTTCCCGCAGTTTGCATATAAAAGAGAGTAAAGATAATAATGGCCCATCTTACATCTTATTTTGATTTACAACACAGCACAAGACAAGGATCCACTTCGACTCAATGAGTTAAAATGAGTGATGGATTTTTTGTTCTGTCCAGTGGCAATAACAATGTATCACATCCATATCTGGACGGAACCTGTTGATATGATATGAAACTTTACAGTGCATTAACCCAATGCCGCTTGATTTTTAACCTGTTAACGCACACCAATATATTGCTTTGTAGTCTATCAAGACTTGTTAAGACAAGTTGATAATAGATTTAATTAAACAAGGATTAATCTTACTAGTGCTGAACCGATTTGAGCTTGTCTTAATTGATCTTTATTGACGGCAAAACACCTTGTCTTGATCGATCTTGGTTGATTTCAAAACAGCATGTCTTGATAGATCTTAATTGATTGCAGAACACCTTGTCTTGATCGACCTTGATTGACTGCAAGACAGCTTGTTATGACCGACCTTGTTTGACTTCAAAACATCTTGTCTTGATCGACCTTGACTGACTGCAAAACAGCATGTCTTGATCGGTCTTGATTGACTGCAAAACGGCTTGTCATTACCGATCTTGGTTGATTGCAAAACAGCTTGTCTTGTCCTGTCCACAAGTATCTACATGATCTACATGCTATAGGTATCACCAGTGTATCCGGTTTCGACACATACGCCCCCTATTTTGGTCCCCAAAAGTAGTGCTCGGATAAAACAGTAGAACGTCTTTTGATTGGATATTAATGATATACATAAAATTATGAATGTAATCAATATATAGGTGATATTTTTTAAAATCAATTTACTGCAACGAGTATGTTTATAGCACTCAATAAATCATGATGAAAACATTTTGGATTTTGGACGAAAAAAACACGTATTTTTTTCAGTCTCATTTTTCACCAACAATATCAATGGGAATGTAGTACATAGTATATTGCAAATTTACGTGCTTATACTAGTCTAAAAAATCAAATTTCCGTAAAGTTCAAATTCGTATCGGAAAATATAAATAAATTGAGAAAAGGGGGTCGCACCCACTTATGGAAAAAGCATTGCGCGGTAATTACACTGTTGACGCCTATACTAGTATCTCATACTTTGTAGACTTCAATAGTGCGCGGACATATTTCGTTTCGTTAGTAGGGCTAAGAGAGATAACTCTGTTGACTCTTGTTAGTTTAATGGTGGTTGATTGAAAAAATATAGTGTAAATTTATATGTTATATTTCAATATAAGGTTTAAAGGGTAAATATAATTATTACCTTGGAATAGGAATTATCGCAGTCACATTTGGACCAAAAAATACACATTTAGTCAACTGAATTTTGGGGAAAATAAGATAAATTGATTTTATTTAAAACGAACTATTAATAATGTGTAAATTATGTTTTATTAAGATTTGATTTATAAATTTTATTTTGGTTGGTTAAGGATGTTCGCTGGTCATGTATTTGAATTTTTGTCAGATGTTCAGAATCCTCTGGTTTTATCCATTTGAAAGCCATAAATTATTTTTCCCGCTAACACCCATTTTTCTTTTCAGAGATATATTGCATACAGAATAATAAGCCATTTGTAAAAATCTTATAAAAACCTTGTTATTATTTAATGGTTTTTGAGAAAAAAAAAACTTGTCAATGATAAAGTTATGTAAAATCAAGACAGTATATTTTTCCCGACAAATTTTCAATGGCTTATATCTCAAAAACAAGCACACGGACCTATAATTTTTTTTTCGCTCTTTTAGTTTCTTTATTACAATATCAATATTTACCAGTGTTATGAAGAGCTTGTTATTTTGAAATTGAGTAGCGAACATCCTTAAGTGACGTTGTTTTCATAAGATTGTATAATAAGATATTTATGTTCTATGCCACCATTCTGCATCTTCGCTACGGTTACAACTTGCTTCTCTTCACCCTTACCAGATTAAGCCAGAATTTGTTATCCACTAAAGGCGACATCTTGCGACTACAAGTAGTCACGCCAACTCTGCTTTCAACACAACTGACCAATGAACACTGTACTGTTCGTAAAATTAACACATGACATACTTTGGCATTTCATCGTCGGAATGAGGCAATTAACCCAAAACCTCAATAAGCTGATTAAAAACAGGGAACTGACTGTAAATATTGTTCTTTTGTGTTTTGGGAGCAAAGTCCCGTGGCATATTCTGCAATTTTCAACGCATTTCGCCATATTATTTGTATTATTTGT
Organism: Mytilisepta virgata; assembly: GCA_028015205.1. Taxonomy (NCBI): domain Eukaryota; kingdom Metazoa; phylum Mollusca; class Bivalvia; order Mytilida; family Mytilidae; genus Mytilisepta; species Mytilisepta virgata. The sequence continues at coordinate 8,402,038 of CM051510.1, forward strand.
TTACACTGTCCATATGTGATCGTTGTTTTCTGATTAGTGCAGCTGGTCTCAGCTGCATCCAATAAAAATAAGTGGTGCACTGACCCGAAATTCCGGCATAATCTTCCAAGAGTGAAGAGAAGCGAATGGTAACATTTGGATAGAGAAGATGCCACTTTGAAACACAATAGGATTGTACATTTCCATTGTAATTCATAAATTAAACTACTGAATTTGCAATATAATCAAAATTAAATAAATAAATACTGAAACGAATAACAGGAAAGGTCAACAGTGACATACCAACCAATTTATAACAGAAAGGTCAACAGTGACATACCAACCAATTAATAACAAGAAAAGTCAACAGAGACATACCAACCAATTTATAACAGAAAGGTCAACAGTGACATACCAACCAATTTATTACAGAAAGGTCAACAGTGACATACCAACCAATTAATAACAGGAAAGGCCAACAGTGACATACCAACCAATTAATAACAGGAAAGGTCAACAGTGACATACCAACCAATTAATAACAGGAAAGGTCAACAGTGACATACCAACCAATTAATAAGAGGAAAGGTCAACAGTGATATACCAACCAATTAATAACAGGAAAGGTCAACAGTGATATACCAACCAATTTATAACAGAAAGGTCAACAGTGACATACCAACCAATTAATAACAGGAAAGGTCAACAGTGACATACCAACCAATTAATAACAAGAAAAGTCAACAGAGACATACCAACCAATTTATAACAGAAAGGTCAACAGTGACATACCAACCAATTTATTACAGAAAGGTCAACAGTGACATACCAACCAATTAATAACAGGAAAGGTCAACAGTGACATACCAACCAATTAATAACAGGAAAGGTCAACAGTGACATACCAACCAATTAATAACAGGAAACAGTGACATACCAACAAATTAAAAACAGGAAAGCTCAACAGTCACATACCAATTATTTAATAACAGGCAAAGTCAACAGCGACATTCAATCAATTAATAAAAGTAAAGGTCAACCATGACATACAACCCAATTAATAACAGGAATGTTAAACAGTTACATACTATCAAATTAATAACAAGAAAGCTCAACAGTCACATACCATTTATCTAATAACAGGAATAGTCAACAGTAACATACCAACCAATTAATACAGGAAAGGTTGTTTAGTTTAGTTAAGTTGGGGTTTTACGCCGTTTTCAGCACATTTGGCTATTTCGCAGTGGCAAGTTTTTATTGGTGGAGGAAGCCGGAGTACCACCGACCTTCGGTAGGAAAATTGGCAATCCTTGTCAATTTTAGATCGGAGTCGAACACATACCGCCACAGGTGAGATTCGAACTCACAATCTCAGTGTTGACAGGCTAGTGATCATTAGTAGTCATGACGAACTACCTAGACCACTCGGCCACCGAGGCCCCCTGCAGGAAAGGTGAACAGTGACATATTATCAAAATAATTATCAGGAAAGCTCAACAGTGACATACCAACCAATTAATAACAATAAAGGTCAACAGTGACATACCAACCAATTTAATAACAGGAAAGGTCAACAGTGACATACCAACCAATAATAAAAAAAGGTCAAAAGTGACAAACTAACCAATTGATAACAGTAAAGGTCAACAGTGACATACCAACCAACTAATAACAGGAAATGTGAACAGTGACATACTTACCATTTTGATAACAGGAAACAGTGACAAACCAACCAATTAATTTGTGTAAAGTTCAACATTGACATACTAACCAACTTATAACAGGAAAGGTCAACAGTAACATATTAACCAATTAATAAGAGTAAAGGTCAACAGTGACATACCAACCAATTAATAACAGGAAAGGTCAACAGTGACATACCAACCAACTAACAGCAGGGAAGGTCAACAATGACATACTAACAAATAAATAACAGGAATGCTCAACAGTGACATACCAACCATTTTAATAAGAGGATAAAGTGACACACCAACCAATTAATAACAGTAAAAGACAACAGTGATATATTAACCAATTAATAAAAGAAAGGTCAACATTGACATTCCAAACAATTTATAACAGGAAAGGTCAACAGTGAAATTCCAACCAACTAAGAACAGGAAAGGTGAACAGTGATATACTAACCAATTAATAACAGGAAAGGTCAACCATGATAAACCAACCAATTTGTAACAGGAAAGCTCAACAGTGAAATACCAACCATTTTTATAACAGGAAACAGTGACATTCCAACCAATAATAACAGGAAAGGTCAACAGTGACATTCCAACCAATTAATAAAAATAAAGGTCAACAGTGACATACCAACCAATTAATAACAGGAGAGGTCAACAGTGACATTCCAACCAATAATAACAGGAAAGGTCAACAGAGACATACAAACCAATTAATAAAAATAAAGGTCAACAGTGACATACCAACCAATTAATAACAGGAAAGGTCAATATGGACAAACGTAAATACGTAAATACTCATGAGAGTTTTACCTGAACATATTTTGGGAGAGTAGAATATGCTAGCAGTTTTTCCATCAGATAACTGCATGATTTATTAATTTTACATGAAAAATAATTCGGTAATATTGAAATCACAATCACACATGTCTTAATATAAACCTCATCGGACTGGGACGTATCGTAAGCAGCCCTGTGTACAGTGAATCGAACCTTGACGGAAAATACCATGATCGTTATGTTCCTAAGTCCCAGAGACAATTTGGAAAGGGGGCTAACTAAGGAACATTTCACCAAAGGTTAAGTAGTTCCAGAAGATTTTTCAATATTGCTGATTTTTCTATTTAAGAGAATCGATGCCATGTTGGAACGAACCCCTGGATATCAATTGTATAAGGGCCCCGGTGCTGCATACGGACGATTAAACTAAAGTTTGGTATAAATTGTCTTATTATTTCAGAAAAGAAGATTGTTTGAAGTATGAAGTATGTCCCTGCTGGTGAACTCCAGGTCCCGAGGGTATCCCAGGTCTGTTGATAGTATTTCGATACTAGCCCCAAATATGATACTTAAAATCTACTGTTACAAAATTGTAAAATTTTTGAAAACTAAGGAGTATCTCCCTCGTACATAGTTCTGTCCTTGGATGGTTTTGTCTTTACATCTTCTGGTCATTTTGGCATTTTTAAATTTTCTTTTCAAAATTTTGGGTTGTTGTTTTGCTTATCAACAGTTTAGGCCTTGAGCACAACTGATGAGTCGTAAATCGACGATATGAGCACATCTTGTGCATCAACAATGGCATCAAAGAAATTATTTTGCTGATTTTATCAACTGTGACCATATTGTTGCAACGTCCGAACCACTGACACAATTTTGAAATGGGACGACCTTTGTTTCAGAATAACATATATTAAAAAAAACTATTTTTTGCTGATGTTAGCTGACCAAGACATAGGTTCTTGTCCGTCCGTGCGTCCGTAACATTATGCGTCTGAAACATTTTTTGAGCAAATTAAGACCAAAACGTGCAGTAGAGATCCTTTAATACTCCCTTTTCATGTGAATATCCAGTGTAAGGATTCAGACCTCCATCCAAGATGTCCGCAACAGCCGAACGTAGTTTAGCATAGTACCCTATTAGAAAATTCACTTAAAGATCTTCTTGTCTGAAATCACTGAACCAAATGCAATTCTACTTGATAACAAATGTCCTTAGTTGGTTTTCTTTCAGAATTGTATCCAAGACCACGTCAAACATTTAATTCTGCGTAAGTCTGCAGATAACATCCAGGTGACTCCTAAGAGCATCTAACTCTATTTTTAGTAACATCGGTCACATTGGTGCATGTGGCGAACACGCAGACACAATTTCAAAGGAAACCATCCATTGTACATGCCACAATATTTTGGTCTCAATAGGCGGATTTGTGTCAGAGGAGATGATTAAAATGTACAGCGGACAACCACGACGGATGCCAAATGATGAGAATACTATAACTTGTCTTGTTTATTGCAAGACATTATTAAAAATATCAAACCTTATATAATACAAATGACTTGTATTGAATAACATTTGAGCAGATCGTGTAGTAGAACTCGCCATCAGTTTCAGAATGATTAATTCCATCATGGTGTTGTCATGTGTCCATAACAATTAGTTTTAGCTTAAACCACGTGACAGGCACTGCAGCAAATAATCGTCAAAAATGAGCAAAATTCAAGATTCAACAAAATGTCTTAAATGTTATATTCCATACCATAATCATGTGTCAGTAAATAGACAAGTGATGGCACCGAAAGAACGGTTCTTGGTTTGGGACGGGCACAAATGTGGTGGTACTTTATAAGTACAATGTACATCCATGGAAACAAAAGACACAATGATTTATCAATGTCTTAAAAAGGCCTGTTGTTAACTACAAAAAGATTAATCTATAAATGTACTTGGATGAATAGAAATAAATGTGTGGTAAAGATTTTACTACCGACTATATTTTCGTGCCTCCGTGTATTATTGAAATCTGTACCAGCACCGGAATAAAAAGAAATAATAAAAAAAGGAATAGGCCTAACTGACCATTTTCCTTCTTGGCCTAACTGATCATTTTCCTTCTTGGCTAGAGATTTTGGTACTTACTATTTGGGTTCATACTGTAACGTCATTGGAAGTGAGTATTCGAGTATATTTCACATAATTTTTTTTAATCGCCGCACTTCCGTCCTTCACTTTGCTTGTAAACTAAGTCGACCATCGTTAATTTTTAAATCATGCATTATTGTATTACTAACCAATATCGTCATACACTGTATATAATTATGTAGATGTGAAATTAGGTTTAGAATTTTGATTTTCAAAAATAGCTTCTAAAGAGGTCGAATTTTTAAAATTTCCAAATTTCCTATTAAATTTGACCTAAACACCTTTTTCATTTTGAGCTACCTGGTCTAAAAGCCATGTTAGCTATTGCCATCACTTGGCGTCCGTCGTCGTCCGTCGTAAACTTTTCCTTTAAAGATCTTCTCCCCTGAAACCACGGGCCAAACTTTGGTGGAATTGTCCTTGGGTGCCCCCGCTCCAAAATTGTGTCCGGCATCCCCGCCTTCCAACCGACATGGCTGGTGTGACTATTAATATAAAAAAAGGGATGAATTTAAAAAATCTTCTATGTAACAACATGGCCAATTAGAACCAGATTTGGCAGCAACGGTTCTTAGATAGTTTTATTTCAGAATTGTGTCCGATAACCACAACTGTCAACGAAAATGGCTACCGCAGCCGGACTTAGTTTAACACAGGACCCATTAAAAAATCTTATCTGAGACCACTTGGCCAATTGGGACCAGACTCGGCAGCAGTGGTCATTAGGTGGTCTCCTTTCAGAATTATGTCCGCTGGCCTGGTCTGTCAATCAAGATGGCGACCAAAGCTGAACTTAGTTTAACATTGGGCCCTAAGGGAAAATTTATTTGCAGATCATCGTACCTTAAACTTGCCTATCTTTTTTCCCTGAAAATTTTGGTCCTGGATCTTTTTTTTTGGCTGCTATTGCGACCTACATTTTTATTTTCATTTAACGAGAAAATGTCCTTATTGACACATGTCCTGCATTTTTTTTTGACACCTAAAGTTATCCAGCCTTTTTATTTTGCCAAAATCCTGGCCCTGCCTTTTTATTCCAAAATTGATCCTAGCCCCCACCCCCCTCCCCGCCCTAAAAAATGTTTGATCCCTAAAAATAAAACATCAGGGGCTTGAGTCGTTTTGATGATGGGTGTAGCCTTGAACCTATTAATCTATCTGAACAGGTACCCGAAACACTTGGGTAGGTGTTGAATATAGTTTATGGCAGACTGGGAGTGGTCTCAAATTAATCTGTTAATACCGAAGTAACTCGAAGATCATTTCCGAATGAACATCATAACGTTGATCAACATAACGATTCAACATTACAACATAATACTTCAACATTACAACATAATACTTCAACATTACAACATAATAACTCGACACAATGAAATAAAGTTGCTACTTGACATCACGTGATGAAAATGCAACATTACATTATACTAATTGGACGTTACGAAACATTAAATGAACATAACAACAAGTTAGACTAACAAGACGAAATAATGATTGAACATAACAATATGTTGATTTGACTTGATAAAATAATAATTTAACATGATAATAAGTTGATCTAACGTAATAAAATAATGATTTAACATAACAATATAATCAATTGACCCAACAAAACGATCTGTTAACACCACAACAAATTGATTCGACTGAATGAAATAATAACTGCACATAACAAAATAGAAATTAACTCAATAAAATAATATTTGAACAGAACAACATAAGAACAAACAACACAATCAGACAATTTGACTTAATAAAACAACAAATGGACATAACAACATCATGGAAATGAACATAAGACAGCTGTGGCGTTCCATAATAGATACTATTTCATTTGCTTTGTCATCAATCAAAATAAAAATTCTTGTTGTGTTGCAATTGTAATGATTGTATCATTTTATATAAATATGATTCGAATTACACTGACTTGATGTTGGGAGGACTTATCACGGCAGGTAAATAGTCTTTTTTTTATTATTTTAATTCAATGAAACCGAATGCATTTTATTACACCATAGAATAAAATCAGTTCTCATAAACGGTTCACGGCGACAGACAAAAGCTGATCAACTGTGACATTGTTTGGCTGTAAAACTCGGGTCACAAAAAACCCATATCACGATTTTCAAATAACCTCTCCATTAAGTATGCATACTTTTTAGGAACAATTTCCCCATTTCAGTCTCTGGATAACAAATACTTTATTGAATACAATGTAAGGTATTCGAGATATCAGTTACTTAGTTTGGGAGACTTCGTAACAGTTCAATATTACAGTTATTATTCGTTTTATGTCAAATTGTTTTGTTATTATTCAGTGCAGATTAGCTATCCCACTAGATTATGGATAGTTGGGTCCCCTATTGTTAAATATGCTTTCCTGGCAGCACGACAGCCTCCGGGTGGTTTAAACTTGTGAATTTCAAGAGTGAACAAAAAAATGTGATGGAAAGCAAGAAGTTACATAGTTAAAGGCCAGTTAAACACCTGAGAACAATGCAGAAATTTGGGGATCCTCCTGAGTTTTTTGTAATACATATAGGCGCTAATGGCATTTGAAATAAAACGTATCAAAAAATACCGAAATAAATTTGATGCACTGTATGGCCATTTCGTTGTCTGACAAATCAACAGCAGTGCTCGAGATCAAAGTGTTGGAAAACCGGGGGATACCATGGTGAATTAATAAGCACAACCATTAAGATCCAAAACAATTAAAACAAACAAGAATCCAAAACTCAGCTAAGATTGATAGATCTTCGTATACATTTGAAAGTTATAATTTCACTTATCTTGGAAGATATGCCTCAGACTAGGATAGTATGGTCTCAGATGTTGCCTCGTAGTAATTGGTTATTTTCCGACAATATTAAAGCCATGGAGAAGGGCCGCTATAGAGTTAATAATGCTGTAACATCTCATGTCCTAAGTTCTGGGGAAAGGGTTACTACGGTATATTCATTACCATGAAATTGTAAAAAACAAAAGTCTTATGAAAAGTGACGGTATTCATATGTCTAATGTAAGCAATGAGATTCTGTTATATATTATCTAAGTTGGGTTAGAATATTTTATTGCAGACAATGGAAGACATATATTCCTCACAGGCAAGGGTTAGAATATTTTATTGCACTATATTTACTTAGGTTAAGTTTTACATCTGAGTTCTCAGATACCAAGCAACCTACAATCATTACATGCTGTAATGGTGCATCTCGGGGAGTTACATAGCCACAAACCAAAATTAGTGGGGGAACGAGGCGAACTTTGTAATCCTAGATTTCTGGTTATTTGGGTGATACTGTGCAGAAAACTTTTGGAGAGAAGAGTCAATGAGAGGACGAATTTTGTGAAGTTTGTGATGGCCTGGTTGATCTAAAGGGACGTCTGTTTCAATGTTATTGACGCCTTGATTATCTTGGCGTTCTTCTTGTAATCATTCCCCAAGTCACCCAAGTTATTCCCGTTGTAATTCTCGTTAAGTCTCGCCTGATCTCCCAGCACGTGTAAACGATTAGTGTCCGTATAATAGAAGTCCTTTCCACTCTTTTTTAAGGGTTCAAGTACATGATTTTGTGACGGTAGGCTAGGACGAAAAGGTTTACTAATTTTATTTACCGAATCGATCTCGGATATAAGATATCCTGAAATGAACCAGGTCCTAGAGACCAGCACGAGATCGGTGAACACATACTTGTGATGAAACTTCCAATAATCTTTGTTATCCTTGATTATCTGCGTATGATTATATATCGGTCTTTGGATCATTTTCCCGTATAATCCGTTCACCAGCAGTTTTGCTAACGTGTATTGTACGCTTCCCTTTTGGCTATTCTTCTTGAGTCCGAAGAAATTCTGTATATTATTATAGAAGACCTTAGTCGTTGGGACATAGAACACTCAAAGTGCTTTATCAGATCAAAGCACTGGAATCAGGAGGATTTCGCGCCGGAAGGCGACTGTTATCCTTTTTGTAAACCTATTATACTCCCGTTATTCATAATCATTTTCTCGGGAGCCAACCTTAGTGTATTCATACCCTTGAGTAAATGGTAGTGATCAAAGCTACTTCCGTTGTAGGCCTGACTGACGAGATTTTTTTTCGTCGATTTGCATTAAATAGAGGACGAAGTCATCGACACACTTGTCACCGGCAAAAATATTTGAAACCCCCCTCTTCTTCCACAAATCCTAGAACGTACGGCATATGGACTTCATGACCGTCTACAATTCTACGGTAAGTCCCTAAGTCGTAGTGAATCACGTTGTGGTTAATATAATTGTTCTTCATCGTCCTTCGGATCAGACGTCTGCTTTTTCCGTGTATTACCGCTTGATAATATCCGGCCCTATCATCGTTACAGATATGCTTTGTCTTATATTTCTCTCCACAACGAGGACACACGATCGGACAAGTGTACTTTTGACCCTGGAAATAAATCTCATCGCAGGACTCGCACTTCATTTGATCCTGCTCAACAATGAGGGTGTAATGTCCCTCGCCAGCTCTATATTAGTGAGGCACCCACTGTTCTTGTGTTCTTTTGTTTCGGCGCAATATAGACCAAAGGGATATTATTCCCTTTTATTATCTCCCACGCTATTGGGAACGGGATTGATGTTCTAGGCGCTATATTCTATTCCCGCCTTATCGAATCGCACATTTAATTGTGGGATTAAAAATAACAATCCAAAGACACTAATATTAGATATAGTAAATTTATACTATGCTGTATACGACGCATTTCAAGGAGTTGCCTCTCATCAGCAGCATTAAAACCGAAACATTTGGAAGAACAAAAACCAAACTTATTTTAAAACAAGAAGTACTCATAACCAAAAATACCGAAATAGGAAGCCAAATTTCAGCTAAGGAGATGTGCAATACAAGGAATGAACCCTTAGTAATTCTATTATTTTTGAATTTTGCGAAAACACGGTAATACTTTCTCCATGCAACGGAAGAAACAATTGTTATTGGTCGATTTCAGATATTTTCTCTTTTCCCCATTTGCTAGTTTTTCCCTGGACCAACATCCGCTGTCTGGAGGCCTCACTACTTTAATTCTGATCTGTATTTTCTCGTACACGTAGTCCTCGTTCGGTGCAAGATGAATGTCTGTATAACTCTGGTACAGGTCAACGAAATTGGCAAAATCCCTGATGAGAAACGAGTTCATACTCTTGGTTATATTGTATCTATAGCTCGGCGTAGTGCCGCGATAAACAAAAGTCACGTGAGCGTCAGCGATATCGGTGAAACCGTTCGCAACCGATTGATCTAGTCTGTCTCTTATCAAGAGAGATATTGTCTCCACGTCGTCGCTCGTTAGAGAACCTTGATCACCTTGGGGATAACTGACTCTGTACGACCTAATCCCGTTCTGATTTAGATAGTTCATCTTTTGTACCTTTTATCTCATTTTCTATTTTAAAATCGGGGTTAGGTCTAATTGCAGCTGCACGCTTACAATGCTCTTAGAACTATGGTGATACTTTTTTGCTGTTGCACAAAGAAGTTTATTACTCTAACAGTAGAACTTGTGAGAGTAGTAGAACGTCTTTGAGGCTTCTCTGTTGTTAGCACGTCTTTTCTCGTCACCTGTTTGGTACGACACTGTCCTCCTTATTTTTGTATTACTCGTTACTATTTATTATAATCTATCTATCCTTCTCTGAATGCTTCGCGGAGTGCTTCGCAGGATGCCCTTGCCCAGCAACCTACTGATTTTGTCGCAGAATCATTCTTTTTTATCTCCTTGATTAACACACCTTATTTAAACATATAACCATTTCTGATAACATATTTCAAAGCTTCAGGTATGCCTTCGAACTTTATATGAGGCAAGTCTAAAATTAACCTCTCTTTACCTGAGCTATTAACTGACACAGCAAGATGATTAGTAACAATAGGAATGTGATCTTTGCCCTCGATTGTGGTGCCCGTTTCCAATAATTTGTTTATAGCACGTTCTCAGACAAGGAGTGTTTCAAAGCTGAGCTGTTATTCTTAAAATCTGCGGACGGAGGATTTTCGTAAAAAGAGATCAAGTAACCACTGGATATCACATTTAACACGAAAATATTAGCTTTTAATGTATCGACCCAAAACGGAAAGTTCTCAAAGAAACAACCAACATAAAACTGTTTCGGAGTAACGACTGAATATTCGAATTCATGTTCTTGTTTATGCAAAATGATTGAATTATACTTAACTGTTTCGTCACTGTTTTCCTAGTGAGTACTTGGATGCCTTTTTTGGACATTGATAAGCGCAGTGCTCGTGGACTCTCCTGCTTTCTTTCCGCTGTTGTATTCCGAATGAGTGTAGACGTTTTTGTGCCAACTCCACTGAATCCTTTCCTAGGTGTGTCTTCTGTATATGCTGAGCCAGACTTACGAAAAAGATCAAACATAGACTTATCCTCAGGAACTCTATAATACGGGTTTGTCCTCCGACTTAGACGGGATTTTCCCCTCCGTTTAATCTTAGCTCTATACTCTGCTTGTCGTAACTTCGAAGCGTCTTCCTTGCTTTCTGTGAGAGGGTCATCAACGCATCGTAGCGAATTAAACTCGAATTGCTTGGCCATTCCTTCGAACTAGAATTTGGTCGATGTCGCGGAACGGCTGCTTCTGTCAACGACCTGTGAACCAATTTTATCATCAATTTCAGCGAAGAGCTCCTTCTTATGCTTATCCAGAGCTGAATCCAGCTGACGGGAAAATAAAGTAAGTACGTCTTCTGGCGAAAAATCTTCAGCGGTATTCAAGGATGAGTCTTCTCGACTTCTCACGTCGCGAACATCTTCGTCATTCATTGTTTTAATACGAACACTTGTCGAACTAGTTTGGTGTGAACAAATCTCGATGAAAAGTAAAAAAGCGCGAGAATGCTTATATATAGTTATAAACCGAAGTACTAAAAACTTGCGCGAAAGAAATAGTAAAAAAAAAAACAACGAACTTAAAACAAAAAGAAATTCATAAATCTAATATGTAAAATGTATACAATGTACATGAGTTGGAAATCTCTGAGTGTTCCTGTTTCTAATTGAAAACGTAGATATTAGAAATAGAAACATATAATTATGTTAACAGATATGTCTTCTCGATACTTTTACTCTGATATTTAATATTTTACAGAAAATCAGTAATGAGTGCCACTGCAAAAAATGTGCAAAAAGAGTTTTATCTCAATATGCCACGTATTGAAATTAGTTTATGTGGATATTTACAACAAAAAATCTGTCAGAATGAAAACACGAGACACACGTTTGTTATTCTTTTGGTCAGTTTAAATTATTTTGCAGTATTATTATTGTCCTGTCATTTGTTATTCTCTAGCTGGTCTATTTGTCTTTTTATTTTGGAATGCCAAACATATTTAGATATCAGAAAAAAATATATTAAACCCAATGACTGGTAAAACCATCATGTTATAAATAAAAGGAAAACATACAAGGTGTTTGGTGTTTATGGGTATTATCAACACGTGTGATTGTTTACTGTAAGCACAAGGACAGTATTTATGTAAAATACAATTGGATGGAATTGTACTATTAGTATTAAAGCGGTTGTTATTACGTTGAAGTTGCCTATCATTTTGTGCATTTGTGCAGCAGCAGTTTGTAATGACGTTTATGTGTTTAATTTCCCATCCCCCCACCCAATACTGATATATAAACAATGTATGCATAGAATTAATTTGAAGTTTTCTTCATGCATTGTGGGTTTGGAATTTGTATATGATTGGCGACGTATTGAAATGTGTCTCAATGTCTATTTAATAAGAAAAAAATACTTACATATACGATTTTCCACGTACATACAATATCATTTGATGTTTTACTTTTTATCAAGTTTGTTTCACATCTTACGTCTATTTCACAAAGTTAGTTGATAATACAATACTAATTTTACTCTATCTGAAAGAATCGATGATGTGGAATAGAAGATACACAATTTTCATCTTTTCGATTGTGTTTTTCTGTGTTTCAGGTAAGGTAATCAATGTACACAAAAAATTTATCTTTACAAAGTGATAATTAAAATAACTTTCTAAATAAAACAACTCTCAGATTGAAGGTTTCTTTTATCCAAAAATCGTGTCAATTTTGAGTTTATGATAGCATAAAACCAGAGACTAGGTTACAGATATATATGAAACCAGTAAGATTCAAATATGTAGCTGCTGATATCGCACCTTCAGCTGGCTGTTTGCGTTTGGATTATTTCCCTTCTCCCATATAGCATTTATTTGTCGTTTAATCAGTTAAATCGTTTTATCATATATTTAGCTAAAAATATGTATTTTCTATATAGACGATAAAGCTAAAATGGTTTGGGCCATATCATCCCAGCGGAGTTTCCCATACCGTACCTTATATTTATTTTATTCGCAACATGTCAAAATATGAAATATATGAAAAACAGAATACAATATGGGGTTTTTCATACCATATTCCATATCAACCCCTCGACCAATATCAGCCCTCGAGCAAGCTCTCAGACTGATATTGGTGTCTTGGGGTTGATATGGAATATGTTATGAAAAATCCCATCTGAAATTCTCTATTTCTTATATGTAAGTTACGAAAATGCATAAGTCTAAAACACTTAATATGGAGATGTCTTAAGTCGTTTCAAAACCGATTAACTCACATGTTTTTATGCTACCTAATAAAAAGAATAAAACCTAAATACTTACAATATAAGTACGTCAGATTGAAGGTTTCTTTATCCGTATTTATGGCTGCCAAGTCAACTAAGATAATTGCAGGCCGAGCTACTTTGCAGGCAAAGATATTACGACAGTTTTGACACAAATATCACTTATTCAACCATCATTTCTTAAGCAAAATTCCATAAGCAATGGTTATTTTCAAAAGGAATAAATGACAAAGCACAGGTGTGGCTAATAAAAAATGCCACCGATCACCTATCATAAGGATATGCTAAAGACAGAGATGGGTGATCTCCCCACACGAGGACTGCATGTTTGAATATTGCACAAAATTGCATATATTCTAGAGCAGGCGTTGCTGACCTACACAATTCTGTAAATAATATCAAGTACACAATAACAAAAAAAAAATACAATAGAGCAGGCACTCTTGACCTCTAATGTCCAATTAAATTCAACATCTATTTTGATGAGCACCAACAAGTAAGACAATTGACCCTATAAACATTGAACAAGAAACCCTAGAGCAGGCACTGCTGACCTCCAAGAATATAATTGAAAAATAATATTGTGAAACCACTTACAGTCAACAACAAAATTTACACAAAGTGGTAGACCTCTACCACTTTGGCATATAAGAATACTACCTGGCTCATCAATAAAACCCTATTTAGAAGTCAACAAAATACAGAAGAGCAGCCACTGCTGAACTCATCGTCATAAATAAGTACCATTTATAACTGAAAATTATGCATTCGAATATAATGCTTTACAGCGTCCGATTTCCATCTCTCCATAGTTTGTATAACAGACAAGGGCACTCCCCTAAGCAGCATCTGCTGTTGCCGCATCCATTCGAAAGCTATGGCCTTTGTAAAATTGTGGGTCCAAATCAAAAAAAGATAAAATTAGTTTCAAACAATTAGAAAAATAAGAATGTGATACAGGTGATCCACATGGAAAATAAAACAATGGGCCTGTTTTGTGCTGAGCCAATTTATATAATCGTTCAATGCCTTAACTGGACAATAATTGTTTGCCATATCACAGGGGAGATAAATGGTCTTTGGATGATCAATGTGCTCATAGACGCTCAATATTATAGATACTCCTTGAAATATGCCATCTTCATGATGAAAAGTAACAGCTGTCAATTGTAAAACCTTGGTTTCCTTCTTACTTTTAACTGTTATATCCCCAATACGCAAGAAGGCATAAAACGCTATGATAAACTTAGCTTTAAGCATGATATGATGAAAACGGCTGGTAACAACCTTTGGCAATGCATCAATGAGTTTACATAAAATAGGCCCTGTACTTGGTAAGCGCGAGTCAGAATGGCCCTTGTAATTTTGTACACCTTTCAAAGGTTTTTTCACAACAAAAGTATCTGTTGGATCAGTGAAATTGTTAGCTTTATGCACACAACTTATAGCTGAAATGTTTGAAGCTATAGTTGATGGACTCGGGTTTTTCAAAAATGTCGCAATGAATTGAGATATCATATTATGGGTAGATGGAAAAACTGGTAAATCAGGAAACTGAACTTTACAAAATTGTTCGTAGTATGACAAAATCCGACTGCAAGTGGCAGCTGTGGCGGGAGCAAGACATGCTTTAAACAACAATGTAGCTATATTTTCAAGAGGTTCACGGGAATTACTGTACGACATTGATCCAACCATGGGGCTATTGAATGGGCCTCCTAAAAAAGAGAAGCGAGATAGTAAATCTAAAACCACTTTTGTTTTTCCCGCTATATGCTTTGCTTTAAAAAATATGTTAAAATGCATAGATGCAACAGCCATACGTCTAACCAATTTCATTAGAACCTTATATTTTAAAGATGTTTTATTTATAATGTCAACAACTGCAGCATTATCTGATAGAAATAAAATTTTATGATTGGCTAAAAAAAGATGATCCCAGATTTCAATTGCCAAAACTATAAAGGAAAATTCCATTACTGTGATATGCAACGATCTCATTTCATGAGTCTACTCTCCTGCTATCCATGTAGAGCCAACAACAGCTGCAAAACCACCATACACTCCAGCAGCATCAAAGTATAATTTGAGAACATCGGAAGAGATCCACTTTTGAAACAGAAAGCATGATTTCCGGTTAAATTTTGAATAAAATCCTCCCAAGCCCTTATATCTACTCTAGCTTCAGCATCGAAACTTATTACAAAATGAGGGCAGGTATGACAAATTACAAAATCAAATAATCTCGGAGGAAAGCTCTACCAGGTATGATGACACTGCAAGCAAAATTAAGCAAACCCAGCAAAGATTGCAATTCTCTCAATGTGACTTTTTTCCTCCTTTTAAATTGAGATAAAAGACTACCATAACTGAGGAGTCAATCTCTATACCAAAGATCTTAATCACATTGACAGGATGCTGTGATTATTTCTGCTTTATTTGTACACCAATATCTTTACAAAACCACACAAATGTTTCAAGTGCCAAACTACATTGCTGAGAATTAGGCCGACCCACAAAGAAAAAATCATCCATAAGATGAGTAAGCCATTTTATACCAAATTCATGATTAAAAATCCACTGCAGGAATGTTGAGACCTTTTCGAATAACTGACATGACGAAAAGCATCCCGTAGGCAAAAGAGTACCGTATAAGATGATAATCTGCTGGATTAATGATTAGATTACGAAATGCACCCTCAATATCAGCTTTGGCCATGAGACAATTTCTTCCAAAATTCGATGACTGTTTCAATATTCTGGTATTCAACAGTAGCATTTTATTTTGGTATTAAAGAGTTGACAGAAGGATCCCTAGGAAATGATAAATTATGAATAAGGCGATATTGTTGATTTTCTTTTTTTTTGGGACTAAACTAAGCGGGGAGCATATAAACTTCTGAAATGGAGGGGTAATAAAAGGACCAAAATAAGGACTTTTCCCTTCTTCTTTTTCTTTTTTCTTAGAAACGATTTCATCTTGTTCAAGTGCACTTTTATGATTAGGAGAATGTATGGTCATCATCTGTGCCTAACTGAAAGCCTTCTGAAAAAACCTTTAATAAAAAATCTGCCAAGTATCGGTCATAATACTTTAAATGTAACTGCAGTTTTACTGCTCTGATAGGGGTGTTATTTAGGTTTTGATTTTTTACAAGTGTCTGTGGCAAAATTTTGGCCACAGTTAACACACTGGTATTTGTGCTTACAGTTTTCAACTGCACACTGCCCTGATTTACACAAAAACAGCAGAATCCATTGGAGTATTTATTTAATACTTGCTGGGTACTTTTTGGAACTTTTTATTTCAATGGTACATGTACTGGCGCGTGGTTATTATTACCATTTTTTGTTTCCAGTGCCTCCCGCCACAGCTTATCGTTTATCAGTGACCAGTTCAAATTAAATCGAAGTTTAGCTTTACGAAAATTTTCATCATAATGCTTTGTAACACTGAACCCATATCTTTGGGCTAAATTTCTTATGCTGTAACCATATTTCAAAAGGCTAAAAATTGAAGAGGGAAATTTTTCAATGTATATAGCTGTAAAAATGTCAAAAGCATAGCACCATTGAACGATGCCCAGAATATGTTTATGTTTACCGTTTGAACTCATTTTAACTGTAGTTACTGGGGATTCGAACAAAACAGATTCGTCTACTATTTCAAAATTGGGGAGCAGTGTTGGAAAATCAACATATTTGTCTGTGAAAATTCCATGTCTTATGCAATCTTTTACATGATAGCCAAGAGATAATGAATGTTGTAAAAAATTAAAAAAATTCGTACCATCAATTAAAGAATTGTTCTGGTTAACACCTTGCATAATTTGCAGACCACTACTGGCTGTTTTTAGATGAGCTTGCAGGTTGAAGTGTTTGTGCAGCTAAAGCGACATTGGTTTCTGACGGAACATGTGAAAAACTGGGTTGGCTCAGGCTATGTATTGATAGGGATCCTGTGGCTTGACTATTTAAACTAAACAACGGCATTGTTTGTAAAGTACTGGTGTATGACGGAATATTATGTGGCAAATACACAAAAGAATGAATCGAAATCTGAATATGTTGACTGGTACTGGTGGTGGTGGCTGGCTTTGAAATTGAGTTTGAAGGGGATGAATTGTAATTTTGTATTACCATACAGCTTTCCTGCATTCTTTTAAATAAGATGTCAGTAATTTGTTACAAAGACGTATCCATAACATTGAAATTCTGTTGTTCAACACTCTGTCCAACGGAATTTGGCTCAGTGGAAATATCCTGGAGACTATTACGCACAGTACGTCGGTGTCTCTGTTGTGGCGGCTCAACTGGTTCTATGGATGCAGAAACCCTTTTTTTCTGTTGTCTTGGCATGTTAAAAACTGCAAAATAGGTGAATTCTATAAAAACAACAGATAAAATAAACTCTCAATTGAAACTAATAATTGTTACATATATGCACACGTAGGAGCATACAAATATAAATGTAGAATATGCACACGTAGGTACATATAAAAGAAAATTAAAATTAAATTCTACAATAAATTTCTGCGTCTATAATAGTTTCAACACGGCGCCTGTTACCCACGCTTTCTTACTTTAAAAATTACTGATGAGCTTAACTTTCATTAGTTTAAACTTAATTAATTAATCTTGACCAATGGTTATATCCTGGATAAAACAATCGAGTATTTGGAATAGAAGATGACAGGTCATACTATATTCATCTTAAATTGTAATAAAAACTTGACATTCTCGACAACAACATAAATACGTATAGTTCACGTAAAGTTATATAAAGTTCTGATAAAACGCGACATTTGATCAGCAGGTTTTGCTAGCAGTACGTTTACATGGAATATTTAAAATCCTCAGCTTGTTTTCACTTCTCCGCATTTGTAAATGTCTGCCTTTTACATGTTTAAATTAAGTAGAAAATGTGTACAGGATTTTAATTATCATTTATTTATTTCTATTTAATTACAAATTAAATAATACAATTTGTATTATTATCAATAATCAAATATTTTCGTCTTATATACAATGTAATACATTTTTTAAAACATGGTATTTTAACTTTTTTGTAACTTCCTACCAAAAGTTTATCATTTTTGAAAGCCATTTCATAATCAATACTGAACTACTTTCGACTGACCTAGCGCGTGTTGTTTATTTTTTCTAGCTATCCAGCCTTCAAACTACAGACACTGGGTCATAACGTGTTTGATGGATTTGTATTGTTTGTAGTGGATAAATCTATCCAAAGAACATACATAGAAAAAAAATTATCTTTATAATATCAGCGAAACATCAACCTTTTTAAATACCCCTTTCTTGTTTTATACAATGCACGTATTTTGTAAAATTTATCACAAGAGTTTATTTTTACTAATGGAAAGGCGTAATCAAAATATTTTCTCTACAAATAGATGGAATAATAGTTCTACCGAACTTCGGTAGGAAAATTGGCAATCTTTATCAATTAAGGTCGGGGTCGAACACACCCCGCCACAGGCGAGATTCGAACTCGCAACCTCAGTGTTGACAGGCTAGTGATCATTAGTAGTCATGTAGAACTACGTAAACCACTCGGCCACCGAAGCCCCTTCATGTTAACTGAAATAAGTTTTATGTCGTTAGTGATGTTAACGTGGAAAATTGGCATCGTTTATAGTTGTTACTGCATATCTCTATGAATATGAAACCGACGGTAGAAAACGATAATGTTTTATTATGGACTTTCGTTAAATAGTTAAACTGATTAAATTCTTGTAGCATTTTTCCATATTTACCATTCTAACAATGACACACTATTGAAAGTAAGTTTTAAATATATACATCGATTAATTATACAGATTTCATGTAAATGTAGGTGTAGATGGTTCTATCCGACAATGTAAAAAAAAGGAAGGACTATGTATTGACAGAGAGACAAATTGCCCGAGAGGCTATCTGGAAGAGGGCATGTGTTGTAAAAAGCGAAAGTGTTGTGCCCCAGGTCAGTTGTATTATTAATTCAATATATGTTTTAGTATCCATAACAGTACAAAGGTCGTAGAAATGATAGTATGGAAAATACTCTGAAATACAGAATCAAATGTCAATGTTAATTTGTAATTGTAAATACCAAAATGTGTCACAAAATTCATATATTAAGAATGGTTTGATATATATAATAAGTACAATATATAATAACTGCATAATAAAGGTATATGGGGTGCTGCCTTCCCTTTGTAAATAGAGAGGTATTGAAATTTCCGATTTATTGTCAGTTGCACGCGCCTAACGTCATAGTCAAAATTACAAAACCATTCTTTGGAATCTCACTAGAGGGACTGTCAGAACGCGTGAAATACTACAATTTTGTTTTTACTTTTTTGCTTCAAACAACAATAAAATTAAATGAAAAGTAAGTTTTATTGTACTCAGATTTATTGTTTTTACTTTTCTACCGTTTTCGATTTCTGTCTCATGTTCACCTGATTTCCATTTTTGGCATATGAGAATCGAAATAATTCATGGGCGCCATATATTCGTATTAAATTTTAATACGGTTAGCATTTGCTTATAAGTTACCCCTCTCTAACACTGGCGGTAAAGTTTGGCTAAAATGATGTTACCCATATTAAAATCTCAAACGAATATATGACTGCCATGAATTATTTCTAAATCAAATTTAACCTTTACCCTTTGCTTGGGTGGGTTGTGTTTTTTTCTTGGATCTGCTGTCTGTTTGTTTTAATTATTTAATTCGATGTCCGGCCTCGAGCACTGCTGATAAAAAATTATGTACTCAACTGTGCACATACCTTGCATCAAAACTATATTTAACAAATAACCTTTATAGAAGACGACCTATTAAGCATTTTTATTTCTTCGCATGTTATCACGTTAAAATTTTATTTACAGCCACCTGCGTTCGACGTCCATGTGGTGCTGTATGTAGCTTTTTTCTCTTTACCTGCTGTTGTGACAATGCTTGCCTTAATTTAAACGACTGCTGCCCTGACTACCTGGATGTCTGTCAGTGATAATTTAACAGAACGAAAATGTTTAATAAGAAGGACTGTCACCATGTATTTTCTGTTTATGTTATACAAGTAAAGTGCAATTAAATTATCTTTAACAACAATTCCTTTATATCAGCATCATTGAGTATCTCAAATACACCAAGTATTTGTACGGTAACTGGTTCAGTCGCCATTTTCCATTCAATCATTATAGAAATAGATTACATTACCTTAGCCTTAATTGCCTACTATAATAATAGAGTGTGGTATATATTACCTTAGCCTTAATTGCCTACTATAATAATAGGGTGGGGTATATATTACCTTAGCCTTAATTGCCTACTTTAATAGAGTGTGGTATATATTACCTTAGCCTTAATTGCCTACTATAATAGAGTGTGGTATATATTACCTTAGCCTTAATTGCCTACTATAATAGAGTGTGGTATATATTACCTTAGCCTTAATTGCCTACTTTAATAGAGTGTGGTATATATTACCTTAGCCTTAATTGCCTACTATAATAATAGAGTGTGGTATATATTACCTTAGCCTTAATTGCCTACTATAATAATAGAGTGTGGTATATATTACCTTAGCCTTAATTTCCTACTATAATAATAGAGTGTGGTATATATCACCTTAGCCTTAATTGCCTACTATAATAGAGTGTGGTATATATTACCTTAACCTTAATTGCCTACTATAATAATAGAGTGTGGTATATATCACCTTAGCCTTAATTGCCTACTATAATAATAGGGTGGGGTATATATTACCTTAACCTTAATTGCCTACTATAATAGAGTGTGGTATATATTACCTTAGCCTTAATTGCCTACTATAATAGAGTGTGGTATATATCACCTTAGCCTTAATTGCCTACTATAATAGGGTGTGGTATATATTACCTTAGCCTTAATTGCATACTATAATAATAGAGTGTGGTATATATTACCTTAACCTTAATTGCCTACTATAATAGAGTGTGGTATATATTACCTTAGCCTTAATTGCCTACTATAATAATAGAGTGTGGTATATATTACCTTAGTCTTAATTTCCTACTATAATAATAGAGTGTGGTATATATTACCTTAGCCTTAATTGCCTACTATAATAATAGGGTGGGGTATATATTACCTTAACCTTAATTGCCTACTATAATAATAGGGTGGGGTATATATTACCTCAACCTTAATTGCCTACTATAATAGAGTGTGGTATATATTACCTTAGCCTTAATTGCCTACTATAATAATAGAGTGTGGTATATATTACCTTAGCATTAATTGCCTACTATAATAATAGGGTGGGGTATATATTACCTTAACCTTAATTGCCTACTATAATAATAGGGTGGGGTATATATTACCTTAACCTTAATTGCCTACTATAATAATAGAGTGTGGTATATATTACCTTAGCCTTAATTGCCTACTATAATAATAGAGTGTGGTATATATTACCTTAACCTTAATTGCCTACTATAATAATAGGGTGGGGTATATATTACCTTAACCTTAATTGCCTACTATAATAGAGTGTGGTATATATTACCTTAGCCTTAATTGCCTACTATAATAATAGAGTGTGGTATATATTACCTTAGCCTTAATTTCCTACTATAATAATAGAGTGTGGTATATATTACCTTAGCCTTAATTGCCTACTATAATAATAGGGTGGGGTATATATTACCTTAACCTTAATTGCCTACTATAATAATAGGGTGGGGTATATATTACCTCAACCTTAATTGCCTACTATAATAGAGAGTGGTATATATTACCTTAGCCTTAATTGCCTACTATAATAATAGAGTGTGGTATATATTACCTTAGCATTAATTGCCTACTATAATAATAGGGTGGGGTATATATTACCTTAACCTTAATTGCCTACTATAATAATAGGGTGGGGTATATATTACCTTAACCTTAATTGCCTACTATAATAATAGAGTGTGGTATATATTACCTTAGCCTTAATTGCCTACTATAATAATAGAGTGTGGTATATATTACCTTAACCTTAATTGCCTACTATAATAATAGGGTGGGGTATATATTACCTTAACCTTAATTGCCTACTATAATAGAGTGTGGTATATATTACCTTAGCCTTAATTGCCTACTATAATAATAGAGTGTGGTATATATCACCTTAGCCTTAATTGCCTACTATAATAATAGAGTGTGGTATATATTACCTTAGCCTTAATTGCCTACTATAATAATAGAGTGTGGTATATATCACCTTAGCCTTAATTGCCTACTATAATAGGGTGTGGTATATATTACCTTAGCATTAATTGCCTACTATAATAATAGAGTGTGGTATATATTACCTTAACCTTAATTGCCTACTATAATAGAGTGTGGTATATATTACCTTAGCCTTAATTGCCTACTATAATAATAGAGTGTGGTATATATTACCTTAGCCTTAATTGCCTACTATAATAGAGTGTGGTATATATTACCTTAGCATTAATTGCCTACTATAATAGAGTGTGGTATATATTACCTTAGCCTTAATTGCCTACTATAATAGAGTGTGGTATATATTACCTTAGCATTAATTGCCTACTATAATAATAGAGTGTGGTATATATTACCTTAACCTTAATTGCCTACTATAATAGAGTGTGGTATATATTACCTTAGCCTTAATTGCCTACTATAATAATAGGGTGGGGTATATATTACCTTAACCTTAATTGCCTACTATAATAATAGGGTGGGGTATATATTACCTTAACCTTAATTGCCTACTATAATAGAGTGTGGTATATATTACCTTAGCCTTAATTGCCTACTATAATAATAGAGTGTGGTATATATTACCTTAGCCTTAATTGCCTACTATAATAATAGAGTGTGGTATATATCACCTTAGCCTTAATTGCCTACTATAATAGGGTGTGGTATATATTACCTTAGCCTTAATTGCCTACTATAATAGAGTGTGGTATATATTACCTTAGCATTAATTGCCTACTATAATAGAGTGTGGTATATATTACCTTAACCTTAATTGCCTACTATAATAGAGTGTGGTATATATTACCTTAGCATTAATTGCCTACTATAATAATAGAGTGTGGTATATATTACCTTAACCTTAATTGCCTACTATAATAGAGTGTGGTATATATTACCTTAGCATTAATTGCCTACTATAATAATAGAGTGTGGTATATATTACCTTAACCTTAATTGCCTACTATAATAGAGTGTGGTATATATTACTTTAGCCTTAATTTCCTACTATAATAATAGAGTGTGGTATATATTACCTTAGCCTTAATTGCCTACTATAATAATAGGGTGTGGTATATATTACCTTAGCCTTAATTTCCTACTATAATAATAGGGTGGGGTATATATTACCTTAACCTTAATTGCCTACTATAATAATAGGGTGGGGTATATATTACCTTAACCTTAATTGCCTACTATAATAGAGTGTGGTATATATTACCTTAGCCTTAATTGCCTACTATAATAATAGGGTGTGGTATATATTACCTTAACCTTAATTGCCTAGTATAATAATAGGGTGGGGTATATATTACCTTAACCTTAATTGCCTACTATAATAGAGTGTGGTATATATTACCTTAGCCTTAATTGCCTACTATAATAATAGGGTGGGGTATATATTACCTTAACCTTAATTGCCTACTATAATAGAGTGTGGTATATATTACCTTAACCTTAATTGCCTACTATAATAATAGGGTGGGGTATATATTACCTTAACCTTAATTGCGTACTATAATAATAGGGTGGGGTATATATTACCTTAACCTTAATTGCCTACTATAATAGAGTGTGGTATATATTACCTTAGCCTTAATTGCCTACTATAATAGAGTGTGGTATATATTACCTTAGCCTTAATTGCCTACTATAATAATAGAGTGTGGTATATATCACCTTGGCCTTAATTGCCTACTATAATAGGGTGTGGTATATATTACCTTAGCCTTAATTGCCTACTATAATAATAGAGTGTGGTATATATTACCTTAACCTTAATTGCCTACTATAATAGAGTGTGGTATATATTACCTTAGCCTTAATTGCCTACTATAATAATAGAGTGTGGTATATATTACCTTAGCCTTAATTGCCTACTATAATAATAGAGTGTGGTATATATTACCTTAGCCTTAATTGCCTACTATAATAATAGGGTGGGGTATATATTACCTTAACCTTAATTGCCTTCTATAATAATAGATTGTGGTATATATTACCTTAGCCTTAATTGCCTGCTATAATAATACCTTGGGGTATATATTACCTTAATCTTAATTGCCTACTATAATAATAGGGTGGGGAATATATTACCTTAACCTTAATTGCCTACTATAATAATAGAGTGTGGTATATATTACCTTAGCCTTAATTGCCTACTATAATAATAGGGTGGGGTATATATTACCTTAACCTTAATTGCCTACTATAATAATAGAGTGTGGTATATATTACCTTAGCCTTAATTGCCTACTATAATAATAGGGTGTGGTATATATTACCTTAGCCTTAATTTCCTACTATAATAATAGGGTGGGGTATATATTACCTTAACCTTAATTGCCTACTATAATAATAGGGTGGGGTATATATTACCTTAGCCTTAATTGCCTACTATAATAATAGAGTGTGGTATATATTACCTTAGCCTTAATTGCCTACTATAATAATAGAGTGTGGTATATATCACCTTAGCCTTAATTGCCTACTATAATAGGGTGTGGTATATATTACCTTAGCCTTAATTGCCTACTATAATAATAGAGTGTGGTATATATTACCTTAACCTTAATTGCCTACTATAATAGAGTGTGGTATATATTACCTTAGCCTTAATTGCCTACTATAATAATAGAGTGTGGTATATATTACCTTAGCCTTAATTGCCTACTATAATAATAGAGTGTGGTATATATTACCTTAGCCTTAATTGCCTACTATAATAATAGGGTGGGGTATATATTACCTTAACCTTAATTGTCTTCTATAATAATAGATTGTGGTATATATTACCTTAGCCTTAATTGCCTGCTATAATAATACCTTGGGGTATATATTACCTTAATCTTAATTGCCTACTATAATAATAGGGTGGGGAATATATTACCTTAACCTTAATTGCCTACTATAATAATAGAGTGTGGTATATATTACCTTAGCCTTAATTGCCTACTATAATAATAGGGTGGGGTATATATTACCTTAACCTTAATTGCCTACTATAATAATAGAGTGTGGTATATATTACCTTAGCCTTAATTTCCTACTATAATAATAGGGTGGGGTATATATTGTTATGCCGCCCTCCCCCTTTTTATTATTGATTTGATATATGTTATAGTTTGGTGGTTTATGGCAAGGTGGAAGTCGAAACGAATATACCAATATAAATATTTGTTGTTGATACATGTTAAAGTTTGTAAATGTTGCATTAATTTAAAGGAAATAGTTTTTGTTGAAAACTGTCCAGGCCGGTCAGTGGTCATATTCATGTGAGAACACTAAAATAACTTCATGAAAAGGCAATATAGTAGCCTATCGTAAATTTGTTAGATATTTTTAAAAATATTTTTCTAATTAAGATAACTTAAAGAATGTGAGTAGAAAGTGGTCCGGTGACTCGTATTTTACTCCGGTGACTGTTTTTGAAGTTTGTCACCGGCGTCGGTGAAAGCCTTTTTTCCAGTTGTAGAATTGAAATACAAACGTTTTATGGTTGTTTAATCACGAAGTTGGGTACAAGGTCCAAGATTAGGTATGAACAGTTGCCTGAAAGCTTCCCCATCATAAAGGAGTAGGCTCACTAACTATAGAAATCGGCCTCAAATTTTCATGAAAAATAAACAGCCTTTAAAAACACAAACTGTGTGCTATTTTATTAGGACCCATCCCACCCTTTCGTAAAATGGTAGTCTTGAATAACTGTCTTGCCTGTGTTCTGTAGAAATCACACCAATTCAAATCAACATATGATCAAAAACGGCAAATATGATCGATTTTTGCCTGTATTACTTCAAATTGCGATATGAGCGCAGCCGTCGACAACTCTGAATTTTAAACTACACAGTCTCAATAATATTTAATTTAATCCAGCTAAATATCGAGGTTGTCGAGGACTGCGCTCTATCTTTTAAATTAATTAATCTGGCAAGCGATTTTCCATGAATCCCGTAGTGTATGGCAAAATGGCGACGTCTTGATAATCCTAGCTAACTCTTCCACGCATATAATATACGTGTAATTAATTTAAGGTCCTTTCAAATTGCTGTGGTGAAAATTCTCAACTATATAGGTGAATGAAAAGTCTAAGGCGTTTCATAATAACCATCCGATTTGTTTTTAAATACGAAATCCGAACTCATCATCACCGGATCAGAGCCGTCTTTTGTTTGTTTGTTTACATTCGTCATGGAAACTTATGCTAGATGTTGACCGCAGAAGCAGAAGAGTTCAATTATTTGTATCTTAATAATAATCACAGCAATGTTATGTTGTTACATAAACAACAAGAAAAAAAGCTTCCAAGTCTAAGTCCTCAAGTGGCCTTAGCAGATGACGTTTCGCAATTTGTATATATTCTTTTCATTTCAGAGAAATTGCACCCATTTTTATAAATAGTAAAGCCGCTTTTTCTCTTCGTTTATCATAGGTAGTCAATACCAGTATCGACTATCGTGAGCTTGGCTTTACGTGCTAGTGTATGAAGGCCCTACAGCCCGTACAGGCTCACTGACAAACTGAGGCATTCTCAACACAGAACAACGTGTTATTCTATCAAAGCTATGAATGAATTATTTGGAAAACAAAATCAACAATTTACATATGAATACTGAAGCTTTACAGAACGAAAACAAGATATTAAACGAGGATCGAAATACAATGCAAACAGCACAAATGTTGTCCAAAAAATCGATTACCTCCCTTTATTTTACACGGATGAAAAAAAGACGAAAAAGTCAAACAAATACATCTAGTTTACCTCTTAAATGGATAAAATTATTTATTCTGTTTATTTTATGACTTAAATAAAGATATAACTTTTTAATAAAACTTGAATGTTTTATTATTTTGTTCTTTACTTTATCAAAATAAACCATACTTGAAATAAATTGAGCTAAATTAGAACAGTCGGACGAATTCAAAGTAAGTACGGGCCGACCGTGCAAGGGCTGTATAGCCAGTCAAGTCGTTAAAAACTCCCATTTGTTGAAAGAACGGAATCTATTTAGTATCAATCTGTGATATATAATATTAAATAACAGCGTGAGAAAACTAATTACAGGTTCTTCTAAGTATCTTACCAAAGTCTTTGAGAAATAGACACCATCCAAAAAAAATATACAAGTAAATAAAAAATAGTATAGATGAGAATAAGATATATATCCAACATGTTTTATAGGTTTATTATTCAGCACAGTTAATATTAGTTATGAGATACAAAGTTGTGTAGTCATTTTGTGCTAGTGTATGAAGGCCGTCAGTCCGTCCATCGTCTGTCATATATGTAACACATCAAAAAACTACATTCATTTTTTGTCAGCTTTACTTCAAACTGTAATGTGGTTTGCAGTTGCTGTTTGTAACCACGAAAGCTTGGATTAAACTGACCTTTACAGAAATTCGTTTATTTGGTCATTTTTTCTAGATTGGGGACTTATGTAAAATTAGTAGATTTATAGAACCTTTTTTGTAGGATTTCATCCAAACTTGAATTTAGATGTGTACAATATGAGGGCACATTGGTACGGAAGCCGGTTAGTGTCAGGGTGAAGTTTTATTTTTAAGTCGTTATAACGACTTAGCTAATATAAGTTGTCTACGTTCATATCCGTAGATATGGATATTTTAACACCCTGAAGTATCCAAGTACATCCTAAGGCGAAGCCGAAAAGTGAACAGGGTACTGAAGGGTGTTAAAATATCCATATCTACGGATATGAACGTAGATAACAAATTTATCCCCGGTCTTAGTCAAAATCTGGCGATATTTAGAGAAATTCGACCACAAAGTGTAACGTGAAAGCAACGTTTTTTTCATTTTTTAAAAATCTTTTATTGAATTTTGGGAATTTGACATATTTTAACGGAATGTAGTGTACTACCTTTGGTAGAACCCTACAGGTAGTCAGATATAAGACGTTTGTAATCCAGATACAGGGAAACGGGAATGGGTCGAATTTTGCGCTCAATGTTGTGAGAGTTACATCATAGACGGTGTGACGTCAACATGGGTCATTTGTCTCAGGAAGATACATTTTTTCTCAGTAATAATTTCACAACACATCAATTATGTATTACTCTGGTTAATCAAAGTATTAAGAATGATTAAGGATTTGGTTCAGGTTCATTTCAGACAATTTTTTGTTTTTAAATCAATAATATTTTCCAGAAATCTGTGAGTTTGTATGATTTTTTTCTGCTTTTTCTTCAAAAGGGGCTGAATACTAGAATGTGTATGAGAATAACGTTGAAGTTTTAGAACAGTTATTTTGTGATATTGTTAACTAGAAATTAAGTCCAATTACTCAATATTTGAAAAAGTTAACAAATAATATTTTCCAGAAATCTGTGATTTTGTATGATTTTTTTTAACTTCCGCACTCCAAAATGAGGTTAAAACTAGAACTTGTATGGAACTAAGCCTTAGTTTTCAGACAGGTTATTTTTTGATGAAATTCACTCAAAAATGAATTCAGAAAAATCAATATAAAAAAAATTATAGATATTTTCCAGAAATCAGTGATTTTTGAATATTTTCTCAACTCCCCCCCCCACAAATGAAGTTAAATACCACAATATGTATGAAAATTGTGCCTCAATTTTTTGGCAGGTAATTTTTTGATAATGTTCACTTGAAATGAATTCATAGTAGTCAATATTTAAGAAAATAAAAATATTTTCCAGAAATCTGTGATTTTTTATGATTTTTTCAACTTTTCCCCAAAAATGAGGTTAAATTCCCAAATAAGTCCAAAAATTGAGTCTGAATACTAAGACATGTTAGTTTGAGTTAATTTTAACTCACAACCAATTATCAAAATTAAATATTTAAAAAATTAAAATAATTTTCCAGAAATCAGTGATTTTTGAATATTTTCTCAACTTTTTCCCCAAAAATGAAGCTAAATACCACAATATGTATGAAAATTGTGTCTCAATTTTTTGGCAGGTAATTTTTTGATAATGTTCACTTGAAATGAATTCATAGTACTCAATATTTAAGAAAATAAAAATATTTTCCAGAAATTTGTGATTTTTTATGATTTTTTCAACTTTTACCCCAAAAATGAGGTTAAATTCCCAAATATGTCAAAAAATTGAGTATGAATACTAAGACATGTTAGTTTGTGTTAATTTTAACTAACAACCAATTATCAAAATTGAATATTTAAAAAATTAAAATTATTTTCCAGAAATCAGTGGTTTTTAATGATTTTTTCATTATTTACCCCAAAATGCAAATGTATGGATTTATTTGTTAATTTCATGTGTTTTCATGCTTCATACATCACATACAACTATTTATTCACAACAGAAACATTGTTTAGGACGGGGCCATTTTCACTAGTTAGTGAACCTAGTCCTTTCATACTGAAAAACAGTTTTATTAATAATTTCCGTCAGGTTGTTTACAAATGGCGATGCCAGTAGGGGAATTCCCCAACTTAGAAACCAGGCTTTTGATTGGTCAAAATATGAATGTTGGACTGTCATTGGATGGTTAGGAGTATAAAAGCAGAAAACTGCACCGGAATAAGTAGTTTGTTTTATGGATAGTCCGATTACCAAAATCAAGCAGCAAAAGTAAGAAATCATCTATAAATTAAAGCTTGGTGACTATCTCCGGTGACGGTGATAAATCAAGGTGACGGTAACGGTGCTAAATCAAGGTCACGGTGACGGTGTTATATTAAGGTACCGGTGTACCAAGTCAAGGTGACGGTGCTCGATCAGTGACGGTGACGGTGACGGAGACCAAAATATAATTAAGCACCGGATGGTGACATGTTATCTTCCACAAATATCGGTGGTTATTAGGCTTCTGGTCACGGTGACCTGTCTTGGGGATAAAATATAATTTTAATAACTAGCGGTGATCTCCCGTCGATTTAAATGATTAGTTTGTAAGATGACGGTGACCGTCCTCGGTGACCAGTATATTTAAGCACCCGACGGTGATCGTGAGACACTCATTGATCTGGTGTATATTTATAGTTCGATATGCATGTACTTTATTATAGCTGATGGTGATTATTTGTGTAAAATTTCAATGGCCGGTGACGGTACTAAAAGTTGGTGACGGACATCCCCTAAAAAGGGATAATTCAGTATACAAGTTGCGTCTGGTGACGGTGGCTTCCAAATTCTCGGTGGTGATAGTTTTCACTTAATTGTATGCCCTATTGCCTTTTCTTGTTGGGTTATTAAGTTTTAGTCATTGGATAGTTTATTTATTGTAAGACCTATCCAGTCCGAGCGGTGACCCGACCCAACCAGTGATGTATACCATGGAAGTCAACCAGCAGCTTTCCGTTTTATTCTTTTTATAATAATAAAGTATTAAACTTTTACTATTAGTAATTTTATTTATATAGCCATAAATACAGAAATATACATAGGTATTCAACTTTCTATAACGGGCGAAGACTGGCGGTATTTGAATTAGACACCGGTCTTGGCAACTTATAGAACTTTTAATTGATGTAAAACTGTGATCTTTGGTGTCCGACTCTAACACCCGAGAGGCAGCGTTACATTTATGGTGGCAGCGTAAAGGGATCTTGAAAAATCTAGAGTCAAAGTTGTACAGAGGAAAAATTGATAAATTGAGTATTAAACTTTAATGAATATAATGGACGATTCAAATGTAGTAACGTTTGGTCCTCATCAGGGAAGCAGGGAAGTTTTAGATAAAACTCTGCAAGATCAAGAACACGAGGGTTCTAGAGCAGAAAATTTTGTACATTCTAATATAAATGATGTGGCTGGTGCCACAAAAGTCGAAATGAAAAGGGTGATGGACGAATGTGTTTCAGAATTTACGAGTAGAATGGAAGCTATGTTTACACATTTTGAAAACAGATTTGCTTCAAACAAAGCAAACCCCATACTTGGGAGGGGGCCAGTAGAGAGTACTCCACGGGTTTCAAGGATTATTAGTAGAGAGGATTTAAATAATAGTCACGTGTATGATAATGACAGGGGCAGTGACAAATCAGAAATAAATTGTAAAATTAAACCACAAATTTATGATGGGTCCGATGATCTTGAGGAGTACCTTACACAATTTAATTTGTTAGCGGAATTACATAGCTGGAATGCTAAAACTAAAGCAATATTTTTAGCCAGTAGTTTAAGTGGAGGGGCACGGGCATTGTTGAATGAAATGTCAGAATATGAACGTCATAATTATGATAGTTTAGTTGAAGCGTTAAAAAGCCGTTTTGGCTCAACAAATCGCTCCGAGATTTTCAGAGCCGAATGGCAGACTCGGGTTCGTATGAGAAGCGAAACTTTGCCAGAACTAGCACAAGCTATAAAAAAATTAACGCGCAGTGCTTACCCTGGGACTTCTCTGGATACTCTAGCGTTAGATTATTTTATCGATGCTATACCGGAGACGGAACTAAGGCTTCGATTGAGAGAAGTTGGACCTAAAACTATAAACGAGGCGGAAAACATAGCCGTTCGTTTAGAGGCATTGCGGGTCGCAGATAAGCAAAAGGGAAAACCAGTCCGCTCAGCAGATGCTGTTGGAGAAACTGCGGACTTGTCTGATGAGATTAATGAAATTAAAGACAGTCTTCAAAATTTACGGAAAGACGTTAGTGCTATCAAAAACAATAACCAGAATAACAGTGGTTTCCAAAATAAAAATCAGAGACCGTGGAATAATAACGGTTTTAACAAAAATAGACGGAATAAACATTTTGGAAAGACGGAAAACGTTCAGGTGTCGAGTTCGCGGGTCGGCACTCGACCGAATCAAACAGGCCCAACACAATAATTTCAAGTGTATCTTGGGGTCAGGATGAGGGATACTTTATTTTAAGTAGTGTAAATACTTTGTCACAATTTTAGTTGATTCGGGGGAAAAGGTCTCTATTTTAAGAAAGGATATTTTTGATTCTATTCCCTCCTCATCCCGACCAACAATTCAACCTGTACGATTGAATTTATTGACGGCTACTGGCGAAGCCTCTCAGTTTATTGGAAAAGTTGAGTTAGAAATTAAATTAAATAATCACATATTTAAACATGAGTTTTTGTTAGCTGAAATTAAGGATGAGGCCATTCTAGGAATGGACTTTTTCATGAAACACAAAGTTGATTTGCTTTTTAGTAAAGGTTGTATTAAAGTAAAAGAGGATTTCATTCCTTGTTTTACAAGTAGGGGACACCCTAAATGTTGTACAATTTCAGTTGCTGAAACGGTGGAGATACCACCGGAGAGTGAACAAATAATAAAAGGTCAAGCATGTGGTATTATTAAATATGACTCGGTTGGACTTATTGAGTCAAAATAAAATTTTGTTGAGAAAACCGGTCTTTTGATAGCCAAAGCTGTGGTTCAGCATAATACAAATGTGATACCCTTACGGATAGCTAATTTCGGCCCAAAACCAGTGACTGTTTATAAAAATACAATTGCAGCAAATTTTGAGACTGCAATTGTTAATGGAGTTAACTATCAATCTACGAAACGGGCGAATTGTGTATCGATTTCATCCGAAACGAGCGTTCCCGAACATTTGGTAGAGCTTTATAATAAAAGCTCTAAAGCACTGTGTGAATCAGATAGAATGAAATTAACAAGCTTTTTGATACAATTCCACGATGTTTTCTCAACATCGTCGTCCGATATTGGTTATACGGATATGGTTAAGCATAAGATCAATACTGGTGACGCTAAACCAGTTAAACAAAGACCATACCGACTTCCACTGGCAAAGCGAGATGCAGCCGAGGGCGAAATAAATGATATGGCAAGACGGGGTATAATTGAACCTTCCACCAGTCCCTGGTCGTCACCGGTATTCCTGGTAACTAAAAAGACTGACCAGAAAATTCGTTTTTGCATTGATTTTCGTCGAATTAATGATTTATCTGTAGATGATTGCCTAAGTCTTCCCCGCACTGATGATACATTGGATGCATTAAGCGGAAATCAGTTTATGCCCACTTTGGACTTAAGATCGGGTTACTGGCAATGTGGGTTAGAGGGTAGTGATCGTGAGAAAACAGCGTTTTGTATTCCGGGTAGTGGACTGTGGCAATTCAAGGTTCTTCCCGTTGGACTGAAGGGGGCCCCAGCCACTTTTGAGCGCCTTATGGAGAAAGTACTGTCCGGTTTGACCTTGAAACTATGTTTGGTATATTTGGATGATATAATCGTTTTTTGCCAAAACATTTGACGAACACCTTGAAAATTTGAAAGAAGTATGTGGAAGAATAAGGGACGCTAATTTAAAACTTCACCCTGCCAAGTGTGTCCTTGTTCAAAATGAGGTTAAATTTTTAGGACATAAAGTAAGTCGAGAAGGTATAAGTACGGATGACGAGAAAACAAGGGCCGTACGTGATTGGCCCACCCCCCGAAATGCCAAAGAAGTTCGTAGTTTTATTGGGTTGTGCTCTTATTATAGGCGTTTTGTCAAAAACTTTTCAACCCTTGCAAAACCCTTACATCAGTTAACTGAAAAGGGGAGAAAATTTAATTGGACCTCAGAATGTGATAATGCTTTTACAATTCTCAAACAGCATTTAATAACTACGCCTATTCTAGGTTTTCCTATGGATAAGGGCAGTTTCGTTCTTGACACAGATGCGAGTGATGTTGGCATGGGCGCAGTTCTGTCACAAAATCAAGACGGTGTAGAAAGAGTAATATGCTATTATAGTAAAACTTTCTCTAAATGTGAGAGAAATTACTGTGTAACCAGAAAAGAGCTTTTGGCTATTGTTAATTCTGTTAAACATTTCCATCATTACTTATATGGGCGAGCATTCTTAGTACGCAGTGATCATGGATCACTTCGCTGGTTAACCAACTTTAAAAATCCCGAAGGTCAGCTGGCACATTGGTTAGAAACCTTAGGTGCCTACAATTATACCATTGTCCATCGTCCCGGTAGGGTGCATTCAAACGCCGACGCTCTTAGTCGGAGACCCTGTCCAGAAAATTGTTCCTACTGCTCTAGAATAGAACAAAAAGATAATTTAAGAGTATCTGTTGTGAGGGTTGAGCTAAATAATGAGAGTTCAACCAACAGCAAGTTGTCTCAGTTAATACTGAATCTGTAGATGCTTTGACCTGGCCAGTCAAAGATATTCGCATTGAAAGTAAGAATTCGGAGAAAGAATCAGAGAAAGATCAGTATGAAGAAAATTCAAACTTAGACCTGGACAAATCATGTCACGAGGTACACAAAGAGGCACCTTCTTCCAAAGGATGCGTGTATACGGCATGTCTTCCAAATTGTATCGGTAGAATTAGAGAACTTAGCTCAAAAGAGATAGACACAGGAGTGACCAATTCACTGGTCAGTGTCTAGGGAGCAAAGATTGATAATAAAAGGTTTGCTAGAGAAACATCTCATAATGTTTGCAAGCCAGGAAAACAATACAAAACGGGAAATAAATATAGTCAGCACAGTACTAATGCTGTAAAAACTAGGAGCATGTCTAATAAAGAATCAACAGTAGACCAGAATTTAATAGATTCTAACCATAATGATACCGCTAATGACGGTTTGAATGAATTAAAATCTGAACAGATCAATGATCCAACTCTGAAAATTATAATAAAGTGGAAGGAAGACAATCTCAAACCCAATTGGGCAGAGGTAGCAAAATATAGCCCAGAAGTAAAATATTACTGGAATAGATTAGACTCCTTTGAAATAAAGGATGATATTCTGTATAGAAAGTGAGAAAGCGAAAAGGGGGATACGATTTCCTGGCAAATAGTTTTACCAGAAAATTTAAAAGGCTTTCTTCTTAAGCAGCTACACATAGCGCAACGGGTGGTCATCTTGATGTCAAAAAGACCTTGAGTAAAGTACGACAGAGATACTTTTGGTTTGGACTTCGCAAATTTGTTGAATATTTGTGTCACAAATGTGACATTTGCGCTAGTAGAAAATCTCCAGTTTGTAAACCAAAAGCGCCAATGCGCCAGTATAGTGTCGGCGCGCCTCTCGAAAGAGTCGCTATGGATATCATGGGTCCCCTCCCCACCTCTGAGGCTGGCAATAAATATGTATTGGTAATAGGTGACTATTTCACCAAATTTGTTCATGCAATTCCAATGAGAAATCAAGAGGCCGACACAGTAGCCCGAACCTTTGTTGACAATTTCATAACAGTTTTTGGCGTGCCTATGCAAGTGCACACGGATCAGGGCGCCAACTTTGAGTCTCGTCTGTTTAAAGAAGTATGTACATTACTTGATATTGATAAAACTAGGACAACTGTTATGAGACCTCAGTCCGACGGGATGGCTGAGCGCTATATGAGAACTTTAGTAAACATGTTGTCCTCCTTTGTATCAGTACATCAAAAAGATTGGGACAAGTACGTCCCTTTGCTGATGATGGCTTATCGGTCGTCGGTCCATGAGACGACGGGCGTTACTCCCTGTCAAATGATGGTTGGGCGAGAGATAAACTTACCCGTAGACTTAATTTTTGGAAGTCCCGAAAACAAAAGTGCCGTTTCAAACAGCAAAAAGAATATGTTCACGAGTTGGAAAATATTTTAGCCAATGTGCACGATTTCGCATGAAGAAATATTAACATGTCGAGCAATACAATGAAAAAGAATTATGACCATAAAATTCACCAAAAACAGTATAATGGGGTGATCCCGTTTGGTACTATCAATATTGACGAAAAGTGGGTCGAAATCCCAAACTCCAGAGACCTTGGCATGGTCCTTATATTGTTGTGGATAAACTAAACGATGTTTTATATAGAATTAAATTGGGTCCGAAAAGTCAAGCCAAGGTTGTTCATCATGGCAAATTGAAGCCCTATACAGGTGAAAATAAGCCAACCTGGTTCTCATGAGTTGATCTGTTTAGTTGACTTCATGGTGACTAAATGTTCTAGTGACTGATTTGTTTTAAGTAACTGACTTGTTACCTATCTTATTGACTGTTTGATTGACTACGTGTACATATGTGACACAAATGTGATTGGTTGACGACATCATTTGTTTCATTGCATTTGTATATTTTTGAAATGAGGTGTTAATTGGTAGTTTAATTTTTGTATACAACTGTTTGAATGTCTATTGATAATTATTTGTATATCAATGATACACATGTTGTGTGTATAAATACGAATAATAGTTTTGATGAAAAATACGCATTGAAAAATTAGCTGAAATTGGATAAAATTTTATGTGATATTTTATCCAAACTTTCTTTAGATACTGAGTAAATATATTTGACCAAATATTTATCTTTACCTCTACCTCATACTTACCAGTTTCTATCTTTTATTGTAGAACAAATGGGTTTGCGATATTTGTTCTGATATAACCTTTGAGAAGGGGTGGTTCCTGGAGAGGCATGTTTTGTAGAGACACAGTGATTTCGGCTGGAAGTGTCCAGAGTGCAAGAAACTCTTTCAGAAAAGAAATTCACAGGACTTAGAGGTCAGGAGTCGGAGGCTGTCCTGGACCTATTTAAGATAGACGAATTGCCCAAGAAGATGAAATTGGTTGGAGAAGACGGACAAGAATTGAGCTTTAATAGCAGGAGTAGAAAAGGCTATGCTGTGTCAGAAAGAAGTTCTACGAGTCGTAGTGGAGTACATAACAGAAGGAAGAGTCAGATTGATTCAGAGAAACAAATCAGAAAACGTGCACCAGGAGATGATGATGATAAGGAAAATCATAGTAAATATGAAGGACCGTCAAGTACTAAGATACCCAAAACCAGTAGCTCAAAAGAGGAGAAGTTGAAGGCCATACGAACAGTCTTGCAGGATTTATCCAATGAGTTCGGAGAAAATGTCACTATCTGTCTAGAAACGGAAACAGACAAGAATGAAACTGTAAAATGTAGAGAAACCGAAGTAAAGGAACAAAACAAAGAAGATGTTGAATTAGAACTGCATGCTCCTGGAAAAGACGCTTTTTCGGAGAGCACAGTAGCAAAAGAGAAGTCCGTCAAGGAATCCTCCGTGAAAATTTCCTCATCTACTTCGTCATCGTCCAGTTCGTCCTCCTCTTCATCAGGACAGTCTAAGGTATCAGAAAGAGTCGAATCTGAGAAGAAAAAGGAACATGTAAAAGTACTCAATAAAGAACCTGAGAGAACTGTGGTGATATCTCCTATGGCTGAACAGGTGGAGACATTTTTACAGTTTTTACAGGATACACAAGAAAACACAATAACATTGAACATTGGGGGTATGAAATTTGAGACAAGCAAAACTACCGTACGAGCAGACCCATCGTGTGTGTTTGCCTTGATGCTAAAGCCACACAGTCCCTTTAGACCATGTAACAACATTTACTTTTTCGACCGGGACCCAGCACATTTCAAGCTCATTCTTAATTATCTCCGTAATAACTGCACGGTGGAGAAACGTTATTTACCCAGAGAACATATATATCTGTATGAATTGTTGCAAGAAGCAAAGTTTTATCAACTTTCAGGACTAGTAACACTAGTAGAGGATAGACTAAATGACTTGTGTGCATGTAAATTAAGTGGATATTGAGAAGGATGTAGAACACTGGTTTCAGTAATATTCTAGTACATGCACTTTGTGAGGAGGTAAATTAATTTGTTGAAATTAAAAGTTTTTGATTGATATGTTGAATCGATATGTATATATATATATATAATCAAAGTACTGAAGTACTGTTTGGTTGTTCGAATTTGGCGACGTACGTAATTGTGTTGATATCAATATTCTTAGTAGTTCCCCTATTCAAAAAGTAAACCTTACGCTTATTTTTGGGGGCCAAATCCTTAAAGGTGAGGGCAATGTAATGCCGCCCTCCCCCTTTTTATTATTGATTTGATATATGTTATAGTTTGGTGGTTTATGGCAAGGTGGAAGTCGAAACGAATATACCAATATAAATATTTGTTGTTGATACATGTTAAAGTTTGTAAATGTTGCATTAATTTAAAGGAAATAGTTTTTGTTGAAAACTGTCCAGGCCGGTCAGTGGTCATATTCATGTGAGAACACTAAAATAACTTCATGAAAAGGCAATATAGTAGCCTATCGTAAATTTGTTAGATATTTAAATATTTTTCTAATTAAAATAACTTAAAGAATGTGAGTAGAAAGTGGTCCGGTGACTCGTATTTTACTCCGGTGACTGTTTTTGAAGTTTGTCACCGGCGTCGGTGAAAGCCTTGTTTCCAGTTGTAGAATTGAAATACAAACGTTTTATGGTTGTTTAATCACGAAGTTGGGTACAAGGTCCATGATTAGGTATGAACAGTTGCCTGAAAGCCAATAGGGGAATTGCCCAATTTAGAAACCAGGCTTTTGATTGGTCAAAATATGAATGTTGGACTGTCATTGGATGGTTAGGAGTATAAAAGCAGAAAACTGCACCGGAATAAGTAGTTTGTTTTATGGATAGTATATGAGCGGCAAAATTCAAAAATATAGTTAAAATGTCCGATTACCAAAATCAAGCAGCAAAAGTAAGAAATCAAATATAAATTAAAGCTTGGTGACTATCTCCGGTGACGGTGATAAATCAAGGCGACGGTAACGGTGCTAAATCAAGGTGACGGTGACGGTGTTATATCAAGGTACCGGTGACTGTACCAAGTCAAGGTGACGGTGCTCGATCAGTGACGGTGACGGTGACGGTGACGGAGACCAAAATATAATTAAGCACCGGATGGTGACATGTTATCTTCCACAAATATCGGTGGTTATTAGGCTTCTGGTCACGGTGACCTTTCTTTGGGATAAAATATAATTTTAATAACTAGCGGTGATCTCCCGTCGATTTAAATGATTAGTTTGTAAGGTGACGGTGACCGTCCTCGGTGACCAGTATATTTAAGCACCCGACGGTGATCGTGAGACACTCATTGATCTGGTGTATATTTATAGTTCGATATGCATGTACTTTATTATAGCTTATGGTGATTATTTGTGTAAACTTTCAATGGCCGGTGACGGTACTAAAAGTTGGTGACGGACATCCCCTAAAAAGGGATAATTCAGTATACAAGTTGCGTCTGGTGACGGTGGCTTCCAAATTCTCGGTGGTGATAGTTTTCACTTAATTGTATGCCCTATTGCCTTTTCTTGTTGGGTTATTAAGTTGCAGTCATTGGATAGTTTATTTATTGTAAGACCTATCCAGTCCGAGCGGTGACCCGACCCAACCAGTGATGTATACCATGGAAGTCAACCAGCAGCTTTCCGTTTTATTCTTTTTATAATAATAAAGTATTAAACTTTTACTATTAGTAATTTTATTTATATAGCCATAAATACAGAAATATACATAGGTATTCAACTTTCTATAACGGACGAAGACTGGCGGTATTTGAATTAGACACCGGTCTTGGCAACTTATAGAACTTTTAATTGATGTAACACTGTGATCTTTGGTGTCCGACTCTAACACCCGAGAGGCAGCGTTACAATATTACCTTAACCTTAATTGCCTACTATAATAATAGGGTGGGGTATATATTACCTTAACCTTAATTGCCTACTATAATAATAGAGTGTGGTATATATTACCTTAACCTTAATTGCCTACTAAATTAATAGAGTGTGGTATATATTACCTTAACCTAATTTGCCTACTACAATAATAGAGTGTGGTTTATATTACCTTAACATAAATTGCCTACTATGATAATAGGGTGTGGCATATAACCTTAGCCTTAATTGCCTACTATTATAATAGAGTGTGGTTTATATTACCTTAGCCTTAATTGCCTACCATAATAATAGAGTGTGGTATATATTACCTTAACCTTAATTGCCTACTATAATAATAGGGTGTGGTATATATTCTATATTCTAAAACAAAACAACAAAATACCATTTCCAAGAAATAAGGTAAAAAGTCAGCGTGCATGCTGTATTGATCACTGATTAAATTATACATTTTCTTTCAGTATTAGTTTAAAGAAAAAATAGAAAAAAAACTGGCATTATGTCACGACAACGAAATATATATGAGAAGAAGGGAAGGATACCTTTATGTACTTTGCCCTTAGCATCTCTAGGTTAATAAAATAACTTTTGACAGTAAATTTTTCCTAAGGATTAATCAAGAAGGGATGGGGTTGGGAATTTGAAAAGGAGTGATTTTTTTTTTTTTTTTGGGGGGGGGGGGGGGGGGGGTGGGGTAATCGATAAAAATGTGTTAGATAATTGGGAAAATCGAGCAACACATTATGGGAATTGGAAAAAGTCGTCAAAAACTTAAAGGCATTGGGTCGGGCAAAAACATTTAGCAATTGGGAAAAACATGGCTATTTTCTAATTTAGAGAATGAATACTGCCGGGAAGGTTGAATATTCAAAAACCTGTTCCCACATTCAAGAGGTTGTCCTTTTTCTTTCAACTGACATATTCGTTGATTTTGGGATTTATCGTTGGTTCCGTTAATTATTTTAGATCTTTGCCACATTTGATGTTTGGGAATTTACTGCTTTCTCATATGTTGTGATCTGTTATCTATTTGTACGTTGTTGAGGAACACACGATGTCCCGATTTCAGTCGTATGGGATAATATCTCGATAATTTAATTTCTGATTGGTGAAGGATTTTGTGTTTACTGTTCAATAAACAAAATTTTCTCCTTCACTATGATATCAAGAAGTCAATTTTTGGGGACTTTACACGTTACGTTTAAATTGAATTATAAGGAATGGCTGTTATTTTGTTGTTATTCATTTGAAATAACATCAAAATGTACACTGAACATAACACGCTTCGCAGGTTATTAAGAGTGAATCAAATTTTTGATTTTATTTCTTCATGAACGAAAAATGATGAAAGTAATTCCTTGAATAACGCTAAGAAATTGTAAATAGGTACGCTGACGGATACGAACAATTATGACGTATCCATTTGAAAAGCGGCAGAGCGTTAACATATAAATTCGCATATAAAAGCAAATCATGGTTGACATTCTGGATCATCGGTCACATTTCTGAAAGAGTACTATCTAAGGACCATCGCTGCTAAGATTGGTTGAAATCGGCTCAGTGGATTCAGACAATTTTCCTATAGCGTCCTATGTTAAACTAAGTTCAGCTGTGGCGACCATCGATTGCACTCCACAAATTAATAGTACCATTTTCTATGTGAAGTGAGCTAACAAATGTCATGGTTTTGTGCCATCTTCAGAGTAAATAATACCCATATACATATATATATATTCTGAAAGGCCATTATGTTAGCATTGTTACAATCATGATAA
The DNA here is from genome assembly GCA_028015205.1 of Mytilisepta virgata. Lineage (NCBI taxonomy): Eukaryota > Metazoa > Mollusca > Bivalvia > Mytilida > Mytilidae > Mytilisepta > Mytilisepta virgata. The sequence continues at coordinate 8,443,794 of CM051510.1, forward strand.
AATAAATAAAAAATATCCACGGAAACCTAGTCGGCATAGCAACATTTCAAAAATTGTCATAAAAAAAGCTTTAAAAATGTGAAATTTCACTCCACTTCAGCTTAAAATTGAGGTCTGATGCAGCGTTTCAATCCAATTGAGACTTAATTTTTCAGATTCTGCATAAAATTCCATTACATATGTGGGAAAAAAAAGGTTTACTTTTCCGCCTCTTTTTTTCGCAATTTAACTTACCAGTGCAGGTGCCGATTATCACTGTCAAAGTTTTACACACCACATGTCAATTCACAAGTCCCAGTTTATGACCTCCCATTGCTTGTCAGAAGCAAAATCAGTTAATGTTTTCATATTTTTTTAAACTAAAATCTATCCTCTTTCAGTCAATATTACAATTTTGAGGTTAAGACATTTATTATTTATCTATCATGCAGTCAAACTTTACCAACTCTAATAATTAATAAAATTCTGGGGGTGCATTTCTCCGAAACTAAGATAATTGGTGGAGTGTAACCTTAAAGAGTACTTTTATGACTCTTTTATTTAAAAAATGGCCAATTTTATTATTCTTCAGGTCTTTACGAATTCAAAACTGTCTCATTTATCAAAATATGACTTATAATAAGTAAATAATACCTATTTCAAATATTCATAGTGACTCGGTAAATGGGAAGTAATTCACTAAAATTTACAAGAAAATCAGAATGCAAAAATTCTTGTTTTATGGTGACTATTTTGAGCATTTCATCTCTTGAAAGACTTTTTACAGAAATAATTTGTTCGATTCAGCTTTTCAATGCACAATCCACCAGCTTTTTACATATATTTAGCTTTACACTAAATGACATGACCCCCCCCCCCCCCCACTTTTTTTTCATTGTTACCATATTACTGGTATTATAAATCTTTGGATAAAATTTGAAAACCTATGAATTGTAAGATAATCAAATCAAAATATTTTTCAATATAAATACTTGTCTCCTTGCATGTTTAATGGGTGGTGGAAAGTTTTTTTTATCATAATTACTGCATATAAACTATAGTCCTACTCTTATGTTGTATCATTGCGGATTGTTAAAAATACATAATGTGGTTGCTAAGGACATATGAGAACAATTACATGACAAAAGATAGCCTTCATATTTAAATTTTCAACAGTCAAAAATAAAATCATTAAATAAATGAACAATTTAAAGTATTTCATGGGTATATATTGCTCATAGGTGGCTACTGATAGCCTTAAAGGTTGCACTCCACAAATTAATAGTACCATTTTCTATGTGAAGTGAGCTAACAAATGTCATGGTTTTGTGCCATCTTCAGAGTAAATAATACCCATATACATATATATATATATTCTGAAAGGCCATTATGTTAGCATTGTTACAATCATGATAAAATAAATAAAAATATCCATGGAAACCTAGTCGGCATAGCAACATTTCAAAAATTGTCATAAAAAAAGCTTTAAAAATGTGAAATTTCACTCCACTTCAGCTTAAAATTGAGGTCTGATGCAGCGTTTCAATCCAATTGAGACTTAATTTTTCAGATTCTGCATAAAATTCCATTACATATGTGGGAAAAAAAAGGTTTACTTTTCCGCCTCTTTTTTTCGCAATTTAACTTACCAGTGCAGGTGCCGATTATCACTGTCAAAGTTTTACACACCACATGTCAATTCACAAGTCCCAGTTTATGACCTCCCATTACTTGCAAGAAGCAAAATCAGTTAATGTTTTCATATTTTTTTAAACTAAAATCTATCCTCTTTCAGTCAATATTACAATTTTGAGGTTAAGACATTTATTATTTATCTATCATGCAGTCAAACTTTACCAACTCTAATAATTAATAAAATTCTGGGGGTGCATTTCTCCGAAACTAAGATAATTAGTGGAGTGTAACCATCCATGTTGACGTTCCGGGTCATCAGACATAATTCTGAAAGAGGACCTCCTATGAACCGATTCTGTCAAGTTTAGTTCTAATTGGCTTAGAAGATTTTTTAATGAATTTTCCCATAGAGTCCTATGTTAAAATAAGTTCGCCTGTGGCGGCCATCTTGGTTGTTAATCTAGGTCATCGGACACAATTATGACAGAGGATCATGTAAATACCATTGCTGCAAAGTCTGGTTCCAATTTGCTCAGTAGTTTCGGAGGAGAAGAACTTTAAAGGGAAAGTTTAACGGGTGTCCTGCAGGAAGCAGAGACTGCTTACTCTTCCGGGGCATCTGAGTCTACCCCCGTTTTGTTTTGGTGGGGTGTTCATGTTGTTCATATGTTTTTAGTTTTTAATTGTAATGCACTTATTGTTTTGGTCTTGTATCCGTTGTTCTCCGGAGATTGTCAGTTGTTTCGATTTTTCACCTCCTTCGAATATTCTTTTGGTATTTCTTGACTTTACTTAAGCCGGACGACGACAGACGACGGACCCCAAGTGATGAAAATAGCTCCCATGGCATTTAGGGGGAAACATTTGCAATTAAAGTTTCTAAAAAACCGGAAATACCACAATACTAAGAGGTTATTTTCTGGCAATTTTCATATCTCACTTCATATCAATCCGAGACCCCCATATCTACCAGAGGGCCTTTAGGCCCGAGGGTAGATATGGGTCGGGAGTTGATATGGAGTGCGACTTGAATATTACCATATCATAACCTGCATATCATACACTTCAGGAGCTAAATGCTTCCTGCAAGCAATTGGTGGCTCACAAATATTTTATATTATAAATATTGTTTTGAAGTTTTACTGTGCAGATACATTTCTACATTGTTATGTTGAAAATACAATGTATCCGTATTGGTGACATTCCAAATTGCCGAATTCCAAATTGCCGATTCCCAGATTGCCGCGTCCATTTAGCCGACACCCAAATTGCCGATTTTTTTCAGATTTCGGTTTCCAAATTTAATTCCCAATTTGCCGAATTCATTTTGCCGACTTCCAAATTGCCGATTTCCATATTGCTTGGCCATGTTTTGGTAAGATTTTGCAAGAACAAATGGTTAGCAAAGCTAAATGCAGTAGGGTTTGAAAATAAATGTTTATCAAACAATAAATTATGCTAAATGAGAAGTTTTGTGTAAACACAGAAATATTAATAAAACAACATAAAACACGCTTTGCAATATATTCCATGTATATCCAGTGCTTAAAATAGTGTTATAATGTGCAGTGCTAAAAATAAATAATATATCTATAATAGTGTCTGTATTTTTTTTCTGTTTATTATCAACCTTTAATTCTGAAAGTGTTCCAATACAGGATGATTATATAGTGGAAAAAGGTTTGTCTTATTATCTCCCTTTTTTCTGGGAATTAGTATAAATTTCTCAGATGATCAGCGAGATTCAAGCTGGTACACTTTATATGTCATGCACAAGTTAATGCCAGAATACAGATGTTTATTGTTGGTTCATAACTTATGTTGTTGAGTTTATGCACTAACGATCATACACTTTGTTCTGTCCTTATCCAATACATCCATAATCGTCAATAGTAAACATGTTAGATGAAAATAAACCACATAGAAAAAAAAAGAATTCGGCAAATTGGATTCGGCAATATGGGTTTGGCAAATTGGGACTGTCGGTAAAAATTGAAAATACAAAAATGTCGGCAAACCGGGGTTCGGCTATAAGGACTCGGCAATTTGGTGATCGGCAATTTGAGGTTCGGCAATCTGGCATGAATTCTCCGTATTCCATTGCTGCATAAAACAATAAAAAACCAAGGGCTTCGAATTCAATGTCCACTTTTTTTTAAAAAAGGCAGTACATGTAAGCGGTAAGCGAAAGACACTCACTTTTCTTTTACATACACATGCGGATGTGTATGGGTCGATAATTATACCACAACATAAATGATAATGAAATAAGATTCACCAAGAAGCCGATAAACTGTCAACACGTTATTATTATTATTATTATTTTTCATTTTTAAACGGATATTGAATAAAACTTAACGAACTTAAACAAACTGACCATCAAATTCTATAATGACGGTTGGTTCTATCCTTAAGAGTATCACCATTCCAATGGGAAGTTTAAACAAAACTGATTAACCATTACGATGCAGTTAGATTTTGCAATTCACAAACTGAATGACACCAATAAGCAATGTACAGGATGCCGAAACAAAGTGTAAAATCGTTAAATAGCAGCAAAATTCTTCTATAGAAAAAAAAACTGTCTGCTATAGGCGGAAGTTAAAGTGAAATCAATTTCGGAAAGGATGGGTATAAATCTGGTTTCATCGTTATAACATTTTTAATGATTCATTTTCCGTTAAAATGTGCGTAAAATAAACCTTTCAACTGAGATAATGAACGAAGTGGCAAAAAAGTGGGCGCCATTTTGTTGTTATCCATATGAACACAACTAGCGGGTGTGATATAGATTTTAGGGGTGTGATATGGATTCTAGACATGTGATATGGATTCTAGACATGGATTCTAGACAGGTGATATGGATTCTAGACATGTGATATGGATTCTAGACATGGATTCTAGACATGTGATATGGATTCTAGACATGTGATATGGATTCTAGGCATGTGATATGGATGTCATATCACACTCCCTGATGAAATGAGTCAGTCAGCATATGCAAAAACATACATATTATTAGTAAGTATACGATAAAATGTATTACAAAATACCTCAATAAATTTGATGCACTGTATGGCCATTTCGTTGACTGACAACTCATCAGCAGCCATTTCGTTGACTGACAACTCATCAGCAGTAATGGAGATAAAAATGTTGGAAATCCGGTTAAAGATAAAATGATGAATTAATAAGCCCAACCACAATCTCGTTGATCGTAAATATCGCATGGATGGCAGTAAGAATTATATTAAATCAAACGGAATAAAACACAATTATTTCGTGTTACCTACTTGCGGATGGAGTTGTCTCCCATTTAAGTGAGTTATCCTTTTTGCAAAAATATTGAAGTTTGAGGGCCTTTGTCATTAATTGAAAAATGTGAGAAAATATATCCAATTGTTAGAAATATTTTGCAAAAAAAATGACAATTGTCCATTGATGTTTATGGAAGACACCTACTTCAAAGAGTACATAACTCAGTAAACAGAAGACAACTCACATATACCTAATATGGGGAATAGTAGCATAAATGTAAAAACAACAAATAATATTAGTTTAATTGTAATGCAATCAAAACGAATTAAATGCATGAACAGGCTGAAATAAAGAAACAAAAATCCAATGCTTAAGGTGGTACCTAACACTACAGGGAGATAACTCTGTAAAATCAGCTAAACGTTTTAATAACGTTGTGTTGTTAAGGGAATATTAAGCTCTTCAATGATCAATATTAGTGTTTGTCAAACTGCTATACAATCAGTGTAATTTTTCTGATGAATTGGTTGGTTCAAATGTTTTGAAATTTTAAAATTTTTGTCAATGGGTCGAAGTAAATACTTTGTCAAAATTTTATGAAAATTAAACGAGCCAAATTAATTTTAGTGAAAGTGTTGGGTACCACCTTAACCTGTGTCTTATTATAAAATGCATGTCCGAAATACCTACTTACTCACATATACTTTTTTCATGACTCCACTTTCAAAACTGAGATTTTCATAGTTTTATACTTAAAACATACGTAGATAAAACAAACACATTATAGATGATTATATATTTACTTCTGTATTTGTGATTTGACTGATACAGAATTTTCTTAGTGCAGTGGCTGATGCAAATCAGCGTCAATCATTTAGAACCCAAAGAAACGCACCACGTCTCATCTTTGTGTGTTCAAATTCATTTGAATTTATTCTTACTATCCAGTGTTTAATTTCCCATACCCCATACGATAAAGTGTTATGATATTGTAATTATTATATTTATTTATCTTGGCCTAGTTTGTTTTGTGTGGCCTTATAACATGTATAATATGCTTACCTAATACTTATAGTTGTTTATCAAATAATGTTATAACTGTGCAGTTTAGAAATCACTGGAACAATCATAGATACTGATGGAATGATTAGAACTTTCTATTTGACTTACGTAATAATTCTGGAATGATCATAATATACGATGTGTAATTCAGACTTCTACCGTATTCTATAAGTGTCCGTTCTACAGTTTACTACCAGGATCCTTTCTACAGTGTTCGATAGATTTCCTTGACTGCTATATATACGGACATAAAAGTTAGACTTTCAAATCAGATCAGACATTAACATTCTTGTGTTCTCAGATGTTGGATTGAGACACTTTTATTTACGTTACACACATCATACTAGATTGTGACTGATTGGACATAAAATTCTGTTGGGATTCCCGCAACAGTGACGAGAAGAGTTTCGGATAAAGAAAAGACAAAGGATCGGACATATATATTTTAAACAGTTAAGTTGACATTTCATTTTGTATAATATTTCTTGTAAACTTGTGTATAATAAATCTTGTTAAATTTTTTTATTGATTTGTGTCTTTTGTTGGCTACAATTAAAAGGTGATTTCTGGCCGTAACATAAGTTAGTAATGATGCAAAGAAAACAGTGAAATATATTCATTTAGAGGAAGATTATTCCTTTTCCCTTTAGGGAGTGTATGTAATAAAACTATAAGCCGCTCTGTACACATTTAATGAGACTTATGAGGAGAAGCCATTTGATAACGGTATTTTCACATCCTGGATATACGTGATGTAAAAGTATACGTGTTCTGTACTACCAAACAAGAGCTAAAATGTATTGTCCACGTCCATATGGCGTGTCAATGCTATTTTTCTTTCCGTATACAAGTAATTACAGTTCACAGTAGTGTTAAAGAAGTGCGAGGAGTATACAATGTTAAAACCGAAAACTCACTTTTTTCTCTCTTCGTGATGAATAATATTATCATAAAAACACATGACAAAAGTCGCAAAAGTTCACGTGACACGGCGATGTCATCAATCAAAAGTCACGTTGTTATTCTAAATACCCCGGATGTTCCATACAATGTAATGGTATATGACTTCGGTAATTTTGAGCAAACTTCGTAAACATTATATAGAAGCCGTTTATAGATTGAGAAAAAAAGGATGATCACTGGTCTAATAGGAAATAACTAGGATTTGAAATAGGTGTTTTAGTTTGAGAGAACATATGAATAGTAAACAAATTAGCAAGAAAAAATATAGGTTCGTGTGCTCATTTTAGAGCTATAAGGCCATGAAAATTTGCAGGAAATGGGTTTTCTCTGGATTTTTAATTGTCTTTGCATTGACAACTTCAGTCTCTCAACGATGTATGAAAAAATAAACAGAATTTCATAAAATTTTGTCAAATACCATTTTAAGGAATATATGATTGAATTATAAAAAAAAGTGGGGGTTCATGGGCAAAAAATTTCATGTTTAAGAAACGGATAAAACCCGAGGATTCCGAAAATCTGACAAAAAGACCAAAACATGACCAGCGAGCATCCTTAATTTCAACTTGCGCATGTTGTGATGGATATATCTATGTAAATCCTGATTTAAGATTATGGGGTATTTTATTTTTCGTCAAAAAGAAATACAATGTGCGATCTTGGTTCTGGGATACGTGAACACCCCACGTTAACTGCTTTTAACTGTATGTTGCCGGACAAACAAAACGACGAAAATCAAAGCAAAGATATCTCAATTAATAAATGAGGTATATAAAAACCAACTCAGGAAGAAAAGGGTAAAATGTGTTCGGAAGGAATTGTTTTTTAAAAAAGGCAGGCGAAATGAGAACAGATAAAAACGTTATTGAATATAACATTGAATCAAACAGTAGTACATTTTAAAACTTTTCATGATACAAATCACTTTCTTGAAGGCCCAATCCCCCCCTTTTCCCCTCCCCTAACCACCTGTCCACCCTACTTTCCACCATAAAAGTAAATATTTCTTTATAAGTTAACGTTGTCCAGGTCAAAATTTTCACATGGTTACTTTGTTATAGTGGAATTTCAAGACAATATTAATAATTTTGTTCTACAGCTCCATAAAAGATTTCAGACCGACGGCCATTTATAGCAGAATGTTGTGTTCCGAATGAACCGTTACCTATTGTATTTAGTTTTTAAAATTTTGCAAAATTTTTACTATTCAATATTCACATGTTTACTCAAATGAAATGGGAATAAAGTTTAGGTTTTTATTTAACGTCGTCAAGGGCGTTACTAACAAATGACGTTTGTGACGTCGAAAGATTCAGGAAGGGATCTAAGGAAAAAATGACACTTTTGAAGCATTTTTTGTCTATTTTATCAATGTAATAGACATTTTCGAAAAGTGTTTTAAACTTTTATGTTTACATTGATGATGACATTTACAGATAATTTTATGGGGGCCATTCCAAAGTGAACAAAGTTGACAAATTGAAAACGGCATAACGCAAAAGATGTATTTTTATTTAAATCAACGAAACAAGTCGTTACGCCTGCATACAAAAGCAGCACAAATATTTACTATTTGACGGAGTTTTCTCCTCGGATGTCTCCAAAGACTTCCCATAACTCTATAATTTTTCAATTCTCCAATTGAATGTTCAACAGTGACTCTGTATTCTTTGATTAAATTATTAATTTTCCGACACCTGTTTTCTAAATTTTCCGGTTCTCGCTGTATTTGCTGGCGTGTATAGGGTGTCATAAGAGGATATCTATTAGGATATATTTTGTCCGCCAGTAAAATATTCCTTCAGGAAAGTCAAGCTCCGCATTTCTACCAATTGATCTCATCATTGCAAACTGTTGTGCGTCATTTTGATGTCCCAAAAAACCCTGAATCAATATAACATATTTTGCCTAAATTATCGATGACGACCTGAGTATGGACGCAATGAAAGTTGCGATGTCCAGAAAAATAAAGCTCCTGAGGCTCAACTAGTGGTCTGTAAATTTCCGTTGAGGTACCGTCAATAGCAACCGCTGCCACTGGGAGCTTTCCCCAGTTTCCCACCTTTGCTCTCCATTCATTAAGAGATGGCCACTGTACCAGATTATGCAAATGTTGGTTAAACACGGGAATGCATCTATTAATTTCATCATCTATTGTGGTAACGCTTACGTCAAAAATTAAGGTTAGCATATGATAACATGGATATGATCTTAGCCAAAGCATGAACAACATAACTCTATTTCTCGGGGAAAGTTTGTGTGGCCTGCAGCTGCCAGTGTCATGCTGGAAAAATTCATTTCCAATTTGTCTCAATATGTCTAGAAGGGTTTCGGGTGTTTCTCCGGTTGTTTGATAAAAGGAGTATCTATGACGTGAAAATATTTGAAAAAATCATTTCCCTCCCAAGTGTCTACGGCGTCGTCTATAACTTTATATTTAAGTTCAAGTAATGGTTCAGGAGGGGGTCTGACAATGGCAATAACTGTAAAAACCAGCATTTTCAAAAAAATTGGTAACGTCCGGAGGTGGCGACACAAACACTGGAAAAATCCATACCAACAGTTTTCTTGTCCTGTGGTCCATAACTCACCAAAAAACTGCAAGAAATCATAAAAATCAATGGAAAAAACCCAATGCATAACAATAGAAGTTGTATTGTTCGAATATGTGTAAGTGTGTGTGTGTGGTTTTTTTTGCGGGGTTACTAAAATATCAGAATCTTTTTACAACCATATTCGTTATTTCACGTTTTCGACCAGTTTGAATATTTGGTTCCTGGTTAAAGACGAATTTTCTCTCAAATTTGTATCTTTATTTAATTACAAAATAGCTATATCAATATTAGACGTGTTTTTGAAACGTGGTATATGGTAGTCATTCGAGTACACCCTCGATCAAATTCGAAATGGAAGGACATTTGGCGTCGAATGTTACTGGTAAGTTTCTGATATATATATATTTTTTTAATTTCGGAGGTAACTTTGTACTTGTGTTGTCTAATAAAAGTCATGCGGCGTATTTTGACTGATTCAGACTAGGTAGAGCTGTTAAAGCTACGTTTCGCTTGAACTGTAAAAAGTCTCGTAACCGCTTCAGTACACGCGGTATTCATACATATATTGCATTTAAATAAAAAAAAAATAAGATTCTTTTTTTTTTTATTATTTCAGAGGACACTATTATAAGAAAAAAGCGGAGTGTCATTCAGGTGTCCGATCCAGAGGCAATATTATTTCTGAAAAGTTATCAGATGTTGCCGTGCTCATGGGACAAGATTGTCGATTACATGAGGAAAAATATCCAAACTTTACCAGAGGATACAACAGGCTTATACCAAAGGTCGACATACAAACAGCTCAAATTAAGATTGTCGGCAAAGCTGGGGAAACTTCTTAAAACTCCTGAAGAAAAAATTACCAATTTGTTTGTAAAATAAGTACATAATGTATAAAGTCTATATATATGTTTGTGAGTGTGATGCATCGGCAATATGCTTTCTTTGCATGTCTATTATCATTATACATTCTAATCTTAAACCATGATTCCACGCCATTCAGAAACCACTTGGTAAAATGGAATCAAACATAGGTGGAGACACTGCATCGATTGTACTTTGTAGCAATTCCTTGATCAGTATTTGTCTTTGATTGTATAAGATTATTTATGTTCTTCCGATGAGAAACTATAAACGCCAGTGTTATCCTGCATGATAATTCATCATGGTTACTGAATCAGGTTCAGCAGAATCTCTAGTTTAAATTTTGTGTCTGTCTTTTAATCTGTCCGTTCATTTTCGTTTCCGTTCAATATTTATAGCTAAGCGGATTACAGTGCAGATTGATTTTTGCTAGGAATTTTTAGAGTTTCTGAGTATAGATGTTAGTTATTTTGAAACATAAGCATAATCAAAGATTTTCGTTCTTTATTTTCTAGGGATGAACTAATTAAGATACGAAATCTGGAACAAAAGTTGATCAAACCCACTTCTGCTGCACAAAAACAAAAATCCAGGCTGATGACATACGAGAGAATGTCATGTTGGAAATGTCATCCGGCGATGAACAACATAACAAACAAAACAAAGAAGAGGGCGGTCCACAAATACGTCCTGCAGTGAAAGTGGATGGCGACCACCATAAACCTCCTGCAGTGGAAGAGGATCTGGAGGGAGTGCAACTACCTGACGAGCAGCAGCCTGGACCTAGTGCGCCAAAGAGAAAGAAAGCGGAGCCCAAAACAGCATCACTGATGCAACTGGTAAAAAAAAATCAGCTCAGCTATGAAAAATTCATGGCGAAGAAAATCCCTAAAATCCTAAAAGCCTTGGGAGTCAGCTCTTTGTCCGAATCAGACGAATAAAAACAGTATATAAAAAAAAAGAAATAGCTGATTTTGATTAAAAATTATTTCTCTCATTGTTTTCGTTTATTAAGCATGTAGCCACATTTTTCGAGACATTGTGTATTTTGAGATGACCCACGGGTAAGTTACCTTAAATTTTCATCGTTAACTTAAATGTCAACGTAAACTTTAGTTTCCGAAAATGTCTAATAAACAGTATAACTAATTCAAGAATTTGAATATCGAAAATATTCAAATCGTGACCGAAATATACACTAATAATTCCCTCATGCGCTGCGCGCATTCGTGAATTAAGGTGTTTTTTCGGTCACTCGTTGAATATTTTGCGATATTCAAATTCTTGAATGAGTTATCCTATAATTATTTCACGTGTGAAATATCTGATTTTCTCTAACTCGGAAGTTACCAGAATTTCACTACTCTCAATCTGATTGATATTAATAAACATGCGAACGAATAACCAATCATTTGACCCATCCAATCGACAGACCCTTGGAGTAAAAATAGCAAACACCAAACATCTAATCAACAGAGAGTCAGGATAGTCTGACTAGGTACAGACATTGAATAGTTGTGGGTTAAACCAGTTTTATGGGTACCCAAACCTCGATCTCCATTATCTATTTTGAATACCCTCTCGTGTATAAAACGCACTATAAAAACCAATTCAGTATGATCACCAACAAGGTGACCGCTGGACTGAAAATTTAAAATAGGTTCGACCTAACATTATTTAGATAGTGGATCAAAATTTGTTTGTTTTAAGGATTCTCGCTGGTCATGTTTTGGTCTTTTTGTCAGATTTTCGGAATCCTCGGGTCGGGTTTTATCCATTTCTTAAACATGAAATTTTTTGCCCATGAACCCCCCACTTTTTCTTTTATAATTCAATCATATATACCTTAAAATGGTATTTGACAAAATTTTTATGAAATCCTTTTTATTTTTTCCTACATTTTTGAGAGACTGAAGTTATCAATGCAAAGACAATGAAAAATCCAGAGAAAACCCATTTCCTGCAAATTTTCAAGGCCTTATAGCTCTAAAATGAGCACATGAACCTATATTTTTTTCTTGCTTATTTGTTTACTATTCATATGTTCTTTCAAACTAAAACACCTATTTCAAATCCTATTTATTTCCTATTAAACCAGCGAGCATCCTTAATTGTAAAACTAGATAAGACTAGTTCATAGCTGCTGGCCATATACTGTTGATGTATTAGAAAGGAATAGAAGTAAACCGCATTCCATGTTTATAGCGAGAGTGCTATAGGAGCATATGTGTCATTTAGAAAAGTCTTTGTATAATGGGGGCAGCCATTATGCAATCCGAAGTGAATTTATTTGTTTAAAGCGAATATGGTCATGTTGTGCTACATACTAAGGCTAGAAAAAGTTTCGTTCGCCGGAAACGGAAGTAAGTAAAGTAAGGGAAATAACTTGCTTCAAATTATAATTTTATTGTCAGAATCGTGATACCGGAAATGAGTTTCTGAAAGGGCTATTGCTGCGCTCATCATTGGCCACGCCAACAAAATATTATTAACAAAATAGGTAGTTGACACGGACGAACAAACAAGTTACCATACCAGCTGAGTTTATAAATGTCAATTTGCCCGATTCAGAATATGAAATGGACTACATGTAAGGTTTAATTTGGTTTCTAGTGATTAAAATTAAAATTTAACAATTTGAGAATAATTTACTACTGTTTTAAATTCAATTCAAAATTTATTGCCATATAAATCAATTGACTTGTGACAAAAACATATATACAACTGCTAAAGAGTTGAAATATAGAACAAGCCTGATTGATACATCTAATACGGATAAGTTAAAGATATTCTGTCCTCAGTTCTAATGATTTTTAAATAAAAGAATCTGTATTTTTCACTTGCTTTTGGTGTTGATTTTGATTTTAGTTCCTGTTTTTGTTGGTCTTGCAAGCTGACGTTTTTCAATCCAATTTAAACTATCCAATGGCATAAAAAATCGATAATTTTACTTAATTCAAATGATCCACAAAGCAATGATTGAAAATTGCTAATATAAAAATTAATCTTATGAATAAAAGTATACTTTGGACTTTAATAAATAATTCTAGAGGGTATCTACCTAGCTCTGTTCTTACTGCCATATTGGATGAGTTTTTTTTTTTTTTTTAGTTTCTGATAGATATTTACAACTAATTACATTTGTAAAATATTTATGTAGCTTCCTTCGTGCAAGAGGTTTCTTACCTTTGTGTCGGTTTGTTTGTTTGTTTATTTGGTTGGTTGCCTTTTGGCATCTGGAAATCTAGTCACTGTTTCGTTCCAATCCACTGGCCCCGGCATGCCTGAAGGTTTTCCGGATTTTTTCAGATTTCCGGGTTTGGTTAATTTAGTCTAAAATATTCCTATAGAAAATATTGGATTCTTGCCAATTTTTTTTTTTTTTTTTTGGCAACTTCTGTACTTTCATCTATTTCTGGGTAATTCTAAGACATTAAAAACATTTTGCATAAAAACATGTATGGCAATATAATACTGATCGATACTTTGTAACTTTATAATATAATAAAAAAAACTAAAAATATTTTTTTCAGTTTAATTGAACAATGAAAAACCCGGACATACGAATGCATTTGAGGAAAACATACGTCTACAGCATTTGTATATGTTCAAGTAAAGAAAATGTCCTAAATGTCTTCCTGGTACATATCAGCTCTTTATGTTCTTTTGGCTTATTTTGCAAATAAAATAATTCTTTTATTCTGCTGATCTTTGTTATAAACGTTATATATATATATAAATAACATCCAGTCGTTGAAATGAAGAGAAAAAATACAATACTTAAAATATATCTGTCTGATTGTAAAATGTATGTCCAAAATATCTGCTTGCTTACAGTTCGTTTCTTTACGCTCCTTTTATAACGTGATTTTCAAAATGAAGATTTTTCCTTATTTATCTTTAAAACATGTATTCGTAGATGCAAAGGGTTATATATTTACAAGTATTCCCTCTCTAGTTGTTTTTTTTTAAATGATGTTGGAGTTCCTCAGAAACGAACGCAATAACAAAACATGTGCCGAAAGCAAATCAGCGTCCATCTTGTTGAAACCGGAAACCATCTTCCTCCAAAGTAGCAGACTGCTCCTCTTCTTGGTCGTGCTTCTAATTCATTTCCATTCTTACCGTTCAATCTGTAATTTTCCGACTCTCCACAAATGACAGTTACTAATAATGCAAATAAAACTGCGAGAAATATCTTCATTTTGTAAGAATTATTGTTTTTCCCTTTTAAGCAACTATGTTAACAAGTTATGGATACAAACAGTATATCAGCCACTCTGTACAAATTTAATGAGTATTATGTGGAGAGTCCAAATGAGCATGGCTTTTTCACACCTTACATATACGTGATCTCGACATCCAATAATTAGTATGTACACAAATGTATTGTCGACATCCAGATGGCGTGTTAATACTTTTTGTTAACAAGCAAATGTTGTACCGTCTACAAGTAATTAACAACCACAATTTAAAAGAAGTGCGAAGAACATATAATGGTAAAACCGAAATATAAAAAGACAGATTTTCTCGGCAGATGATTAATAATATAAACATAGAATTTCATTATTCGAAAAGTCACAGTAAGGTTATTATAACAAAGTCTTTGCAGATTGCAGGACACAGGTGCAATTTATTTACGAAAGGAAAACCATAAATCAGAACAAAAATATTTGGATTAATGTTTCGACAGTGGAAAAATACATATATTTAAAACATGAAATGAAATTAATTACTCCGGAATAATATGCTGTTGGTGTGGCCAATGATGCGAGCCCTTTCCAGAAACTCATTTTCCGTATCACGATTCTGACTCTAAAATTATATTTTGAAGCAAGTTATTTCCCTTACTTTACTTACTTTCGTTTCCTGCGGACGGAACTTTTTCTAGCCTTAGTATGTAGCACAATATTGCCATATTCGCTTTAACAAATAAATTCACTTCGGATTGCATAATGGCTGCCCCCATTAAACAAAGACTTTTCTAAATGACCAATTTGCTCCCATAGTGGTCGCTGCGCTCACTATAAAGATACCCAAATGGCTTTTTTGTAAGGGGAGGCAGTTTGGTTTTATAGGCGTGGAGGAATTATAAAAAAAAGCAGGGTCCTAATTAGGACAAAAAGGCTGTCTCAAAATATGTTAAGAAAACGACAGGATTGTAAATCACCTTGATTCAAATAATGGTATACTATTGAAAAATAAATCATTGAGTCGCGCATGTGCTCCGAAAATAGGCAGGCCCAAGGATGTCGCAATAAAATTCTCAGGATACAAATTCACTTCCTTGCCACCCCCTCCGTCCAAACCACACCTTATTTCCCAAAAAATCATCTTTATTTCATTTTGCCGATGGTACGTTTGTTTCGCATATTAAGATTGTTAGCCTGAATAAAAGGTTTTAATACGGAGAGGAAACTCTGTAAATAAAACTCCTCTTCTGGACACCTGAGAAAAAGTGCAGGAGAGGACGACCTAGTATCACCTGGAGGCGCACAATAGAAGCGCAGGCCAATCAACATCAGAAGATATGGGGCACAGTTCAGAAACTTGCCAACGACAAACACGAGTGGAAGAACTTCGTTGGTGCCCTAAACGCCATTGGCATAAAGGGCAGTAAGTAAGTAAGTTATTACGAAAGTGATGTGATGAAAAAAGCATTAGTTTGAAAACTGTTTTAAGCGTCAATGAGTAAGCAGCTTATAATTGGAATGTAGTAGCGGACATTGTATACAGGTTTGTTTGTTTGTTTAGTTGGGGTTTTACGCCGTTTTCAGCATATTTGGCTATATTGCGGAGGCCAGTTTTTATGGTGGAGGAAGCCGGAGTACCCGGAGAGAATCACCGACCTTCGGTAGGAAAATTGGCAATCCTTGTCAATTTAGATCGGAGTCGAACACACCCCGCTACAGGTGAGATTCGAACTTTCAACCTCAGTGTTGACAGGCTAGTGATCATTAGTATTCATGACGAACTACCTAGACCACTCGGCCACCGAGGCCCCTTGTATACAGGTAAAATTACAAGAAAGTATGATTCGACATAGAACTACCTAGCTAAATTGTCAGTAATTCAGGGGTACGTATTATATTTTTACCCTTCAGGAGCACAAGAAGTCACCCCAAGTTTTTGGTATGAGTTCACATTGCTGGTGCTTTAGTTTCTGTGCTGTCTTGTGTTAATTCTGTTTGCATGGTTTATTATGGTTTTTTTATTATCCTTGTGGTATTTGTTTGTTATGTACCATGTCGATGTCGTCCTGATATGCACTTACTGTGTGGTTCATATCGCAAATGATTTCTTAATGAAAAACTTAGACTTCATTACTATTCTCTACATTTAAAATAAGAATTAGGTATGTCTTAAAATTTAACAAGGGTCAAACTTTCAGAAGACTTGTACAAATTATTCAACGTCAAATTTGTTAGTGATGACGTCATATATGATGCAAAATTCCATGAATTTCACACCGAAATTTGAAAATCAGCTCGCGTAAAATGGGAAAAAATCTCAATTTTTACAAAATGTTTGGAGTGGGCGAACAATTTTTATTTTTTATTTCTCAAAAAATGAAGAATTTGAGCGTATTTTCAGCATTTTTTCAAAATGAATCGGCAAAAAATTATTTCTTAAAATTTACATAGTCCAATAATTGGAGTGGCGAAATCCAAAGAACGAAAGATTAATTTAGTGTTGCCTAAGATTCAATCAAACTTGTATCACACGCGTTTATAGCTGATGTCTCTAGTGAGTTACATTAGTCAACTGAGTTTTTAGTCATATTACGATGGGGAGAAATTGCTGAATTTTAATTTCATAACTTCTGGTTTTATTTTTGACTTTGCCTGAAATATCAGTAATATTTTTTTTTTGATATAAAGTAACATTTCTTTATTCAATAATATATTAATGAAGTGTCGCTTATAATATTAATTCTAATTTGTTTATGTTACTTTTAAATCAGACACGACATGAGGTGTCCAAACTTGTGACATGAATCCAAAGATAAAATACTTTTATAATTTATGTATTTTATGTTTTGTTTCTATGTTTATTAACTGTCATAGCTTGAAATTTTACTGTAGTCTTGTAGTCTCCGAATTACATGTACATGTAACATTTCCGACCAATTTCGAAATCAAGTACACAATTTTCGAATTTATTTTAAAACAAAGATCCCAGGTGATCAGCGTGAAATTTGACATCACGTCAATAGCCATTTTAGCTAAGATGTCATTAACTGAATTAGCTCTTTGAAATACATGTATAATATTTCAATTTCTATCTTCAACAGTTAAGGATGCCTGCTGGTCATGTTTTGGTGTTTTTGTCAGATTTTCGGAATCCTCGGGTTTTATCCATTTCTTAAACATGAAAGTTTTTGCCCATGAACCCCTACTTTTTCTTTTATAATTCAATCATATATACCTCAAAATGGTATTTGAAAAAATTTTATAAAATCATACATCTTTGAGAGACTGAAGTTGTCAATGCAAAGACAAGAAAAATCCAGAGAAAACCCATTTCCTGCAAATTTTCAAGGCCTTATAGCTCTAAATTGAGCACATGAACCTATATTTTTTTCTTGCTTATTTGTTTACTATTCATATGTTCTCTCAAACTAAAACACCTATTTCAAATCCTATTTATTTCCTATTAGACCAGCGATCATCCTTAAACATTATCAAACTATTACTTCTCCCAGTATCATTATTATTATTATTTGTAAAAATAACAAATCGTGCAGTATAAATAGGGTAGTGATAACTTAGAATCTTTATTTCATTATATTTTATTCCTTTATGTAATTCAAACTTTACTTTATACTATTGGTAATTCACCTTACTGTACCTACTTCATTCACCTTACCATACCTAGTTCATTCACCTTACCTTACCTACCTCATTCACGTTACCTTACCTACTTAATTCACCTTACCTTAAAAGTGAACAAAATTTCCAATTTTTATCTGCTCTAATAAAATAAAAGTGATATATAAAAAAAAGGTATAACCTGGTTTCCGTTCATGAAAACTGGTTGATTTCTTTTTTCGCGAATTTATTTATGACACAGAACAAAACTGAGTTATCCCTCTTTAATTGTTTAAAGGGACATTTACTTCGCAGACAGAGTTGATGTCTCCTAAGTTTTCTGGCATCACATGTCTCGAATCACAGACACCCGACCACTGGACCTATAGTTTGTTTCCCCTTAATAATAAAGGCTATATATGACATTGTAGCAGGGTTGGTTCTACATCTCGACAATACATTATACTGTCTCAGAATGATTTATTTTTTGTATCCAGAAACGTCAAAACTAGTCCCACATAAGCTTTTTCGTATCGCTTTATTAAACTTATTTTTACCCATTTTAGATAAGCCATAATTTGGTAATCCTGTTGAAAAGTATTGGATTTCTCGTTAAAAAGTCTGAGATTCCTCTGACGCCAAAAGACCAGGCTAACGTCAAAAGACCAGGCTAACGTCAAAAGACCAGGCTGATGTCAAAATACCGGACTGACGCCAATCTACCTATGGCAGTAGTATGTCCTAGTGTACTCCATTTATGTAACTTGCAAACAATATTTATCAGTGTTTTTTTCTCAAAGAAGTAGGGTCGTTTACCTTTGCATTTATTTCACTTCTGTGGCCATTTTCTAAAATTTCATAAAGCACTTCAAAATCTCTGGGGGCATAGCATATAATGTGATCTCTAAATATTGGCTAATGATAACTAACAAATAAGTTACACACAATGTACTATTTTTTTTCCCCTAAATACCTGAATATCACTGTGGGCGACAGTTTTAAAACAAATTTGCCAAATTGACGTTTTTCAAAGTGAAGGACACTCAGAACCAAACCCCCAAAATGAGTGTATTTATCTTTCATATGATAGTTGAATGGTTTTGGTTCCGAATGTCTTTCTTGGCAGTATCCCAAATGTGATACAAATTGAGCCAAATCGCCTGTATACACGACTTTTGCGGGTAGAAAAATAAATATATTAAAGGTACAGGAACACATACAAGGTGTTCAGTGTTTATGGGTATTATGAACAAGTGTGATTGTTTAGTGTAAGCACATGGTCAGTGTTTTTGTAAAATACGATTGGATGTAATTTTACTCAATTTTATGGTAGATGAAGTACATGTAGTCCATGCAGTACGTGCACTAGTAGTATATAACCGGTTGTTATGACGTTGAAGTTTAATCGAAGTTGCCTATCAGTTTGTGTAGCAGCAGTTTGTAATGACGTTTATGTGTTTATGGTTTAATTGGTAGAAGATAAACGTATAAGTTGTAAAATAATGGTAAAACCAAGTAGAATCTTCAGTTAGCCCTAGGTGCAGCACTGGGCGGAAACATCGATTGTAAACATTATATCTGGTACCCAAATCGTCTATAGATAGGTGATAAATATTTTTAACGCAGTTCTTAAATAAATTTTCGAAAAACAGCTCCGTCTGGCGTTAGTTAAACACCATAAACAATGGTAATTAAATGCTACATGGGTCTCCTCTGATTTTTTGAAAGGTATTCTTTTAAATATGCACTAAGAAAAAAAAACCCGCTGTATTTATGTAATTAATGAACGGCGAAGTAGCGCAAGATGCCGCTGTATTAATGTTTCAGCTGCTGGGGATGCAGTGGCAAATATTTCTTTTCGGGTAAACTTGATGGTGTTGGGCATTCTGTATTGAATCCTGAGCTTACTTTATTAACTGAGAGCATTCATGTTGGGGTATATTGACTTCGTGTATGCACTTTTAAAATATTTGAGTTGTGAATTGGATCTCTGTGATATGATTTTGAATGGTATTCATGTGTATATTTATGTCTACATTGACCCTTTGGGGAGGTTCTTCAAATTAAGACAAAACTGTTTTTACCCGCTGCATGAGTCATACGCCTGTCCCAAGTCAAGAAATTGTCGTCATACTTCTCCATTTTTGCGTTTCCTGCGTATTTATGTTTGTTTAGTTCTTGCCGTTTTGGTGATTATTTTTACTTACATCATTGAAGCAACCAAGAGATAGCCATATGGTCGGTTTTGCCTTGTTGACATACGGAATCAAACCATCAATATACAGCCAAGAACATATACTTGTGTCAAGGTAGAGCTCACTTAGATTCGCAAAGCTCGCTTTTAGCTTCTCCAAGTAATCCCAATAAATGACAGGCACTTCATTCCGCCTGACAGGTAGGAATTTCAATTGAAGCTACATCTGGAATGACAACTGATTAATTCCAGGATTTGACTCTATAATTGTATTGCCCATGTTTATGTTTTGCCCTTCTGTGTTATATTAGATTTGTTGAAACATTCACTTTAGGGACGAGATGAAAAGTTGTGTAGGATAAAAAACTTCACATAGTTTTTTTCACTGAGTGAAACATAAAAAAGAGTTATATATGAGTAGTGAGCCAGGAGATCAAACAATAGAGTTACTATAGCGGATAAATTTACATAGTTTCTTTAATGTTGATTTCTTTTTTTTTTTTTTTTTTTTTGGGGGGGGGGGGGGGGGGGGGTTAACAGCGCGCTCAGTTTCATGATATTTGGAGTTGTGTAGTAGTGTTTGTCAATAAATGCCTTTCTATTTTCAGACATGAATTTACATTTAAGTAGAAAATGAAATTCGTCTCCCAAATCATTTACATTACATAAACAACAAGTTCTCAAATTCAAAATGTTCTTTAAAAGTACGATATATTAATGTTTTCGAACTATTTTGTATTTCAGTGTTCCATTTTTGTTTAAACTGGTCTCAAAGAGACAACAACCAAAGAGCAGAAAACAGCTCATGATGTGTAATTTCTGCGATGCATGGCTATGTAGCAACTACTTTTGTAACAACGACCGTTTTTGTAATACAATTCCAAAACATAAAATA
Source organism: Mytilisepta virgata (assembly GCA_028015205.1). NCBI lineage: Eukaryota > Metazoa > Mollusca > Bivalvia > Mytilida > Mytilidae > Mytilisepta > Mytilisepta virgata. The sequence goes on from CM051510.1 coordinate 8,465,010, forward strand.
TCGATGTAAAATTGCATGCAGTGACATAATTACCTAATAAAAGTGGTAAATTGTCCATATTTCCCAACATTAATTATCCAAAATTTGTAAAATTACAAACAAAAGGTATTACAAAAACGGTTGGGATGTTAACCGTTTTTGTAATAAATTACGCTTGTTATTACAAAAGTGGTTGCTACAGGGATAACCTGTAATCAATAAAATGAAAAATTCGCCGATATTTTACACGCCTCTAGAGCGTATAAAATTATTGCTGTTTGTACTTTTTGCACACGAAAAAAGTTGTTGTGGTTTTTGAGAAGAACGGCGGCGAACAAAAGAGAATATAGGTTTGTGACAGGCCGGGCCCAAATCACAGATGAAACATTAAAATTTAAACCATAGAATTTGTTTATCTAAAAGTAAATTGGAAGTCCAAAGCCACTGTACCACATAATATAGCATTTTGACCCGTTATAGGATACGATGTAAAAATTCATAAAATACTGGGCGCACACATCTTAAGAGGTGAAATGAAAGTGATACTCGCTGCCCATTGGTCAATATTTGTTTATAACAAAATCAGTGTAATCATTGAAATCATTGTATCTAAATTTATTTTAACTATTCTGCTCCTTTAGGGGCGTTTTGATTGACAATAAAATATTTGTTTGTTTGTTTATATTAAATTGAATAATATACCATTTTAAACGACAGTGGTTCTTCCTTCGAAACATATGAGATAAAACAATTTCAAACTAACTTTTAAGAATTGTGTAATTTTAATGATTAAAATTGGTACCCCCCCCCCCCCCCCCCCCCGATTTTTAGCAAAAAATCATTTCCACTGTTAGAGCCTCATTTTTCGGCATGAAGAGCCACGGGAACGTTCCAATTTCTTTGCATTAAATCAATCGAATACATTTAATAGGGGTGCTGTTATTTTTCAAGAAATTAATTTTTATTTTTATGAAATTTTCATATCTCGGTACCCCCATATGGAGATTACCATAGAAACACAATTGGTATTTTGCATTCAGAAATGATTGAAATGAAGACTCTAAAAAAAAATTCAGAGTGGGGCGACAGGAATAACTGTATATCCGAAATGGTTATTTTGCATCCCCCCCCCCCCAAAAAAAAAAAAAAAAAAAAAAAAAAACCAAAACAGATCTTCAAACTCTGTAATAACTGTGCGTCAATAATTTATGTTATAAAAGCATATTCGTGGATCTCACTCCAAAGAAGAAGCGACACACAAATTTTGTAATATAGATTTGTTCTATTCGCCAGTGTCTTTTTAACACGGAGAGATTTTTTTTCCTAGTTATCTCTCTTTGGCAGTAAAATACACGATACTTATTCTAGGCTTTTTACTTGACGTTTTTCGTTAGGTCAAGGGTAAACTTCATTAAATTAAAACACAAAGTAGGAGTTGAAGCTATATGTTTAGCATTGATTAGCAGTTGTCCATTAAAAGATACTTATATTAACAAAGTATGTTTCAAATTTTAACAATATATATTGAGCACATCGAAGTCGACACGTTTTTTAATTTACACGAAAATTGCTAATTTGGTGATTTTTCGTGCATATTTGATTTTTTCATGGACAAGGCGACATAACTCCAGAACAACAACTGACTTTAATAAGGTAACAGTACAGAGGAGCCTATAGAAATTTCAGTCTTGTGAGTCTTTTTAGCAACTTCAAACTTTGATCACAGATACAAAGAACTTGGCAATATTTTGTAACCATTTTTCACCATTTTAGTAACGATTATTTAATTTTTTTAGAATAATTATGAATATTTACACTGGAAACAATAAGAAAAATGTTTTCATGTACTTATTAATAAAGTTTCATTTTTTTAAGTAGAAAGGCTACTTATTCCCCATTTTTGATAGGTGTACGTTGTCTCCAATTTACAGAGTAAGCTGCTGTTTGGAGAATGTGTTTTCCATCGATATCAATGGACAAAATATTCTTCTTCCTAATAATATCCTCCACAAATTAATATGTTCTTGGAAATATTTCCCCACATTGTTTCAATGCCTGATGGAGATGTTCCCGGACTCAAGATTTTCATAAAATGAATTTAAATTACTTTTTGTTCTTTATGTTTAATACAAGACACTTTCTGTTAGGAAAGATAACTCCTGCATATGGGAGACAACTCCAATATCCGCAATTATTGATTTTGGAGCAGTTCGGTTATAGTCTATAGGTATGTCTTAATTGGTGCAGGAAGCCGAAGTACCCGGCGAGAACAACAGATATACGGCAGAAAATCTGGCAATCCTTATCAATTTACCGCGACCTTCCGCATCCGAGGCGAGCACGCTACCACAAGACCACCGAGTTGGTGAATACATGTATATAAAATCCTAAAGGACCACTCGATGAATAATTTTCATTTTTTTACCGCGACTACCTAAAAATTGAAATGCAATATTTGTAATGCTGCTGTAGACCTTTATATCTGGATATTTAGTTTGAATCCTGGTCTTGCATGGTATATGTCAATGATAAGTGAACATAGCAATGTTTGCACAGTTAGCAAATTTAAAAGGGGAACCAAATCGCGAACAGTTTCGCTTTTATTGATATTAACATCCAGTGGTAATTGAAATTGAATCAAAATTTGTCATTATCGAATTCAAATCGTCTAGAAAAAATATTAGTATTAATTCATACATTATATTTTTCATAATTCTTTTCTGGACCATCAAAAATGTCATGGAAAATAATTAACGTCGGAGGGCGGCATGGTTGTAGCGGTTTGTTCAGGGTTCTCAAATCTATCAAAATTTAATCTCAATTTACAACAAGAAAAACAATTTAAGTTCTAATCTTAGTACGTAATATTGAGCAAAACGGAAATCTGTAATTTTTACTTTGAGTTAAATTTTCTATATTTTGTATTTTGTATGTCCCGGAGGGTATTCGCTAACCCAGTCGTCAGACTTGTCTGACATGATTATTCATTGATTTTTACAGAAATTACCAGTATTTAGCAAAATTAAAAAATAATAGAAATACTAAGGGTTCATTCTTTGTATTGCACATGGTAGATCTCCTTAGCTGAAATTTGGCTTCCTATTTTAGTATTTTTGGTTGAGTACTTCTTGTTTAATATAAGTTTGGTTTTTGGTCTTCCAAATGTTGCGGTTTAATGCTGCTGATGAGAGGTAATCCTTGAAATGCGTCGTATACAGCATAGTATAAATTTGTTATATCTAATATTAGTATCTTTGGTTTGTTATTTTGAAACTCCTGGGATGATGCCTCTGCTGGTGGACTCTAGGTCCCCGAGGGTATTCGCTAACCCAGTCGTCAGACTTGTCTGACATGATTATTCATTGATTTTTACAGAAATTACCAGTATTTAGCAAAATTAAAAAATAATAGAAATACTAAGGGTTCATTCTTTGTATTGCACATGGTAGATCTCCTTAGCTGAAATTTGGCTTCCTATTTCGGTATTTTTGGTTGAGTACTTCTTGTTTAATATAAGTTTGGTTTTTGGTCTTCCAAATGTTTCGGTTTTAATGCTGCTGATGAGAGGTAACTCCTTGAAATGCGTCGTATACAGCATAGTATAAATTTGCTATATCTAATATTAGTATCTTTGGTTTGTTATTTATATATCCAGATTTTAAAAAGCTTGTGTGTATAAGTATGTAAACTAAAGTAAATTTTGTTGTAAAACCCACAAGAGCCATACAAAGAGTTGGGTCATCAGATATACTTCTGAAAGAGGATCCCCTTAGGACCATTGCTGCCAAGTTTTGTTAAATTTGGCCAAGTGGTTTCAGACAAGAAGATCTTTAATTTAATTCACCATGGGGTCCTATGTTAAACTATGTTCGGCTCTAGGAGCCATCTTGGATGACGGGCGGAGTCATCGGATACAATTTTGAAAGAGAACCACTTAAAGACCGAGAACATATACAGAGAGAGAACCATAACACTATACGAGGGCAAAAACATGTTATCTGCTCTCTCGTGAGTATCACTGACGTAGCTTTCGCCCAGCTATAAATAATCGTCTGATCACGTGGGAACAGCAAGACGCTGGTCATACGAAAGGGAAATCTAATTCAGTAAAATTATTTCTTGTTATTGGCAAAATATGTGATAAATAGATTAATACATGGCCTTTTTCATATTGCCGATGTTATCAGTTCCTAAAATCCTCGGGGCCGACATCAAGGTGTCGGGCAGATAACAAGGACAGTATGAAAAAGCCCATGTATTAATCTTTTATTATATCGGTTAATAGATGTTATGTTCATGGATCAAATTAGATTTTTCAGTAGGAAAATGTTATCTATATTATTTTTGTTATTTTGCTAAAAAGGATGAGTAAACTAAATTTATAGGAAGTGGAAGGGGTGTTTGTCCCGTGTTGTTGATTTTATACAGCAAAATGCACGAATAACATGAATAAGGTCCATAATTTGTTCAAACTGTCACTCATGTCAAGAATAGGTGTAAACTCGATCTGTATGTAATGTGTTGTTTGGAGTAAGTTATTACACTTATTACCTTATCAGAAATTGTTTTGGCTCAATGATTTTTTTTCTACTAATAAATAATTTTCAAACAACAAAATTAATTAGAAGTTTATCATAAACCTAGCAACAGGTGAAATCGCCAGGCTCCTTTTTAAGTAAAGTCAAGAAATACCAAAGGGATATTCGAAGGAGGGGAAAATCGAAACAACTGACAAACTCCGAAGACAAGACCAAAACAATACATGCACTACAATTAAAAACTAAAAACATATGAACAACATAACCCACCAAAAAATAACGGGGTTAGACTTAGGTGCTCCGGAAGAGTAAGTAGTCGCTGCTTCCTGCAGGACACCCACCATGCTGACCATGTCAAATCCGGTATGAGGAAGGGATAGGATCAATGGAACTAGTCCATTTTCATTTGGGAAACGGTTTTTTTTTCATATCAACCAAGTCACGATGACGTACATAAAACTTTAATAAGGATGACTCCAACTTTGGAACAGCATACCCTTGTCTGAGCAACTTTTCTTTCAGGAGCCAGGCTCTGTCCAGGAAGTCAATGTATATATCACAAGCTCTGGAATAACGTATGAGTTGTGAAATATATATTCCATACGCCGGCGCTTCTGGAATATTGCCGCTCAAAAATGGGAAGTTGACGATTGGAAAGTCAAAGTCATCCCGTTTGTCGTAAAGTTTTCTATCCAACCTTCCTCTGGTGTCAATTTCGAGGTGAAGGTCAAGATCAGATGCAGACTTGGCAGTGTCTGTGGTATCCTTAATTTCGAGCTTACTGGCATAGATGAGATGTAAGAAATTCCCAAAACGTTAATTTTTGAGAGATGTAGAGAAAGCTGAAATTAAAGGTACGGGCTTCTGTTTTTTCCTAAGAAGCACGTCAAGGAAGTCTGCCTCATATGAGTAAAGGAACAAGTCGGTCAGGTGTGGCGCACAATTAGTACCAATAGGAATGCCAATTGTCTGTTGGAAAAAACGTCCACCAAATTGAACAAATATGTTTTCGATCAAAAATTCAATCATCAGGACTTGAATCAACGATCTCACAGCTTTAACAACTCTGAAAGCGAATCTAGTGGCTCTTGATCACGTTTGATCCATTTTCGGGCATAGTCAAATTGTCTGGCATCCATCAGTAGTTTGAAAGAGACTCGTTGTCTATGATATTTAAGTCTCATGTGATGACATGGCCAACAGGACTATATTTGAATGGAGAACTGTTGCATGAACAATCAGGGGGCTTAGCTTTGAGATCTTCGATTTTTTTGGTTCTGCAATACACGTTTTTGATTGAAGATTTTTGATGCAATGCGTGTAGTATAGGTATATCTTTCAATCAGACCGATTTGTGGTGAAGGATATTGCCAACATTTACGGCATCTAAACCTTTGTTGGTAAAAGAAAAGAGTGGAAGAAAAGAACGGTTGTCTTGTTCAATGTCATGAGTTTGAAAAGTCGGAGACGTCCAATATACTTCAGGAAAATCGCTGTTGTTTACACTTGAGCGATGGCCATCCATGCGTTTGTTATGTCTACCTTTTGTTTCCCCGACATAAACAAGACCACATAAATTACATTCTAAACCGTAGACAACATTCTCTGATTTACAGCTCAGATCATCAAAGCTTCTGGTATTATATGTTTTCTTTGTCAAATTAGGTGTGAATGTTGTGTCAGAAATTAGAATGTTACATGTTTTACAATTTTTTGCCCTGCAGTTAGAGATGGAGCAGTGCTGTTCGTTGTCATTATAGTTGAAGATGTCATGCAACTGAACAGAGCAGGGACGAATTTTGTTGAATAGATCTGAGTTTTTATACAGGAATCAAAGGTCATCTGGTTGAACATAAGATGTATGAGTTAAATCCGAGGTATGTTATACACCTGATTTTACCGACGACATCGTATACGTAACATCATCGGGGTTGGGCCCTTTTATACTGGGTGACACCCGAGCCAGTATCCTTTCTGATATTCTTGTATTCATGTTTTGTAAGAGGTACTGAGTTGATGATGTCCTCGGAGACAAAATGTCCACCAGCGTCGACATCGACTCAGTGGTAATAAGTAAAGTCAAGAAATACCACAGGGATATTCGAAGGAGGGGGAAATCGAAACAACTGACAACCTCTGGAGAAGAACGAAGACAAGATCAAACAGCATATTTAACTGAGGAAAGGGGGTTCTTGATTACGTTTGTTTGTCTTATATAATTCCACACCTTTGTTTATTTTTACGTTCTCTCATGAAGCAGAATAAAGAATATACTAATCAACTTAGGTTCACTGGTGGAAAACAATTCGAATCAGTTCTATTTTTTCTATTTTTTTTTCTATATACTGGTATTTTTAAAGCCTTTCAGTTTTAGTTTAAACTTATGTATTTATACTGGATTGGGAAACAAGTTATACCAACTTATAGAATTACCAGAAATTTTTAAAGCAACCCTAAGCGGGTTTGGATTCCTGCTTGTTTTATTTGTTTGAGTTTTTGATGGTTGTGCTTATTAATTCGTCATTATATCCTTAACTATTTTGATCTCGAGCACTGCTGATGAGTTGTCAGTCAATGAAATGGCCATACAGTGCATCAAATTTATTGAGGTATTTTGTGTTACATTTAATTATACTAAGCCTTCTCCACGTTTCGTTCTTTAGTTACTAAAATTAGTTTAAATGTATGTTCGAATACTATACATCTGAAAACCAAAAATACTATCAGAACGAAAGAAACACGACGTTTGGAATTGTGACTTCTTTTATCTGTCACATAATTGGTATTGTAATACAATGTATCAGCCCAATTATCCAAAACAAACCAAATTTACTTTTGTTTTCTATTGAAAAACAAAAGAAGGTCGGTGTAACTTAATACCAAACGCTGTCAACAAAAGTAAGGTGATCTGCTAGGGACATAATTATGATCTCGGAGATAAAATATCAAGTTATTTAATTAGTTAATTATACGGTGTGTATGTCACACAAGATCTTCTATACTTCTTAAGTTGATCATGTACGGACGCAGTCTCATTGAAAACAAATCCATTATTTTTCAGAGTTGTTTGAAATGGTGCTACTGGAAAATCCAGTTCTTCCCAATTCATGCATTTAGTAGAAATATCTATTAGTCTTTGAATTGTTTCCCAATTATACTGCGTATAATATTTGTTTTTCTTTAGCAAAATAGTAACAGATAAGTCGATTCAGAGCATTCGTCTCACAGAAATGGTGCTGTATAATCGGTTATCTTTAAAATGTATAGGTATTGTGATGGTCAGCCACAACTCGCAGGCTAAAACAACATTTCTAACATCTTCGTTTACAAAAGCACTAAAATGGAAGAAGAGATAGTTGTTCTTCAATCTAATTAAAATTAGATCTACTATTTTCTCCTTTCAGTCACTGCATCTAGATCTAACAACACTCCATTTTACTTTCTGTTCTGATGACCTTTTGAGAATCCTCGGGTTTTATCCTTAGGCTGATGCCTTCAAAATCATGAAGGCTGAAATTTGATAGGCAGATTGGAAAGGTCATCAAAACAGAAAGTAAAATGTCTACATACAGTGACTGAAAGGAGCAATTAGTAGATCAGATTTTAATTAGATTGGTTTTCCTTTGGCATATATAACTTTACAAAACTCTAAAGTACTCCACTCACATCTATAGGATAAATGAAACAAAAGAGGCTGTGGTTAAGTATTTCATGTAGTAACACACATGCATGATAAGGTTTCTACATATATTTTTTTTATCAAATCCAGCCTGGTGGATACTAGGAAATTCTTCGGATTTTCCTCATCTTGTATTCCTATATCATAAAAAATCCCAATCATATGTAACTAGTGTTGTAATTTCTACCCTATTAGTTTTCATTTTAGAAAATTTTATATAACTGGAATATACATATGTAATTCCTCTGTTCATAGTTATTGTTTTACCGAGAACTTTCGAAATAAGCTTACATTCAAAAATGCTTTGACGAGTGCATACTGCATAGGTATACATATTCACGGAGTCGACTTAGTTTTAATATACAATACATAGTCGTTGTCGGAAAATATAAAATTTATTTGGGTGAACTTTAGACACATGAGAAAAGGCGAGTTTAGCGAGCATTTTTCCTATGTTTCGGAGCAATTCCAAATAAATTTTATACTTTTTGACATTGACTTTGTATTGTCTTTATCCTGCAATCATTAAACCGCCCCTTTAGAAGCGTAAACTGCCTTCAAATTACGTTTGAAGTTGAAAGTAAGCTGCGGAAAACGCCACGTCGTAATGTTTGCAGCACACGATTTATTTACAGCTGTAGTTCAGTCAAAAATTGTTTATATCTGGTATTTGAATTTAGCGATTAGTTATACTTTTCTATCACATTGTACAGAATCTAGCATCTTAGCACATATGAAATAAATACGGACAATGTATTTTGATATCTCTCCGCGGCAATTGTGACGTCACTTCCTAGAGTGAAATACCGGCTGTTCTTTTCACATGTGATTTACCAGATTTTCTTTCACTCGGACACTGCAGTAAATCACTGGTTACAATGTAATAATCTGTCATGTTCATATTGATGGAAACCATATAAATGCACACGATTTTTACATTCGTAACACTAACCATTTAAGTTCTTACTACATCCCAAAACCAAGGGAAAATCTCCTTTCCGTCACTTTGTGACATACAGCCTACAAAATAACATTGTTTAAATAGCAATGGGGCCGGTGATTTGTCTTCACTTCGTTACAAACCTGTATGTAATAAACGAACTGTACTGTAAGCCTATCCACTATTACCCAAATATATGACATTTAATAACAAAACATTTGACATTTGAATTTATAAACCAAAGTCAATATAGTAGGGCTAATGCCTTACCAAATTTATTTTTAGTTCTTTGGATATTTGGATGGTAAAAATAGGTTCGAGCGAGCGAGCGAAATTTTAATTATAATTTTTTTTTTTATGAGGACTAGTTTTTTCGGGCTAAGATCAAATTTACGTGCGGCAAACATTATTTAACTAAAATATTGCAAAAATTGAAAAAAAAATCGCAAATTTTACAAAATTTTAGGTGTGGGCGAACAATTTTTATTTTTAATTTCATGTAAAATAAAGAATTTAGGGCGTATTTTCAGCATTTTGGCAAAATAAAGAGGCAAAAAAAAAATTTCTTAAAATTTACATAGTCCAATAATTGGAGCGTCGAAATCCAAAGAACGAAAGATTAATTTGGTGTGGCCTAATCTCATCAGAATCTACAGAACTTAGGGCTCATCTCATGACCCTACACTATCGTATAATGTATTGCCTTTGACAAAAGCTGTTTAAATATTTAATAGATAACAAGGATGCTAAAAGGGTTTATCTTTCTTCTGACCAAGGCAACATTTTGTTTGTTTGTTTGTATTTTATAATTGCTAGTTGCAGATTTCAAAATTACCTTGAAAAAATGTGAAGAAAATCTTAATTGGAAGTTAAATACTATATAATTATGTAGTTAAATTATCACTTGTGCTACTGAAGGGTACTAAAAAATAAAATAGAAAAAAACTTTCCATTTTATCCTAAGTGTCAAAGATTTACAAACAATACGAACATCCGCCAAACACGCAAATTTCCGTTTAGGCGCCCTTCCATCCTGTCGGCTACAAGGCGATCGGAGCCGTTTTTGAGAGACAATTTATTAAATACCCTTTCGAAGGTGAGACGTAAAATTTTAATTTATTGAGAAAAATGTCAATTTGAAGGAATGTGGAGATTTAATAATCTAGAACAAGTTTTCTAAAACAATACACGGGAGAGATAACCTGAGTTAGGTGAAATACGAAACTACGGGCATTGTTAAGAATGAATAGCTCCGTCAAGGTTGGTAGACAATCGGCAGGTACAATAGACCAGCAATTTTCCGATTATAGTTTTCTACAATTTGTCAAAGGGTACATAGCGTCTCAAATCTCAGAATAAATTATAAGTTAGATCTATGTGTTGGGGGTGATGAAGTTATCGAGATCGATCTGCGATAATGTTTTTATTAAAATACTTGTAGCTCACTAACACACGTGGGTTTCGATGACTTACCATTAAAATAATTTCATCAAAAACTCATAGCGAGATAAAATCCTGTGAAATATTTAAACTTTAGATTAAATTGGGAGCTAAATTGTCATAATTTGTTGTACAACTTTAATTGTTTTGCATAAAAGTCAGGAACGGAACTTTAATTCCCCATTTAAGTGTAATCATATATTGTATCAATTTTTTAACTGATTTTCGTTGTGTAAAAAAATCAAAAGCTTATTGAATCACAAAAAAAAATGATTTTCTACAATTAGATAAGCAAGTCACAATGCATTTTTGTCAATCAAATCATTATACGGGTTATCCAAACACTGTCATGACTGTTAAAATGGAAGGTTTATTATCTTTTTGTAATATTGAGGTTTATAAAAGATTGTCTTTATTTCTTAGAAAACTTTCCCTCCTATTGTAATTAATTATATCTATCAGTATTGCTTATATGTTATTGATGTCTCATACTGCAGTAGTTCACTTTGTCATGTTGTATATTTATATACTAGAAATTTATGTCCTCATGTCACACATTTGTAATGTGTCTGAGTGTTATCCAATAAAGTTCTAAAAAAGTTCCAAAAAAAAAAATTCAAACAGACAATGTTGTGTGAAAAATTTTAAAAATAGGAATAGATGGACAGTACATTTGGACGGTTCTAAGAATGAAGAAAATTAAACCGTATTTGAAAGAATTAATAGAATTTTTATTTACCGCAGTGAGATATTATTTGAATATTTGGATGTGTTCCTATTTGGTTTGTCCCGTTCGGGTATTGTCCTCTGGATTGTGATTTAGGATTTCCCGTCTGGTATTGTTGGTTCGGTATCTTCTATGCTTGATTTACATTAAAGTTTGTGTTGGTTGAAAGTAGTAATGTTTTCAATTTTTCTATTTCAGCACGTACCTGATGAAATTCAATCCAGAAATTAACATTGCACGCAAACAACTTAGTGTCTGCGTTTTTACGTTCTATTTAAATTCTAAATCCGTCAATTCCGGCTTTTATACATGTATGTACATCAACTACACGGAAAAGACATGATGTAGTGATTAGGGCATCGGACTAGGAAGCCAAGGTCCCCTGGTTCGATTCCTGTTCACGATGAAAATTTCAGGGATCAAATTTGTGAACCCCTATCAACATCATTTGCGAGGATAGTCTCGGTAAAAGATGCTATTCCGTCGGATGGGTACAAAAATGGCTTTCCCGTATTAAGGGAGAACAACAACATTAGCCATTAAAGACTCCTCTGTAGATTTCGAAAAAGAGTAGGCTAAAATGCCGCTACAAGAGCCGCTCATGCACCCGCTAAGTTGAGAGGGCTTAACGTAAGTCGGTACAATTTGTTTCCCCATCCACTAACATGACTAATAAATAAGTTTAAATAAACTAAACGTTTAGAAAGTATAGCTCTAAATTTTGAACTATCAGCCATACATTTTAAGGGTTAGTTATATATCATTTCACTAAATATCGGCAAAAGAATACCAAAGCAATAAAACAGCGGGAAAAGTCCACAAACTCTAAGTCCAAGGAAAAGACAAAGTCTGGAGAATGGAACACAACAAACAAACACCACAAGGATACATGTATAATAAAAAAAAAATATAAAAAAAAAACGCATAACAAACTAAACAAAACTAAAACATGTAGACAAAATAAACAACAAAATAAATTTTGAAAAATTCTAATACTAGGTTTAGTCGGTAAGTGTGACCTTATTTCCGGTCTTAAATGTAATTGTTCGATTGATGTCCTGGAACCAGTCTCGATCGTAATCTTAGGAATGTTTGTGAAACTTTGGTCCGGAAGTCATATAACGCTTACGACTAATCTTAGTCGTACAAATGTTTATGATATATGAAGCAGTTCTGATATCTGTGGATGTGATTTGTACGTTTACTTTCCTGACAGAACGAGGTTCCTGTTACATAAACATCTATGTTCAGACTATGCTAATATCATCGCTCCAGAAATTTTACGGTTGTGATCACTACTTGATTGAATGAAAGGAAGTTTATATCTCATAAAGGTAAATAGATATATTCAGAAATTATTTCACGTCTTACTGGTATTAGCTTTTCACCGAAATTGACACTCTACCGAATTTTCCTCACTTGAAATGTGACGGGTGCCTTTATCAGAGTAGGACATGCTTAACCTTCCATAGCACCTGGTATCAGCCCGGTCTATGTGGGAGTTTATATTTGAAGTGCTTTAGTGTTTGTGCTTTCTTGTTCTGATTCTTGTTTGTTATGTGTTTTTCGTCTTTTTGTTGTGTCTTTGAAATATTTGTTTACTGTGTTAGTGTTCTCACGAATTTGCCTTGTCTTTAGATTTTGGTCATGTGGAAATATCCCACTGTCCTGTAACTTTGTCCGATATTTATTGAAAGCAGCAATACATTATACTTATATAAAGATTAATAAACCACGTTTTACGCCAAACCTTGTTGTTGGCGTGGCCAATGATGCGAGCACAGCAATAGCCCTTTCCAGAAACTCATTTCCGGTATCACGATTCTGACTCTAAAATTATAATTTGAAGCAAGTTATTTCCTTTACTTTACTTACTCCCGTTTCCGACGAAAAAAACTTTTTCTAGCCTTAGTACGTAGCACAATATGGCCATATTAGCTTTAACAAATAACAAATAAATTCACTTCGGATTGCATAATGGCTGCCCCCATTTAACAAAGTCTTTTCTAAATTACCCATAGCGCTCGCTGCGATGTGGGCATCTGAGTTCTCATTTGGTTAATTGTTACATATTTAGGTTTTGAGTTGTGTTTTTTGTTATAGCTGTTTTGTGGTTGTGTTATGACGTTTTTGTTCCCCTCGCTTTATATTACAGTTACTACGACAAACAAACAAAATAAAATCTTTGGCTGAGCTAAAAGTTCAAGTAAAGAAGTACTTTTCTCCTATTCTTGGCGCATTTCCACACTTTTCAGCCCAGTGGTTAAAAAGGATTTAATTCCCACGGGGATTAAAAAGTCTCGTGCAATTTCCCCACCGCCATTCACAGATTTTACGTTTATCAGACAGATAAACTAGAGAAGTTCCGCAATGACGTTCCTGTAAACAAATTGTGTATATAGCAACTGCATTTTCTTGCTTGAGGTTTTTGTAGAAACAGATTATCCTTCAATTTACTCGTGAGTTATAGAATTTCTCCACCCTCAATAGTTAAATTTTAGATTTTAACTATCTCTGGTGGAGATATTTCATAATTCGCTCGTACCTGAAGGAGAATCTATATATATATCTAAGTACCACTGTGGCAATGGACAACGTAAATCAAATTGCTGAATCCTTTCCGGTCTTCGAAAACATTCTATAAAATTAACAATGTCGCGAAACAGCTCGAATACCAAATAAATAAATGGAACTATATCAGTAAAATGTCAAATGGACAAAACTAAATAAACTAAACACAAGAGTGTTATTTTTAGTGTTGATTTTTTTTATGGTATTATGAATTGGGGTTTTTACCTTTAGCCTATCCGACTCATGGAAACTGTATTTAGTTACAGACAAGATATCTATGTGATGCCGGAAAATATCACGTATATTTTAAAGAAATGTTGTGTATATGTACGGAAAAACATTTGGGAATGCGGCGCTTGAAAATCCATACATTTGCGCACACTACTTCATTATTGTTGTTTAGTATTTTTGGTTGTGTACTTCTGTTTAATATAAGTTTGGTTTTTGGTCTTCCAAATGTTTGGGTTTTAATGCTGCTGATGAGAGGTAACTCCTTGAAATGCGTCGTATACAGCATAGTATAAATTTACTATATCTAATATTAGTATCTTTGGATTGTTATTTAGTAAGCACTCAAAATCAAATCATTGGTAAATCTGAAATCTTTAAATTTCTCAAAGGAGAAAAACTTATGCTGCAATAATACATGCATTTTTAATTCAACACATTTTTTTAGCTTCGTTTTAATTGTGGATATTAATGAATTTTTATTTTGATTTCGACATTTAAACGATACTCCAGAAATTTGATAGCTCTGCACGTAAAACATTATTATCCAATTACATACACATCTGAGTTTTTTAACTATAGATTTGAATTATCATTTAATAAATGTTGAAATAACCTTTGACCTCTGCCGTGACTAAATGCAATATTTTCAAGTGTTATATCTGTGCTCTTTGAGATCAGCTAATAAAAGATGTTTTATCGAAAAAATTGTATACAATTCAATCGGCTTTCCAATACAAGGGAAAATTTGGTCGTCAAAATTTTATAAACAAACGGATATATCTTTGCAGGGGAACCTTCAAAATAGAGATTTATCTTCTTGCGTGTATATGTCGAATCTTTATCGTAAAATCTCAATAGTAGGAAAAGACTAATGTCAAAAATTTAATGCAAAGAAACGGTACGAAAACAAACTTGGAGTTAATAAAAGTAAACTTAAAAGTCAAACTTACTCAAGCGAAAGCTGTGTGGAAAACACTGAATATCTACGTCTACTGATTAAAATGATAAAATTTAATTTCTAATAGCGATAGAAATGTTATTATTTATGCAACAGAATATAGCGATGAATCAACAAATCTTTACAAATTATGATGACTTTTTGACAGTAAAAATTTCGAATTAACTCCTTTGATGTCTTTATATATCCATTTGAAGTATTGACAGAAAAAATCACCCAAAGAGGATTAACCGTGATCAAACGATAAAAGCCTCATTTTTTATCTGTTTTTATTATCTAAATAATTTGTCAGGGTGTTTTTTGTCAACTAATTGCCATTTTGTTAATTCCTTTTTAATGAAACTAAGAGTACAAACAACATGTACACATGCACCTACGTTAAAATGTTATGAATGAGACAGTATTATAAATATTTTGCCTAGGTGTTGGTTAGTTTAGTAATTCACGCCTCTTTTTCTCTCTCATGCATAATAATTTATTATGTTACATTTTCGAATTATTCTGCGTTATTTCAAAATTCAAGGAATGTGATTCGGCGTACTATCAAATCTGTAGTGAATTTGTTCAATTCTAATTAATTAATTCAGAGTATAGCTGCAAAATCAATTTTTAATCTCTTTCTTGGCTAGCTGTTAAGTCTTAAGACCAGGGACAGTTCAAGATGAGACCTATTTTCGTCGAAAACTTTCTAAAGAGTTCGAAGAATTGTTCTGATCATTAACTGTCCCAACGCAAAAACTGCTCAATTGTTATAGATGTTGTTAAACGAGTTCATTTATAAGAAATGTCGAACAACATCATACAAACATAATTAAACTTTTTATTGTGTACTTCCTACAGAAATTAAATGAATGAATTACAGCAAGATGAAGAACAGCAATGAAAACCCACTTGATTTTTTTTATATTTTTGTTCCACTGTTGTATGGATATATTCCCACGTACGTTAACCGCACATACAATCAGCTGGCTAAATAACACCAAAAACGAAGTTTTCTTTACACCACATTTATCTATTTAGCTAGTTATCTAGTTTTTCGTGGTTTGCCCAATTCTAAAGGTGATCACAATCACTTAGTTATCTATGTACATATTTAGTTATTTAGTTATTTTGTTATCAATGTACATATTTATTTAGTTATTTTGTTATCAATGTACATATTTAGTTATTTAGTTATTTTGTTATCGATGTACATATTTAGGTATTTAGTTATTTTGTTATCGATGTACATATTTAGGTATTTAGTTATTTTGTTATCTGTGTATATTTACTTTGCATTTTATAGTAATATTAAAGCTGTGGCCAAATACTATCAATTAATTGTTTTGTGATTATTACACATCTTGAATGATCATTCGGGACATAAAAAACTAAATGGATAACAGGAACGGTCAACAATAACATATCAATCAATCAACGCCATCCAACAGACAGAACCCCGGACAACAGACAGAACCCTGGACAACAGACAGAATCCCGGACAACAGACAGAATCCCGGACAACAGACAGAACCCCGGACAACAGACAGAACCCTGGACAACAGACAGAATCCCGGACACCAGACAGAATCCCGGACAACAGACAGAACCCCGGACAACAGACAGAATCCCGGACAACAGACAGAATCCCGGACAACAGACAGAACCCCGGACAAAAAAATTGCATACAAGAGCACAAAAACGCAAACATAAAAACAGCAGCGAGTCATGATAGTCTGACTTGGTACAGACTCTGAACAGTGGTGAGGTTAAACCGGTTTTATTGGTATCCAAACCCCCTCCCTAATCTATCCTGACACTATGTTGTATAAGAAATACCATAAAAGCCAACACAGTGTGATTACCAGCACTAGAACTACAAAATGTGGTTGTACGGCACATACTCTAGACGGCAGGGTCAGAATGTGATCGTCTTCTTTGTAAAACTATATAAGGCTGCTGGACCGATATTGTGGCTTTAATAAACGAAAAAGTCAGAAACAACACTTCCATAAGGGTGTAATATTATCTCGTATAACATGCTATATGGTCTTTTCAGATTTTCTAGTAATAACAAAATAAGTGACTGAAAAATATATAAACAAATTTCATTAAAAAAAAGAAAGAAAACAAAACGCTACATATACATCCCCGTGGGAGAATGTACGGTTGTTAAAAATGAAGGGCACTAAAACAAATGTTTTGCTGCAAGTTCATGAATATGATTGAATGTATCCACTTTCAGTAAAATGGTTCTGGTTTGGACATATTATACCAAATGATAACTGACCATAACCGCCTTTATCCGAGACGTGTTGGTATGGGAAATTAGAATTTATTAATGATAGAGCATTAAAGTTCTCTGTCGATATTGAAATAATATATTTTCTTTTGTACAGTAGCAATTGATTAATATTTTTATCTCAAATTGACAGTTTTTAATGAAGGGAATGCAAAGCAAAGAAGCCCTACTCCTTCATCTTCATATGCATAATGTATATATATAATATATTTTTTAATATATGTTTAATTCTTTTAAATTCACCCAATGTTAAAAAAATACAATAAATAAAATAAATTAAATAAAATAACAAAACAACAAAAAAGATTTTCACACGTAAATATGTACACACCATACTGCCAAACTGTAGCCAAATATAGCAGCCGAAGAATAAAATACTGTTATTGAATATTTAAATAAGAAAATAAACCGAATTATAGCATACTGAGTTATGCAAATTTTACCTTTTTCGTAATTAAGTAAGTAAAATAGAAATGTGAAAATATAGAAAACAAGACCCGCATATACTATCTGCAAGTCATTAAAGATACCAAGAATAGTAAAAAAAACTCTTCATGCATATCTGTCTATGTGACATCTCATTGTGTAAAATGACACGTGACTTGACCAATGTTCTGTAACGAGAATCACCGCTGTCATTTTAATAAATGCAGATTTATGGTTAGATTTCCATCTATTATTTCATTTAATTCATTGAGGTGAAAAGTGCAGCATTTGGTTTGTTTCAATTTCACAGGAATATATTACAAAATATCGAATTATGATGTGAAAATCTGAGAAGTGTGTGAAAATGACAAACCGGCTACCAGACCATCATTCATCCAAACCCACCAATTTGAAAGCTAGAAATGACACCTCCCAATGACACAATTGCTATTTAAATATAACGTGCAATTATTCAATGTTATATTGAGAAACAGATCGAAAAACAATTGCAATAATCAAATTTTTATTTGTCAGATTTTCGCATAAAATAATAGAAACAAAGCTAGTATCTTTTAATAGATCACTGATGATGTTGTTTTGGCATAAATTTGAGTTATTTAATTCAATTACTAATCAAACGGTCATGTAATCCTAATTGTTGCCATATCAAATATAAATTTGTCTCTTTAATTGAATTTACAATAATGTGACACTTTTCTGACTCCCAAAGAACAGTATTGTATAACAATTAGTTAAATAAGAAATCCTGGTTGTTTTCTATATTGTCTTCTCCATTTTTGTTACATGTGAGTTGTCTTCCATTTACGAAGTTGTCTACTCTTTGGAGTAGATGTCTTCAACAAAAATTCGACAGACATCAATATACAAATTGTCGTTTTCCTGCAAAATATTTTTTTTCCAAACAGTAACTATACACAAAACTGATATTTTTCGGATATATTTTCCCATATGTCTGATGACGCCCTGGCCTAATTCAATATTTTTTTCAGAAAAAAAAACATAATCCCCCCTCCCGCGCATGTAAAACACACGAGCGATAACTCCAATATCCACAAATGGGGATTATGTCGGGAATATTGGTGTTTCATCCTGACTGTCTTGTATTTTTTTTAAGTTTAAAAACGTTTTTACTAGGGCACCATGGTGTATTCAATATCCAATCTGAGCAAAACTTATGGTATCAAATCCACAATTGGGGAGGGGGGTGGAGTAACTGCCTTTATAATGGTAACTACATATGGGCGGCCCAAAAGGGTCTGTTTTTTTTTAAATAAGGGAAAATGTATACTATTATCAAAAATATATATGATAAGGTCATATTTCAAGATATATAAAAAAAATTCCAAAATGCGAATTTAAATTATTGCGATTACAACCCTATCGCATTTATCGCAATAATCTAAACATCGCAATAATTTCCGAATTTACAGTACCTACAAGAATAGTTAGTTCTGATTGACTCTTTGTGAAAATACAAGGTTAAATAAATATATGAAATGGTCAGAAAAAGACTGATTATATATGATAACGTTGGATTTTCTTGGTATCTCAAATAAATGAATAGGGTGCGATTCGAAAATGCTGGCCGCACACCTGTACCATTGTAAAGGACTAGTTACCCCAGTATGCTTTCAATGTGGGGTTGGGGTGATTGATTCATTCATTGTTGCTTAATGTCCAAATTCAAATATTGCATGATTATTCAGGACGAGAACCAGTTCAATTTATCAAACAGGGATGGGATGGGACACGAAGGGAAACAAATTTTTACTGCCACTGTAAAAAGAGGATGGTTGGGTAAGGTCGGATAATTTAGCATTCCGTAGCGGCATTAGCCTACTCTTTTTCTAAAACTACATAAGGGGTCTTTAGCGTGCATGGGGTGTGGCATATACATAACGGACATGTCATTGGTAATCATAACAGAAAATATCAACAAAGATGAATTTCACATGCAAAGCACTGATTTGCACTAATCCGGCATGAAAAAAATGTGACGTTTCTTCAATGCAGACGTTACATAAACAGGAAGTCATAGCATGGGAAAATCTGCAAAATCAACAAGTCTTGTTTAAGTCGATTTTAAAGACTGTGTTCTTGTTGATACTCGACAGTATGCTTTCAATATGGGCTTGGGGTGATTGATTGATTCATTGTTGCTTAATGTCCAGTGGCAAATATTGCATGATTATTCAGGACGAGAACCAGTTCAATTTATCAAACAGGGATGGGATGGGACACCAAGGGAAACAAATTTTGACTGCCACTGTAAAAGGAGGATGATTGGGTAAGGTCGGATAATTAAGCATTCTGTAGCGGCTTTAGCCTACTC
Organism: Mytilisepta virgata; assembly: GCA_028015205.1. Classification (NCBI taxonomy): domain Eukaryota; kingdom Metazoa; phylum Mollusca; class Bivalvia; order Mytilida; family Mytilidae; genus Mytilisepta; species Mytilisepta virgata. Next base: position 8,485,133 of record CM051510.1, read on the forward strand.
TTTTCCGAAAACTACAGAAGGGGTCCTTAGCGTGCATGGAGTGTGGCATTCCCCAAACACGTTACCCACTATGGTCCTCGGGCTGGCTTTCCGTATTATGACCTGACGACCCCTCAACAAGAACGTCTCCCCTATCCGCCACAGCAACTCTGTGGGTTGAGCTCCCGTGATTCGTCACAGGTTCCTCGCGGGTTGGGATGAAAAACACCTTTTCGTATATAGACATCAAGATGAAATGTCTAGTCTTTTTTAACTGAGGTTTACAGACAGTAGTGTGTGTTTATCTTTCACCCTTATCTCTTGATTTCTTTAGTATGCTTTAATAACAAACGTCAATATGCATAGTAATTCAAAAAGCCAATAAAGAATACACGTTGTAGATATTTGGTAATTGTTATTCTTTTTATTAAATTTACAAATGATATTTCATAAGAAAATCTAAGGGATTTTCATTTCATGTGACTAAGAGTTAACTTTGACGACGCCTAATGTATTGCGTCACATTCTTGAATGACAGAACAGCGTTTATTTCAATTGTGGAATATCGGACTTCTTTTATTCAGAAATAGCTACGGTCTGTTTGTAAAATGTATTTTCCAGAATTTTAATACCTTTATCAATGTGAATGTCTATTCACTTGCGTGAAAGATGCAATGAGCTAACTCGTAACTGAAACAATTGAGCTTACCTAATTTTCTTCAATCATTTCTTCTAGAGAAACAAAAAAACTTTCGCCTATGGAATTTTGAATGTAAAAGGGAGATATCTCTTCCTATGAGATTTTATAGAATTAATTATCCAGCCCCGTGATGCATGAAATATGAACAAAGGACATTAAACATATTTAAAATAACAGTTTTACCCAGAAATGTCATATTTTATATATGTTATTTTTGTGTTCATTTTCGTTTTTAAAATAAAGTGACAGTATCCAACCTGTAGCAATGAATCCCTTTTAAAACAAGCACATTCGGACCCTGCTATCTAAATCATGTACCGCCTAGTCACTTTTGCAAGCGGTCCCCTTGTTGGTAGTCATACTGTGTTGGATTTTATAGTATGTTTTATATACTGGAGTGTCAGAATAGATCGGGGAGGGGGGGTGCCAATAAAACCAATTTAACCCCGCCAATGGTTAATGTCTGTTCCAAGTCCTGCTCCCTGTTGTGTTTGTGATTTTTTATGTTATTTTAGTCCGGGGTTTTGCCTGGTACCGGGCGTTGATTGATTTGTAGATCATTGTTGACCTTTCATGTTATTCATTTTGTTCTTTAACTAGATTTCTCTTTGGTTTATTCCAGTCTGTTTTACACGTGAGTTTACACAGTCGTAATATAACTAGCATACTGTCTAAGACCTAATGCGTGTCTCACACACCTCGGTAACTAATGTGTTAATGAAAAATTCGGGATTTTTTTTTTACAATTCTGTACATTTCCAACAAGAAGTGGGTAATTCCTCAAAGTCAGCATGATTTAAATGCTTTAAAACAAACATAATCTATAACGTCACGTTTGTTTGTTGTGACGTCACATTTTACGGGAAAATCGATATTAATTAGGACAATTGCAAACAGATGTATAGTTTAATATTTTTCACTTTCATCTTTAACAAACATTTGAGATTTTCCCCAAAACTACTTTCATTTTTTAAAAAGACACACAGAAAATTAAAAAAAAAAAAAAATTTGTAAAATCACAGACATGCCCATAAAATAATTCAGTGGACTTTTCCTTTTGTTTTACAGATAAATTGATACACCTGGACTGAGTAAAGAATCATACCAAACTTACCCGATACATTTTGATGATAGTATGTTGATAAACTTAATAAGTAAGTAAGTAAGTAAGTAAGCAAATTTTATTTACACGCATATACATAAACAAATAACATGAGCTATATTAGCCCTTTCAACCGACTATAACATATATACACCACAAGCAAAATAAAATTAATATTAATAAGCCATGTTAAAAACTGGAGCACATGAAAATAAAACAGACACAAGCATATCTTTAAGACCAAGTAAAAACATTTAAGCATTAATAATAAAAGAGCAATCAAACAGCACTAAAACAGCATAAGCAATTGTAAAATATTAAAATTAAAATAGAATTTTCATCAATCCACTTTCAACCCAAAATTTCAAGATCAAAATCACTTCAGATTAAGACCATCTGCTTAGTGATGGAAACTAAATGTATTCAAACACTGAACTTTAGAAAAACCAATGCGATACATTTGTAGTAAAAAGAGTCAGTTTAATAGAGTAAAGAACGACCCTGGACAGCCACCAGTGTTACAGTTCAAGAAACCAAAATGATACACCGAATATTTGTAGCATTTTGCAGTTTTGCATTGAGGCTATAAAATTCTATTTTCACTCTTGGTAAAATTATTATTTCCAAGACATGTCTTTCCTTTTAAAAGCGAATATCTAATGAAGCTAAAAACTATGTGTCATAGAATTATGTACGTGCTTTATCAAGAGATCTAACAAACATCAAAGTCATAAAACAATTTTAGTATTATGTGCGAACAGATTTCAAAAGATAAAAGTACGAAAAAATGCAGGTTTTAGAAACAGAATATGTAACTTAAGTTTAAATTCGATCTTTTTCTACAGGAAACCAAAGATGACAAAATGAGATGCCACGTGTATTGGATGTGGTAAAACAAAACAGGAAGCTTGCTGTGACAATTAACTGTGTAATTTACATCGAAATGAACATTAATAGTTCTTGCCTTGCGGTACTTAATACCCACCCTCGGAATCAGTTTCCACTGTTACGATGGCAACTGTGATATTCTCTATCTCCCGCCGTTTCTGTAATAAGCCGTTAAATGCCAATCATTAATCACTGCATATAATTAGTCATAATTTTCACGAAACGTACATTCATTGATTGAAACGACAGTTATAATTTAATATAATAATCTAACAGAGATAAAGCACCTACGACATTTGATAACGGTTCAAATGTTTTCTTTTTAACGACAGAAAATACGAAACAATGATTTCGTATCCAAACATGAATTGTTGAATTTATTACCTTCAAATGGTATAGATTCTGTATGATTTATTAATAACTACTTGATATTTATTATGCTTTGAAAACGATTCTTGGTTTAAATATGTTATACTTTGAGAAAAAATATGAGAAACCGGAAGTATTTTCAAAACTGTCATGTATTTCCTTTGCTGTTAATTGGTCGCCTGCTACTGGTAATTTAGGAAAGCAATTAAAACGTCGAACAATTAAATTAATAAATAATTTTAAAATTACTGAATATCTTATACGTAACGGACATGTCATTGGTAATCATAACAGAAAATATCAACAAAGATGAATTTCACATGCAAAGCACTGATTTGCGCTAATCCGGCATGAAAAAATGTGACGTTTCTTCAATGCAGACGTTACTTAAACAGGAAGTCATACCATGGGAAAATCTGCAAAATCAACAAGTCTTGTTCAAAAGACTGTGTTCTTGTTCATTTTAATAATGTATTTTCAAGTACATATAGGTCTTTTAAAAACTGATCATAATAATATCTAATACATCTCCTCTGGCATAAAATATTATCCACCGATACATATTTCGATGCACTGATACAATTTTGACGTACTGTTGTAAATTTTGATGTATACATAAAGATTGTAACAATTTATGTCTCATTTGCATAGCTCGAGTGTGAAATAGACAGCCAAATTGATATAGAACAAATTGAAATGCAAGATGCCAGAAAACATTTAGAATCAAACATCTTCTAAGAACTGAACTATGCATGAGCCATGACGATAGATTTATTCCATAGTTTTCAAAATATATTTTAGTAAGGCAGCAACCATTTGATTTTTATGGGAGGGGGGGGATAGGATCAAATGTTTGATCCTGCCTATTTCATTTCGTTGAAATGTTGGTCCTGGATGTTCTATTTTTTGGCCGTTGCTGTGGCCTAAATTTTTATTTTCATTTAAACCAAACACATTCCTGATTTACACAGGTCCTGCATTTTTTTCACACACACAGTGACCGGATCCTGTCTTTTTATTTTGTCAATCAATCAGCACGTTCATACCGCAATACTAGAAACTGATTTGATGATGTCCTCAAACGTTTGAATAGGCCAACACATGTATCACCTCAGTGGAAAAATAAATATACTAGTCAAGAAAAGAAACGATACAGGGTAGTGCATTTTTTATATATTCATAATTTCAAATAGATGTACTAAGCAGAAAAATAGACCCACACGTCTGATTTTCATAGTAGATTGTTTTCTCATCAAAAGCATGGATTTTGTGCAAAAAGTTTGAAATAAAAAATTCCACTTTTTGAGATTTCACAACCCAAAATTTAAAAAATCAATATTTTTGCCCCGTTGTGTGAATCATAATGTCTGTGTGACAAGAGATTTGAGTTTTTTTCTACTGATTTCAGCCATTGGATTTTCATTTTACAAAATGTGTGTCTATTTACTTCTTGATTTCCCGCAAATTAAATTCAACCCTCTTTTGGAAATTTCCATTTTCCACTATTTCAAATGTTATCTAAATTTCATCAAGAAATGAAGTACCAAATCACTGTTGCCCTAATACGTAAATTTGTTAAAGGAATTACCAAGATATTTGGTTCCTAAATCGTGTGTCCTTACTTTTGTTGACTAGTATATATTCGTTGGTACAAAATAAATAGTCTCTGATACATATTTCGATACAGCGTATATTGAATGTATACATTTTAACAATGCTAACTCAACTAGGATGGAATTTGAAATAAAATGACAGGACCGGGATTTTGGCATAATAAAAAGTCATAATCACTTTAAGTGAAAAAATGCAGGACCTGTGTCAATCAGGAAATGTTTAAATGAAAATAAAAATCTACGTCGCGATAGCGGCCCAATCCACGACCAAAATTTCGAGGAAAAAATATATATCTTGGGCAACAGAAAAAATATTTATATGTATTTTTTTTGGAGGATTTGTCTCGCATATATGTAAATTTTAAAACAACCATTTAATATTTTATGCCAGGTCAGTTAAGTACGGTTAAAAATTTAGTCATCAACGATTGAAATAAAACTCTTGTGAAAATACCTGCTTCTGTAATTTCAAAATTCAACATTTGACTTTCTCGCCATTACAATTCAATTTTAATGACACCTCAAATTTGCTGAATAAGACCCTTAGATTTGTATTATGGGCTTAATAGTGACATTTATGATAAAATAATGGCGATCATTAAACTGAGATAGTGTTTATCAACTGTATTAGAATTATTTAATTCTCTCTTCTATTGTGATAGCCTCGTTTGGCTGTCTGTTTAAAGTAAAGGTTGACGAATTCACAGACCAAAACAGACGGGTTTATTTTGTACTGTGATGTTAGAATAGTGTTACACGGGTATTAATACGCTGTAATGTCTTGTACATCACCTGCACTGAGGGAATAACTTCGTTTTTTATAAACAATTTGTTATATTTTGACAGACTTCGTGGTGCTTAAAAGTCCAAGAAATTTTGTGGGTGTTATGACTGAACTTGTACTTCTCCAACAATAAGCAAAACCCATGACAAGATTTCCACAGTGTGTATTGAGGTTATTTAGAATAGACTGAAAACAAAATTATTGTCAATCCTTATAATTTAATTCCAACGGTCGTTTTGACGACTTAAACGTCGAGATTCTCTTTAATGAAGTCATAATAGAAAGTAAAATTAAGTCTATGATATGATGGACGAAAAAAATTGACCAATCAAATGACGCGTTACATCCAATATTAAATTATAAATATGTATTACTTGTTTCCTCTTTGTCTTATGGGTCTCACGGTATTTCTTCAATATTCTTTTCCTGATTGTGTATTGAAATATTCACGTTGGAACATGTTCCAGATCTTGTACGTTGTATTAGAATACATATGTTCCTCTTCCATACAGGAACATGTTTCAGAAATTAAACTGTTTTACTGTGTATCTTTAAACACACATATCCCCTTATGCTTTGCCCTGAGTATTTTTTGGTGGCTGATATAACGTAGATGTATGTTTTATTATTGTATAACTGCACAAAATTTAGTGTTGTTAGTATTTTACTTATATTTGCATGGCAATATGTCGCAAAATCAGAATTCTGATTGCTTTTAATATAACTTGATGTATCAAAGTAATACACTGAAGACCTAATAATGAAGAATAGCAATATAAATGTTGTTCCTACACTTCGTTTTTGAGACGTGAATTTTGTTTCAGGAAATTTTTACATCATTTCAACTCTACTATGGAATCCGTGAGGTGAATATTTAATGTTTTCACAGGTATTGAGTTTATTCAACACTTGAAAAACTCTTAAATTAGGCCTAAAGTTATACCTACAAATAACAGACAATAACCATATTTTAACGTAAATTGTTCTACCATTAAATTTTTGATAGGAGGTACCTAAATCCGCTAAATTACGGATTTTCGTGATATTTTACGTGCATCTAGAATATTCGAAACTGCATCTAAATATCGAAAAAAAATTATATTAAGCATTCATCTTTTTTTTCTATAAGGCTGAATTAAAATTCTTGAAATAAAGGTCTTTTACTGTAGATTTCATATAAAAACTTCCGAAAATATTTAATAATTTGACTTTAAATCGTCATTTCTCAAAAACTAATCTCTATAATTTTCTATAAAACGATATGTTATTGCTGTCACCTTTTTCGTTTCAATGATACTAAATAAACATAGGGTTACCAGCTTAGTTTTCGTCAAGTTGTGGAAATTATTCAACTACGTCCTCTCTGTTAAAACACAAAAAAATGTACATTTTTTATCGCGACGTCGTCAGGACGTTACGCTTACCGTGGCTTTTTGACGCTTATTTTCACTCTTCATATAGTAATAAATCTAATATACTTAAAAAAACGAATCCGGTGACCCCTTATAAATTTTATATCAATAAAAAGAGAATTTCAATGGCAATAATATATATATATATATATTTTTTTATTTCTAGGGATTGGATTTTGAGAATTAATAATTTTAAATCTAAATATTTGACTTTTTACAGCGATATGTATGTGCATTCTATGTAATTACACATCTGTTTGCCAAAATTTGCAACACCATATTTTGGGCGGTGTTACATGGACATGCATTATGTTTTTGATATCCAGATGCAGTTCAACGTACTCTAAGTGCATGCTTAATTTTACAAAAATCTGAAATATAGCCCAATTAGGTACCTCCTACCTTAAATAATAAGTCGTTGATTTGCCTTTTTTTAGACCATCTGTTGCTATTTTTAGGATGCTTTGATTGTGTATTAGATGTCAATTTCAATTCAACTTGCTGCATTCTGATTTTGATTTTCAGTGTTGGTATAAAGCTAGAATAATGAAAATTAATCTGCATCTGGTGCACAAGCTGAAGTCAATATTTTTTTTTTATTTGTTACATTAATAATCTACGATTTTTTCATTTATCAATTAAAAAAATAGATATAGTATTTGCAGATTAAAAGCTTCATTTTGCCATTGCTGACTGCCAAACTACGAATAAAAAATGAATGAATGAATAAATACACAAATAAAGACATTAAAAAGAGAAGAAAAAAAGACACGATACTCAGTTCTCAATCTTAAAATTGTTATAGAAGTTGTTAAAAAAATTTACGATAAAATTTTTGATTTTTAGATTTTTTTTTAATGTTCAACAGATGTCTCATTAAAATATACGTTTATATTACCTGACATTTATGGAGACATATTAAATTCAATTATATAAAGGTCATACGACCAACATAAAGATATTATATAGATATATAAAATACCTGTGACACCCGTGTGATTTTCCTGATAAGTGATATTAAACAATGATTTGGAAATAAAAGCTGAATTTTTGTATGATGGGGGAATGCTAAATAGTGGTCATTTAAGTGAGTAATTTCAACTTTTCTTCTAAAATTTTTGATAAAATATTTTAACGGTTGATAATCAACACATAATATTTGCAATTAGTAAATTTTCAACCCAACTTCCGAATGACGTTTCTTTATTTGAATGAATGAATTTTGACAATCCCGCAAAATATAAGAAATGAAACAAAGAACAGGTTATGTACGTAGTAAAATATACGATAAATGGAACAATAACAAAACACACCAAGGTATAAGTACTGCACCTTTTTGAAAACCACACGTCGATGCCAAGATGCAATCAATATTTTCTTATGTTCAATACTATGAGATTGTCTCACTGAAGCTAAACTTTTATCCTTATATTTTCATATTCAAACCGCTATGGAAAGTGCTATATTTATACCTTTCTCCTCGTTGCTGAAATTCTGAATTAACAAAAAGACAATTTATACACTCAATACATATGCCACTCAGAACAGATGAGTGTAGTCTATATTAAATGCGCAGGGGTAACTGCCAGTCACATATAAACCTCAAAAGATCGTTTTTATTTGCATTATTACATTTTGTTCTTTTTTTATATTTTGTGTAGATTGCGTTGAGTAAGTGTAAAGTCTAGTGGTGATATATGTAAATGGCTTTTTTCTGTTATATGTTTTGTGTTTTGATAAACCTTTTATTTGATAAGTATACATTTCACAGAGGTTTAAGTAATAAACAAATATTATTTTTTATAATATCATTCTTTTTGACTGAATGTGTGTGTGTTTTCATTACCGTTATCAACTATAGAAAATGATTTCTATAATTTATTTAAAAAATTATTTTCCGTGTCTTCCGTCACCTGAGAAATATATTTCATCTCTTTATTACGGTTCATTAATTTAAGGACGATTTAAGTATCTCTACATTGATTCCAAATTGTTTAAAGGAAATAAAAATGTAGTTTCTATTCCCACTTTCCATTAAACGTAAACATTTGCCATATAAAAGGAGATAACGGCGAAAACATGACAAGTGAAGTTCCGGAAGTACATTCAATAAAAGAAAGAACCTAGACTGTCTTGTATGCCGGAAATACGCAGGTCGCGTGAATTAAAACATTCAAAAGAGCATGATGCCAGATTTATTGTTTTAACTTCCGTTCAGGTAGCACCCGGTAATGAGTATATGAGGTTTTAATCACCATCTTGATAATTGACATTTAAATAGTATTTTCCTTTTTTACTTTTACCTATTCAATAAAACAATTGAATGTTATTTAAAGTGAACGTGAATCATTTTAAAAAATATACACTGTTATGGTTTTTCCATGTCGTGTAATTCATCTATGAAGGTTAATGCGTTTTTGAGTCTTGGCATGGACAATAATTTCTTTTGAAGTAATTACGTTTTTGACAAAAACAATTAGTTGTGCTGTTTTTTTAGAATTTGTTTAATCTCATCGGTTTAATACGTTTTTATTGGCGTAGACCATCTCATTAATACTTCCAAATATAAATTAGATCTGTAACGCTATTGATTAATGATAATAATAAGATGTAGTTGCCTGATTTTGGTGATTTTTTTTTTAAATTGGTGAATCTTTATTTTATTTTATTTTATTTTTTTTTATTTATTTATCTATTTATGATTATTCTTGCCATATTTTTAGCAAATAGTCCTTTAAAATTAAAGAAAACAGCCATAATAAAAAATATATCATTTCTCTTGCTCTGACAAAGAGGACAAATATACCTAGGGAGATATTAAAAAAACGTAATCCATTGGACAGACAAATGACAAATGAACATGAACAACCACAAGGACAACAAATAAACACTGAAAACTAAAAAAAATGACCAACACGAACTCCAATAAAAACTAGGAGTGAACCCAAGTTTTTGCTAGCATCAGAATGCATGAATAAGCCTATTGTTGACTACATGTTCTGTACTGCACATGCAGATACATCAAAGCGAAAATCCTAAAAAGTACTAATAGGCGGAACTTTAAAACAATATAATTTTATTTAAGTTACACATGGACTACTCAACAGAATAGAGAATGGAAACGGGGGATGTGTCAAAGAGACAACAACCCGACCAAAGAGCAGAAAACAGTGTTTGAATTAAGAATGTTAATTTTAAATTCCTTGAATAATAAAGACGGGAGATGCCAGAAAGTGTAATACGTATATAAATAATGGAATAACGTATAAGATTGTTGTGAGGTTAGGAACTTCTTTTTTATCTGCGATATAATGAGTAAATATTGTTTTGATTTTCATATGACATTTCGCATATTTGAACATTTCAGTTAGTCTAAATATTTTGCAAATAATTATCTCCGGGGTCATTATCAGGCAAAGAACGCCAATTATTGAACGTTGACTTAACAACGTCTTTAAGAAAATTTTCTTTTTTGTATCAATTTTCACTTGTATCGAATGAAAATTCACAGAGATTTACTGTCATTAAATTTAATTAAGTTTGACATTGTTTATTAAGACAAAATTATGAAAGATCACTTATTTTTGGAAGCTCACGTTGTTTTTCATTCTAATAGCAGTTATGGAAAAATTGTCCAGGGGCTAGCGTGAAGGCATGACACGAGTCTAGGTCAAGAGCTCATCACGAGATTTTCGTCGACAATGCGTCACTCAGCGGGAAGGACAGATGTAATAGTCCTAATGTTTAACACGTTCTTTGAAATTGCACCTAGATTACGTTTAAATTGGCTCTTCTTGCAAAAACGGATGATATGGCAAATTAAAATGACAGTAGTGGATTCCGATTGAATGCTACAACGCCACTGGCAAAAGATTTAAAATATTCCGTAGGAAGGAAAATCAAATGACCCGTTTACTTTTCATTTGGAAATTTTGTTAACCTCTTTGCAGACGACAGTACTACACGTGCTACTATTCAAACGTTCTGACGATATGGTACCTGGAAATTGAAGAAACGGAAGTTGCATAAGTTTCGGAGAAAATATGAAGAATACGCCTTTTAAATAAAAATATAACGATGTTAATTCATTATAGTAAACACAAAGAAAAGTCATTATTATTATCTTTTATTTCAAATTATTTAATTTCCGAATAGATGTAAATGATTTTTTGATGACCAAATGAATCTTTCGTAAATGATTAATATCTCATTACAAGATATAAAGAAGGGCCCAATCATGCGTAGATGTCTTTAAATGTTGGCACGTTGCTTCATTTTTCAATGAAATATTAAATTGATGAGGGCTGTCATTTATAGATCTCCTCGTCCTGTACTCATTCAAACATTTTACAAATGATAAAGTGTCTCTGAAGTAGTGTATGAATATCACGGAGTGGCTCACGTGGAGAGTTGACTCAAGATCAAATTGAAAGTGTTTATAAATGATCATTAGCCATTCAGGTATATATTCAGGCGGTCGTATGCCTGTTAAAAAATTGTCATGTGCGAAGAAGAAAAATTAATCTGAAGACCCTTTGTATTCATTGATATCAATTCATTTTATTGGTGATTCTTCTTGTTCTGATTTTTATTTTGGACCTTTGATTTTTTCTATTCATTTTCGCCTTTTAAACAGCTTCTTAGCTTTTTACAAACATGTTGTATTATAGAATAGAGAATGAAAACGGCGAATGTGTCAAAGAGACAACAACCCGACCAAAGAGCAGAAAACGGCTTTGCTTATTATAATGGATTAGATATGAACTTTGACAAATGAATTATTTAGGTCTCATCAAACTCCTCAAAACGACCAAAAATGTTGAATTTGGCAAAACACAAAAATACTAAGCAAGACGATTACAATTCTAAGTAAGGCAAAACTATTTAAAAGGATAGTGGTTTTCTTGATGGTAAACTCTGCTTAGATTTATAATTTCAATCACAGTATATTTTTAATGATAAGTTTCTTGTCAGTTTGGTAATGATAAGTCAGTTACATTATCTCCCTTAGGTAAGCTACACAAGGGGAGATAGCAACCCCTTTAGTCCGAGAATCAAGGAAAGATAATAACCACCTTTAGCCCAAGAATCAAGTGTGGATAACAGAAATCCAAAATCTTGGTTGAGGGGAACAACTGTCTAATGGTTCTCATCGGACTATTTTAATCACTGGCTTCCACTGCGGACAAGACTAAAATTCTATGATTTAGATATAACCGAAACATATTTTTTAACCGGAAGTTGTTTATGTCAAAAATTTGAAAATCCAAAATTATGTATGCCAAAATGATTCAAGTGATATTAAACAATATGTTTATTAAAAAAACACATTGTCGCTTACGGACCACGAAAACTCTGTGTCTAGAAAAATAGAGATAATTTTTGTTTTTTGTTTTGTTTATTTGTTCTTTTTATTTATATCCATTCATTTTAATGATAAACAATTTTTATACTGCATAGTCTAGCACATTTGTAAAAAAAAGCTGTGAATTTCAATTAATTTAACAGGCAAGTTCAACACAATCCAATTAGGAACACATCACAAACACAGAGAAAGCCCAAAGTACAATCACGAATGAATGAATAAAAGGCGAACTTTTTTAATAGTACACATAAAATATGCAATGAATCATCTATTTCATTTCAGCTAAAAAGATCCCTTCTCTGAGGTCGCCAGGTCCCTTTTGTTCTGACATAATCCAGCTTCTTTATAATCCAGTGCCACGTACAACAACTACAAATGTTGTCTCTGGCTCAATATAAATAGGATGTATCTGCTGTTCTAAGTGTGGAACTGTCTTCTATGAAAAAATCTTGCATGATATTACAGCGCAAAGTTTCTCCAATACTCCAATTGAAGGAACGCCACATGTTTCAGCTGTTGACTCGAATATGTAATGCTGTTTCCTCTTGTTGTTGGAAATGGTTTTCAAAGATCGACCATAAATTATTAAAACATAAAATAAAATGATGATAAACGATATAGAATTTTACAAACGGAATCTCATCCAAACCCTTTTTGCAAATAAATTCAATTCTTCAAAGAGAAAACGTTTTATATAAAAATTAGGTGTAGTTAAAAAATTATAAACAATTATTTGTAATTTTATAATAAATTGTGTTAATGAGATTTGATTTGTTATTGAAAATAAACAAAATCACATATAAACGGTTTTTAAATTGCATAATTTCACAAAATTATATAATTATTTCGAACACTTTCCTTTTAAATATCTCAAATTTACGGAGATCTCACTTTTTTCCGATACGACCCGTGTTTTATTATAATGGCCTTATTTTGACATATCCCATTAAGTAAGCTACTTAACCCTTGAAGGCAAGCTTGAAACCGGTGTAAAATTGTGGTAACATGCTGCTTTAGTCGAAAATTTAATTTTAACACCATTTAGTGTAAATGTTTTACAAAATTATAGAAATTATAAGGCGTTTAAAGTTGGTTACTTTTTATTATAAAGAAAAAGGTAAAAGGAAATATCTTAATTGGGTTGTGAACCCCGTAATTTTTCCTTCTATCAACCACTTTTATCTTAACAACGCCAATTTGACAATTGAAAGGATGTAAAAAATTGTAATTTCACTAATACCCCAATCAACTATATTGAAGTCTTATTTTCCGAATTATCCGCCAACAAAGAAAATAAGCTTAACTATTCTAAATTACCCCCATCCGTATAATATAAACCTATAAATCCACTATTTTCTCAGAATTTACTTAAACACTTTCTCTTGTGTGTAGATGTGTTTTTTCAAAGATTTTATAACATAACATGTTATTCTTCACATGGGATATACTCTAATATTTCTGTAAATTTAAAAGAAATGGAAGTTCTAACTTTTGGATATATATATAAAGAAATGTTTGTGTTTTCCCCCGTAGTTTGTTAGGTAAGTAATCACATATTTAATTGATTAGGTTTATGTTTACTACATAATACATGTCTTGTTTGCGTTTTGTTTTCCGTAATTTGTAGTGGCGACACCTGCCTCAGTTAGATACCGATAAGATGTACCAAATTAATCAGCAACATGCTACATACAATGCGAAGGGCGTTGTAAACATGCAGATGCGAGATTTGAAAAAACCTCACAGTGACTCTAAGCTGAAGAAAAGCAATAAAGACAATGCAATCTTTATTTAAACTTTGTCATGTATACATGTATGGTATGATTTTGTGTTCCTTATTTCTTTGCGATGATGCAAAAATCTTGGGGAGGGGTAAATTGTTTTTATCACATATTATTTCCGCTCGTAATATTTTATCAGACTTTAGACCGGATAACACTATAGTCACAGGGGAACAACTATATTAAATTTGGGTTTAATGTCTAGTTTTTCTAGCTCCATTCTCTAGTCTTGGTCTTTCTTTTTCTGGGAATTATTTTTTGTTTATATTAATAACTGTTTCATTCCTATCAATATTCAATCCAAATTTTTCACCACCTTTTTAATCTGTTTTTTTTTTCATAAAAATTTGTATCCCTTCCCTCCTAAAAATAATCAAATTTGTTACGTAACTATCCTTCCAGCAACCGCGAAACAGCTTAGAAGTTAAAAACAGCAGCTATCATTAAGTACATGTATCCGGAATAAATCTGTGGCTAAATAATAGCCAATGATTGTTTTCTTTAGGCTATATCCTCACCTGACCTAAGAGCAATATCACTAAAACTTGCCTTCGGGATACTCTCTAAAGCTCACTTACAGACTTATTACAGCGATCTATAAGCATTATATCTAAAGATGAAAGGAAGTGGATATACAAATGAATAATACAAAAACAACAGCTCAAAACCGATATATATAGATTAGGCATTACCAACAATGAAATATTTTTGTTGTTTTTCTTTAAGGGGGGGGTGTATTTCCTTTTCATTACCACATAATTTATCATGCTTTTTTCATAAATAATATCTCCAGTTACCCTAATGTCCCCTATTATGTAAATTTCTGGAAACATTAAAGAATCGATTTTTTCAGTTTTTAAAATCTTTCAGGGTGCCATTGTATAAATATGTGTTTTTACAAAATTGTTTTTACAATTTCGTTCATTTTCAGAATCTAACATTCAATTACAATTTTATTCATTAATAATTTCGAATTTCCAACTGCAAAGAGGGCGTCATTAAAGATGTCTTTTTTATATTATAAAATACCATTTAGAAAAATCAGGAACGTGGACAGAAAGAACAAAAAAAAAAAAAAAGGGAAAACAGCGAAATTAGACCTGTACAGCATTTTAGTGAATTTATACCGAATGATTAAAATGGCTGCTTATAAATTCTAATCTATTTATTTATTTATTTACTTTGGATTAATTTAATTTTTCACAAATATTCCAGTTAGATTCTGTGAAATACCAGGCCTTTATAGTATTTTTTGTAAAATTTCGTTACTTATTTAAAAATTGTAAAAAAAAAATATTTACAATTTTTTTTTTGACAGTCAGAAATCATAATCAAGTTAATAAGATCGCCAACTGTTTTTAAGAAGTAAGAAAATTTCAAAATATTCACACCAATCAAATTTCTGCGCATATGCCACAGAACATTTTAACAAGTTAGTCACAGCACATTAATTATAATTTGTACAAATTTAATCAGTCAATCTAGCTGTTTTATTTTCTTTTTATTTTCCTTTTAAAATAAAGAGTGTTAGACAAGATACTGTCAAAAATACCTCACAATTCATAATTCGCACCTTGTAGGAAAACTCGGACATCTACCTACCGCGGTCCGGCGTCGTATCCAGCTGTTTCCCTTTCTTTCGCCATTCGGAAACATTTTGTACCCGTGATCAACTGGGCTGATCATGTATTGTAGTTAATTTGCTCAGACACAAGGTCGACTTGTTCTTCCAACCTGTTACTCGTGTGACTTTAACAGGAAAATACTTCTCCCCTAAATTAGTACAATAAAATGTGTTGCTATGAATGAAGTTGCAAGTTTTCTCATATTATCACTTTCTTATCCAGTAAACTCTGAGTCTTCAAAGAAAGCCGACTTGTTACTTATGGATTAAAAAGCAGGTTTTGTCAACAAGTGTATAGCATATGACGATGTTGCTTCACATTTTCTTTAAATTATTTCAATTTACTTACGCAAGTCGGTAATAGTAAATTCAATTAACAAAACCTCATTTCAAATCAAATAAAAAAAAATCAAAAGAACTCTGTAAAGCAGCTGCGCTTTACGGATTTTGTTTTACACATTTTAAACATGGCGAGTCGGGTTCCCATTTGATTTCGACACTGAAAAAAGCATAGTAAAATAAAACGGAAATTCAGAATACAGATATGTACATTATTAAAAATGCTCAAATATAATATTTGAAATAAAATACTTGTTTAAAGAAAAGAAAATGGTTTATAAATTCCTGTTTTCTTTTGTTTTGTTTTTGTTTTTGTTTTTAATTTACAAAAATAAGAAATAATCTCTTCGTACAAAATCTCCGACACAAGTTAAGGCTGGAGAAACGCATTAAAGTACAAAAACTTTTAAAACTTTATAACAAAGATACAGGTCTTCGGTAAAAAGATATAAAAACTTTATTTGAAAACTAATACGATCATAAAATAAAATCCCGAGTGTTATATTTTCAAAAATGCAAATAAGACAACAAGAGATTTCTATGTGCGTTGGTGCTTAAGTCTCAAATACGTCGAGCTATGTAACCAAATATGGTTGTACATTGGGTAGATTTTCACCTAGCTTGCTACAAATTATATCTCTACACCATAATTTGAACTGTCAGTTTAGAAATTTTCAAACAGACGGAGAACTTACTTTAAACTTTGGTGGAATTCTGAGGCGGGACTTTCATGTGCTTTATTGCGGTATTATCAACTGTTAGAATTCATATAGACTTCTTTTTAAATTCTGAAGAAGGGTATCGGGTTTCAGAATTGCGTGTTGAATGGAAGTTTTAAGAAATTTGTACGGCGGTTTTATTAGCGCCTTCGAATAAGGCTGAAAACTCACAAATATTGGGAACATAAATCTGGTATTATGGTTTCGTACAAAATAAAAAGTGAAGCTTTTATGGCCCAAGTATACATTTTAAAAAAAAGACACGTGTATATTAAACATACCCTGTTGAATAAAAACCAAGAGGTTTCATTTTGGGCGGTAGTATTTGTTTTACATATGGATAAGACACAGAATCCTCATTCAATATATACTTTATATATAATTCTCTCTGATTTTAGAAAGTATGTCTTAATAATGATTGTTTACCTTATTTGTATATAATATTCACAAATAAAAAATTTTAAAAATCGGAAAATAATTGTCCAGCATGAAAGTTTTCTACCTTTTGTAAGAACTGAAAATACGGAATTTTTATGTTTGTATTTTTCTATTATGATTCAACGGCATACCTGCGTTTATATACAGGTGGAAAGTTACCCATAAAAAAAGAAATTTATTACTTTGGTTAATTTTTTGTTGCATTGTATAAAATGCATTCATTTTCCAATTTAACAAAGTTTATGGTTTGTATTATGACTCAGAGGTCAAATGGTTGCATATTTTGAAAGTTATTACAAGCTCAAAAAATGTTATTCATGTATTTAGTGAAGAATGACTGCTTCGTAATACTACCCCTGTGATGGATCGGATTTCTAAATCTTATTTAGATATACCAATTTTCACAGACAATAATTATTTCACAACAATATTAAAATGATAAAGATGTACTAATTTGATTTTAATAACGTGAGAAACCGTTAACCGTCATTCGAGCAGACCGTTCTCATCTGCTAATTTGTTGGTTTGCACCGATTAAGAAATTTAAACTGTTAATAAGCGCAATAACAGTAGATATGTAAGCATAATCGTCCTTGTAATTGTGTGCTAATGAAAATAATTCGTGCATATAGAAAGAATATTATTCTTTATTTTTACTGGACCGAATACACATTTTTGATTAACTGTTAAGTATGAGTATAATTTAAACTTTCCGTGCATCAAGTAGCCATCTGGTGAATTCAGTGTCTACTTTATCAAAATTATATTATTTTTTATGAGTGTTATGACATTTTCAATAGAATGCACATTTCGTAAGATTGAGATTTAGGTCATCCGTGCATGATAAAAATAGCATAATAATAATAATGGTAATAATCATAATCGTGAAAAAATTGATATTTATAATAAAATTAGCGGTGATTATAATAATTTTTTTATATATTTTTTTAATGCCTAAACAATTACAATGGGATAAATGGTTAATTGATAATAAATATATAAATTAATAAATATAAATAAATAGTTACTACAGTTTTATTGATACTAAAATACATATTTGGATTAATATAATTATTATTCCAAAAGGTAAAAAAAATATTGATCTATTCTATCTTTACTTAAAATCGGATTTTTGTCATTTTATTTATTTTCAAACATCCTACCCGACCCAATATAATTCAGTGTATTATGGTTGATTTTATTTGAAGTGCTGCCGAAAAATCTAACTAGATCCGCATATTGAACACGTTTTATTTCTTTTTACGATTCTGTATAAGAATTAAAATAGTTATCCAATAAATTAATTTCTTTAATATCCTGTAAAATTTTATCTAAAAAACCAAAAAGATTTTTTTTTAATTATTGATTAACATTTTTTCCCTAACAAAAAACAATGCAAGCATTTTGTTCAACATTTCGTGCAAACGCGCAATCTATTAAAAAGAATAACGTCACCCATTTTACGGCATATTTTTTTAAACACTTTAATTCAAATTTATAAGTTTTATATTTTTATTATTGCCTTTAAAATAATAGACGTCATGCATTCTACATATCTGTCAAGCTTCAAATCCAATGGTTTTGATGATGGTTTAGCCGCACTGTTTCGTACTCGAGATCTTTGCGATATTCCCGCACGCGCGATTTTTAATCATTATTCAGAATAAGCGTTGTTGTTCTTTCGTAAAACACATTAAAACTATTTTCAATGGACATATTTGTTAATAACCTTGTAATTTGCATCACGTGCAGGCAATGATGAGATTTCAGTTTTCACTTGTTTAATCGCATGGAAATACTTTATATTTTATCAATTTTCAAGCTGGCACGTGCCGGAAAATTAAACCGGAACAACATCGGCGTTCATACAAAAATGCCGATGATTTAAATCTCCACGAAGAGAAAATAATTCTCTGCAGAAGTAAATTAGTTTATCATTTCTTTTGTCGTGCGATTGAATAGTTTATATCTTTCTAAACAATAGCACAATCAAATCGCCCACTAAGATTTTGAAAGTGACAACAATATTTATTTTTTTTAAAAAGTGTCAACTAATACTTTCTGCGTGCTTTCTCATCTCCATGTTTTCTGTAGTAAGTGGCTTTCTAAGTGAGTTTTCGTGTAAAACATGTGGTTTGGGGGATTTAATAATAACATATTCTTCAGTGTATCCTTCCAGGAATCTGATAAACCTTTAGTTAATTTAAACAGTTAGATGCGCTAAGATTATTTTCTGTTACATTACTTGGAATAATTATTTCAACAAGTCCAAAGTTTCTTTTATCAATATAAACATTCTTTTAATGCAAATGATTGTTTTACCGAAATAGTTTGATTGTTGGAGTGGAAGTTAGGATGAAAATAACACCTAAAAATAAAATATATACGCAAAATTTTTTATATCTATCCATATGCATTATCTGTTACGGAATCGGAGATAGGAAATATTTTAAAATTCAAGAATGGAATTTCAGATCTGTAAGGAAATATGAGAGAAGCGGAAAATATCTAAACAAAATTCTCCTATTCGTTTGTAGGATATACAAAATCTCCATATTTGGTCTTTAATAATCAAGGTTTTCATCAATTACAAATATTATCGACTTTTTAAAAACAAATTATCTTCTGACTTTCTGATAAAAATTAATTTCTTATAAAGTTAATATATATAGATAGTAGCCCTTATCAATTTCAGCATTATACAAATTCTAGGTATATAATGTTTACCTTATGAAGTACCAATATGTCTTAAAGTTCAATGATATGAAAATATATACTATATAGAATTATTATTTTGATTATTATTATCTTTTTTTTCTTATATTTGGGGTTTTCAACACTTTTTAGCATAAGTGGTGAGTCGTAATGTGCTCATGTAAAATTTGCTATCATAATATATAACTAAGAACTGCGCAATGTCTTTAATAAAATCTATGATACCAATTTTGATGCACAAAATGTGCACATTTCGTAGATTTATCACTCATCTGTTGTGCGCAAGGCCTACAATGTTGAAAACCAAAACAACAATCCAAAAAGTTTGAGGGTAATTTCAAAAATTCCAAAAATGACCAAAAGGGGTAAAGCCAAAATCATCTAAGGACAGAGTTATGCACGAGGGAGATACTAATTAGTTTTACAAATTTTGCAATTTTGTAACAGTAATTGTAAGTATCAATTCCGGGCTAGTATCGAAATTCTAGCAACTGAGCTGGAGATACCCTGAGTCCGCCAGCAGCGGCATCGACTCAGTGGCAAAAATAAAATCTTTGATATTTTAAACATTTTATTAAAGCATTATACAAATAGAAGTTTTGTTTCTTTGGAGGGTTATTCTTCAGAAAATATTCCATGCCCATGATGTTATTTTGCTAGCTCTACCAAGGAACGTTATACTTAATTACATATGCTTCGGTAAAATTAGCTATTACGGGTTAATTTTCATTTAAGCAAAACACATTTCGTTATTTCGTTATTCACTTTATGACAAGATAGTATATTTGTTCCGAAGTTAAACTGCTTGGAATTTATGAAAATTGTCAGGGAATATGTAATATTTTCTTTGTGCGTAAACAATGATAAAAGAACTCAAGGAAAATATAAGTAAAATAATGTGTGTTATGATTTAACGTGGTTTGTTAACTGATTATGTGCAATTATACTTGATGAAATTTTCATTTAGAATAAAATAAAAAATCTTTGCTGACTTTAATTGGTTATAATGGAGAGTCACATGTGAGAATTCAAAGGCATGTTAAAGGTTACATTTGCATGGTAACACACTTAATACATTTTGTTAGAGGGATTATAACAATTAGAAATTGACAAAATATTGTCAATTTTATTAGAATCATTGCTTTGGTGATAATCACTTGGTTATGCGGTTACCGGCTGTGTATCCATGTCCGTGACCTCCTTTGGGTGGATTTCATTCATTTATCCATTCTAAAATAATTTTATTTCGCATTTTATATTTTTAATTTCATCCTAATAACTTTTGGTTTCCAGCCGTGAAGGGAACATGCACTTTGTCATGTCCACAAATGGAGGTGGGCAGCCCGTACCTTCTTTCCCTCCTAAATCAGCGAGTGGGTATCAATGGAACACGTTCAGAGTCTTTATTACATAGTGAAATTGCTTGTCTCCTATTTCAGAATAATTTGAATGGAATCCATGCCAAATAATACACCTTTATCATATTTTTGAATAATTGGGTATTGGTTTTTCGGTAATTGCTCAAAAACTATTTATGACGGCCGTTCATTGTTTACAATTTTGGACAATGGATATCTTTGCCCTAAAATGATAATTATATGGAACCGAGTCTGTGTAATCACATTTGTCTGTTCTTGTAATAAAAATATTCATTTTTTTTTTTTTGGTTGGAAGACAGTTCATCTTTTTTATTCTGAATACTCTTTTTGGTATATCTATATTCGGCGTGGTCCTATGTCTTTCATTTTTCTAAATCCTCGGATGGTATTTGGATTGATTTCAAACAGCGGGAAAAATCCGTAAATTCAATATCTATAAGTAAAAGTCAAAGTCATGAGAATAAAACGTAGCAAAACAAATGCCACAAGGGTACATGTATAACAAAGGGAATAATTTATTTATGATTACATGTATTTTTATATTCTTTGAATGAAGTCTTCCATATTCGAGAATTTCATCTGATTATAAACACGCTAAATATCATGAACAAAGAAAGAAGGACTAAAAAGAAGGAGAGCGACACATACAAAAACAGAAAAATAATTAAAAAAAACACTTTTTCCATACATCTAACAATGAGAAACCGCTTCTGACAAAGTCTTAACCAACGGAAAATACTAGAATTTCTGTCTGACATATTACAAAATAAATGTAACTGTAGAGTATGATGTGTATCCCAAAATTAAATATCGCACCAATCCGGGATCGAACCCGGAATCTATAGTGCAGCTTTTGGTGGCTGGTTCTATAACTTATATCATACACGAGGGAAGCCCCTGCTAGACACCGGACAAAATTGCTACCATCAGCTCCATGTGATGATTTGAACAAATATATTTTTTAAATGTCCCTATTCATGCTTCTTCTGGACTGTAATCGTGTGAATCACCGACAGATAGAATACATGTAGCTGCTTAAAATTACTCAAAGATTCGTTATATCATCTGAGTGTTTTAAGTCACAGTAGAAACCTTTGTGATCTTCTAAGTTGTTGTCAAGATGTTTAACAACTCAAAAGTACATTTAAAATGATGTTCTTATCTTCAACAAAAGTGTTTTTTCCAAAGTCGAACTTTTCTATAGTCTTTAAAATCCTTATTTTGTTAATACAATCAGATTTTTGACTATCAAATCTAAATTGTCAAAGTATTTTATAATTACCTTTTCCAATGTTGTAATGACAGCCCAGCACCAATTATTTGATATTTTGTACAGATAAAACTTTAAGAATGTTTTGTGTTTATTTTACCATGTTCGGCCTTTCATGTTTTGAAGCTTACAAATTGTTCGTTTTGATTTTATCGCTGTTTTTATTAGTCTTGGAGGTCAACTTTTTCAAAGCGACTTCAGATCGATAAAGGAACGAATTAGGACCAAATTTTTCATTTTTAGAAACAAAAATCATATTGCATTGTTTGGGATGATATATGAAAAATTATATTTTTGACCTACAGATCGACAAGACAATACCCATAGTTTTGTTCAGAAAAATAAAATTACAAATCTAGTTACCCGAGACCAAAATGTTTCAATCGGTATTTTCGGCAATTTGTAATTCCAGTTGTTAAATTATGACTTGCAGATTTTAATTTCAAAATGGTTATCTAATTTGTAAACCTATATCCCATAGTAAATAAATCCTGTTTTGTTTAAAAAAAAATTTTTTTTCCTTTTGATGGTATTATGATTTTAGGTTTTTTTTCATTATAATCAATATGGTAGATACAGAGGAAAACCTTATTCAAATGTTTTACTCATGTATAATAAAAATCTTAATTTACATAGTAGAAAATATTGATTGAGGGACAGATCATATGCATCAAAAGTACATGCATTTCAGTAGTTCCTTTAACCTTTCTGGTTTCTGTTCTACAAATAATGTCAAAATTAAGAGTCACTGATGAAACTCGAGTATTGTTGACTGTAATGGTTGAAATGCTGATTTTTGAAAAAAAAAACGTTCTCAGGTGTTTTGACCTCCAACTACTCCCCTAAATAAGCCACAAAATCTATCTGAATTCATTTTTTAATCCTTCATATATCTATTGATACCGTCCCTAAGAAAAGCAAAATCGTTGCTATTATATCCATGTAGTCGTTTTGTGCTCATGACTTTGACGCTTTTAAAAGTATTATCAACGGAAATTCCGACAATGGGCTGTTAAAAATTTATTTGTCTTATCTTAATAAGGATTTTTTTTTTAATTGAGGCTAGTATCAAAGCGTATTAACCACAATTTTTTTCCATTATTTAAATGATTTCTGCATGCTAATACATGTACAAGTTAAACACAAAATGGGGAAAAAGTTATACAGATAACACAAGTATACCGACTAAAATTAGTAAAAATATGTACATACTTTTAAATTATATCTTCTTCCCGGTTATTTAAAAAAAAAATAAAACCAATTAAGAAGGGGGCTAAACAGAATTTTTTTTAACAAATGAGCCTTTGGGTATTGCGATCAACTTGATATGTTATATTTGACTGGAAACGGACCTAAGTAGGGTATACCTCACATCATTTCATTTACATAACCAACATTATTTGAGCCACAATTTTTTTCCATACCATACTTTCAAATTTAAATTCCTGTATCGTGATAAAGTTACAGAAATGGAATTGTCGGACAAACTTTGATCACAATTACCAATATATAGAAATGCGCAACACAAATAAAATCCTTTGATACCATGCATTTTGATGCACACATTGTGCACATTTCGTCAGTTGTGCTCAAGGCCAAAACAGCACTCCAAAAGGTTGAAGAGCAAATTAAGAAATACCAAAATGACCAAAAGGGGGAAAGCAAAAACTATCTAACAAAGGTAATAACAGTTTTGCTTACAGTTTTTTTAATATAGATTTTAATAACAAATTGGAACATATTAGTCAAATTTTAAACCCTAAATTAGAACTTTTACCTTATGTTTGCGACTTTATAAAGCAGTCATTGGCACTACGAAAACAGGGTCCACATTGGTCAGAGTTCATATTATAATAATAAAGATTGTTTTTTATTGTAAGCTGTTTGTTGTATTCATGTTCTTAATGTCTATTGAGATGTATATATATTGAGATGTTATTGTATTGTTTTGCTTTGACCCATATAGGTGTATTTTATGCAAATAAAGGATATCTGAAAATAACATACAAACATGCCGTTATGTCGAGTGTGCTCTTGTAAAGACAATTACCATATATTATATATTATAATCATGACTATCGAAATACCACTGCTGTCAGATTTGACCAATATCATAAATGTCAGAGTACTCTTACAATTAAGATATGGTTAAAATTACTTGGTTTTCTTGCCAAATTGGTCGTTGAACGTGCATTTATTATTATAATTCATATTTGTGTTTTTCTATCATTTTTCGGAATAATTGTCAATTATATATGAACATTAACAACAAGGTCGACTATACATTCTGGTCTGTATAAAGCTGCAAACATATGCTCTAGTTACAGGACCACTTCTTTGACCTTTAAAAATGAAATACATGTATTTGCAACCAATGAAATATGGAAATTATGCAGTTATTAACAATACAGTATATAACTCTTGTATGACAATTTCAGAATTCTTATCTACAGTTTTGATTACATGATTACGTTCGTGTTCATTTAACTGATTATAAACTTGTGTATTGAATTGATTATGCGATTATAAAACGTTATATTTCGTATTTTGAAAAATATATAATGTAGCATTATCAGAGCTGATTGAAATTTTTGTCTGCTGAGTTGCTTTCAGAACATACTGTAAATTCTTTTTTTTTCGTGAAATCAATTTTCGTTGATTGGTGAAGAGGAACATATTCGTTGGTTCTTAATTTCTTAAATGTTGAAATGAAAAGCTATTGTAAATCAGTAGATAAATAAACAGTTTTCGATCCAATAGATTTCCTCTGAAGTATATAATCAACTATTCCTTGTATTTTATTATTTTCTAAGCCGCAAATAACTATGCTTTCAGGGCTTAATCAAAGATAATATTTTAACAACGATCAATTTTTGTTGGGGTCTTAAATTCGCGGGTGGATCTGTCCTTGACATCCATAAAAACTGGCGCACCACAAAAAATAAGTGTTTCACCGTACTCTGACTATATTCGGTTATTGAAGTTTCACCACGAACCCATATCCTCCAATTTGCCTCTGTTCTACTGCAAGGTGCATATGTCGAAATATTGAAAGAAAAAAATACAAGATTCTGAGGATATTTTATTACGATTGCCTTTGTGTATGACAAACCATTAGACAATTCACATTTTTCTAGTTGTCAATTTCTATTGAAAGATACATCTCTGAGACGTCACTCCATCCGTCATTTAGCGCCACCGCCATGTTGCTGTCATGTGACGTGTGACAGATAATAAGAGAAGAATGAATGTAGGATTAACTCTAATGTCAAATCTATTTACTGTAATACACGAAAACGATGTCGGTTTTGTAAACCTTCGCATTGTGCTGCATGTTAAAACGAACCCCCACACGGATAGATCTCAATAACACAGATGAATTGTAATAATTAGGTATTTGTGGAATTTAAGAAATAAATGATGAGAAACATTAATTTTCATTGTCTTTAAAATATATTATATATATATAAATATATATATATTTTTTTTTTGGTTGTTCTATAACTATAAAAATGTATTATTGTCATAAAGGTGAATTTTATGGAAAAAAAAACGTTTCCATTGAACATTTTGTATGACGAGCGCTCGGGCGAGTGCTTGGCGGCTCCAAACATTACGAATGGTAAATTGTATTTGTTGTCAATTGGACAACGCATTTCTTGTTTTATTTAGATATGAAATTGATTTGATTTAAAAAATGTCTCCACCCTTCTCAATCTGCAAATGTAATTAATTTCAAATATCAATTCGGTCTTAAACATAAAATTAAATTCATAAGTGTCACTGTTCACCTACATTATATTCAGAGAAAAAATAAACAGTATCTAGCAAAAAAAATTAAAATGAAATATTTAAAATTATATATGAAACAAAAAGATTTACCGCTTGTCATAAAAAAAAACTGTTTTGAATGAAATTTAATCTGAAATGTGGATCTCGTATTTGATTTCAGAAACCATAAGAGCGTAAAGTATTAGAAATTACAATACACGATGTTTGTAATCTTTTAATCGATAATCGATTACATATTAACTGATTTAGGTAAAGTCAACAAGCAAGGTTGATAATGATCATAAGTAAATATACATTTTTGTATTCAAAAAGTCAGCTAAACGAACTTGACAATGTACTTATCAAAAAGGTTGACTTTAGAGTGTGGAGTGATCGAAGGATTTTTTAAAATTATTTTTCTGAAGGAACCAACTTCAGTAGTTATTCTCCTGTTTGTGTCTTTTTCAAATATACTAGGGTTTATTTGCCATTGGCTCGTTAGTGATACGAATTTTAGATTCATTTGTTGATAAATTTTGATATTTTTTTAAATCAGGCAACGTTGACGTGAA
Organism: Mytilisepta virgata; assembly: GCA_028015205.1. NCBI lineage: Eukaryota > Metazoa > Mollusca > Bivalvia > Mytilida > Mytilidae > Mytilisepta > Mytilisepta virgata. The sequence continues at coordinate 8,511,953 of CM051510.1, forward strand.
TTTTAGGCATGTTCACGGTATTTTTATAAATATTATGCTTTCCAAAGTTTCGGTCATTGTAAACAAGGAATGTAATTAATTTTAACACCAAATTTAATCTAGTGGGTTAATATTTCAACGAGGTTCTTACAAGCTATATCTCGCAAAAGCCATTTTAGAGGAAAAACGTTGTCATGGAATGATTATGCTCAACATTTTTTGAACGGCAGATATAAACGTATACTATAATACCGTTGAAGCACATAGGGTTATTTCCTCAAATATTAAAGTAACTTTTATGCCAGGATGATGATTCCCTCGAGGGTCTGGGTCCCTCAGGGAGAGGTATTCAACTGATGGGAGCAATCAGTGATTCGTCATAACAGTTTCCATGCTGATGACGGATATGTTTCAGAATCCTTTGGCTTTTTACCATCAGTTTTTATATGTGTATTATTTTATTTCTTTCTTTTACCATCGATTAAGTTGTAATTTATATATTTAGAAAAGAAAATTAATCTTTCGTAGATAAATGAATTCACATTTTTAAAATAGTTATAAAATGCTTAATAAATATTAATTAAATCCTGTGCAAAAAATGCGTCAATTTTTCAATGCTTGAAAACATAAGGGTTAAGGAGTACTTAAGAGAACGTAAAAAAGTCTGATACGTTCTACTCTGAGAACAAACAATACATTTCTTAATCTTATAAATACGAAGTAGCAATTTTCTCATCAATAAATAAAAACAGTAAACAAAAAATATCACAAACCTAGAAATTTTCTCTTTTAGATTTTGTAATTTTACATTGATTTTAAAATGGAAAAATGATACAGTTTGTTCTGTCAATAATATATTTTTAAGAAGTCAATATTTCATGGCGTTCGGATTGTTTATGTGTCCATATTCAATAAAAACTAAATTGATCCGATCAACAAATCAATTAAATGCAATACATATTTTAAACATTTAAAATAAAAAATTGATTAGGAACAGATTTTGGTCACCTGTTATGGAATACCGTTCTATTTTTACATACATAACAATTATCACTCGATTTTATTCATACTTTGTCTGTCAAGCTGTGTCCAGCTGATCGAAATTTCAGGAATGACTACTAAATCGAAAAATATTCAATTGGTATAAAAATTCTTGTTCAAGAAAAATAAAATAAATGCAATATATGCTGTAAATTGTACTTAACTATCTCAGTCCCTATACGGAATCTTCCGTTGTCGCACACAACGTTCAGAACAAGAAAATTCGTGGGTATGATAAATAGTGTCCCTGACCTCCGATGAATAATACAAACATCAAAGGCACAAGTTCAACATACAAAAATGGATGTCATAAACAACTTTCAATATATTTATAAGTGACACTATTGAATTCGCAGAAAAAAATAAGATGTTATAAAAAAATAAGGGGAGTTTACTGTTGACTGGTTCCCCGCCATGCTGACCAATTCTTATTTGTATAATTCTAGGTTTTAATGAACTGGTAATGAGAAATAAATGGCTGCCGATTGTAGCTTAGAAACATTCTACAACAAAAAGCAATGTAAGACTGTCAAGTACCTATTCTTTGTAAATAATCCGTTCTTGAGGCAGATGAAGTGACTTAAATGCAGGAGTAAAAGGCAGGGCGGATTCTTTATACCCGAAGGCATCCGAAATAACAAATATCAGGATACATGTTACATTTAGAAAATAGTACAAAAAGGAAAAACCTGTGGTTTGACGTCCCAGGAATTCTGTTTTATTTATCATCTCAATTTTGCTAAAGATTCCATAGAGATAAATTGTGGAGTAGTTCTAATGATCATAAACCCTACTCATTTTCAGATAATCCGGTCTTTTTTTCTTAAAAGTTCTTTGTTCGTTTCTTCTTTTTTGCAGCCGTAATCCGAATCCTTCACATTCTTGATTCTTAGTAACGTAAAATTCACTCTCTATTCAATATAAATTTCTTTATTTGCTAAAAAAAAAATCATTTTTATAAACACTAAATTGGTTAAAAATATAAATAAAATAACCCAAATATATTGATAAAATTGGGAAAATATATGATCACTATGCTTCAAAATTTAATAAAAACTTACAGAACAGTATATATAAAGCGGGAAAAATTTCAAGTCCCACGGAGGCCTGAAAAAATGAAATAAAGATTTAATTACATATTCCGGTGTAAGTCCTGTCCTTCCTTTAGGTATGTTTAAGGAAAAATCCGCATAGTAGTATACATATTATATATTTATTTATTTATTTATTTATTTATTTATTTATTTATTTATTTGTTAATACTGGGTAAAATCAAATAAATTTTCTAGACAACTTAATAAATAAACAGAAATATGCAGAATATGCACTTTCCGCATATAATTAGCCCACAACGAGAATAAGCCATCAATATTTAATAATAATGCTTTTCCAGGTTAACAAAATGGTAGTTTAGCTTGTCGTCTAAGGTGTTATTATCTTTAATTATATTTTTGAATATTATTTAAAATTAACGAGATTTGAAATAGATTATAACGCATTAAATGTTAATATCTTACTAAATAAATTCTCAAATGTGTTATTACTAAACCGCTATGTAAATTGTCCCAATAGATTTTGGGTAATCATTGAACCCGTTAATCATTGGTTATTAAGAATAATTAGGAGATATTTACCAACTATTTTTCTGAATGAAACGAGTCAAGTACCGAATTGAAGTATCACTTATAAAATCGTTGGAGCGCAATACACAAAGTGAAACTGCAAAAAGTATAAATTTTATAATTTTGTTTCGATTAGGTATCATCTTGTGAACAGCAAAACAATGGTTATTTCATTATTAGCAGGACACATTTGTTAAGCAGGATTAACAGTAGTAAGATTATTTTTAATTTAAAAGCTTAATAAAAAAAATCATCTAAAATATAGTATTGGTATAAAAACAGATATAAGGATAATGATTATGAAAAGTCATTTAACATAGAAACTAATTAAACGTCATTAACATATATGCGATTGTATGTATTTTTTTTTTGTGAAGAAGATGTTTTATAAAGAATATACACAATATTGAGAGGAAAGTAAAGAATGCCATAAAATAAAATAAAAATTGCCTGTAATACATGTAGTTTACTTCTCCTCCTTTGTGATTTTTTCTATGCTTTTTATAAAGAGCTGAGAGAAACTAACAAGGCGATATAAAACATATGTATCTTCTGAATATCTGTAAAAAAAATACTAAATAAAGAAATAGATAAGAATAGGTTAAAACATAATTACAATTTGTAGATTAAAACAGGCTTGTATGCATCAATATATTGTTTTCATGTAAAATAAAAATTCACTCATTGTCATTCGCTTACAAGTTTATTATCAATAAGAAACCGTTTTTATTTCTTTGGAACAGTGTGCTTTAATATTTTTTTTTTTAAATTCCAAAAACGAAAAAATACGACACAAATTAAAATTATTGATACAAGTAAAACTATTAAAGAAATGTTATTTTCTTTTATTATTCAATAAAAGATATAAAATTTAAACTTGATTTTGAATCAGAATATATTTTCCCACGTTTGAACAGCCGGTAGATAAAAGACGAAATTTTAAAGTAACTGAGAAAAAAAGACATAAGAAAAAATTATTTAAAGAAAGTAAGTTTAGGTTCTGGCGCCAATTTCGTGTGTTCGTTGTCTGCGCCTTGTAGCAAAATTTGAACGGTCTTTTTATTCACCTACATTGTAACAGAGTCCTGCTGAGAATTTCAGAAGCTAAATTCTCTGTTTATTTCGTCAAAATAATAGTATGTATAAATTTGTTAATCACAAAACAAAAGGATTCTATAAAATTGAAATCAAATTAATATATTTTACCTTTAACTAATTTGGTTAGAAATCAACTAGTGCAAGTTGAGTCGCCCAAGCGTAGTTATTGTGTACATTTCATGTGTATTTAACACAGCTTTTCAAATTTAATTAAGACTGATTTTGTTTATTTAATCTATGAGTTTTTCTGACTTTCATTATTAGAGTACTATTATTTTTAAATTACTCGACTCGTGTGTAGAGAATGTCAACTCGAACGGAACGGACCAATCAGATTTAATTACTACGAAAAAGGGCGGAGCAATATTCTCCTGATGAATAGGCTAAATAAGGTTTTGGGTCGTGTTCTAGAGTTAAATACAAGGTTTGTTCTGAAACTAATAACATTTAATAGCGCTCTTGCATAGAGAATGTGAAGAGTTGATCACCGGGTATAAGTGTATTTATCGAAAATTACCCATAATAAGTCAGGACTGAGTGTGTACTGTAATGTGTAGCCATTGAAACAAAACTGATTTTGTCAACTTTGGTTCGAATTTCAATCAAACAGCTGGACTTACAGAGAAAAAACTTTTGCAATTTTCTGCGGTTGTGATACTTTCATAAAATCTGGATATTCCAAATTACAACAGCTACAAGATGCTGAATGTTGGCGGTGTGCCTGAAGGATTGGACCAAGAAATGGGTGGCAAGTCAGCGTTCATGGATCTACAGCAACAGTCGGGTATGCCCCACGGTATGGGTCATCCAGCCTACCCTAACCGTTCTATTTATCAAGGACACCCTCACACAGGACAACATGGAGACAGTTTATTTACCAATCCTCAACATGCTAGGTCGCTAGGTTATCCATTTCATATGAATACTATGTCACCCTCGGGGTATCAGCCACCCACTGGCCACCCGTTTCCGATGCCACATTATCATCAGAGCCCTTCACCTCCACGAGACGGTATGTATTCTAATAAGATTTAGTTAATTTTATTTTTATTTAAAAGGAATTCATTATATACCTTTGTAAACATCTGTCGTGTCTATCAAATGTCTAGTTTATCGGCCACCCGTACATTTCGTTTATTATTGTTGTAAATCTCATGTCTATTTCATCTACAGTCGTAAGTTTCAAGGTTATGTTTATAAAACGGCCTTTCCTTAAAACGCGATCTAAAGTCACTTCAGACTTCTCCTTAACTTCTGAACATGGTTTTAAACAATAGCTGTGACTTGTCGGAAGTTTAATGTGAATAAGACCAATTTAACGTTCAGTGATCACAAAATTATTTTTTAAAAAGAAGAGAAATTTTGTATCAAAACATTATGTACAAAAATTGAGAAATCAAAATTTGTTTAAAATCCTTGATTTAAATAAATATATTAAAGTTATTAAACGCCATCAAACGTAAAGATGGAAGGATACGAAGTTAAATTCGATCTTTGATGTAACTTGTTTATTTATTGATAAATCATTCTTTTTAACTCATGATCAAATGTTAATGTTTTTCGCTTAAAATACGAATTCATTATTTTTCTATATTCAAAAGTGCAACATTTGAAAATTTTATTTATTCACAGATACGTATTAAAATATTTTAAATTTAAAATACAGTATAGAATCGCCAAATAAAACGAGAAAGGGTTCCTTTGTGTTCTTGACACCACAAAATGGAGTGCAGTGTTAATATTTCAAAATTACTCCATTGTTAGGCCATACCTGTTAAGGACGGGACAAAGAGGAAAGTAAAAAACTGTCACAAATAATATTTCACTGTTGCTACTTAAGATCAAATATATTTCAAACTTCTAAACGTATCATAACTAAATGAAATTAATATATTAATTATAATGTTTTAGATTCCAAACATTGAAATTTGGTTAATTTAAGTCTAGTCGGCTCTAATAAAACGATAACAATTGTGTAAACGGACGAAATCATTGAAATAATAGATAGAAAAAATTAGATTATTAGAATTTTAAGCACCCTAAATCATCCTTCATTGTTTTTAATTACATAAATGATACAGGAAATTCACATCTCTCTACAACTATATTTATGAAATTTAATTTTAAAATATTGTTATTTATTAATCATTTGAAATTTGTATTTATATTTTATCTATTTAATATTGTCTATTGCACATTCATTTATATCTACTAAATAATAAATAATCTATGTTTTGTGATTTTTTAATTTACATGACAATTTTCGTTTATAGCAACTGAAGATTTATTTTTTATGTCTATAGACAAGTCACAAATAGAGGAACTCCGAATAAATGGTAAAGGCAAAAAGATGAGGAAACCCCGTACAATCTATTCCAGTCTTCAACTTCAGCAATTAAACAGACGGTTCCAGAGAACACAGTATTTAGCATTACCAGAAAGAGCAGAGTTAGCAGCCTCTCTAGGTCTTACACAAACTCAGGTCAGTATTATTTCCATGTTTTGATTTTCTTTGGCGGTTAAATTCACGAGCAGGAAATGAATTATCCAAAAATTAATTTCTGGTTATTCTACAGATCTCCGTGTTTCCTACCCCCAACTTTTCTTTTTTTTTATTTTTATAAATATTTTTTTGCAATATTTTCCACATGCTTCTAGTTCTTTTATGAAAAAAAAATGAAATGCATGTTTGATTGCAAACAAATTTTTCACTAATTTTGTGCATTTTGACTATCTTGAAAATAAAATATCCAAAGAAAAATGAAAAACGTATATCTTGACTTAATGGTAATATTTTTATTAAGAAATAAAAGAGAAATATTTATTACAAGTCTGTACCTGTTATAGGTGAAATTTCAGTATCCATAAACAATATTCATAATCCAATAAAAAAGACAAGTCAGTATCATCTATCATTTTTTAAAATATGAAAATAGATATCCTTAAATAACTATTTAAAAATATTTCCTGCGTCGAAATTTTCACTTTCATAGATTCAATAATATGTAACGGATTTTGCTGTCCCGGGGTTTATATATCCAAACTCTTTCCATTAATTTACTTAAATTCTACCAAAATTAAACAATTTTAGGGATAAAATTAGCTTAATTTGGGTCCTAAGAACAGCATTTACCTGGCAAATTACACTAAACAATCAGTTGTGACTTCAAGAAAATAGTATTTGATTATAGCCAATCAACTTCCTTGCTGATACTTAAAATTTCATAATAATCTTTGATAAGATACCTTAAACGCAAAATGGGTTATTTATTTGACAAGAAAAATATGCAGGTTTGCTAGAATTCTCCTTAAACCACGCGAAAAAATATCCAGTCGAACGCTTTTGGTATTGATTTCTCCCCAGAAAATTAGTGTTATTTTTTTAATCACCAGGAATTTTTGTGGAATTATCTATTATTTTCTCTAATTGAATAAATCAGACTTTGCGGAGTTTGTTTTAAGAGAATGCTTATTATTTCGAAATAATTATCGAAAATAAGCTGGAAAAGTCGGAGTTAATCATACATTGCGTAGTCGATTCTGATATTAACTGGAATTTTATTTGCACAGTTGGATTTTATTTTAGCGGGAAAAGGTTATCAATGTATCCTATGTATAAATACATTTCCTTTTAAATAAAAAAAAAAAAAAAAAAAAAAAAAAAAAAAAAAAAAAAAATTGAAAGTTCAGTTTTAACATAAGCCTTTACTTATGGACATTCTTTATATATTCCAATTAAAATTGCCCGTTTTTTATCAGAAAAATTTTAAAATATCTTTTTAAATATTTTTCTTTGTCTTTTTTGTGAAAAAATTGGGGAAGATTCCATCAGAAAATTGGAATTATTTATCTCAGGTTTGTTGTGATCCCTGACATATCTTCCATCATTGCCCATAGCCATTGGTATGTAATTACAATACATATCGGTGTCTATCTCCATGTAATTACACGATTACAATTATAAAAGGATAAAAATTACATGAAAAACAAACGACCGATCAAAATCGTGGTGTTAACTTTTCAAACTATAATATTTTTTCATTGGATTAGTATACCCCCAGGCGATAATGCCATTCCAAAATGTTCGAATTCTTTTTCTACCATTCAGCTAAGGTGCTTAATTTGCTGCGGGCCTGTCATGAATGCAAAAGTAAGATGACACTAGAACAATGGCCTTTGATTGGATAAACGGTACCGACATTTGTTCTTCTCCAGACTTTTATCAATGATATTCTTTTCACTTTATTTGAATAACATCAGTAGATCTCAAAACCGAAAGTCTTCAAAATATTTTATAAATACCAAAATTAACAGGCTCACATCTGAAAATACAAGCTCTTTATCTATTGGCTCCTTCTAAGTGTAACAAAATTCGCTTTGTCATGATTTTTATTAGAGAAAATCAGATCTGTTTGTGGTCAATTAGTATTACGAAAATCAATCGTCCCAACGGTAAAAATAACAAGAATAAGGAAATGTCTGATTTTCTCCTTATACCGATAAATTAATTGCCAATATTGGACATCCATGTTACAAAGGCTATCATAACAAAGAGAGATCTATAGGGATCTAACTGAGGGTGTTAAGCATTTGTAACACACAAACCTCTCAAATTAGTATCCTGGGGTGAACGGATTTACACGTTGTATTTTATGTAAGGTGGTTATTTAAAAAAGAAAGTAATTAAAAAAATATGACGTGTTTTGAAAAAAAAAAGACGAATAAAAATAACATAATAAAAACATAAATGATTCATCCAAGCTTTAAAATATAGGAACAAAAAATAAATATAAAGTTTATGACAAGAAAAAATGAGTTCAAACATCCATTCGATCAGTCATTCGAGTAAAGACATAAAAGGCACTGCCAAAAAGATAAAACTTATTTATTGTAGCTTTGTTCAAAAGTGTGGGAAAATGTATCATGCTTTTTTGATTCAGCAGACAATCGAATAAACGTACCCATAATTCCCTCTCATCAATTAAGCAGACGACAATTTAGATGTGATACATCTTTAAAGAATTTCTTTACAAAGTAAAGATAAAAGTTCTGGGTAGAGCTTTGTAGGTGAAATATAAACTTGGACAAGTTGAACCCAAAGCGAAATACAGGGGTAGGCCGTGTTCACACTTGAAATAATCTGCATTAAAATAAATCAACGTATAAAAGGAAGATCGGGTATGAAATTTAATCCACGGTTATAAAATGTATATTCTTTCACGAAAACAATACCTGTACGGAAATTAGTTGATTATTATTCAGGTACTAGAGCTATAACTTGTCAAGGAGCGAGGTCTCACTTTACACAACATTTTTATTTCATCGTTTAAACCTATAGAGACAGTATAAATAGCTATTTTGATGGAAGACCAAAACACACAACGAGTTTAGTGGCTGGTACGGTAAAAAACACACGAACATGAGCGATTGTAGTTTTGCGTTTTGAAAAGTGAAATAAATATTTCTATCTTATTGTAAGTTTCGTACCCAGTTAAATGAACAAGTATCACTTTATTAAAAAAATTTAACAGAAATATTTTAAATAATTTATTTTGTCAAACAGTTTATTAACGGATTTCTTCTGACAGATTGTGTAATCTTTCTAAAAGAAATAGCATTTATCTTTAAATCTCATAAGACCACAGTTGTTAGTCTTAATAGTTACATCAAATAGAAAATAACAATAGGGAAATTTTACAGGTCGCCCGTTTCTTTCTTTTCAAAAACATCTATTGTCATAGATACTGTTCGGAGAATAACGGTAAATTTCGATGTTTTAGTAACATAATTCTGACGGTCTGGGGATAAAATAAATAAGATGGAAGATTTTGTTAATTTTTTAACTAAATTGCGTGAGCTGGAATATTTAATGGAAAATCGACAAGGCAGTGTTTTTCTTGCAATTGTTTTGATAGATTGAACAATAGGAGAATGTTTTTTTCGTGTACCGTTTCCATTATAAAACAGCCGCCTGACTTTTGAAAAATACCATCAATATATTTCTGTAAAAATCTGACACGGGAGGCATATGACATTAAAAGTAAACACACACAAAAGTTTCCCGTCTCAAATTTCAAAATTCTATTGAAAATCCACAAAAATGATTTACGATTTTAATTATTTGGGTAAGTTGATGAATTTTCCTGTCGGAACCTCAGCATATTTGACGACGGGGCGGTCCCCGCATCACACAGGAAATGACTTCTCCCCTCCCACCTCAACGTTTTGTCAGTCGAGTGTCTGCTGTGTCAAGCTGAGCGAACACAATGGGGAAATCATCGGCCTAATCTTTCTCTCCCATATTTTCCGTTTAATCTGTTGTACTTTTAAATAGCTTGTTAGTTTAAATCTTCATTTTAATGGTTGGATGATGAACTGCATAAAATCAACAAGACGATCACATCAGATGCTCAGCTTTTCCATTCTGCCCCGTCAAGCAGATGTAAAATCAGAAACAGTCGTCTGCAAATTGTACACATGTTAAATCAAAGCAAATTATCAACAAAAATGGCCAGTGAAAAAAAATGTACAATATTTATTCCTGTTTAACGGAATAAAAATAAATATTAAAATTTTCTGCGAATATATATTTCATGATATGCACAAATATTTCAAGAAGTATGTGGTACCATTTTTCCCATTCAAAATTAGAAAATAAAATAATTAAATTAAGATCGATTTCACTTGAATCTGAAATTGGTGCAGTGCTTTTAAATATTTAATTTAAAAATCTATTAAATCTGAATTGCATTGATAAGAATCTACGTAATTCTTAATCCATTGCAGAGATAATAATTATGTTGTTCAGTGATTGGGTAAATAACAGAAAATTGCCCCTTTGACAAATGAGTCTCGTTTCCAAATTCTATCAACATTTATTATGAAAAGATTATCCTTTTGTAAGCTAATTAGTTTATTTTCCTTATGACTTGATACAACCGATCGTAACACTTACAACTAATTCAATAAAATCTAAATAAAAGAGGTGTTATAAGGTAACGAAATAAACGGGTTACTTCCCTTTGATACTTCCTTTTTCAGACGACAGTGATTAAGTTTACAATATTATATTTATCACATTAAAGAGAAATAGAAACATATGTTGCATTAGCGGATAGTTCTTAAATCATAGTATAACACGTTACGTTCGTTTTATGGCGTTAAGCTTCGATTGATTTTTTAATTAAAGATTTTTTTTGTCATTTACAACCCTGTGTGAAAGTTTCTTGTGAGTTTTAATATAAATTTCTACCTGGGAAATAAAATTCGTTTTCATATCAGATTGTGGGAAAGATAAAATGTATCAAACTCGTTGATTAAGAAGACATTAAAACTTTCCCCTTCAGCAAAATTCGCAGTTTTACGGGTGACATTATTGTCGAATGTTTTCTGGACCGAGACACGACATAATACCCGGAATTTACTTACGACCGTATACTCTCTGACTAACTATGATAACATCATTTTATGTTTAGTTCCATTTTATATTTTGACATGTCCAAAAATATATTACAGGTATAACATTCGAAGGTGCGGATTTAAAGTTTCTTATACAATAAAAAAAATCGGTTTACTTTTATGTCAGTTCACCCCTTTTACATTACCCCATTTTGAAGATGAACAATACTTGACCTTACGGAAGATTTAATTAATTGACTCTTGAAATTTAATAAGATGCAGATATTTTCAAGGAAGCTCCTTCTTAGTAAACCATCACTTGGTAAATTCACGTGCCATGTATAATAAAAAATAAACTCGCATACTCGATTAGTTTTTCCTACCGAGTTAAGTTCCGTCTTATTTTCAACGGCCACAAAGAAATATAATTTTACAACATTCTAAAAACGTTTTAATATCGTTCGTCCGGAGATTAGTATTATTGTTTCTGAAATATTTTTGAAAGCCAGAAATTTATGGTTCGGACCGTCACGCCATCTATTGACTCCCCCAGTACTTTATATGGAAATATCCCACATGCATGCTCTTTTTTATGAATAATTCTCAATTACTTAATAAGTTAAGGGGCAGATGAGAACGCTGAGAAAATTTGAAATTTTATACCATTGTCTATTTTTTGACTGAAATGTACAACTCTTCCTCGGAGCAAAATGTCTATAGTCTTTGTAAATATAGTGACACGACCACGCCTCCTCCATTACTAATTCAAAGTGTTTCGGATATAATAGAAAATCGCTCAAACTTAGAAAAAGATGTTTTGTTCAACGTCCTTAAGAAATCGTTTAGCAAAAAGACTTCCTTTGATTCAAGCAAACCAGTCGAATTTCAATGGTCTTTTTATATGGTTTATACAATAGTTTTATAAATCAAACATTCATTTAAAAGTAGATCGCCATTTTTTCATAAATTTTAAATAACAATTGTAAATAATGTTTAGATTTCGAGTAGGATATCAGAAAGTGAAATGTTATTAGATTTTTATAATGTTCTCTACTAATAAGAGTATATTTGGTGATAATAAAATGCACAATATTTGCATAAAAGACGCAACGCATGCATAGTAAATATCAATAAACTGTGTTACTCAAATAAGAAAATATTCTATGGTTTCCTTTAGCTATATTTAATACATTAATTACAGTATTTAAATAAAAAATAAAAAAGGTTAATTGCATATGCACTGACTAGCAATTTTAAAACAAATAGTTGTCATCTTCGGCTGTGACTCGAAACATACCAGAAGTTCAGAGAAGAGGTTTTGTACGCTCGGGTAGCCGCAGATGGCCGTGTAAACATACAAATATTTGTAGGAGAGTAAACAGTAACATTATATGCCAGTAAAGATGAAAACACAAAAGAAATTTAATGGACCTTATAGGCAGTGGCTAGTCACACGTTAACCATGTACCGGGGTAGTTTAGTGCATCGCACGACGTTTAACCGATGCATAATTAATTATCAAGTTAAACTGATTGACCTCAATAGAAAATTAATCTGGTAGAAATTTAAGAAGGTTCAGCGATTGTTTCGTGTATCAATCGGAATTTTTGAATGAATAATCAACGATTCACGTTTTAAACATTTGTTTACGTTTAACTTACACATATTTATTTTATGAGTGACCTACTTACAGCATTTTAATTGTGATTTGTTTTTATTATTTCAGGTTAAAATCTGGTTTCAAAACAGACGCTCAAAATACAAGAAGATAATGAAACACAGTGGGCCAGTAAATAACCAAGTTGGAAACCAAGGACAAACACCAGTAACATCACCAACAGAGCCGCCTCAGCAGTCAACACCGGAAGTTCAACATCCCACCGAAACACAAACGCCTCACGTACAACAATCACAACAAAACGGACAATCCCATAATAATCAGCATCCTATGATGTCATCACCTTCATCATCAGTTAGTCCACAACCAAACTGGGAAAGCATGACTTCCGGTGCACATCAGTCACCGGCCCCAAATTCATACATGCCGATGTCAACTATGTCGATGTCTTCTATGCCTTCTATGGGACCGGCAGGAATGGCGGCCATGTCTCATCATTACCATCCATGGTACGCCCAACCACAGATGAACCAACAATCTTGTTTAACATAGACTGTCTCTAATTAATTAATAATTAATTTATTGATGTAAAGAAGAAAGGGCTTGCCCGATAAGGTATATTGTCGTTGACGACCGGTGCCTGTGATTCGCATTAAAAATGTGGACAATTATCACTTGCTAAGTCTCGACAATATTCAGACGATCTGCGCGGGTTAGCCATGCAGGTAGACAGGAAACGGAGTGTAATATATAGTGCGCATGTGCTAGTACTAATTCTAAGCATGAAAGGCATTCGTTTGTCCTTGCCATGAACTGTGTAGATATTAATTGTATTTATATGTTTGAAAATAATACCTCGTTGATATTCGAATCAGTTTCATAAAAATGAAATTGATGGTCGCTCAAACCATTGAATGTGTACATGTTGTCTCTAATCCAACTTAATAGTGACCAGTATCCAAAACCATCCTTTTTCTTATTTGTTTAATGTGCAATTTTCAGTTTTATTACTTCAGCTGTTTAGAATGCTAACTATTCATTCAAAATACGAAAATACTGTAGAATTGAATTTATCTGTGTTCTACGCAATCATGTTTTCATTTCAAAATACGAAAACAACGTAAAATTTACTTTACTTGTGTTCTACGCAAACATTTTATGTGCACAAATCCAGTTATTGTATACTATGATGATTTGTTTTGCTGTCAATCATTTTGCATTTATATTGTTGATATTTTATATTTTCTATTGAGATAGAGTTATTGTAATGTTTTAAAACATGATTTCTTTTACATGAACACTTTTTTATGTTAATTATTGTCAAATGAAATCCAAGTTTATGTTAATACCATTTTTCTTTTTTCGCCAAAAAAGAAATTGTGGTTAAACTTGATAAATGCATTTAAATTAAATATGTAATAATGTTAATAAATTTAAGAAAAGAAATTTTTAGTTTTATTTGTGAGCATTTTCTAAAGATGAAATCACTACAGTATTATACTATCCCGACAATTCTAGTGATAGAAATAAACATACAAATCTTCCACATAGAAAGCATTTTAAAAAGTGGCAAAAATTCTACAAAAATCACAAAAAAGTAAACAGACATAAATTCCATATGGAAATCATTTTAAAGGTGTACAGAAAGAAGATTTAAAAATATATATATTCCGTATGGGTACCCAAAGAAACTACACGAAGACGACTGACACACTGTAAATGTAATATGCTTAAAGCCGTTACAGGGCATGGACAACTCAAATGCAAAGCAAGAAAAATATCAGGAGCAGTCAAAATACCTACGCAAATCAATATCTCCGATAAGAAGTCATTTAACAGAACCACAAACCAATAGGATTAACGGCGCTGTTTTTATGACTTTTTCTGTTAAATGACAGGTGGCTTAAAGCCAGTGTTTATAGAATCACTATACTGCCTGGACTAATCAGGTGTAATTGAAAAATTACCTTGCATCACAACGTTATTTTATGTCTAGTGCAAATCTTAAACCATGTTAACAGACAATATATAGGTAAGAAACTTATAGAACATCAATTTACATGGATAATAATAAAGAAGCCCTAATTAGTTGTGTATATTTATGTGAAGCACCCCAGAACAGAATTTATGCCCTGGAAAACTCAGGTTTTCAAAAAGAATTTGAGAAAAGTCACACAATTTATAGGTAGAGAAGTGCTATGCGGTTAATAAAAAGTCAAAATTTCCAAAGTAAGTGTAAGTCTTAAATATGCGGTCGAGTGTTTGAAGATACGAAACTGTTTGGTTAAGATCCTGTTAAGACAGAACAATGAAGAGGATAAAAAGCTGAACAGAAACAATTCAATAATATAATGAAATAAACATAAATCCTCTTTATTTCTTTACTGCAGAGAATTTATCCCCAGCTCAGTTGCTAGTATTTCGATACTAGCCCGAAATTGATGCTTAAAATTTACTAAAATTTGTGAAAACTAAGGAGAATCGCCCTCGTGTATAGCTCTGTCCTTAGATGGTTTGTGCTTTACAGCTTTTGGTCATTTTGACATTTTTTATATGCTCTTCAACCTTTTTGGTTTTCAATGAAAAAAAAACATATAAAGGTCTGTGTATGACATTTCAATATGAGCAGAAGCTAAAAAAGAGCGATACCTGTTAAAAAACACAACACAAAAATGTTAAACTTTGTGAAAACATATTTTAATTTGCTCTTCAATATTTTGGATTATTATTTTGGTTTTTAACATTTGATCTTAAGCACAATTGATAGTTCGGTAATCGACGAAATGTGTACATCTTAAATGTCATCTCTTATTGGCGTTTAAGATTTGTGTATACAAGACTGAGGACCAGAACAGATTGGGTCGGAATTTGGTACCAATAAAATAGGTTTAAGCATCTACCGTAACGGTTGTATTTGTTTTTACTTTGCCCTCTTTTTGTGTTGCAGTGTAGACGCAGGAGGGACGTTTTCTAAAATGTATCAAGAGAGTCACAATGACAGATAGTCCGAGAGTCTCACACAAGCTATTTTGGAATTTGCTTTGGTCGTAAGAGCCATTTCTAAAACAGGCACTAGGAGCCCAAGCCAATTCTTAAACAGGCCAATTGACATAAAGAAAGGATGCATATGAATCAATATACATGTACTTGTATACAAATATATTTCACAGTTGTTATAATTGTGGTTTTTGCTTTCTAGGCCAATTCTATTTTATTTCTTTTAACTTCAGAAACGCAGATTCCTCTGACGTCAGACAATCAAGCAATCTTTTTTAAGAAATTGTTTAATTGCTACTATTAAGATTATCGTAAAATAATACTTTGAAATTTACTGCCATAAAATGTATCACTCTTTCTTTGGATATTTCTTGCATTACCTTTTTATTATTTTGGCATTTAAAGCTGCCCGTCGTCGGTTTTCTAGGGTCATGTGAGCTATTGTCATCAGTTGGCGTCCGTCGACCGTCGTCTGTCGTCCACAATCCACATTCTAATCTTCTCCTCAGAAACCACTGAGCTAATTAGGACTAAACTTTGGTGGAATGGTCCTTGGGTGGTCCCCTTCCAAAAGAGTGTCCGGTGTCCCCGATCCCCGACCTTCGACCAATATGGCAACCAAGCTAAAAATCGAAAAAGGGGGGTCAAAATTTTGAAAAGCTACTATGCCAATCTAGACAAACTTTGCTGAGATGATCTTTGGGTAGTCCCCTTCCAAATTTGTGCCCGATTGTCCCGACATCTGACCAAAATGGCCGCCACAGCGGAACTTAGTTTAACATAGGACTCTATGGGAAATTGACATAAAAATCTTATCTGAAATTACTTGCCCATCTAGAACAAACTGTGGTGGAATGGTCATAAGGTGGTCCTCTTTCAAACTCTTTCAAAAGTTTGTTTGATGGTCCCGACCTCCGACTAAGATGGCCGCCATAGCCGAACTTAGTTTAACATAGGACACCATGGGAAATTCATTTAAAAATCATCTTGTCTGAAATTACTGAGCCAATTGCAACCAAACTTAGCAGCAATGGTCCTTAGATGGTCCTCTTTCACAGTTGTTTCCGATGAACCGGACGATCAACCAAAATGACCGCCACAGCCGAACTTCGTTTAACATTGGACCCTGTGGGAAATTCATTTAAAAATCTTCTTGTCTGAAACTACTCAGCCAATTGCAACCAAACGTACCAGCAATGGTCCTCAGATGGTCCTATTTCAGAATTGTTTCCGATGAACTGGACGATCAAAAAAGATGGCGGCCACAGGCGAACATAGTTTTAAAAGGAACCATATGGGAAAATTCATTAAAAAATCTTCTTGTCTGAAACCATTTGGCCAATTGGAATCAAACTTGACAGAAATGGTTCATAGGTGGTCCTCTTTCAGAACTGTGTCGGATGACCTGGACTGTCAACCGAGATGGCCGCCAGAGCCGAACATACTTTAACATAAATGCACGGTCAAATGAGCGATACAGGCTCATGGGAGCCTCTGGTTTTTATTTTTTCTACCTTCAATATTTTTGTCCTTGAACACAACTTATGGGTCGTAAACTTATGACTGAGCTCTTGTGCATCACAATCTGTATCATGGGCAATATTTATCTCCACCCTTAACATATACCCCATATTCGGATATTCCCTACTCATAATTTTCGTAAGAGCCTTCGTAATCAGGTCAAAACCAATGGAGTATGTCCAAATAATATGCAAAAGGATATGGTGGATTAATTCTTGGCACAAAATCCCTACGTACAGATTAACAATAGGTTGAGGAATTAAACAGTGCGTTTATACAGCTGCTGGACATCATGAGGTTACAGTAAGATAGACCTTTAACACCAAAAAAAAAAAAAAATAACACATCTCAATCAGGCCACGGCAAATTTATTTTTTAGTTCTTTGAATTTCGCCTCTCCGATTTCCGGAGTTTGTAAATTTCAAGAAAAACATTTTTTGCAAAAATGCTGAAAATTTGCCCCAAATTCTTCATTTTTCAAGAAATTAAAAATAAAAAGTGTTCGCACGCTCCTAAATTTGGTAAAAATTAGAGATAAAAAAACTTGTGCCGCACATAAATTGATCTTCTCCTGTAAAAAAAATTAAATTAACTTTTCGCTCACTCGCACTTATTTTTGCCATAAAACATCCAAAGACTAAAAATCATTTTGGTGTGGCCTAAAATTGAAGACGGTCCCTAACAACATTTTGAGTGGTATTTTTACATATTCATCCAGTCGTTCGTTTTCCTTTCCTGTTGCCTAAACAAAAATACCAATCAGTAATTTACTGTTGATTTTGCTGTTTCGATATCGTTCGGAAAGAAAACAATGGGACGCCATTAATCAAATTAAATATCGTAGTTCCGTTCAAAGTAACATTTATTTCTGAACGAAAAACAAAATTACCCTCCGTTTCCTGTACGGGAATTATCTTCTCTCGATCAATATTAAATTGTTTCATGGTACCTTAGACTTTACGTATTTTGCCACGAAGCGTCATTTAATGCCATTTGAGCAGACGACGTTCTGCATCCATATGTATGACCTCAGAAACCTTCTTTTAGAGGCCAAATCAAGGGTTGTGCGCCACCTTAAAATAAGTTACTCCCTGTTAATAAGTCAGTTTAATTAAGAATCTTAAAAATAACCAATACGAATTGTTCCTCATTTATGTACCTCATTTATGACTGTTTATAGCGAAAACTGTGAACGATGGACAAAAGGCAAAAAACTTTTCTGATATTTATTGAACAATTATCCCAAAAAGATCCCCATCCGGAGTAACTTTTATCACTTGTGAAGTTATAC
The DNA here is from genome assembly GCA_028015205.1 of Mytilisepta virgata. Taxonomy (NCBI): domain Eukaryota; kingdom Metazoa; phylum Mollusca; class Bivalvia; order Mytilida; family Mytilidae; genus Mytilisepta; species Mytilisepta virgata. Next base: position 8,530,518 of record CM051510.1, read on the forward strand.
ATCTAAACTTGTTCATCTAGTGTAACATTATTGAATATGATCATTAATTGTATATAATTGCCTTATTAACTATTATATTCTGAGTGTAGCATCGCCAGGGGTCGGATTGATGCAAAAGAAGCCTTATTAAAAACAATTATTGTTAATTAAATACACGACACGTGATCTGTTTTAAATTGTAATATTCAGATCCGATGACGGATAGGTTTAGTCACACTTGTGCGGGCATATTGAAAAATATCAAAAACCCATCGTATTTTAATTATAGCAATGTTACAGCATTTGTTAAGCTATAAAAACAACGACAGAAATCCTCGCCTATTTTTGTATTATTGAAAAAATTATTATGAAACTATGAATGATATAAAAAATTAATGTAAAATGAATACAGAATATTGTTGTTTAGAAGACAGTTGCAGCTCAAATCATTTCCACTAAAGAAATGTCCTGATGTCTTAAAGGAAAATAAAATGAATAAAATAATTTTATAAAATAAAACCTCTCCGTGAATAAAGATGTTTTTGAGTTTTCGCTTGCTGGGTTTTTTAAGATATTCATATGTTCCTCGTGAATACCGCTGTCCCAAGCTTGTACGTTTTGGTTTGTACCTGTTGGTCTTTGGGGTATTTACCTCAGAAGCATAAAAAGAGCGATTTTCTTCCTGGAAACGTTAAATGAAAATATAGTTTTTTAGATTGAAATATTTAACTTGGTCTCTTTGAAATTATTTTGTCGACTTCCTCCGTGTATATATATAAGTTCAGTGCTCGTAAAGTATAGTGCATTTTCAGTGCAAGCTTTGTGAATGGACTGTATAACACGAGGCAGAAACGATGTCACTATAACATGTAATAAGTGATATGGTGGATGTAATTCTCGATTATAAATCCCTACTGGAGAGTGATAAAATTTCTTAAAGACAGAGAAAAACCTTTGCCCAGAGAATATTACAGAACAATATTTAACTTAAAACAGCACTGAGGATGAGAATTCCGGAACTAAGTAAACAATGTATAAAATAATGTGTATTTATCACAGTAATAAGAGTTGTTTCAAGCAATTTTTAGGTGTATAAAGGAGACCAGTTCACTCACAAACTAAATAAAGTCTGAAGGACTTTAAGTTTGTGATTTGACCTGGTCGAGTTTATACACCGAAAATTTGCAGAAAAACAACTCTTATTACTTATAATTCCATAATAATTACACCTTTTGGCAAAATACGAAAGAAATAAGCGGTTTAAGATGGCACTCTTTTACTTGGTCGGATATTCAGAACGTCATTTATCGAAAAAAATAAAAGGTCCAGACGTCACGTTGTCGACCAATCAGAATCAACAATACAGAACGTATTGGAATTATGATAATATGCAGTGTTCTTACATGTATATGTTCCTGGACTGTTATTCTTATTTATTGTATAATACACTGTATTTAATTTTTTACACTGTATCCTATAATATCTTTCATGTTCCCCCCCCCCCCCCCTTTTTTTTAAGTTGTAGCACTTTTTATTATATTATGAAGTTAACCTGTAAGGGCAAGTTAATTTTCAAGAAAAAAGCTTCAAATAAAAACAGATAATATAATTATTAATAATTCTTAGAAAGTAATCTTTGCGATTTTTAGAGGGGGTCTAAAGAGAGGAAGATAGGCTCCAAAATCAGGGAAGAGACTGTGGTTAAAATAAGCAGTATTGATTATCATCTGGAATCAAATCAGGATATTTTGAAAAAAAGATCAGGCAGGATTGTACAGCGAAAACATATATCCATGGAATAAATTTCTGGGATCAAGATCAATTTCTCCCTAGTTCCTCCGGTATTGGGAGAGACCTTCGAAGGCATTCAGGAGAGAGAGAGAGTGTGTGTGAGAGAAAAAGAGAGAAATGTTCCGAAAGTTCGTATAGTAACTTTCCCCTCGCATAAATTTTACGTAGGCAGACAATTTTTTGATGCATCATTGGAATGAGACATCGTTAACTGTGCAATGATTTATACTATTTAACACTTTACTGCATTTGGTCACGTTTCGACAATGTTGTAAACATCACATAGATATAAAATATATGTTAATGTCATAATCAAAGAAATGTTTCAACTGTAGGTTTTGACTTCATCCCAGTTAAAGTTCAGGTACACGTAGTGAAAAATCATTCACGTGGTAAATAGCTACATCATACAATCTACAAGGGGCCACACATTACATTCCCTCTATTGATAAATGTATTTAATAAAAATCAGACTTCAAATAAAAGTTTTACGATAATGTTTAAATGGATGAACAAATTTTATACTTCTATGGTTGAGATGATGGTTAAGGTGTATTAATAGGTCAGGTATAGATGGTTTAGGCGTGTTTATATGCATAAGATTTGTTTGATTGACAGATCAATGAAATTAAAAACACAATGTTTCTACATGCAAAATTCAAATCGAACTAGAAGGTTATATGTAAACCGTGAATGAACACTTTACTGATCTTTATTTAGCTGACACCATCGTCGTCATTTAAGCAGCCCTGTAGGTAGTGTGTTACGAAAGTCTTCCTTCTTGATATGATAAAGTGCATATACTGTACTGAATTTTACCCTCAGGTTTCATGGGAATAATACGTGTATATTTTGGTATTACCTCACTTCCTCATATTAATCCCATCAGTATACCCATTTTTTCTTCTTTCTTTAATAAGTATTTCAGACTTAAGTAAGTATTTCTTCAGGCGGACGTTACTACTCAGGGGGTTGACTCAACCTCAGGACTTATTGAGCAACAGCCCGAAAGGGAGATATTCTTTTCTGTTGTTTGATTTTATCCCTGGAAGTTTGTCTTATATTATTCAATCTCGAATTCATCTTTATTTCTTTGTTTTTTGTATATTTAAATGCCTGATTTTTTTTTATAATATTATCGAGTAGAAAATAAAATTTAATTATATATTGACACTATTAATCACTGTAGCTGTTTGCAGGAAACATTGCAAGCCTTTTTATATTATTCACATAAATTTAATTAAATAATTGCTGTAACTTTACCTGCATGACAATAAAAAAATCAGTCATCGAAGGAATAAAAAGCAATTACAGACCAATGATACCTTCGTAATGTGTGGTTAACAATTATTTTCACGAAAAGGAAGTTTAATTGACAGAATCAATATAATGTTAGATTTTATTCCTCTGCATGGACACTACAGAACATGAAAGCCCCGAAGAATATTTGAGGAGCACTTTTTCCAAAAATTTAACGCCCTTTTGTTCATCCCACAAATTTATGTTGACCGCTTTTTTATCCATTTACAAAAGTTTCCCCGAACTTTTTTATACTCTTTAATTCTGTTACCAAATTTTCTCATTTTTCCTTATATTCAAAATATCAACAGAATTTATATTTTCTGGAAGCAAGAATCGTCTTTTGTGAAATTATAGTCCATGCATCTGATAGTCAAACAAAGGTGATTTTTTTTTCTCAGAAATACATGAAGACAAACACAGGGAACAAAAATATACAATGTTGTCCTTGAAGACCATTGTACAACCACTGAACATAACTGCTGGGAAAACCAGCAGAGGAAGATAATATATATATATATATATATATGGAGTTATTAAGTGCAGAAAAAAGTAACACAAGAGCTATTCACTTGTTTTTTTTTGTATATATTCAATACTTGGTGGATTATTTTGCCAAGCACATTAACCTCAAGTCTCTTTTTTTTTTGGTATCAATTCTTGTAAAGAAGAAAAATCAGCTTTTATTTCCATAACATCAACACCAACGACACTGTTTACCACGTTTCAGCTCATAAGTCAACAACATTCCAATTACTATGTTGGTGAATACATTTAATGTTTGTCTAATGTTTGTCTAAGTGCATTTATGAGCCAAAATAAATTAATAAAAAAACAGCCCCTAACTTTCTTTTAATATACCAGACACATGAGCTGCGACTACTCCTATAGCTTAAAACACGGTTCTTGCTTACAGACAAGACGAAAGCTGTTGATATTTTTTAAAGACTTCAAAGAAACCATACGCTCTAGCAGCAGTGCCATCTCCATAGTAGTTGAAAAGTGTAGTATACGTATACTATTGCTTTATGAAATTTTAAACTTCGTTATATTCTGTGTTTTCCACAGTTGCCATAGATACCACAGACAGTGAACTGACTTATGAATATTGTTATTTCATTTAATCATATTTCAGTAGCATTGTTGTAAATTTTATATACATAATTACTATTCGTATAGAAAAAGGCCAAAAGCTTTAACAAAAGCATTTTTTGTGGTTATTTTGTACATACATGTGATGGATTTAAAATAGCGTTTTTTATGTCTGAAGATCACGGTCTGTTCGTTAAATATGACTAAGTGGGAAAAACATATTCTACAACGATGACCAGTTGATCATAAAATTTATGAACTCAAATAATTAAATTTTCATTTCTAAAGTGCAAGACCTGTCCGAGCAATTTAAAAAAAAAATTCAATTACCGAGAGTGGATAAATTTCATAATTAACGCGTCAAGAGTTATAGAACATTTTTCTCTTATGACAATATAAAATTTCGACAGTTCTTCCAAACGTTTTTTTGGCAGGAAATGTCACGAGCATTTAACCAACGTGTGGTGATATCAGAATTTATCAAACGTGTCAAGAGATGTATATATAAGCACAGAATTATAGAAAACGATTAAAGCCGCTATTTCAATGGAAACTAGCAAAAATTGACCCTGCAATTAGAATTAAATATCGTCCATTCCTAAATTTCCTATTGTTGGTCAGTGTGTTATCTATCATACTGTACTAGGTTTTTATGTTTGTTTGTACACAACAGGGGATTGGGATATATAACATGAGGGGGTCTGGGCACCCACAAAAAACTGGTTTAATTAATAACTGGTCAGTATCTGTACCATTACATACATCTTGTTATACAGTTGGATTTTTTTTTAATTTTATATATTATAAATATACTAAGGTTGTTCATTGCTTGCTGTTTTATTTTTGACCTTTTTCTATTATCTTTGCTTGTAATTTTTACATAATTCACAATATATATATATATATATATATATATATATAATTTTTTCTCCATGGACAGTTTGGTCCGATATAGTCTGTGTGCAATAGAGTATTGAAGCACGGGTTTATATAGTTTTACTAAATAATAGGGTGTGGGTTCATTACAGGGAATAATTTTAGTGAGAAAATTATACCGTTGTTAGCTAATTAACCAGGATCAATCTAAAAACCAGAGAAATTCAGACTCTAATTGAAACAAACGAAACGTCTTGATTATATTTAATGATATTTATTATTTTAAAGAAATACCGTATTTTATGCTATTATCTATAAAAAATTAAAAGTCGCATGGGTTTTCTGTATAAAGAATAAATTACTAAATTGGCCATTTATGTTTGATTTTGACTTAATTAGGGTAAATTACTGTAAGAGCTAGAATCGGGTAGTTATTTCCTACAGAGTAATTTATAATCTCACAAAAATTGCTACATATATAAATATCCAGACACACTTTACTTGGCTGTAACAAGCTTTTTTACATGCAATGAGAACATTTGCTTTTTAAGGCACAAAAAAGTGTTTTAAGGCTGTTGCCGTGCAATGTATTTTCTACGGATATTTCCTAGAAATTTCGTAAGTAAGGTAAGTTTGTGTTTGGCATTGAAATACTGTAATTTGTAAGTTTCAAAAAATTTAATTACAGTCAAAAAGGTTTTTAATGCTGTTGCTATGCAATGTCTTTTCTGTGGTTATTTCTCAAAGATTTCACAATGTACATGTATATGTGTGCGATACTGTGTGTTTGGCACTTTAGTGCTGAAATGCATTATCAATTTAATTTTTTTTTAATATTATGGAATAATTACAATTATACCATAATGCTGACGACATAAAAAATCATGTCTTTGATAGAAAGTAAAAACATGAACAAGTATTTTTAGAATTTTAGGATTGGCCTGTACTTATATTTTAATCTCAACACACAGACAACAAATTAAGATTACGAAGGAAGTGTTTGTTGCATGTTTTTAATTACCCCAGAAGTTTTAATCTTTTTTATTTGCATATTACACACATGCGGCTCTAAACAAATACAAAAAAGCAGTCACATAAGCACATTTACAAATAATAAACAATTTCATTTTATTCAAACACAAAACCAGCTTCTAGTCATAACTTCAAGAAATAAGAAGTCTGTACAAGCGAGAACTCTTGTCTTAGTTTTCAAGCAATACAGAAACTAAACCGTAGATAAAAAACTAAAGTATATTTACTCCATCGAGTAGTTAAGTATTCTTTGAAACCAATTTTTATGTACAAGATATGAGTCGAATTACAATCATCAGTTGTGCGAAATACCAAATGCGTAAAAATCACCTAAAAATGTTGAACAATATATATCATCGAATTTTTATACAGAACAATTGACATTTAATGCTATATGACATAATAAAAAAAAAATCCCTTCGTATTTTTATGGAATGTACATATCATTTATGATAAATTGTATTTTTGTTGATAATATCTCGATTCTAGCCTGAAACTGTTAATATAAATTTACTGCTACAAAAATGTTAGCTTTTGTTAAAACTAACGAATGTCTCACTCATGTTTAGCTGGTTTTGGCATTATCGTTTAAGTCAATTTGGCATTTAGAATTTACTCTCCAGATTTTTGAGTACTGTTTTGGTTTTCGACTGTATAAGACTAAAGCAAAACTCGTAAGTCGTAAATGAGCGAAATGTGCACATCTCGCGCATCAAAATTGGTATCATAGTTTTATTATTTACAAACATAAACCATAACTTAAAAAGTGAAACGGTCTTAATTTAAATTAATCACCCCCACCCCCCACAATAAATTAAAACGAAAAGAAAATTATACCTGTACAAAATAAAATTTATGAATTATGAGGGGTTTTTTTTAATTTTGTTTCATTTTATTTTATTGTGAATTATTTATTTATTTATTTATTTGTTTATTTATTTATTTATTTATTTATTTATTTATTTATTTATTTACTTATGTATACATTGCAAACTCTGCAAAATATTCAATTCATACATGTTAATGAATATATTTTTTGACGTAATTTAAGAAATCAAATCAGGATTAATCCTCATCAACTTTGCTCTTCAACCCAGCTTTCTCCGTCTTTCAGTATTTTGGATCAGCTATACAAAACAATTAAAAATGACAGGAAAGTAAAATAAAATTGAGAAAAACACCACAACATACGTCGGAAAGAGTACAATATGCATTTATTTCAAGCTAAAAAAGACACGTCCGAAATTCAAGGCTTCAAAATCTGGGACTTAACGTTGAAACCGTGTAGTCGTCAAAAATAATAACGCAACAATAACGCTTTTAAATAATGTGTTCAAGATATAAGCCATTGGAAATTTGGCAGGAAAAATATGCTCTCTTGATTTTACATAGCTTTTTCATTGACCAGTTTTATTTCTCAAAAACAATTAAATAATAACAAGGATTTTATAAGATTTTTAGAAATTGCTTATTATTCTGCATGCAAAAGATTTATGAAAAGAAAAATGGGTGTTAGCGGGAAAAATAATTCACGGCATTCAAATGGATAAATTCAGATGATTCTGAACATCTGACAAATATTCTAAAGCATGACCAGCGAACATCCTTAAAACAACACGCTCTCTGCACGTTAAAGATCCTTCTGGTTTTTTTTTCGAAAAAGAGTAGACTAATCGCCTCTAATTTGTCTGTCCCCGTGTCAACCAATCATACTTTTCTAGAGGCAGTCAAAATTAGTTCCACTTTATGTCCAGTTCCATCCTAATTTTTTATTTATCTTGATGTATTGTCAATCTGGTTCTCATCCTTAAGATGCATAGAAGATTTGCCGGTTAACTTCAGGTAAACAACAAACAAACACAAAACAACACAAATTTGAAAGAATTTGAAAATATACAGAACAAAAACAAATTTGGACAGTTGATAATTTACGAACATTGGGTCTGTCTGGGTTTACCTTTACCAGGAGCGCTCGTGAACTAAACTTTGGAAAGCCACAAATAAACAACACATCTGGAGCAACAGAATCAGATAGTAAACAAACAATTTTGGCCCACAGAGTTGAAATTCCACTTTGAACAGATTTTCTCAATGTCCATCAACTGAAAATTTCAAAAGAAAAATTGAGTTACTGTATTATCTGCCTTATATATGTGTTATTCATATAATTTTTTTTGGTATAAGTGTTTGAAAATAAGAAAACTAAAGATATCGCATGTATTACATTAAAACAAGTTCTCATCATAATTATTTGTTTGTGTTTTTATTATTCTAATTAAAAAATGTATTTTTGAATGATTTAAAAAAAATTCTTAATGGAACTAAAAGGAGATAAATGGTATTTGTCGTTGATACTAAACCAGAAAATGATCCACACTATACATACAAGGAAAGTTATAGAAGATGGGGATAGTCCTTAACTTTGACTTTACTAGCGACTGAGACAACAACAAAAAACAAAACACAAAACAACACAACACAACACAACACAACACAAAACAACAATAATTATAAAGCATTTGTTTGTTTGTTTGTTTAGTTGGGGTTTTACGCCGTTTTCAGCACATTTGGCTATTTCGCAGCGGCCAGTTTTTATTGGTGGAGGAAGCCGGAGTACCCGGAGAGAACCACCGACCTTCGGTAGGAAAATTGGCAATCCTTGTCAATTTAGATCGGAGTCGAACACACCCCGCCACAGGTGAGATTCGAACTCACAACACCAGTGTTGACAGGCTAGTGATCATTAGTAGTCATGACGAACTACGTAGACCACTCGGCCACTGAGGCCCCCATAAAGCATTTTTAATGAGCACATGGCTCAATATACATATACAGTTATTTGGAAGTTAATCGTGGGTTCAACATTTTTCACGTTTTCAATTCTATGTTTTTTTCATATATTGTCAATCATACTTCAGAAATATGGTGAGCTGTATTATTTACATTCCCAACAAACAAATTCTTGTTTATTTATTTTCTTAAATCTAAAAGGGAAAAGATATATATGACGCGCTATAAAGTAAAAAAAGAAGGAATCAAGGCTGTTACATATATATTTTACTACAGACACGACTAATAAGAAATATTCTTAATCCTTTCTTCAGAATATTTAATTTCGTGTGCTAAAATTTCCTTATAGTTTTCCTTCTTATGACATTCTATCCAAAATCTATTGTTTCTGTGGTTTTGAAACGGGAACAGAAAAGTGCAAATAACGGAAAAACCACCTGTCCAATCATTCAATGGAGTACCGGTATATATGTAGAACCAAGCCCATGAACAATTAAAAATTGTCGCGATTTTAGATTTTGATGATATATCTCCAATATATTTGAAAGTAAATATTTTCCCGGTTATTTCCTTTATCAAGTTTATTGAAAATTTTCTAAAAAGATTCTTTAAAAAGAATGTAACTTTTGGCTATTATACTACATGTAGCAATCTTATAAAAAAATCTACCTAGTAGCCGGAATTAATCAGATATTCAAAGTAATATATATTATAAATTCAAAATTTAATTCAAGTTTTTATTTATTTATTTATCTATTAACTAGGTATTAATGCTTATTTATTTATTTATTTATTTATTTATTTATTTATTTATTTATTTATTTATTTATTTATTTTTATTCTTGCAAAAAATACGACAGATATACTGACGTAAAAAATAATATTTATTTAAAATAAATCATAATATACGGGTAATACACGTCCAACATTTATACTTATTGAGAAACATCAAATAAGATTAACTTTTAGTCGCTTCTTGTGACAATGAGACGTCTTACAAAAATGTTATCAACCATATAAAATCTATTTTAAACCTTTTCCCATTACATTGCTAGTTTTAACCGTTATTAATCCCCGTGGATTTGAAAGACACTTCATTAAAGCAGTTATTACAGAGAAATGCCAATCAAAGAGCAGAAATCGCAGCATCAGACACTTCATTAGCAATAGAAACAAATTCATTAGGGCGCTAAAATTGATCAAAACAATACAGGGATTAATATTAATTAAATCTATTGTGACAATTCCTTCAGATTATTAGCCAAGTTTAGCAAGGAAATTCTAATACTAAAATGTTCTTTTTGTCAAATATGGTCGTTTGATAGGCAACCAGAAAAGCATGGGACAATCATTTACACTCGAATGGAATTATTCAAGGAGTTTGAATAAACCCGTTAGAATCTCATGTAGAAAACCGCGATTTTTTCTATAGATGATCAATCTAGCATTGTTATACCCTTGTAATGGTTCAATGATGGTAAGTGGCCACATATGGTAGCACTTGTCTCACAATCATATTTGTAAGAGAAACCATTGTCTGTATTTTTTAGGAAGTCATACAGCGAAATATCAACAGACCAACTATTAAATAGTATATTTGTCTTCAAACGGATTGCTATTTGTATGCTGTTAGAGAATTATACAGTTCATAAAATTTTTGCCATATGGTGGAAGAAATAATATAAGCTGGTGTTTATTGGGGCTAATTATTAATAGAATATAATTCTTTCATTAGAACTTCATATTTTTTTTCAAGATACATATTATTTTATAAAAAAATGTACATGTACATTTATAATAAATAGATTAATTAATTAAATTAAATTAATAGATAAAAGGTAGAATGATATTTAGTTATCCCCTAAAGATGATATATATTTTTTATAGGAGTTCGTGTTGTTCATTGATTTTTAGTTTTGAGTGTTTATTTGTTGTGCTTGTGGGTGTTCATTTGTCTTCCCGGGTTTTGTCTGTCTAATGGATTACATTTTTTGGATTGCTCCTTAGGTATATTTGTCCTCTACATTTATTTATATTTCTATAGTAAGGAAATATAAATCAGATAATATTATAATAGGTGACATCAATATCATTGAAATATATAGATCTTATGTCATTGGTAATATTTGTGTTAATTTTTTATTATTGGAAAGACAAAATTAAAAAATTGGACCAAACACTTGAGACGACATTTTGACAAAATAGAATGTTTCGCTGAACACATTTCGGAATTTGCTATAATATTATTCTTTTTTATTTAACAACTTTAAAAAAGGATTACGGTTTATTTCTAGAAAGTAACACACATACATACAGACAGACAGACAATGAAGCAAATATGAAAATTAGTTTTGTATGATATAGAAATACATATGAGAGTAAGATAGAATTTAATACGTTACTGTATAATAGCATTCAATATAATACGTTTACACTGTTTCACTCTATACGTAAACATGTCTCCTTAAATCCAGACTTTTCAAATTAATTTTACATATTCTACCCATAAAATCTGTCTTGGATTCTTTTCGAATCATCGTCTAATGCAACATATGAAAAAGGAAAAATATACCTAAGGAGCAAAAAAAAAAAAAAAAAACGTAATCGATTTGACAGACAAAGCCGGGAAGACAAATGAACAACCACAAGCACAACAAATAAACACAAAAAACTATAAAAAAAAAAAAAAAACAATGAACAACATGAACTCCTATTAAATCAGGGGTTTAGTTTAACTAGTGATATTTGCCTTTTTAAGGAATTTAGAAACTACATTTACACGCGCCTTGTTTCCAAAAAGCTTTATATCAAGTGGAAGGATTGATTTGGCTTCCTATTTCGGTATTTTTGGTTATGAGTACTTCTTGTTTAAAATAAGTTTGGTGTTTGGTCTTCCAAATTTTCGGGTTTAATGCTGCTGATGAGAGGTAACTCCTTGAAATGCGTCGCATACAGCATAGTATAAATTAATTTACTATATCTAATATCAGTATTTTTGGATTGTTATTTTAAAATGATAGAAAACATGTTAAATCTATAGCCTGCATCCTAACCTAAATAAATTCATGCAAATCTGTGATCACACGAAATCCTTAAAACGTTTTCTGTTTCATGTTCAATAAAAGAAAACAAGAAAAGTTATTTTATTATGAGCTCTCCTGAATTGAAGGATAATAAGCACCTTCAGAGAAAATTGTATCTCGTTAAGGGGAGGTAATTGGTACCTTCTGTTTGAAATGAGGAACTAGATTTATTACAGAACCAAGTTGTCATTGTCAGTTTGAGATTCACTACATTAACGTTACAACTTATGTTAATTCTGAAATATATTGAATTCAAAGGAATAGATGATGAATACGTAGCTTCTAATGGAACTGAGTCAACTTGATATCAAATTGAAAACATATCAAAGAATTTATTTTCTAAAAATGAACAAACAATCTAAGTATTACAAGATTTATTGTGGTCTGGAATAAACAGACAATCAAAAGAAAAAAAATTCTATCTCTCTCTATTTGTCGTTTTGAATATTTTGGATCTAAAACATCGAATTTCATAAGACATTTCACAGTTACAGTTAAGAAAAAAATAAGTTGGTAGCAGATTTCTTGATATTCTGATATCAACACAAGATTTCTGCTGTCATCAAATGTCCTTTCTTCTAATGCTGGGTGTATCTTTAGGGAGCAACCATTTGATTTTTATTTGGCAAGGATCAAATGTTTGACCCTGCCAATTTTTTTTTGTTCCTGGATTTTTTTCGACGCTATTGCGGCCTAAATTTTTATTTTCATTAAAACCCACAAATTTCCTGATTGACACAGGTCGTGCATTTGTTTCACACCCAATGTTATCCTGTCTTTTTATTTTGCCAAAAGCCTGGTCCAGTTTTTTTATTTCAATTTTGATCCTACGCCCCCCCCCCCTTTAAAAATCGAATGGTTGCCCTCCTTAGCATAATTACAATAGGATATAATACCACACTATGTTTCAAAACTACCACTTGACCGCACTGGATTGGCACATTAATTTTGGTTTCAAAAATAAAAAATAATAAAAAAAATAAAAATTACGATAATTTCAATAGAAAGAACAACAAACAAATCGATGTACCCCGCCTGTGAGGTATTCGAAACTTGATAAATATACATTGTATGTACAAAATCCTTGACGGTTCATATCCGTAAAAGACGTGTTTAAATGTTCCGTTTAAATTTTCCTATAATCCTTGTGAGAAAGAAAAGTGATGTAGCATTGTATTGTTTTTATAAACCGAAGACATTTTTTTGTTGCGATAACAAACATTCTATCTTCGTGTTATTTTCCCTTTTTTTGGTATTTTGTGTTTTTGTGTTGTTTTCGTGTTGAACGTTGATTGATTAATTGGTAAGTCATGGTTGGACTTTTCTCTTATCCACTATTAGAATTCTTGTATCAAGATAATAATGTTATTAAGCTCCTCGGGATACACATTGGTTTAATCGATTATATTTTTTGGTCTATAAGGTAGCATTTGATTTTTAGGGGGTTGGAAGGACTAAGATCAAATTTGAAATAAAAAGACAGGATCAGGATTTTGTCAAAATGTTTTGTCCTATCAGTTTTGGGACTTTCTGTCCTGTGACTCTTTGTCCTGTGAATTTGTGTCCATATAGCGAAGAGCAGAGACGACAATCTACTTTCCTGCAACACGACAGTAAAGATCGGTTCATTTTCTTTCTGTGTTTTTCCAGAAAGTCAAATCTGATTATATGCATTATAATACCACTTTGTTTAGTTTCTGGCTTTTTTCGAAGGAAATTTTTCTGACGACTTGCTTTAATGAAAGTTTTTATTTGTTTATTCGCTATTTAAACAGTGATAAGATGCAAAAAGTACCATGTAATAAAAAAAAACCTCAAGTAATAAATCTCACAGAAATTTTGTAATTTTATAATAACAGGAAAATTAAATATGTGTTCACACTAACAAGCTTTAAACACCGGTAAAACGTGGGTAATTTTGTGAAATTGAATATATTTAACATTATAATTTCTTATTAAAATACCGTATTCAATTGATGGATAATAAGCCGAAAATTTGCTAAATTGTAACCTCAAATTGTTAAACGTTAACCTTTCAGACAAATTAAGCAATTTTCCGTCGTCATAATCCCCAAAATTGAGCCGAAGTAAATTAAGTTATCATATGGTGAAGATTTAACCTTGGATTTAAACCTGATATTAAATTATATAAAAATGATGTTCGTTTTGATAAAATCTTTAAAAAATTTGCAAATCAAATTTGTAATTTTTCACATTGCAACGCATCAGAAAATTGTTCTACATGGCTCGTTATTTATTAGATATCTACATTAATGGTTTACATTTAAAAGGAAATAGACATTTTAAAAGTTGTTACATATGAAAAAAATAATTATTAAAAGGTGTCTGTTATTTAATGTGACCGAAAAATCATAACTTATATGATGAGTTTAGTAGGAATGTTACAGTGTGTACTTTTTAATTTTTTGAAGTGATTTTTTTATTGCTTATCTCAAACAGCATTAATTGGTTTGGGGGGTCTTTTTTATTTAGAATTTCAAATATTTCGGTTAAATGTTTCAATTACTTAACTTTTCCAATAATCAGACGCAATTCAACATGCTTTTGTTGCATGCAATTATTTTTTATCAACCGGACAACTCAAGTTGTACATGCATTATAGTAGCTTAAATAGTTACGTATTATATTTAAATTAAAAACAAAGACACATTTGAAAGTTCAAAATGCATTAATTCCTGTGTATTATTGTCAAGGTAAGCCTTTCACGGCTTCTTCAGCGTTAAAACACCCGTAACAAACTACAACAGTCTTTTACATATATCACTTCATTTCGAATATAAATCTAGAAGTAGTTGAGAAGCAATTTTTCTTCTTCTTCTTCTTCTTTTGTATTTCATCATCAGCATACACATTTATAAACCTTTAACATCGTATAACTTCTCTATTTTTTCTTCATCAAATTGTTTGGTTTTTAAAATTTGTTTTTATTATTATTATTATTTCTTTCGTAATTCATCATCAAAATACACATTTGTATACCTGAATATTCGTGGATCTTTTCTTTTTTTAATCAAATTTATTTACTCATCTCAATTTGACACTTATATTACACAAAGCACTTCCACGTAGCCTATTTTTGTATAAATTGCAGGTATATTCATTAGGATACGGAATTTAACATAAGCCTGTCTTGTTTCCGAATCCTACATATTTTTCATGTATGTATATTTGTTATTATGTATTTGCTTGTGATTATATGAATAAATATGTCTAAACTAAAAGGTATCGGACGATTACCTTAAAGCGACCTCGCGAATATCTGCAAATAAAACAGTTTCACTAATGTCTGCAAATAAAGCAGTTTCACTTGTGCCTGCAAATAATGCAGTTTCACTTATGCCTCAAAATAATGCAGTTTCACTAATGCCTGCAAATAAAAGTACGATTCAATAGACTGCATATTTTACTAATAAACATTCACTTTCGCATTTTTAACACTTAGTTTTACTCTGAAAATTAAATTTATTGATAATCCCCAAATACGCCAATCATGGAAAAAATTCTTTCACATACATGTTAGGGAGCAACCATTTGATTTGTATGGTCCTGGCTTTTTTTGTTAGCAAAATTTAGAGGCTGCATGCCTTTTTTACTACCTGGTGTTGTCCTGCCTTTTTTATGTATCTTGCCTTTTTTTCACTACAGTTTTCATCCTGTCTATCCTTCCTGTTTGTTCTGAGGATTTTTTTTGGTCCTGCCTTTTTTTCAAATTCCTACCCCCCTTCCCCCCTTAAAAATCAAATGGTTGCTCCCTTGTGTTGGTATGATTTAAAACATTTGCTGAATGTTCGTAAAACGTAATTTAAAACAGATATACAATGTAGTTCAAATAAAGCTTATAGTTATGTATCCAGAATTTTATAATACTGACAAATGGACGTTTTTTCTGATTTTTACTTGGCATAAAACAATATGAAACCTACAAAAATGCATGTGCATTTACTTTGTAAGATCCAGATGCTTGACATTGATGACATTGTCACTTTAACGTTAAAATCATCAAGTATTGTAATTATCCCCCTTGGACTGACCAGCTTAATTGATGGTTGTCAAACGTTTGTCTGACCCTTAGTCTAAGGTGGCGGAAAAGCTTTTGAAAATCGCTGAGAGTCTAAAAACATGTTGAAATAACATGACTTCTGAACTTATTTTTGAGGGTAAATTTCAGAATCAAGAATGCAGCTATTTTCCACGTCTGAGTTGAGATTTTCTACACAACGTTTAATTGGGGAAACATTGATTGATTGATTATTGTTTTACCAAAAGTTTCACGAGAATAAGATAAAAAAATTAGAAGTATTTACTTAAGTCCGAATACTTAATGGGGACAGACCAATAAGAGCCTCGTGTTTCTCTATTAGATATAGACCTGTCATGATTCCGAAGTTCATACCAACTTTGAATGTATTATCTAACAACACGGGTTTCATCTTAAGTTGTGATAAATCAAGATTCTATTTGAAATTGATCACCTGGTGTTTACCTACTTTCATGTAAACATTTAAATAAAAGCTATTGGTGAATTGAATAAGATGTTAAAATGAGCAAAAGTTTTGCTGTTTTCTCATCTATATTATACGACGTCAAACATTTTTTCTGGTGACCAAGGAACAACTTAAACTTTTTTTAATCACCATTGATGTACATTTTTAATATAAATTTGTAACTCTTTTTTGCAGAACATGGACAACGTAAGCAGCATAATTCATGTTTCACATGTTTCTAAATCTACGTGCAAATGATGTCAAGAAGAATAAAGAGTTTGCTTTCTTTTGATTTTCTAACATGACGTGGCTTGTTGTCGCCTTTAATCGGTGGTAAGTGCCGTAACATAATATAAACGTGATGCCAAAATGACATATAAGTACAACGTAATTATTATCTTATATCACCACATTTCAGAGGGAATATATTTTTTCAAATCGTTATCTAACAAAAATACCATTTCAGTGTAATAAAGCAGTAAAAATAAATACAAAACAAAAATACATGTAAAATGCAATAGAAAAAAAAAATCATCAATTAGAGAAATTTGAATATATCCGCTGTATTGATTTTCTTTAAAGTGCATGATAGTTCCTCGGAAGGTTTGAAAATGAATGACAATATGCATAATCTTTGAATTGTTTCTGCATAACAGGGTTTAGTTTTTTTTAATATCATACTACTGAAAAGATCTGAATTACGTTGTATAGATACATTTAATTTCATTAGTTACCTCCCTTTGCATGGATTTGTTCTCCTGCTTTAGGTAGATCTCATGCCAAGTTCACATTTAAATGTTGGAAGAATTGTTTATATGTCAGTGAATCACTTTAAATTATATATATTTCAATGTTTTATTTTTTAAATCTATATCTTAAAATTTCTTGATGCCCTCGCTTCATTCAGACATTTCTGTACACATTACCTTTGATCATAAAAGGAAACCTTTAATGGGAATTTTCATAAAATGAAAAATGAGACTTACAGTGATTTTTGTCACCGTATGTAATGACAGGTCTTACCTAAACCTGTCCTAAAGGGATATAATAACATTGACTGATTGATTTTTGGTTAACGTCCAGTGGCAAATATTTCATGCTTCTTTAGGACGAGAACCAGTTCAAAATAACAATCCAAAGATACTAATATTAGATATAGTAAATTTATACTATTCTGTATACGACGCATTTCAAGGAGTTACCTCTCAGCAGCATTAAAACCGAAACATTTGGCAGACCAAAAACCAAACTTATATTAAACAAGAAGTACTCAACCAAAAATACCGAAACAGGAAGCCAAATTTCAGCTAAGGAGATCTACCATGTGCAATACAAGGAATGAACCCTTAGTATTTCTATTATTTTTTAATTTTACTAAATACTGATAATTTCTGTAACAAATCAATGAATAATCATGTCAGACAAGTCGGATAATTTAGCCGTCTGTAGCGGCCATCAGCCTACTCTTTCTCGAAAACTACAGAAGGGGTCTTTAGCGTGCATGGAGTGTGACATTCTCCAAACACTATGGTCCGCGGTCAGGCTTTCCGTATTATGACCTGATAACCCCCAAACGAGAGGGTCTCCACAATCTGCCACATGGGGACGCGCTAGGCAGCTCTATGGGTTGTGATCCACAACAGGTGTCCAGGGATACAATAACAACTTTTTGGCTTACTTTTGCAACAGAACTAGAGTTAAGATTGGTTATTCATAGGTTTTTTTGCAGCAGAACAATTAAACATGTGTCAAAGAATTTGACATTTTTTTAACCAATGCAAAGTAAATTGAAGATGATATTATATTCCTATCGACCTGTGCAATGCATGCTTACAAGTTGATTGAAGACATCAAATTCTGCACAGCCATTACTATCCGGTAAACCTTGTCCGGAATCTTTAATGTCGTAAGACCAGTTTTGCTTATAATTATAATTGCCTAAGAAACATGGATACTAGATTTTAATGAGTTCACTGGAATTGTTTGAGTAAATTCCCTGTTAGCTGGTTTAAAGTATTTCAAAGATAAATATAACGTGCTGTGATCACACGATGGCATTGTTATAAGAAATACTGGTAAATCACTAATTTTCATGGATTTAAAATTTCGCGGATATCTTTCTGAAAATGATTTCTTTGGGATAAAATTTCTTGCATTCAAAATTTAATAATATTTACTAAGGGTTATATTTCGTTTGGGATTAATGTTCGCTGATCATACTTCCCCACGAATAAATAAAATAAAATCCTAACGAAAATTTCTGCCCTTATGGTATTTATATTTTCTGTTGTTCGGTATGTACATCCAACGTCCGTACATCTATATGGTCCGTAATTTTTTTCTTACTTTATCATAATAGTTAATGTTACTAAATTAAAACATCAGATGCAATAGGATATAATCTAATGTTTTCTTTGAAAATAAAATTCAATAATATTTTATCAAAAACAAAAATAATATTTAATATTTCAAAGGGAACATATTTTTTCAAATTACTATCAGTTAAAAAAATTCGATATCGTAAATAATGAATAATAAACAGCTATTTTATCAGGAATCGTATGTCATTCGTATTAATGTCCCTTCCAATTTTAATAGGCAATATCCGGGCTTCAAGACATAATTACCCATCGATCCTTGACATAATTTCCAAACCGGAAGTAGTGCATAATTAAACATCGTGATGTTTCTTAGAACGGAACCACGATATTTAATACTTTTAAGTGGGTACTTAAAATGGCGATCAGAAAACATATTCCTTAACACATTCGTACCGTTTTAACAAATTAATTCCAATGTTAAGTAAACAGGAAATATTCTCATAAACAATACTAACGTTGTTTTTCTTTTGGCAGATATCTAGATATTTAACGTCTTTGAAATTTGAATAACATTCCAAGAACAAACATTTCATAATTACGCTATTTTATAATGCATTCCGTTTCTTCATTCGTAAATATCATGGTAAAACAATAAATCATTTATTTACCTACTGCATAATATTGATATTTACAGACTCATGCTATATCATGGCGGTCGTGGAAAGATGAAGTAATATTTTTATTTGAAAATAAAAGCAAAAGAAATGGAACCGTTCCATTGATGTTGTCCCTTGCTCATACCGGATTTGACATGGGCAACATGGCGGGTGTCCTGTAGGAATCAGAGACTGCTTACTCTTCAGGAGCACTGGAGTCTACACCAGGTTTTTCGGTTTGGTCCATGTTGTTCATTTGTTTTTAGTTTTTAATTGTAGTGCTTGTATTGTTTTAGTCTT
Organism: Mytilisepta virgata; assembly: GCA_028015205.1. Classification (NCBI taxonomy): domain Eukaryota; kingdom Metazoa; phylum Mollusca; class Bivalvia; order Mytilida; family Mytilidae; genus Mytilisepta; species Mytilisepta virgata. Next base: position 8,550,242 of record CM051510.1, read on the forward strand.
GTCTTCGTTGTTCTCTGGAAATTGTCAGTCGTTTCGATTTTACCCTCCGAATATCCCTTCGGTATTTCTTGACTTTACTTTTTCAAAGCAACAGCAGAACTCCATAAGAATCAGTGATAGATTGCATTTAGTTCTCAGCTATTAAACGGGCTTCTATACTTTGATAAAACATCTATGGTGAACATACACTTTATATGACTAACTGTTGGGGACATCCTCGGACATTTTTAACACTCCACTAATTCACTGAAAAAAAATTGCGATCGCTTCATATGGACGATATTTTGAATTTACATAACTGAATTTATACACTAACCATTAGCCCAAATAACCAAGGAAGTAACTGATATGGGTGTCGTATAGGTAGCCGAAAAGGCTCTCCCTGACCACCACTTAAGATTTTTCCTACGTTTGATACTGTCATTTTTCCCAGGCTTTCAGACTTTTTGTGTAATATATTTTATGTTTCAATTTTCTTATTTTACATTAAAAAAAATCATATAGTTGGTAGTCCTATTTTTTTTCAAGTTTCACTGTAAAGGTATTGTGTTACATTACCTTATGTGATTCGTCACAAATATTTGACTACTTGACGATTTTATTGGCGTGTATGAAGCATAATCATTTATGATTATAGATGGTTTACAAAATACATGTCTATGACGGTAATCAACTTGTATAAATGGCAAATTTATCCAATAAAACAACTTAACTAGGGGTATCAGCGATATCTTACAAACTTAAATATGTTGAAAATTATAGATTAATTGAATTTAATAGGAAATAAAGTGAAATTCTTGTAATCGCAAACCTACTTTTAAACGAGATTAATAATTATAACAGGTTGTATGGTGTTTACAATATTTTACAAAAACTGTAATTTGTAGCTTGTTATACTGTTAAGGGTCTATTATCACAAGATCGTTCTATTTTAAATTTTAAAAAGAGCCACCTGAAAAATCTTTTTTTAAATTGCTGCTCAGGAAATATTTAACTTAAGATTCATTTTTATATTTGAGCTCATACAATTTGAGTCCAGCGTTATAATGTAGTCTTTATAATTATAAAAAGGTATGCTTTCGAACAAAAATAACTGAAATTCACATATGTTTTTTATATTGTATTTTAGATAAATTACAATGTCTAGTCAAAATGAATGAATAATTATCTGGTATTTGTAACTTTCCTTCTTAGAGCAAGAATGAGTTATAACGCAAAGTTATTTTATTTGGAGCATAGTACATGTACGTGCGGGAACGTATTTATAAACAAACAACAACATGGAAAGTTCAACAATGACTTAACTGTCAACAGATAAAAAAAATCTATAAAAAAGCACAAAACACAGAAAATTAACAGCGATGGAGTTAAAACTGTTGTAAGGGTACCAACCCACCTCCGTCTCCCTTATCTATCCTGAAATGGTGGTATATAAAACATACTGTAAAGCCAGTACAGTGTGATTCCCAACAAGTTGACCTCTTGCTAGAACTGCCAAAATTGGTTGGACGTTAAGTAATTTAGATAGTAGGGTCAAAATGTAATTGTTTTAACTGTAAAGGTAGCTAAGCCTCGCAAAGCTGTTGGTCGGATGTTTAAGAAATAATTCATGGCAGCCATAGGTTTGTTGGATATTTTAATATGGGTAACATTATTTGGAAAAAATTATATCCCGAGCGTCAGCGAGGCGTAAAATTTAAGAAAATAATGTTACGCATATTAAAATCTAATACGAACATATGGCGCCCATGAATTATTTCGATTCTAATATGGCAAAAAAAGGAAATTATGTAAACGAAGTGGTACTAGAGACATTTCATTTGACGGCCATTTTGAATTTGGAACTTTGAAAAGGAAATCGAAACGGTAGAAAAGTGAACACAATAAATTTTATAACAATAAAACTTACTTTTTATTTGATTTTATTGAACTTTGAAGCATAAAAGTCCAAACAGTTATATTATTTCCCCCTTCCGACAGTTCCTCTAGTGAAATTCAAAACAATGGCATTGAAATTTTGACCATGACGTCAGGCGCGTACTACCCATAATAAATGGAAGATTTTTATACATCTTTATTTGCAAAAAGAGAGCATCATACCACATTAGAATTCTATGTTGCTGCACTGCATATTTTACACATGCTACTTTCAATATTGAATTGCCACAAACAAAGAATGCGGTTTACTACATGAACATTGTACAAGACCATTTCTTCAACTGTAGGTGGCACTTGAAAAAGACATTGACAACATAAATAAAGGCGATAATGAGTAATGAAAAGAAAATAACACACAAAAACACGCACAAAAGACAACAGAAATGAAAATTTTGTACACTTTTATCATATTTGCGTAAAAATCCCAAAAGTACTTCATTATTGGCCGTATTAGATATTCACATATTATTGCTCATCAGAAACCATTTACTCAATTTGTTTCATAGCAGGTTTTAATACCAAATGACAAAAAATGTGAGGACAAAAATTTGAGGACAGCAAAATACACAGAGAAGATGAAATGAGGATGTAAGAATGCATTTCCAGGGCCAACAAGGTAATATTCACTAGCTGGCTTACGGTTCGATTTGCACAGACAGACGGACAAAGAGAGTCGTTCCTATGTACCCCACCCCTTGAAGTTCGTTCACGTTGGGTATGAACAATTATGTGTTAAAATTTGTAGATAGATATAACGCATGACCAAAAATATACTTCACATACAGAAACAGGAACTTCTTTCCTTTAAAGGGGAACTGTATTGTCAAGATTTGAGTTCTATTGTTTCTTTATATGTTTCTGTTCATTTATGTGTGTCTTTTTAAAAGTCTTTGTACGATTTTTGACTCAACGACCAACATCTAAAAAGTGTTGGTGATTTGACATGCAGTATAAAATTGATTAATTATTTTTGACACAGTTAATTAGTCTCCTGATTATTATCTATTCACTTCAACAACTAAAACGTCTTAATGAAATGATTGTTTACTTAATGAACTGCTAAATTGTTGACCTTGATGATTCATTTGATTTCTGAAGGAATCCTTAAACGACTTATAATTACGTCATATTGGGTAATTATAATAATAAAAACGAAACTATAAAAGTTTTTCATAATTAATAAATGATGATAATAATAATGACAAATATATCTTTTATTTTATTTAATTTCCAATTCTCTATGTACTGTACTTCCCTTATGAAGTACTTTAATTTTTAAACTTTCTTTTACAGAATTACAAGGCGACATCAGAACACTTCATGACTGGCATATAGCTAAAGGGACAGGATGGTCTTGTCAACACTTAAGAGCCTACTTTCGGGATTTGTCTATTCATTGATAAAACGGAAAGAGATATTATATTGCTAGTATACTGACTGATAAATATATGTAAACGAGATGGAGACACCATAGTATTTTTTTTCCGATAATTTATAATAACGCAAATACAATCGATTCTCGTTGTCTCAAACTCTTTTATCTCAAAACTCCTGATATCACAAAGTAATGTTTTGGTCCCCAGAATTAACTTTGTACTATATTTCCTCCTGATATCTCAAATTCCTGTTATCTTGATATTTATCAAGCGGTTTTAACATGTAATATCAACTCGGTTGTTAATATTTCGGTATACCAGCCCGAAATAAGTACTTTAAATTTACTGTTATAAAATTTTGATTTGCTTAAAAACCAAGGAGTATCTCTCTCCTGCACAGCACTGTCCTTAGATGGTTTTGGCTTTATCCTTTTGGTCATGTTGGAATTTGCTTTTCAACGCTTTGGATTATTGTTTTTGGTTTTCGACATTTTAGGCCTTGAGCACAATCAAGGAGAAGTCCACAAATAAAAACACAAATCCCAAGAACAATATGAATTCGACCAGGAGCTCCGAAAAGATATGAATGAGATGAGATGAGAATACTACAACATAATGTCGATATAAGAATGTCAATGCTATATGATAAGAAATCAACGTTAATTTTGACATCAATTACTTGAGGTCTGGCACATATACTTCGAAGTTAGGCTAGTGACGGTATACTTCACTTTTGGAGATACCTGCAAGGACAATGGAGCATTTTTTTCTTTTGGTGTGTGTTGGTCAACCATCTTAAAAACTTGTTGGTCATTACTAATATTCGAAATTAATATCTATTTTCCCCTTAAAATGGCAAAAAGGTGTGAGAAAAAAATGGGAAGCAGATGTGAGATTGAGGTACACTAGAATATATATCACACAACACTTAAATTATACCCAATAAGACTTATTATAATGAATTATAATATTTAAATGTAAAAAAAATGCATTTAATATCTTTTTTTACATAAACAATAACTCTTACTTGGTCTTATTTTTAATTTTAAAAATATCAAATAAAAAATCCAGAACAATAAAGCACGATGGTCCACAATGGGTGTACAATAAATCATTTCTTCTGTTTCAATCGTGATAATTTCAATAAACTTATATACATATATATGATACGGAAAGTTTTAAACATAAGTTTGAAATCAACAACCGCATTGTCGATAAATAATTTTCTTGATCAAAAGGACTTAGATGCCAATAAATCATGCGTCATTTTTCACAATAGGTATCATGCATCCGATGTCTCTATATACGGATGAATCGGATACCCGTTACCTACAAAAGTATTAAAGTACGCAGAATTTGAAATATTATACTGTAGAACTTATGCAGATCATGTGACAAATGCGAGTTCATTAAGTGCAAATTCGAATACACTTTTGCTTTCGTTGGGGTCAGGAAGGTTAGGTTTACATGCTTGGTATGCATCTCTTTATGCATAATTGTCCCTTTGAGTCTTTCTAATATTTTACAAACAATTACACTTGTTCGTGGGTGTTAACGTATGGCGGTACCATTTGTTTCGGCGTATAACGAATTAGGTGACATTAATGCAATTGCTGGGAACAATTGTTATAAATTGATATTTAACGAAAATGATAAAGATATGTAGCATTAGAAAAAAGAATTATCAGATCCATTTATAAATAAACTAATACTTTCACCACTAAGTTATTACCCTAGATTTGTGTCCTGAGGTTCTTATGTGTTCGTAACAATTTATTTTGTTCTTCCATGAATATTTAAGAAATAATTTATTGACGCCCGTGGTTTGTTAGAGATTTTAACACGGGTGCGCCATATTTCTGTCGAAATTTTACCCTGAGCAAAGCTAGGGGTAAAACTCACAGAAATATGGCCCATCCCTTGGTAAAATCGACCATAAACCACATGCGTCCACGATTTATTTCGATTCAAATAGGAATAAACCATTGAAAAACGTCTTTAAATTGCCGACAACATTGAATAAAATATGACGTAGTCACTTCATGCTGGTCGTGGTTTATTGTAAATTTTACCACGGGTTTATTTCAATGACGTTTTCAGCAGCCAATATTAGAATTCACTTTTTTCAATACTATGGAGAACTCATCCACAACAGTGCTTACCTTGGAAGACATTTGGACATTTTGGTAATGAACGTTCTTATCTGTATAGACTTTTAGTGGCCTTTTTGTCAAAGTGGTATCAAACTTTTTACGGATCAATATATTTTGTCTTATCAGCTCACGATATGATGTGAGTTTTTGGCGTTGGGCACAACTGAAGAGTCGTAAATCGACGAAATGTGCACATCTTTTGCATCAAAATTGGTATCAAAGAATTTATTATAAGCAATTTAATGCACATGTATCTAGATTGACAGTATCCGAATTTTGTCTGACCTCGTTTATAAATACGTTTGAATATTTCATAGGTTTCCATAATGGTTTATATAAGCTTCTAAATAATTCTAAAAGTGATGAGAAAAGTAAGTATAGAGGACTTTTGTGACATTTTTTAACGCTAGGCTTTTTATTTGCTTTACTCGTTGAGTTTACTGTCACAATTGCAACAATATACAGAAGGGAAAGAATAGTGGTGAAATTACATAAAAACCAAAACACAAGGACAAGACTTTTTTGTGAAAACACAGCCAACAAATACTAAGTTATAACTACTAGAATAAAAAAACAGGCACATTGCATACCAAACAGAATAAAAACGACACAGCACAAAAAGGAACGGTAAGCATATTCTTTCCCGTTATCCGGTTAGCTGTTATAACATCATATAGAACATGTAACTTGTCGCATGGACGCATTCCTTTCTCTTCACATCTTTTAAGCCTGTCTTGTAATTTCAAGTGTCGACGACATCTTGCTGTCTGACGAAGAACACCAACCAACAGAACAGCTCATTGGGTCACTACATAATTTAAGTTTTTGAAAAAAATAGTTTACACTAACCACTGTATTATTTTATACAGTGATTATATGCTATATCAGCTCGTGAGCTTTCCTGGTTTCTATAGTTATGTAACCTTTATATAGAGGTCGTTATGTTGATGACTGTCAAATAACAGGATTGAAAATATATTTCACTTTTAAATAAATATGAGATATGCACTGAAAATGATGTACAATTTTGTACTTAAACACCCGATTAAATAAAAAAAAAAAAAGAAACCACAAAAAGCTTAAAATATTTCGTCTTGCTATTTGAATCGCCTCCATTAAAAATGTTATTCAGGACGATGGAAATTTAGAATATTATTACACTATTCTTTACAGTAGGCCCTGTAAAATATATACAAGATCACTGAAATTCATCACGTCGTTTTCAGTCATATTCGAATAAGCTGCTGGGTGATCTCGAGATGTAGAGTTCGGTGATCTCGATACGTATAATTTGTGTTTGCTAATGACGGTACTTAAAATATGGAGTAGCCATAAATTTTGTACGAACCTCTGTTGTTGACACATCAAATGGGCACAAATTATAGCATACCACCAACGTGTGTTATAACCATTACAAAACATGACTTTACAGTATGTTAATAAGTAAAAGAAAACGTATGTTTATGTATTCATTTGAACAAGCGAGATGAAAAGAAATTTAAGAATTTAGATCTTTTGTCAAAAATGCTGTCAGCATGGGAGTTTTGTCATAGTCGTTTATTCACTTTTTATTTGCTTTGTTTCTTTATTTTAATTTTTTTGTAAAAAAATAAATTCAAATATGTAGTAACGTTTGGTTTATGTAGAATTTAGGGATTTACTAATTCTTACTGTTAGGAGCGAGATTTGAAGTTAAAGACCATAACATACTTGCAAGATGAAGAACAAGATTTAAAAGCGAAATTATTTTTTCTTTAAAATTTTCTGAAGGTACTTCTATTATATGGAATGCGCTTTGATGTCCAACGACTCCAGGCAATTCTGAAATAGGGATTTAAAGGAACCTCGACATAAGTTACAAAAAACTAGTTAGTTTCAGTTGGCTACTGCCTGGGATCCCCCCACCCCCTTTTTCCCCTCATCCACCCCACCCACTCCCCCCATCCCAAACTCAGTATGACGAAAGTCTTCACCAAAACCAAAAACTAATAAAAAAATAATAAAAAGATACATTTTACATGTGTTACATCAAAAGTTGATCTGGCGTATTTTTAATAGTGTATAATTTATTCTAAGTAATTTAATAAAAAACCTCTCTGTAGCTGTTTAAGGGAAAAACGTAATTTACAAATAGTTGTATTATTTTTAACTACTATTTGTAACACACATAAATAAAAATAAAGTGCTCCGGAAGAGTAAAAAATAAAACGGATAACAGAAAATGTCAGTGCCATACATGTACCAAACAACGCCATCAAAACAACAGACTTTCAGGTGAGACAGTATAATATTCTTTGATACAAATCCTGATGCACAAGATCTGCACATTTCGTCGATTTACCACTCATTAGTTGTGTTCAAGGCCTAAAATGTTGAAACCAAAACAACAATGCAAACGACTGAAGAGAAAATTCAAAAATACCAAGATGAACAAAAGTTGTAAAGCCAAAACCATCCAAGGACAGAGCTATACAATTCTGTAACAGTAAATTTTAAGTATCAATTTCGGGCTAGTATAGAAACACTAGCAACTGAGCTAAAAAGCACTAATATAGAATGAACAGAGATAGTCTGACTGCACGCTGCAGATACTTATAGCTGGGATGACGTTGAACCGGTATGATGTCTACAATTTATATGCCACACAGACGTCTCGTTGCTCAATTCAATAACTCAACAGTTTTCACTGTTAAGAATAATGGATGGATGCATTATTGTTTAACGTCCAATGGCAATAATTAAATGCAGATCAAATGCAGATCAAGTCGAGAACATGTTGATATGATACGAACCCTGCTTTGTACTAGACCGACACCCTAAGCAGGATTTTTAACATGTTAGCTCGCGCTGTAAGAGTCCGCTGGAAGACATATTACCTCACCAGGAAACATTATATTGACTAAAGACGACCAGTGCTTTGCTCTTACTCATAGATGACGCCTGCTTGGCGAAGAAGCAGCAAACACCAATTGTAATGTCTTTGGTTTGACCCGGCCTGGGATCGAACTCGTGACCTTCCGCACTCGAAGCGAGCGCGCTACTACGAGACCACCGAGGCAGTTTCACTGTTAGGAAAGGATGCCAATAACAGAAACAATATTGTTTGTGAAACGGGAACCTTTTACTGTCTATGAATTTCAAATGTTTTATTAATTTAAAAATAAACTTTTTTTCGAAATAGCGATTTATATTTTAACTCAACAAGTTCTGTTTTATTTGTAAAATGATAATATTAATTCATCAATGAAACTGACACTGGTTGTGTGGTTATATATGTCGGTTAGTAGTTATTTTTTTTATTGAAAGATCATATTCCAATTTATTTTTGTTCACATCATATCACTTATATTGTGTTTCAAGACCACAGCATAGTTTAAAACTTTAAAAAGATAACACCGTGTGTGTAAAATTTTGATATTTTTTTAAGCTTCAAGTGTGCAACAGAATTGCGTGTGACGAATTGATACAATTTTGTAATCTAATGCATAAGAAAAGATAAATTGTATGTTATTGTGGTATGTATAATGTGATAAGGATATAAAATTGTGTAACACAGTCTTCTCCAGCTATAGAAGTTTAAAGGGTTCACCTCTAACATTTCACGGGTATAGTGTTCCTTGTAAACTGGATGACATTTACATTCGTCAGTAATTTAATAGATCAAATCTTATTTACATGAAATATTAAGGACATATTACATATACAGTCTTGAATATTTCCTTTTTGAAATTGTAACAGAAATATTTAAACAAAATTCATGACACTTAGATTTTATTTGACATTTAAATTTTTTCTATATCAGATACTATTTTTGGGAATTATTTAGTTGAATTTCTACTGAAACGTTATTTTTATATTGGTTTTACGCCATTGTCCAACAAATTGTTTTTATTGCTAGTCCGTTCTTATTGGTATAAGTGGCCGGCGTATCCGAAGACAACCACGGACATTCGACAGAAAAGCTAGCAATCCTTGTTTTGTTTAATACGATCATAGTCAAAAACATCAGATTAAACACATAAGGAGCTGCTTTTGAACTCACAATCTTCGTGTAAGCAGGTTATACATCGCAAAATTAATGACGACGAACTACTTGTTGTAGCCTTTCTACTTAAAAAAATTAAACTTTATTAATAAGTACATGAAAACATTTTTCTTATTGTTTCCAATGTAAATATTCATAATTATTCTAAAAAACTTAAATAATCGTTACTAAAATGGTGAAAAATGGTTACAAAATATTGCCAAGTTCTTTGTATCTGTGATCAAAGTTTGAAGTTGCTAAAAAGACTCACAAGACTGAAATTTCTATAGGCTCCTCTGTACTGTTACCTTATTAAAGTCAGTTGTTGTTCTGGAGTTATGTCGCCTTGTCCATGAAAAAATCAAATATGCACGGAAAATTTACCAAATTACCAATTTTCGGGTAAATTAAAAACGTGTCGACTTCGATGTGCTCAATATATCTTGTTAAAATTTGAAACATACTTTGTTAAGATAAGTATCTTTTAATGGACAACTGCTAATCAATGCTAAACATATAGCTTCAACTCCTACTTTGTGTTTTAATTTAATGAAGTTTACACTTGACCTAACGAAAAACGTCAAGTAAAAAGCCTACTTGTTGAGGCTGTTATTAGATGGGAACACTCATGTGTAGTATATATTTTTTTTTTTTTATAGATTTAAACAAAAAATGCCCACTGTTAATATATTCGAAGCAGCGGCTATATTTGTATTTTTTTTTTTTTTTTTAATTTACTCCAAGATCATTTTACAAAACGATTAAAGGTTCAGTATTTGTGTACGCTGTAAACGACGATTTAGTTGCCAATAGAGTTATCTCTCTTCCGTCGCAGACAATTAAATATAATCTTTCGTAAGAAATGTGAACAACTACGAGAAAAAATTAAGTATGGAAAACCCTCATATTAGCCCTTCCTCCTCATGTGTTATGAAATTTATTATTTAAATTTATACAGCTGTTGCGTCGTTTTACTTTTTAAAACAGATACATTCCTTTTATCGTGAATTTAAATTTTATAATACGTACAAAAAATTAGTTCGATTTATGACCCATTAATTGCACTGGACTATTACATTATTGTACTTCATAGACATGCTATAACTTTAAGTTTACTTTTGGTAAATTTCATCAAAGAAAAATCACTTTTGAAATATTTAATGACTATTTTGTGTATAAATATGTATTTGTATACCTTTGCCATATGCTTTCGTTTTCCATGCATAAGTGCATACAGAGTATGGTAAATTTAGTTTTATTTAAGTGAATTAATGGCACTGTAGTCCATTATACTTTTAAGTTTAAATCTGCACTCAAAATTAGTATCAAAGATTTTTTTATAACCACTGATATGATACCGATGCTCGTGGACTCCAAGTACCTGAGTGTATCGCCCGCTCGACACTAGCCCGAAGTCGATACTCTAAATGAGTTACTGTTCTAAAAATGTTAAATTTTTGTGAAAACTAAGGAGTATATCCCTCGTGCATAGCTCTGTCCTTAGAAGGGTCTGGTTTAACCCTTCGGTCATTTTAGCATTTTAACATTTCTAAATTTGCTCTTCAACTATTAAGATTATTGTTTTGGTTTAGGCCTCGAAGTTATGAGTCGTAAATTGACGAAATGTTCACATCTTGTGCATCAAAATTGGTATAAAAACCTTTTATTTTACGTGCCTCTCCCAGACAAGATTCAATGGTCTGCTTTTGTTAATTTTTTTTCAATATGGATTGCTACATTTGGATTGTTGATGTTTTCAGGTTATTTTTAACACCTTTTTTTGTTTCTTTGCCTGATTTATAGATTGTCGTTCATCATTTAAGGCAATATACGACTACCCTTATTACCAGGTTTAATTCGACGGAATTTCGGCTCCTTAGTGCAAATAATAGTGCATCGTACAAAACAAATTGAACTGAGTATATGTGTGGGCTCAAAGGTCAAAATATACGAATGCACTGATTAACTTTAAAAGCAAAAGAGAATTTTAAAAACGGTGTCAAATATTTTTAAATGCATGTTGAGTACGAAAAGTATAAATTTCAATCTCATTTTAAAGTTTTTATGTCTGAATTAACACTGTCATGAGATAAATATATACATGTACACCCCACCCCCAGCAATAATTTTAGTAGCCCCTTAATAATTCGTGCAATGATATTTGACCATTGTAAAATTTGAACAAATATTTAATCAAGTAAATGTAAAATGAAAATTTGCCTGAAATAACGAAAAGTTTAAAAATTTACTTTTCGAAGTCATTAGAGATATATTTTATAAAATGGATTTATTGAAAGGACTGTTTATAACACATTTTAAAAAGGTATTGTCATATTCTGTGTTGCATGCAGCACTTTAAAATAAATGTCCTTTTGACATGCTTCCGGACAGATGGCTGAAGTCTGACCATTCTCTTTGATATCATCCGCTTATGTATTGCACATTGGTCAATACTAGTCATTACATGTCCTGACTGACCGGTATAATGAATGGTTGTCAAAGCGTTTATCTACCGCCCAATCTTTCCTAATGAATAAAAGCGTCGTGTCCACCTTGACTATCCTGGCCATTTGTTGTGACTATGCAATATGCTATTGAACAAAATGTCAACAGAGATTATATCAGTTTGATTTGGTTGACCTTTTTGAAAAACATTTTATAAAATGTGAAAATGTCACGCTGAAGTAGGCTTTTTCTTCCAAATTACTTGTTTTCTTTTATTTTCATATTAGTGGATATATATAGTATTTATTTATGTTCAAAGTTATTTAGTGAACTTTTTACAAAAAAAATGCATTAAAGACATGTATTATATTTGAATCAATAAAATGTGAAAATGTCACACTGAAGTAGGATTTTTCTCCCAGATTACTTGTTTCCTTTATTTGCATATGAGTGGCAAAATATATAATTCATTTATGTTCAAGGTTATTTAGTGAACTTTTTACAAAAAAATGTATTAAAGACATGTATTATATTTGAATCGATAAAATGTGAAAATGTCACACTGAAGTAGGATTTTTCTCCCAGATTACTTGTTTTCTTTTATTTGCATATTAGTGGCTATATATAGTATTTATTTATGTTCAAAGTTATTTAGTGAACTTTTTACAAAAAAAATGCATTAAAGACATGTATTATATTTGAATCGATAAAATGTGAAAATGTCACACTGAAGTAGGATTTTTCTCCCAGATTACTTGTTTCCTTTATTTGCATATGAGTGGCAAAATATATAATTCATTTATGTTCAAAGTTATTTAGTGAACTTTTTACAAAAAATGCATTAAAGACATGTATTATATTTGAATCGATAAAATGTGAAAATGTCACGCTGAAGTAGGATTTTTCTCCCAGATTACTTGTTTTCTTTTATTTGCATATGAGTGGCTAAATATATAATTCATTTATGTTCAAGGTTATTTAGTGAACTTTTTACAAAAAAATGTATTAAAGACATGTATTATATTTGAATCGATAAAATGTGAAAATGTCACACTGAAGTAGGATTTTTCTCCCAGATTACTTGTTTTCTTTTATTTGCATATGAGTGGCAAAATATATAATTCATTTATGTTCAAAGTTATTTAGTGAACTTTTTACAAAAAAATGCATTAAAGACATGTATTATATTTGAATCAATAAAATGTGAAAATGTCACACTGAAGTAGGATTTTTCTCCCAGATTACTTGTTTTCTTTTATTTGCATATGAGTGGCTAAATATATAATTCATTTATGTTCAAGGTTATTTGGTGAACTTTTTACGAAAAAATGCATTAAAGACATGTATTATATTTGAATCGATAAAATGTGAAAATGTCACACTGAAGTAGGCATTTTCTTCCAAATTACTTGTTTTCTTTTATTTGCATATTAGTGGCTATATATAGTATTTATTTATGTTCATTGTTAGTTAGTGAATTTTAGAATCGTATTTTTGCTTCAATTGTTTTACTGTAATAGTTGAATCGACCAAAAAAGTGAATTACGTGTAAAGAGGTAGCAAAATAACTATATATAAATAGCTATAATCGGTATTTTAACTATAGGGACATATCACGATGGTACTCATATATTTCCATATCACGATGGTACTGCTATATTTCTTCAATGAAGTCACGATGGTACACATATTTCTTCAATGAAATCACGATGGTATACTTATATTTGTTCAATGAAATCACGATGGTACACTTATATTTCTTCAATGAAATCACGATGGTACACTTATATTTCTTCAATGAAATCACGATGGTACACTTATGTTTCTTCAATGAAATCACGATGGTACACTTATGTTTCTTCAATGAAATCACGATGGTACTCCTATATTTCTTCAATGAAATCACGATGGTACACTTATATTTCTTCAATGAAATCACGATGTACTCCTATATTTCTTCAATGAAATCACGATGGTACACTTATGTTTCTTCAATGAAATCACGATGGTACTCCTATATTTCTTCAATGAAATCACGATGGTACACTTATATTTCTTCAATGAAATCACGATGTACTCCTATATTTTTTCAATGAAATCACACTGTACTCCTATATTTCTTCAATGAAATCACGATGGTACTCTTATATTTCTTCAATGAAATTACAATGTACTCCTATATTTCTTCAATGAAATCACGATGGTACACTTATATTTCTACAATGAAATCACGATGGTACTCTTATATTTCTTCAATGAAATCACGATGGTACTCTTATATTTCTTCAATGAAATCACGATGGTACACTTATATTTCTTCTATGAAATCACGACGGTACACATATATGTCTTCAATGAAATCACGATGGTACACTTATATTTCTACAATGAAATCACGATGGTACTCCTATATTTCTTCAATGAAATCACGATGGTACACTTATATTTCTTCAATGAAATCACGATGGTACACTTATATTTCTTCAATGAAATCACGATGGTACTCTTACATTTCTTCAATGAAATCACGATGGTACTCTTATATTTCTTCAATGAAATCACGATGGTACTCTTATATTTCTTCAATGAAATCACGATGGTACTCTTATATTTCTTCAATGAAATCACGGTGGTACTCTTATATTTCTTCAATGAAATCACGATGGTACTCTTATATTTCTTCAATGAAATCACGATGGTACACTTATGTTTCTTCAATGAAATCACGATCGTACACTTATATTTCTTCGATGAATGGATTATCAATCATGTACATGTATTGTTTCGTGTTATTTTATATTAATTAACGACCTTCAGCCAAAGTGTCGACCTTTAAATCGCCGATGAAAATGATTATTAATTCTCAAAATATCAAAACTACAAATATGCAGTTACAATTGAAACATTTTTTCCAAATAAATGTGCCGTTTGAAATATTTCTTTTGGATTGCTTCCCTGTTATTTTATAGATATATTCTCTAAGATAAATTTTCAAATGGTTTAAATATAGAGTATTTAAAATGATAACATCCTTACAATATGGACGTTGTGCTTATTTGTGACAGAAATTATGTTGCAATTCATAGGAAAAGTTCAAAAGATTTGATATAAAAATTAATAAGTCAGTATAATTATCCTTCTGGAGAACCTGATGTCACTTCCGGTTTTTATAGAAGTTTGCATACACTTGGCTGTGGTTTTGAAACTTTTATAATCTGTTCTTGTTTAATTTTCATGGCTTATTCTTTTGTTGTCAACGGTTTTTTTTAGCTCGTATGAATTTTCAAACTTTCGTCGTTCTTTTTCACTTTTTTGGACAACTGTATATCTTATTTTAAAGATTATCTTGAAAAGTATATGATATGAACCACCTCCGTCCAAAAAATTGAAAAAACAAAACGAAACACAATATAATTACATATTATCAATATATCAAACTTCTTCAGAATGGAGGGGGAGCTAAGAGGGTCACACACTGGAAGTCAAAATGTTCATCTTTAATGTTATGTTACGACACACTGTGGTTAAGGTTTTCGATCTGCATTACGGGATCTGTTAATATCTGTACTATCTTTGTTGGTAATTATAAAATAAACAAACAAATAAAAAAATAATTAATTTATTAAAATATGAATTAATTTATAAAATAACTGCGAAAAAGGAAAGAACAAGAAGGTTTATGTCTTAATCTTATCGTCTTTAGATTATTATTCAGTATAATCAGATTAAATGTCAAATTCGACAATTAAAGGCACATTTCTGTTTTGGTCAAATTTCCTATTTGTCAGGATGAATAAAACAAACAAAACAAAGAGAGATTTATAACGTCTTGATTCAATCAAAAATCCTTTACCACTTCAATAAATTAACAAAATCAATAAAAAATATTGTTTTAATTGAAAACAGTCATACGAAGCGAGTACACTTTGTCGTAAATGGTAATTATCAGAGGACACATAATAAGTACTTGTCAAAAGATTCTTTCTCATTACGTCCGATAATTGATACCTTAGTAAAATCTCATGCAACTAAATCAATGAAAGAACCAAAACGGCGACGTCTTAAGGAATATGACATAAAGAGTGACTATCTATATTTGTGTCTGTTATGACAATTTATCTTGATAATCAGTTGTATTTGTTTAATAATTTGGAATGTCTTTATGCTTGCTGAATTAAGTTGATATTATTTATAACTGTTTGTTATGTTCCGTTCTCATGATTTTGTCTTTTCCTTTGGATTTCGAATTAACGAACTTTTCCTACTGTTTTGTCGCTTCGGTATTCTTTTGTACGGAAGCGTCTTGGCGCCACAGAAACTTTTTTTTATAATTCTTTCTATGTTTGCGTTATACCTTTGCGTTAGCGTTATCTCGAAAAGATAACAGAAACTTAGGAAGAAATATAAAAAAAAAATTGTATTGCGCAAATACGTTTCCGTACGTTTACCAATATTTACTCACATTATTTGTCTTGGGTGAATTGTAGATGATGAACTGTTATGAGATATATATCGTTTAATGAATGTTACCTGCAATAAAACTTATCCCTTTATTTGAATAAAATGAACAAAATATTTTAACAGACACTCAAATCGATGCTTTTTAAGGGTTTTACCATAAGGGGTAAACTCTTGACCAATTTTCGAACAACAAAATTGTGAGCTCTGCGATCAGAAAAAAGATATCCTTAGTTCAGGAAAAGATTTCTAATCATACCTTAAAATCTTACAAACTGCATTTCTTTATCAAATTAATTTTTTGCAATAAGTCTAATTAACAAGTCGGGAAACTGATAAAACACTTTGCATCTATAAGGTCGATTACATATTCAAGCAACATTTCGCTTAAATAATTCAAACACAGGTATCAACTTCGGAACAAACAAACAAACTGCTCTTAATTTACATTCATTATACTTATTATCAAACTTTTAGGACAAAATTTAAATGACCTTACATCTTTCAGCATTTTTACCTTTACTCTCTTGCATATGCCATTGCATGTTGGCCTTTCCATGGCCTTTCTTATGTGATCAAACATTCAGTAAATTTTAACTTCACTTTTGAGTACATTTTAGGTGCCCTTTCCTCGCATGTTAATCAGGTTTTAGCTCTTTGTGGCAAATCACATGGTTATCTTTTGGTGTACATGTATTTAATCTAAGGTACATGTATGATATACGTAGACTGAGTGTATCACCTTCGCTATCTCTTTCTTATAGGGCACATGTGCACGTTTAGTCGTCCCTCAAAAAAGTTGCTTAAAATGCCGAAAAATATAACCATAAATCTGAGTTGTTAATATTTCGATACTAGCCTGAAATTGATACTTGAAAAAAAACTATTCAGTTTCGTTAAAAATAAATTATGGAGTATCTCCTTCGTGCGTTACTTTTCATTGGATTGTCGAATTACGGTTTTTGCTTTACCCTTGTGTTCGTTTTTGCCAATTTAATCTTCTTTGAAAAATTTAAGGATTTTTTCGTCCTTGAATATAACTGATGATTCGTTAATCGATGAAATATGCATATCTTGTGTATTATAGCATATTTATAATATTCGATAGTACCTGATATGTCTATAAACTAACTTCCTAAGGATATAAAATTATTCAATTAACGATGTAAAAGTGAAAACACAATCAATTAAAACATGTCTGATTCATAAATTATAAATTCATATTAATTTACTTTTAGTAACAAACTGTTTATTAAAAGATAAAATAGGAATAAAAATAGTGCATTTTTACTGTATTCTGAACACGAAATAAGATTTGCTGATTGAACCGATGCAGACGTTGTTGTGTTTTACAGCCCAGAAGATGCTATTGGCCATAACGATATGATAAAATATAATCATGACATTTCATTAGCAAATCAAATCCCGACACTGATGTATTCGAATGGCAAACGTTGGTATCGCATTGAATTAGTCAATATCATTTAAATTAAATTTCTGTCACAAAAGTCATCATATCTAAATAAGCATTATTGCTTCTATATCATTTAACATGTCTTTCGATTTACAATTTATTGAAAAGTCAAACTCCATTTTCTCATTTCATAACGCTGATGGCTATTTATGAGTTTGACCACTTGCAGCGAGGTTGTCATTACTTGAAAGAATGGGCTAGTATCGGTAAATGGCAGTTAGAACCTCCTATGTTAAGGGGTTTTCTTGAGCTTTGTGTAAATTATGAGCTCCTATGTTTGGGGGTTTCTTGAGAGTCTGGTGTAAATTATAAGCTCCTCTGTGTGTGTGTGTGGGGGGGGGGGGGGGGGGGTTGAGCTTGGTGCAAATTACGAGCTCTTATGTTGGGTTTTTTTCTTGATCGTTGGTTTAAATTATGAGCTTCTATTGGAAGGGGGGTTCCTTAGCTCGGTGTAAATTATGTCCCTATGATGGCATACATGTATGTATTGGGACTTTATAGTACTTCTTGGCTGTGTTACTGTTCTAATGAATTCGTCTTGTCTTGGGTTTTCGGTCTGTTGTTATCTATGCATGGATTTCGGTCTGGTGTTTTCTTTGCACGGATTTGGGTTTGGTGTTGTCTTTGCATGGATTTCGGTTTGGTGTTGTCTATGCACGGATTTGGATTATGGCCGTGTGTTATCTTTCGCTTTTGGTATTGTGATTTGTTTGGATTTTAGTCTTGTGTTGTCTTTTAGATTTATGTCTTGTGTTTTCTTAGGATTCTGGCCTTGTGTTTTCTTTTCATTTTGGTCTTATGTTGTGTTTGTGATTTTGGTATTGTGTTATCTAGGATTTTTGTTCTGTAATGTGTTCGGATTTTGGCCTTGTTTTTTCTTTGGCTTTTGGTATTGTGTAGTGTTTAGATTTTGGGCTTGTGTTGTGTTCGGATTTTTGCCTTGTGTAATTTTGGATTTGGCCTCGTGTTGTGTTTGGATTTTGGCCTTGTATTGAGGTTGGATTTTGGCCTTGTGTTATCTTTGGATTTTGGCCTTGTGTTGTGTTTTGATTTTGGCCTTGTGTTATCTTTGGATTTTGGTATTGTGTTTTTTTTTATTTCGATCTGGATTTCAGTCTCGCCTTATTTATTGATTTCGGTCTAGTGTTGTCTTTTTTTGTGTCTTGTAAATCTTCCCACTGTCTTAGTGCTTAATCTATTTCCGATACTAGTATATAAATCTATCACATATATACAAACAAAGATAATTTAAGAGTGCACTTTGATATCTTCCCCTAAATATTTACATTAAAAATGATTACTTTTTAAGCAAACATTTATTTCAACAAATTCTAATAAAGTAATCTCCATAAAGTTAGCAATATGTGTCATTTGACCTATGAAATCATATTCTTTACGTTGTCTACAAAGAGAATATATTTCTATTAATTGTTTGTATTTGATATATTAGTATATATTTTGAATGTCAAATCTGTCATTATTTTTTTAAACAAAATCAAGAATATGAAATTTTGGCTTATTTAAACATTTAGCATTTAAAATGAAACTCTCCTTTTATAATGCTCGTGTCATTTTTTTCAATTTATGACTGCTCAAAGATGTTTTTGTAAAAAATAATCTTTGATGGGAATATAGTTAAATATTTGATTTTAAGAATTTGTACGACAACTTTATATTGACAACACCCTAACGATATTGGAAACGCCCACTGTTGGGCTTTACGCTGAATTGTTTGTTTACATTTGAGAATTATGACATTTCCAGTTATGTATTCATTCATTGTTAGGTCTACTTTGTAATTGACCTTGATAAAGGGGATTGATTTTATTGATTTGTCCTCATAATAAATTCGGACCACGGGAAGGTAATCAGAGTTTCGTCTGAAGTCAAAGGGCCATGGGCCGAGATTATTATGATGTTTTACCGTATTGCTTTTGGGCCGAGGTTTTTTGAACGTCAGAATGTCTTTTTGTCGTATTGGCCATAAGCCAAGATTCGTCGGATGTCAAACGTCTATTTGTCGTATTGTCTTGGGCCGAGTTTCCCTTGTCGTCAAAAATTCTTTGAGTAGCATTTGCATGGGTCGAGAATGCCCTGGCGTCAAACGGTCTTGTCTTTGTCATATTGACTTTTTTATGGGTCTTAAAACCCAATGCCAGAAAAAAAGGCCGTTTTACGTCAAAGAAAACTGGTTCCAAGCCAATTCGACAAAAGCCCATGCGACGTCAGAGGAACCCCAGTTTACATGAAAACAAAATATATTGTTGAAATGTTACAAAGAGGACTACTTGCAATATACCGTTTATGAAGTTGAAAAAAGATTGATACACTGAAGAGAAAGACAAATCGTTCTTGGAGATAAAATTATATCTTCAAATATTGTATCTCCGTGACGTCTCATTCTTGTATCTTCAATACAAAACTTCAAGTTATCGACTAAAGTTGTCCATTTCCAGAACACAGTTATTTTTTGGAACATTATGAAGTAGTTCAATGATGTCGAACATTCGGCTGACGTCACATGAAGGTTCTCGAAATGAGTGTAGCCCTGGGAAAACTAACGTTCAAAGAAGGCCGTTTTGGCCAAATGCAAAAAGGTGGTGACCTCAAAATCAACAAATCGCAAATTCTAATTCTATGAGATTTTTCTACTTGACAAATATATATGTTTATATTCGTAGAAGTCCAACATGAATTTCTACAACGAAGTAAAGCCAGTTTCCCCGGTCAATGTCAAAGAGTCGACTGAAATCTTTCAAATTCGGGAGCATAAAATAGTACGTTGTCTCTTAAGATTTGCTAATAATAACTAATAAATAAGTGACTAAAACTTTTTTTACAGCCGTTAATATCGTTTTGGAGACATATTTAACATAGATTTCCCAAATAAACGTTTTTAGGACAGTTTTTCAACATGAAGGACAAAAAGAATCAATACATCATCGAAATATACATTTGTATACCTTTAACATGGTGGATCTTTTCTATTCTTAATCAAATTTATTTACTCATCTTAATTTGTCACTTATATTACACAAAGCACTTCTACGTAGCCTATGATTTTGTATAAATTGCAGGTATATTCATTAGGATACGGAATTTAACATAAGCCTGTCTTGTTTCCGAATCCTACTATTTTTCATGTATGTATATTTGTTATTATGTATTTGCTTGTGATTATATGAATAAATATTTTTAAACTAAGAATCAATACAAACTGTTTTCTTAGTATTTTGTATCTCTCTTTAAAGGAAATTAGAATGGTTTTGGTTCTGAATGTCCTTCTTGCCAATATTCCAAAAAGTGATAAAAATTATAAAAATCGCCTATATATACGAAATTATGTGGTAAGAAAACTTGAACTTATTTAATTAAGTCTAAAATTTCTATTTGTTCACATAAAACGTGTTGCTTTTACGATGAAAAGTAGGTCAATATTTAAGATTAAAAAGTCGATGTTTATGAATGAAACAAATACAAGGGAATATGGCCCTAATTACCTATCAAAATCAAAAAGTTGGAATAGCCAGGACATCCATGTTGAATTAGAAAGTCATATCCCAGGTGTGTTCTGGAACATCAATCAACCATTTTAAGCATTGGTCATCCTATTTAAAAAATAAAACTAGCAGATGTGTGTCGTCTTCAATTTCACAAAAAGTTTGCAACGGCTATAAAAGCCGATGTATCACGATAAAAATATTTTTTGATGAAAGGAGTTAAAAATGTCATTTATATTTTGTTACAGTTTAAACAGACAGTATACTATAGGAACAAAACAGTATCATACGAACTCAATGGTTATAGATAATGTTTGTTTTTACAAAGCTCCTTCCATCAAAATGGTAGCCACCCAGTTTAAAAAAAAAATATTCCATTTCATCTTTATAGGAATGATATCAATTTACAAAACTGACACACTCTACCACCGTTCCTATCTTATTGACACGTGTAGAAGTGGAAATGTGATATATTAAAAACACAGTTTATTATAACTTGATAGAAATAGTATACTTCCATCACTGAACATTAATTTCCTAAGGAAATATTTCCTTGTTTATTTTTGCTGTTTTTCTCTTTTTTAATTTATTACCATAGAGTTGATATCTCTGCTGGTAGACTCAAGACTCATGAGCTTTTAGTCAACCTTTTCTACATTATACCCAAATAAATTCTATATTTTTCGACAATGAATTTGTATTGTCTTTATCCTGCGGTCATGTAATGTCCCCATTAGATGCATAAAATGCCATACAATTACGTTTAAAGTTGAAATTCAGCTTCCGTGAAAACGCAGGCAACGATATGACGTAATCTGGCATATTTACTACGCTACCTACACTCTTCATGTAAACAGTACGAGTATATTTTATTATGTCACAGACCAAATACGACTCAAGTTTATTCTATTCCTATTATCTATTATTAGACCGGATGGCTTCATTGCAGGATACATTCACATTTCAACAAATCAAGCTTTAGTAGCGGTGGTGAAAGTAAAAAGATGGTTCGTGCAAAATTGTAACAACGAAGACAAGTCGCCTTGTCCTCAGTCAAGACCGGTCAAGGCTATATAATGGTAAGTTCATCACAGGATATATTGTTTAAATATGAACACATAAGGCACACGTCCACTAGTACTAGTATGAGAGATTGTCTTTGCTTAACATCTAATTAAGATACTGAAGAACGCATCTACAAAGTTAAACACACACAATATATCATGCAGATGACTCTAAAAAATACAAATAAGGATTTGCCCGGACGTTTCGCATACATCCACATCCACATCAATAAATCATGTCTTATAAGCATTGTAGAAGGCCCAAAAATTTCGTTATATTTCACGATGTGCACCGTGGTTTCCGTTGTTTAAAAGGTGTGATAAAAAGGACATACATTTTAAATTTTGATTTAGTTCAATTCTTGCATTTTATTTTTAATACAAACCAGATAACAAAGGAATAAATAAAAGATACATAATTTTTTATGTACTCTAATTTAACACCATTTTTTTAATCAATAATTATATGTGTATTGCCATTACTAACTTATAAAAATACCAATATCATTCATAAGGTGCAAATTATAGTTTAAGTCCTATTTATAGCATGGCTCTTAAGAGTTAGCATATTTAATGAAAAGAGCGCATGCGCAGTAGGCCATGGATAAATGACTGGTGACAAAAATGAAACTGATTGACAAGTTTCTTTTTCACCTTTTTTAACTTTCAACTAGCCAATACGGTGACAGTTATTTTCAGTGTCTTGTTACTTTGTATTTACATTGAATCCAAAAGAATGCAAAATCAAAATGCTATAGTTTTCATTGGCTCAAGTAAGTAACATTCAGTAACATTCAGTCGTTTGTTGGCTTTATGGGAGGTGGAGCTTCAGCAATTGTATAACATACATCTTGTCCATATTATACCACAGCTTAAGCTCCACCCATTCTGTATATATAATACAATGGAATTTCTGAGACTAAACCTGGTATTATGGTATAATGTTAAGATATTATACCATGCTTTTGTAAATTCACCAGAAATAAACATTATTTTCGAAAAAGAACTTGCTTTATACTTGTAAAGTGTCAGATATTTTTCGATACAAGATTCGCAAGAATATATAGCTGGTGACTATAGTTCCGGGAATACGTTGGGAGAATTTGAAGCCGTTGACCAGTTTGTAAAGCGTTTTGAAAATTAGAGAAAAAGCATCTTACATTATGTAGATTATCGGATTTCTCTAATCTCGATAGTAAAATTACGGAATTTTGGATGGGAGAAATCCGATAATTCACTCGTACCATTCTAAGAAACTATAATGGGCAATCAAGACAAAAAATCAGTTACCAGTGTTTTAAGTCGTGACGATCATGCATACTTTGATCATACAATAACCTATGTGCGATAGTATACAACCAATCAGCATTGGTACTGACTTTGAAATAAGTAGTCTGACGCAAATAAGGAATACCAGCTTTAAAGATACTGCAGCATCAAGCTGACCTTGGAATTTCAAAAGAGCAAAATCTATGGCAGAGATAATTTGAACACATTACAATACCTCAAACACAGAAAAAATCTATCATAAAATACATTCTTACAGACAAGGAAAAGCAATAGATTAAAAAATAAATTAAAAAAATACTTGAGATTTTGAATTTACAACTGAACCGGGAGTATCGACAAGCCATTCTGACGGCATTTGAAAGCACATCTTACTGAGACATCGTCAATACAATTTAACATCGAAAGGTAGACTTTTAAACAGAATTGATAACTTTCATTATCGGTCCATCCATTATCATCCTATATTAGACGTTGGCACGGCTTTATAACCAGACAGCATTATAGATACATGTTACTATTTGTACGGTTCAACTTTTTGCATACAAAAGTCATCTCTTACTTCCGGTAATGAAAGGGGTTTTGTTCATCCTCTGGCATTTGATGACATTTCATTTTGACTATAAAACGTCCTTTCGTATAAGGTCTTCATTTCATTTATAAAGCCGTTTTTTGAAGATGTCTCAATCAAGACATTCTACTTTGCAACGTCATCATTCCAAAGACAGCGGATGTTGTCAGTGAATTATATTCTTTATGAGCAAATCGCACGTGAAGATCTCACTTCAGAAAATACCTGAAATGGTGTATTTGGTTTTTTTTTTTATTACTACTTTAACGTGTTTGATTGTCCCTTAAACTCTACTAAAGTATGATAATAGTTTGTCTTGAGTTAATCTAGTCCGTCCTGTTTGCGTCCTGTTTGCAATTGACTTACGTATCAGCATAAAAGACCTGATTATTGTAGAGATTTGTTGCCAAAAATAAAACGTAAATAATAATACGGATTTCAATTTTGACTTGGTTTTAATTCTATTTTGTGCATCAAAACTAGAAAATTTTAAGCTCGCAACTCATGACTTAAAATAAATTCAAACGCCGCACAGCCCCATAAAAAGAGAAATTAACGAACGAGGTTTTTTATTAGTCGCATTTAAGTTTAAACAATAGTTGAAGGTAATACCAAATGAATTTTTCAATTTTGTTTTTTATGCTAACAGATCAACCATAAGACTATTGAGTGTAAAATGTCAAGTAGCTGTGTACTTAATGACCTTTGTGTGATATAAAGATTTAAACAGGTGTCATATATTTTAAAGCAATGTAAGCACGAAACAGACGAACATGGACCTCTGACACGAATGATGCCTATCTCAAAAGAACGTCACTTTCACCAAATTTGTTCTTGGCATTTTCTTCCCAGGGGTTAAAATCAACATAAAAACGGAGTTTGTGTTATTAGTCACATAATTTAAATGACAAAGCTTCAGTGCTGATGTTTATTTACACTAACGATGTATTCGATATAAACCCGTAAATTTAATATACATTTTATGATAAACCCGTAAATTTAATATACATTTTATGATAAACATGCCTGGTAAATTATGATATTATTTGCATGTTATTGTTTGTACTCTGTTGGTGTTACACCTCATCTGTGTAAAATTATTACAAGATGAACAAAACATTTCGCTCGGACCGATTCTGGAAATCGTCTTGAACATTTAATAAAGTGGAAATAAGCTCCATGATGAAAACCACACAGTGACTTTAAGATGACGAACAATAATTATATCGCTGTTAATTAGGTTGAACGTTTTTCACGTACATGTGTGTATATGTGTGAATTTAATTCACCATCTTCTTTCTTGCCAAACATAACAAATGTACCATGATCTGGGGTATTCATTATTTGCCTTTACAAACTAGTACCATACATTCTTTAATAATAATTTTGATGCACAAGAGATGCACATTTCGTCGATTTACGAACCATTAGTTGTGTTGAAAGCAAAAGCAACATGAAATGCTTCAGAGCATATTTAATTGCCAACACAGCTAAAAGAATAAAGTCATTTAATTTTCACAAAATTTGGCATTTTTATAACAGTTAGTTTTGAAGTATCATTTCAGGTTTTATCGAAATGCTAGGAACTGAGTGACATTTAGTCCATCAGCACAGTTGTGTTATTAGTGGTATATATATTAAATATTTTATGACGTACCGATTACCGCTCCTCTAAGTTAGTGTCCCTTCTTACATGTAAGTTAGCGTGTTATTCGTACAGGAGTCACCTTTATGTTGCTATGAATTGTGAAAATTAGTCTTGCAGCCATTTTGTAAATAAATACAGCAGTAAAAAGCTGTCCATCAGCATCATTATTATTATTATTATTATCATTATTATTTCATTATAAATGGGTAATGTTTTTCGTGTACTCCTTTTTAGATATGTAAAAGTTTCCAGTTTCTTTAAAATAACAGCAAATAGTTAAACGACATTTTAAACTATAATTTTCCTGACCTTTGCACTCGTGAGATACGCCGATATCCTTTATTTTCTTGATAAGATCTGTAATGTTGGGTAAAATTACAAAATTTAAAATTTTACGAGGTCACGAAACTTCCGTAAACCACAAAACATTTGATTTACTGAATGGGTAATGCGATAAATAATACGACTATATATGGTTGATTTAACGGTAGATAATTTGATTAACAATTTATTTAGTAATATCGTTGCTTAAAGAGGACAACTATACCTAAGGAAAAATATAAAAAAAAACGTAATCCATTGGACAGACAAACCCGGGAAGACAAATGAAAACCACAAGCACAACAAATAAACACCGGGAACTAAGCAACAATGACCAATACGAACTCCTATAAAAACCAAGAGTGAACCCAGGTGCTCCGGACGGATAACAGTTCCTGCTCCGTATACGGCACCCGTAGTGAAGTTAAAAAAAGTAAATCCGGTGGAAGTCACAAATCGGTGCTTAAGTGATCTATGTGGTCAAATTGGACCGGCTGTTTGGACAAGTTTATTTTAGTTTTAGTTTTTTCATCTATTTTCTACAGCAAAATATGAAGGAAAATATAAACAGAGAGTCGGGCTAGTCTATCTTGGTAAAGAGATTTTATATAGGTGGGGTTAAACCGGTTTAATGGCCACAAAAACTGATCTACCTAGACAATATGGTGTATTAATAAAAATAGCGTGAAGTTAGCCTGCAATAACAGGCCACAATAAACACGCAAACAATAAAAATGTTGTGTTTGTCGATTTGGCTTGAGTAATCCTGGATGTATCTCTAATATAATTTGCACAGCATAATACATACATGTCGAGTAAGATTTGTTATAAAACATAAAATGTGCTTTAAAAATTGGGTTTCTTTGACGTCCGCGTCTTCAGAAATATTTGCAAAATTAAAAAAAGAAAAAAAAAGATCAAATCTAATATATGTCCAAAATTAATGAACAGAATATGATGCGGATTTCCTTGTATTTTGCTGAGACGTGCCATTTCGCAACAAGTCCAGAATTTCCCCTACGCTTCTAGTGGTGACAAACGGTAGTTTGTACGAAAGGTCTAGGCCATACCTACCTCTAATACAATGACTGTTAATTAGACTCGATTACTAAATAGGTCCATATCACTGTTTTCACTGTATCACACTTAAATTTACCATTTCGCATCATATTCTGTTCATCGGCATTAAGTTTAGACATATATTAGATTTGATCTTTTTCTGAAAACATTTGCTTTTTGTTGTTGATTTTTTTGCAAATATTTCTGAAAATGCGTAAGTCAAAGAAACCCCATTTTAAAGCACATTTTGTGTTATTTGACAAATCTTACTCGATATGTATGTACTGTGTAACGTATATTAGATATACATCAAGGATTACTCAAGCCAAATCGACGAACACATCATTTGTATTGTTGGCTGGCTTATTGTCGGCTAGCCGTTATTGTGGGCTGGTATTGTGGGCCAACTTCACACTAGTATTTACAAACCTTAATTCCCAAACAGTCCAATGTATCCAACAAAATGAGCACCTTGTATAACAGTAATAAGGTAAGGACTGTAACTGAACCTAAAACACAGGTCCTGGGTTAAACTGTGCTTCTTGCCAGAAAAAGTATTGGAATTTTTTCATATTAGCACTGTGCAGGAATGTAAAGCTGGATATATTACTATCTAAAATCATTTTTTGCAGCTTTAGCAAGATGACACATTGATTTTGTTTTATACACCAGAGTGTCAGGATAGATTGGGAAGGGGGGAGGGGGTACCCATAAAACCGGTTTAATCCCACAACTGTATTTTCTATTGCAATTCAGACTATCATGAATCACTGTTGTGTTTATGTTTGTGTTTTGTGCTCTTTTAATTTATTTTTTTCTCTTTGGTTGCGTTGCCATAGTTGACCTTTCCTGTTTTTTTTATTTAATTGCCAGGGAGTCGTAATATACTAGTATAATGAATGTTTTAGGTAGATTGAATATAGTGTTTTTTTATTGGTTGGCATGTTATTATTGACTATTTAACTATTTCTCTATCTCCATCTATAGTATAAATCGTATAACATATGTTGGTACAGAACACCTAAGGGAGTTAACTCTTTAAAAATCGGCTGAACGTTTTAATCGCAGGATTCTTTATATATATATATATATATATATATATATATATATATATATATATTTCCAAAACAATCTTGTCCCTGTCTAACATTTTATGATATTTTTTTGGTATTTCTACATTTTCAATGTCTGTATGATGATTTCTATCTCTTTTTTTAGTTTTGTTTATTTTTATATTTACGTGTATTCCTTATACAAACACAGAGATCTAATTTGTCGAAAAGGTAAGTGTCTCCTGCCACAGGTATGCACCTCTCATTCTATTCGTGTGACTATACTAAGTGTCAACACCACGAATAATAAATCCGAACAAAACTAGTTACAACATGTATCTGTGAAATTGACTTTTAATTTGTGATAAATACATTAGGCAACATACTGGCAAGCCACAATCGGTGTTCATTTTAGGATGTCTAAAGCATATGTTTAAAAAAATCCACGTACATGAATACTATCGCGTGTTGTTTGTTATACCTTTATGCATTATAGGATATCTTTCAAATAGAAAGATCACTTAAATTCAGATAACGTTTTATCTATTGAAATTGCATTTGAATTTAACACATCTGATAACGATTCTATCCATAGAAAACGTAAATAATTTGAGAAAATTAAATACAATAATAATCTTACGGTGTTGACGAATTTAGTTGTTGTAAAAGAGTGATAATTGCAGCCGATTTGTTGGTTTTTCACCTTACAGTCAAATTGAGGTGAATGTCACATGTTGTATAAATGTCTGCATTATGGAAAGCGAGAATTTAATAATACATAATTACACGGTATTAAAATGATGGCTATATTATCCCAATTTATGTGTTATAAACTATTTTATACAACAGTGCAAAAATTGAATAAAGTTTTATTTTGATAAAATGATATGCTAGTTTGGTGATAATAATAATAATACATTAAAAAATAAATAATAATGTATTTAAAAAAAAACAATAAACCGATAGTATTTTTAGATTTGATGAAATCAGCTGTTATGAAATGGCATAATAGTATATAACTAATTCTGAAGATTGGTTGATCTTACCGGTGTTTAAAGTCTTGTGGCATATATTATATAAATATTATAATATTTATATAATATATGCCACATGACTTTAATATTATAATATTTATATAATATATGCCACAAGACTTTAAACATCCGTAAAATCAACCAGTCTTCAGAATTAGCTATATACTAGTATGCCATTTCATAACAGCTGATTTCAGCTAAACAATTCATCCATAGGTTATCGGTCTCACCTAAAACTGATTTCTTATTTTGGAATCATTTCCTGCGTGGTCAGTTAAAATAAAATGCAAATAGTTCATGCTTTTTCTAGATACATTGTAGTTACCGTATTCGATTTTTTTTTTCCTTCTTTTTGCTTGCCAATTAATTATGTCTACCCATCAAGGCTAGTTATCTTCAAATAAATGACATCACCAATACAACTTTTTCTACTGAATTCCTAGACTTATTCATAGTTTAAAATTAGCAATTAATATCAAATCCTCAAATTTCAAATTAATTTGTTGAAGTGAACACGATATATATGTAAGGACAGCAGACTTTCTATCAAATGAACGTGTAACATAACAGGGTTATGTTCAGGTTTGTTAAAGCCATCGCTTCAAAATTTTTCTTGCTGCATCACAAATTAAATTAATGTACGGTACATATTTTCTGTTGGATTCCACGTGTAAGCGGCAGTGCCACAACTTGTATTAAGACGACAGATTTCAACAGATTGGTCAGGCTCAGCCTTTCATAGTATTTCTCATCTCTTTCTTATTCCGATGATAGGGAGGTAACTCAGTCCTGGTTTCGCACAAATACATGTTTATTTACGACGTTAGAGTATTAAAATTGTTACGCACATATTTTAAATGGATAATTAATACAAATGACACTTCCTTGATGAGTTAAGCTTTTATTTGCGGTTGTCTTTTAAAAACTTTTTGAAATCTTTGTGCAAACATGTATAGATACAATGTATTGTCACTAAATATTTAATTTCACCATTTAAGTCACCATTTTATATATACATCACGATAACAACTAGTTTTTTATTTATTATGAATATGTTACAGTGAATTCTAGTGAAAGTTTAGGTAAATATATGCATGTGAAGACAGACCTTTTCTAAAATGTTTTACTTTGTCGGCATTAACTGGCAGTTAGCTTAAAACACTATTTGGCGATTATAAAACCATTTCCTCCAAGAGTATCAGCTGTGATACGTAATTTTGAGTTGTCAGTCAACGAAATGGCCACACAGTGCATCCAATTTATTTCGGTATTTTGTGATACGTTTTATTTTTTAATAATAAGCTCATAGAAAGTGTGGGGTTTCGGTGAAATAAAAGGCACGTATATACAGGTACTACCACTGTGTCTAAAGAAGATTAAGACCAAACGTTTAAGACCAATTAACCAAAACGATTTATGAATCGTGGAACCAAGACGGAAATCAATGTGTCAATGGGAAGTCCAGAACAGTACGTGTAATGTTGATTTGCTTTGAAATTCAGACCCGATATGATACAAATTGAACTTCAATAAATTGTACAACGCCATTGTCGGGTATTTCTTCTGTTTTTGTTTGAGCTTTTTATGCCTCTTATTGTAGATCTAAAATGGTTATATATTGTTATAAAAGAAAAGAGAAAGACCATAAAAGCCTGCATTGGCCATATTGTTTAGTCAAAATATCAACAAAAACTTACAAATACTCTTAAAATAGAAGTATCAATCTTCATATTAGGAATTAATCCAGAAAAACAATTGTAAGACGTTTCACAGAAGCCTTAATTTAATAATAATAATAATAATAATAAGATATTCCCCTGATGATATTCTACATATAATATTAAATTTTGTCGTTTTTGTAATGGTCCGATTTTCCAGCGAAAGAGAGATAACTCCGACCTAATTTATTTCGGAATAACATGATTATAAAAAAAGGATTTTCACATAAACTTGTTTCTCTGCTGTTCATATTTAGAATTTTGCGGGATACAATGTTTGTTTCTGTTTTCTCCTTGCTTGTTCAATCAGAGATTAAACAAACATAGAAAGAGTACACATGGACTTGGTACAAAGAACGGAGATTACAAATATTAAAGACCCCCCCCCCCCCCCCCCCCGACCCTCATTAAAGGTCAATAAAGCATGAAAACAACCAAATCTGCATAAAATTAATCATTTTACTCAAAAAGAAAGAATATATATTGAATGTGATCTAACAATTCGCCAATTCCGACTAGCAAAATGTTTTAAAACATTAATTTGTGATCTATGAACAGTCTACATTTTTTTTTATGAAGAGATATGAGCCATGAAATATGACGATAAACTGGCAACTTTGTAGAAATGTATGTCTTATTATATTGTCCTGTATATTCGGAGTTATGAAATGAGCTTTTTATTAAAGCATCTTCCTTTAATAGTGATTTTTAATTGTTTGCTTGAAAAATCTTTGTAATATAAATGTGTTTTTAATTCATAGTTTATATGTATTTTAATAGTCTATCGTAACTCTTTTCAGAGTGGCTCCCTTTTGACATTGACTGTATGTTTTAATGTATTTCTATATTCTATATATGTATATGTACATATATGTTATGAGAGGTGAGATTCAAATAAAGAATTGTCTTCCCTTGTCTTGTCATTGCAATAATTTTCTGGACAGAACGCATTTTGTATCACAAAAGGCTCCAAGCTTGAACTAGAAATATTATCTTCATGATAACAAACCAAATATAACAAGAAAGAATTAGACGTAAAGAATTTAAAATCATAAGAATGAGGAGTCAAACAGAAAGCTCTAAGCAGAACAGATCCATTCATTTCGTCTAAATCTTATTTGAAAAGGAAATATGATGATCCGTGGAAAATCAGAATACTTAATTAAAGTATTTACAATTCTAAATTGTAATAGCACGTGTTTTGGAATAGGACAGAATGAAATTCAATATTTAGCTCGTCCTCTCAAAAATCTTAAAGCAGATGTATACCTTCTCTAATTTCGAATATTTGAATATAAAGTTTGTTGTGGGTATATAAAAACGTTCAGTCAATTTTTTGTTGTTGTAAACAATGTTTTTATAATTCTATATGTTTGGTTCATATCAATGTGCGTATATTTATATTTAATTATCAGATATTTTATTGAAATAACGCCGATTTTGCATATGTAATAAAAGCATAATTTGAAGCATGTTATTTTCCCCCGGGGCAATAACATCATACAAGGGCAGATAACATGTTATCTCCCCTCTCGTGAGCCTATCGACGTCACTTCCGCTCAGTTGTAAATAATCGTCTGATCATTATTTAAGGTAAATTAAGCGTGCATAAATGTTCTTAACAGTTTGCAATAAGGACTTATTAAATCTTTTTGTAGATCTCGGGAAAAGCACAGAAACTGGAGTCGTATTCATTTGATTGACTATATACTTAAAGTGAATGAAATAACTGTTTACAAGCTAAGGCCCAGAGGGCCGATATCAAGGTATCCGTCTGATAACAAGGGCAATATGAAAAAGACCATGTATAAATCTATAATTATTAAATGTTAATTTATTTTAGTTTTCTCTCAGAAAAAGAACAGTATCTCATGTTTCGGGTCTATTTATAAACATATTCATCCTCCCACGTGAGGGTTTTGTATCCACGTTCGTTCCTACAAACCCCTGACAACATTCATTCATATTTTACTGGTCTAAAGTAAGCGATTTTCATTGGTTACTTCTCAAGGTCAAAAGAGAATCCATTGGCGTCGTAGGTAGCTTTTTCTAGATCACACACTAGGCAGCGATATGTTTGACCCGGTAAATATGAATGAGTGTTGTCAGGGGTTTGTAGGAACGAACGTGGATACAAAACCCTGACTTGGGAGGATGAAACATATTGAGATACTTAAATTCAAAAGAATAATTTGAGAGATAATATCAAAACCATAAAATATGTGAAGAAGCCAAAATGACCGAAATGACCAAAATGACATACATTTTATCATATATTTAGTGCGAAATGCAGGTTCGATAACCGATTTCCTCATTCTCACCCTGTATGACAATCCCTGTATTTGGAAGTTTACGTTGCGGAAATCCTCGGTTCTTTAGCAGATAATGGGCCACAGGCCAAAGGTTCTCGGGTTGATATTGGTAGCTCGGATTGATACCATATGTGATGTGGATTTTGCTATGTATTATTCTACAAAGATTGTATAGCAATACACTATTACCTGTAGAACTAAACCAAAATTCAAGGTGCGAAATTCCACAGTATTGCAATCATTGACGTCATTGACAAAGATTTATTGCAATTTGATAGGTTTTGCTATAAATAGATTATTATAATATATGAATATTAGTGAATGTGAATTTGTTCCTTGTAAAATATCAGTTTTATACTCCGAACAATACTGTCTAAGTATTCATGCAATTACACTATAAAATCCCAATGAGGACATATTTATGCATAAAAGAGATACTTCAGGTCCAAATATTGTATCGAGTTATCGTTGTTATCATCCGTGTAGCATCGGTTCATTCCATGAAAGTATTAGACGAGTCAAAATCGACGAAAATCTAGGTGACAAAACGGAAAAAGCAGAGAGAACGCAAACATGCATGATTGAATAGATACAGCAAATCTTTAGTAAACTTAACAAATGAGATGGTAACGAACAGAAAAGTGACGAAAGTTAAACTTTAAAAAAACCACATAATGAAAATTAAAATTACACAATAAGTATTCAGGAAGTTCCGTTACATGAAAATGTATAGTGTTACAAAAGACAACGTACTTTTACATCAACAGATCAACATGATGCTAAAGTCTATAAAACAAGATATACATTATGATATTTCATCACTGGAGGTCTTGTTATTTAATACCAAAGTACCAGTTATATGACATATAATTCTGGTTACATTATAATTTATGTGTTATAGCGGTTATGTTTTATTTTGGGAATCATTTTCCTTTTCAATTTCTATTCATTTTCTATTGATAGGGGGTCTGTAGTATCTTTTGCATCAAGTAATGCTATATTTTATACTTGTAGGCGGAATGATTTATAGAACATCATAGGTAAATGTTTCAAATAAATTTATTTAGAAATTAAAAATCTTTATCTATTATATCTAATATTACAAACAGGTTTTCATAAAAGGTGAATATTACACTTGAGCGACTTCCATGTTCTTTTTAACGTCATATTCAAGACATAAAATAAATGGACTTGAAAATTGTAATATTGAGATAGGTTGAGATCTTACAAAACATATTTAACCCCGCCGCATTTTTGCGCCTGTCCCAAGTCAGGAACCTCTGGCCTTTGTAATCTTGTGTGTTTGTTTAATTTTTGTTCATTTTTATATTTCGGAGTTTAGTGTGCAGTCCATTTTGGTGAACTAGTATACATTTTTGTTAAGGGGCCAGCTGAAGCCCGCCTCCGGGTGCGGGGTTTTCTTGCTGCGTAGAAGACCCATTGGTAGCCTTGAGCTGTTTTCTGCTCTTTTGGCGGGTTTGTTGTCTCTTTGACACATTCCACGTTTTCATTCTCTATTCTATGCAAAGAATACAAATGAAGGCTGAATAAAGCTGAAGCGTTTGGAAAACTTGGTTTAGAGTTGTAAGTATATGAATAATTTGATTACAAAGTTAGCCTTAAGTGTTAATTTGGAATTCCATATACATACGAAACACCGGGTACCAGAAGGATAATGCGAGATACGAAAGTTCATATCCGAAGTTCGAAATTCGAAATCCGACAATTGATATCTCAAATTCGAAATTCGAAATTCAACATCTAAAATCAACGATCAGAAGAAAGGTTCTAAGTTGTGAGTAGTATTGGCCAATGAAATAAATATAACACTGATGCTATTAGAAGCTATTAATTGAAGATTTTAAGAATTATCTACTAGTAGTAGTTGAGGTGCCTCAAGGTAGTAGTAAAATTTTCCATTTCAGGCAAAAATGAACATTTTAATTGTAACTTCAGATGCGACAACACAAATTGGTTTTCTAACCATATGCAGTAACTTTCGACGTTGTATTCATGTAGTTTCGATTTTCGCCGTTTGACCTTAAAGACGCTTGAATATTTTAATAGCATGGGCATTGTCAAATATCTGTTCTGTGATTGGACGAAAAAGATGTAATATTTGAAGTTTGGTTATTATGTCGTGTCTTTCTAGGTATAAATAGTTCTAATTACATATCAATAAATTAAACAAACGCATTCAAGACGTATTCAATGGTCAAAAGACTTTTTTGTGCATATTTTCACAAAACAGAAAGAGGACAAATATACCTAACGAGCAAACCAAAAAAAAAACGCAATCCATTAGACAGACAACACGAACAACCACAAGCACAACAAATAAACACTAAAAACTAAAAAACAATGAACAACATGATCTCCTATAAAAACCAGGAGTGAACTCAGGTGCTTCGGAGGATAAGCAGTTCTTGCTCCTTATATGGCACTCGTCTTGATATCAAAAAAGTTAATCTGGTGATATTCACAAATCAGTGGAAGTACATGAAATGTTACGACAGTGGGGACAGGTCCAACATCATATTAGATATTATAAAACTGTAACGGTCAATCAATTCATGATGACGACCGTATCATTTCCAAAGTGACGACATTAACTTATCCCTGATAAAGCTACTACTCAAGAGGGGAAAGTTAATAATAGTCATCACATTTGTCATAAATTTTTGTCTTCAAATGTCCCTCATTGTCTATTTCAAGAAACAAATCCAAATATGAAGTGGACTTCAATGTATCTGTAGTATCCTTAATTTAAAGCTCACATGTGTAGATGAGATGTAGATCGTCTTGGAATTTGTCGTTGTTTAACGACAACACGTCATCTATATAACGAAAAGTGACATTAAAGGAAACATTACCAACAAGATTTTCTAAAAATACAATTGGTTGATTGAATGATTTTTTTATTCCTTAAAGTCCTTCTCCAGGACGAGAACCAGTTCAACAATTTACAAACACAATTCAAATAGGGGTTGAACGTGACAAAAATTGAAAGCAGTTTTGACTCCAACTGTAAAACGGTGGATGATTGGGGTAGGGTCGAATAATTTAGCCTTCTTTAAGACCATTAGCCTACTCGTTTTCGAAACTATAGAATGGTTCTTTAGTGTGCAGGTGGTGTGTCAACACGCTAGCAGCTATGGTCCACGATCGGGCTTTCCGTATTATGATCTGAAGACCGGTAAACGAGAGAGACTCCCCTATCCACCACCTTCAGATGCACTAGACAGTTTTATGGTTGAGCTCCAATGATCAAGTGCCTAGAAAATACCATTCGAGTTTGCAACGTTGTTTAGAATAACGACCAACAGGAAACATTCACTGAAGCATTTTCAAATCTGAATCCATCAAAATATCATACGATAATTGATTATATAAACATTCTGGCAAAAGGTAAGATTGAAAATAGTCTAGTACTAGAAAAATGCGTATAATGTAATATATTATCATCTTCATAAATCTACAAGAAGTGACGCACATTTGTCTTTTAAGAGAAGGATTGCCATAAACTGCCGAGGTTACTTGGCAATATTACTTCTATATTTTTGGTATACACCTACTTATATTTATACATCATACAACATAATACTTTCAATATTTTCTTCTAGGAACTACCCATAACACCATGTTCTAGGAATTAACCATAACACATTGTTCTAGGGACTACCCATAACACCTTGTCCTAGGAATTACCCATACCATCTTGTTCTAGGAATTACCCATAACACCTTGTTCTAGGAATTACCCATAACACTTTGTTCTAGGATTTTGAATTGTGAAATGTTAATGCACTTTAATCTAATAATACCTGTAACCACAAGTTCATCCTGTAATAATCGGTTGCACTTATAAAACTAGATACAAAATTATTTTCCTTCCACTTTTTATAAAAAAAAATTGTATAATCCGATAACCTTTTTTAGATAAAACCCGTAATGTACAATTTAAAATGTGCATTTTTTTAAATACCATACATGTACATTGTAGTTTAATTTTCACATTATGTTCAACACTCTGTCACCGTCTGGGAGTGAATTGATTTATATTGTTAAGTTATTTCGGTTCTATTCATGATTAAAAATTTCATTTCAGTCAGATAACATCCGATCTGCTGTTTTTGTAACATTTTTCTCTATGCAACTATCCTTTCTGCAATTCAGCCTTAATGTTTTGGGTAGATAATTATGACAAACAATATAGGAATAGGAGACGGAATGACAAACATCGTCTTTGACAAAAACTAAATGTATTAAAGAGTATTTTATAATTGTAGATTTGAGAAAACTTAATTAGCCAAAACAAGGGGTATGCATGTAATACATTTGGTATCTGAAATTTTAGTTGTACCCGTTTGATGACTAAATCATTGTTAGAGTTAACACGCTCTTGTTCGGGTTTAATTAGTAGTCAAATTTTCAGCATTTACGAAAAAAAAAAATCGCGTAAATTTTTTTGTTAAGGTCTGCATCTGCGTTTCAATGTATTCCTTATAACTATATTTATGTGGTGTCGTGTTATTTTCCACTCAAATACTCGTATAGAACAGGGGCGGATCCAGAGGGTCGACGAGTATGCACATCTCCATAATGTGATCTAAAACTCCATAAAGTTCCATGAGAATCTTTTAAGTAATCTAAGAGGAGTTGCGGACAACACATGGAACGAAGTTTTTTTTTTAAAAATGCATAAGTCCAACTAGCCATATCTTTTAAATTTCTTGTCCAAACAGCTATATCTTTTACATTTAAGTGCAAACAAAAATTCCTGACAATATGTAAATCTCCATAGAGTGATCTAACTCTCAGACAGTTTCGGGAGAATTCTGCAAGAAATGTAGGAGTCGTGGACAACGTTATTTCGGTTATTCCGCCACTGTCATGACTGTAGAAATACTCTTCTGAATATTTAATTAGAAACATAACATTTAATTTCATTGGACAAATCAGGTTGATCAAACTAGTCATTTCAGATATCTTTAGAATAAAAATATCAATAATAATTGTTTATCCAATTGCATTAATGATTGCAGTATAGTTTTCAATGTTTTTTTTTTCGGCCCCTAAAAGTTTTAAATTGTTAGTGATGTAGGTTGCTATTTTTTTTAATTCTTTTTACTGTCTGTTGACATTCTGCGTAACTAAAAGTTGCCTTGATTTTGAATTACAATGTTATGTACTTCCCCCTTCTTTATTTAAATTCTCTGTTGTGAGGCTTGTGTACATTAGCACAATCACTTGACTACCACAAATTCTGTGATAAATTGTTTGTCCCTCTTGAAAACACTTGTACATATAAATATCCGATACTATTATATTAAAATTCAAACGTAACAGGATATGGGATTCCATTTATAGTAAACCTTTCACTTGCTGCCAATCCCATCTTTGTTTGTGAATTGTATTATTCATTCAAAACAGGTAAGTTAGAACTGTAACATGAACTAACTGCTTTCCTAAAAATTCTATACTTCTATTTGTAAATAAATTTACAGTGTCTTAAATTCACGCTTTGCCACAAAAATAGTCTGTTGTCTCTTATAACTCGGCATATTCAGCTCAATGATAGACACGGCCCGAAGTATATGACAGGTTTGACGGAGCAATTTCATCACAGTTTACAAACAATAAATATCTATATAACAGTTCTCTATCACATTTTAACCTAAAAAAAATAAATAGTAAACATGTAAAAATAAAAATATGAATATGGATTTCCATTGTAAAATACAAAGCATTCAACTGGAAAAAATATCCCTTTGGTATTTCTTGACTTCACAAACTAACGAAATGTTATAACAACGAATCACATTTTTGGATTTTGTAATGAAACAGAATAATGAGTATATATAAAATTATCAATTGTTATTCACGAGAGAAATAAAAAATGTGTGCTAATGTTTGCGGTGACAATTCTGAAAAAATTCATGTTAAAAGTAAATAATGGCAGGTGTCCTGCAGGAAGCAGAGATTGCTTACTCTTCCGGAGCTCCCGAGTCTACCCCCGGGGTTTGGTGGGGTCCATGTTATTCATATGTTTTACTTTTTAAGTGTAGTGTTTGTATTGTTTTGGTCTTGTCTTCGTTGGTCTCCGGAGTTTGTCAGTTACTTTCGATTTTCCCCTCGTTCGAATATCCATTTGGTATTTTTTTATTTTACTTATGTATTTATGTAGTAAATTATCACCTTTATAAATCTAACGAAATGAACAAAAATCTGAAGAAAAGAGCTCGTCATCAAAATTTGCACTACTTTCGTTGATTCTGCAATTTTTTTCAATTGTTTGAAAACTACTGACCCATGACAACGACATTCATACTACTTCACAAGCATATGATATAAGACACAATACTTAGCATTAGTCAAAACAATGACCTACCGTGAACATTCATTCAAACATTTTCAAATCTAAATGCATCAAAAAATCACAATGCAATCGATTATATAAACATTTGTTTTTTTTTACTATTATTTATCTTCACTCATATCCGCATCTGGGGCCTGGTTATGGAAGCTCTCCTAAACTCGGTCCTAAGATATATCTTATGACAAATATTAGGATTGTCGTAGGACTATCATAAGACATGACTGTGGCTGTAAATCAAAGCCATCCTAGAATTATCTTATCTTGCGATGTCCTAAACGGGTACATTATAGTTTAAAAAATTTAATTTGATAAAATAGATGCAATATTTATTTGAAAGTTTATAAGATGTATGTTTTGGAACATTATGTTTTACCTATATTATCATGAAGAAGTTTAACAACTACTCAATAATTTGTTTATATTTAGCTGAAAAAAGATTATGAGACTCGCATTATAAACACGTGCATAATATTTTAGATGAAAAATACTCAAAACAAATAACTGAGACCTGATATTACGAAAACATATATTAAATGATATGAACTGATTATTACATAAAGAATTACAATAAGTATATAACGATTTGACTGCAGAAACAAAGATAGGATGGTCTTAAGACACCTATTTTGTTGTCCTAAAGTTAGGATAAAATTTGCATTATGTCCTAAGCTGAGACATCTTTAATAACCCGACTTAGTACTAAGATATCTCCGAAGACTATCATAAGATATATCCTTGTCCTAAGACACCTTCGATAACCAGGCCCTGATACTGAAAATGCTGAAGGTGGAAATTCTGGAAAAATCGTTATGCAAAGAGTAAATATATTGTAATGTGTATCTTTGTGGTAAACTTACATATATTTATCCATTATACATCTACAATGTACGTAGGTATTTCTGTATTTTTTTCTGGGAAGTACCCAAAATAAATTATTCTGGGAAAATAATCAATTGTGGAATTTTAATGTCCTGTAATTTAACATTACAGATGCACTTATATGACTAGATACTAAATCATTTTCCTTTCAATTTTCATAAATTATTTTTTATAATAGGAGTTATTCATTTTTTAGATAAACACGTAATGTACAATTTAAAATGGATATTTTGTTAAAAATACCACGTCTATATTGTAATTTCACAGTATGTTCAACATTTTGTTACCGTGCCCAAGTTTATTTAGTGATTTATTTTATTAAAAATTAATTCAGAAAGGTAAATGCGTTATGCTGTTTTTCACCCTACCCTTTATGCAATTAAGCCTAAATGTTCTTCGGCCAGGTTTTCGAAACTATTCTAAGATATGTCTTAAGATATCTCTTAGAACATATTTTAAGACCATCTTAGGACAATCCTATGATACGTCTTAGAATGTAAACAGTGCCATTATGATCCCTACTAATTATATTTTAACCATTAGGATGTCCTAATACATGGTTTTCGGTGTTCAAACTTTATGATAAGTTTTAGGACATGTCTTAAGGTTTGAAAACATTACTTAGGATTAATATATATCCTTGTATAGCTCATATCAGGACATATCATAGACCTAAGATACCTTCTAAAACCTGCACCTGGTAGAGACAATTATAAAAACAAAGAGATTAGGAAAGACGGACAGAATAACAAAAATCGTCTTTGACAAAAACTAAACGTATAACGAGTTTTACATAATTGTAAATTTAATAAACAAAAAAAACTGTGGGGGAGGGGGAGGGTACGGTGAACACATTATATTTGGTATTACAAATTTTAGCTGTACACATTTGAGGCATGGATCATTGTTAGGGTTAAGTCCTTGTTGTTAGACTTAAGTAGTGATCTTTTCAGTATTTACGAAAACCTCCAAGTTAAATGTTTTTGTTGCATTCTGAATCTGCGTTTAAATTATATATATTTCTATGGTATTATGTTACTTTATATACGTATACAAACGCTCTTTTAAATACATGTAATTAATTAGAGACGC
This sequence comes from Mytilisepta virgata, assembly GCA_028015205.1. Classification (NCBI taxonomy): domain Eukaryota; kingdom Metazoa; phylum Mollusca; class Bivalvia; order Mytilida; family Mytilidae; genus Mytilisepta; species Mytilisepta virgata. The sequence goes on from CM051510.1 coordinate 8,592,025, forward strand.
TCCAATTACATTGCAGTGGACTTATCAACGTTTTTTCGGTCCTTAAAGGTTCCAAGATGTTAGCTGTAGTTTATATTATTTTTTTAATCTTTGTTTTATGTTTTGCATTTCTCTGTTATGATGCTAGTGTGCATTAGTACAATCATATGACTACCACATATTCTGCGGTAAATTGTTTGTCCTACCAAAGTTGGAACAGCATCTTAAAGAAATTCCGAAACCTTTAGTACAATCTACATTAGTGGTGCAATTACTGAGCCAACTTTCAGTTTCGTATTCCAAATAACATGAGAGGAGTTGCGTGACAAAGGAATTATACATCCTAAGGCTACCGGTGTAGCCCGGTCCCCAGGTGCGCTGTTTAAATTCCGATACATTTGGCACAATCTACATTGGCAGGGCACTTACTGAGCCAGCTTTCAGTTCCATATTCCAAATAAGGTGAGAGGAGTTGCGCGACAAAGGAACAGTGTACCCTTAGGCCACCCTTGTAGCTCGACACCCAGGGGGGGTATTCAAATTCCGAAACCTTTGGCACAATCTACATTGGCAGGGCAATTACTGACCCAACTTACAGTTCTGTATTCCAAATAACATGAGATGACTTGTGTGACAAAGGAATAATATACCCTAGCCTGGTCCCCAGGGGCGCTATTCAAATTCCAAAACCTTTGGCACAATCGACATTAAAAAAGGCAATTAATGACCAAACTTTCAGGTCCGTATTCCAAATAACCTGAGAGGAGTTGCGTGACAAAGGAATAATGTACCCTTAGGCTCCCTTTGTATCCCGGCCCCCAGGGGCGCTATTCAAATTCCGAAACCTTTGGCACAGTCCCCACACACGGCAATCAAAAACCCAAGTTTCATCTTTCTACATCCAATGGTTACTGAGATTATCCTGGATATTACTAACGTACGAAAGTACATACGTACGTATGCCGAACAGCAAAACAGTATCCTCTCGCTTCGTTGAAGCGCGGGGGTAATGAATAGATTGCTTTATTGGAAATTCCATACTATTTTGAAATAAGTGCACATAATCTTAAATTCACACTTTGCCACATTAACAGTGTGTTGTCTCTTAGCCCTATATATGCAGTTTAAGGTAATAATAGATATCTCGGTAACTTATTTTTTTATGATGAAAAATAACCTGCGCCAAAATTTTAAAAGTAACTAATTCTTAAATACATTTTTAGAAAGTTAAAAAACTGGTTGTTGATATTACTTTGCAAGGAACGTGCGGGGCGTTGGAAATTATTATTTTAGAATGAAAATCCATATTCAAATTTTATTTTTACATTCAAATGAAAACTAAACTCTACCGTACGTGTTAATATGAGTGAATTGATAATGTCGTCATATCTTTTCGTTTTTATATTTGAAAAACGGAGACAGTATGACTTAAAACCAAATTCTTGTATTGATTCAATGTAAATGAAAGCGAAAATCTGTTTCGGCGATATCAAACGAAAGTTGCTTCAATGCACACAGGAAGTGATGACAAAAACATCAATATCGTCTTTATTGAAAAACCTAAAAATTATTTGTGCTTTATTCATTTTAAGTAAATTTGCCACATTTAACCAAATGGATATTTGTGCGTTTGGTATGTTGATGTTTACAAATCTAGGAAGCGAAATACCTTTCGGTTAATATATACAATTACAGCATTCTGAGTCGGGAGATACCCAAAATTGTCAACCCTACTAAAGGTTATATCTACCGACGGGAATAACAGTTAACAGGGTTGACAGTTTCGGATATCTTCCGACTCACATGGCCGTTACTGTTTTAATATACCGAACAAATATTGGTGTTCAGTTTGGCCTCTGGAAGAAGATGGGTTATTCACCGGACGATGCAATTTGTTGAGGTTATTTACCGTCGGTGAATAACAGGATTAATAAAAGGATTATTCACCGGACGATGCAGTTTGTTGAGGTTATTCACCGCCAATGAAGAATAGGGTTATTCACTAGACGATGAATTTTCTTTGAGGTTATCTACCAGCATCCTCGATTAGGGCGAAATTATCCGAATTATTTCACACCACGTGATCTTTTATTAGCCAATAGATTTATTCAATTATTTTGTGAGATGTAATAATTTTAGGTATACACATCGGAAGTTTTCAGAAGACTCATAGAAATAAACTGGACAATTCCCTTGATAATAAATATGCGTGGTTTTTCATCTATAGATATATTTTCTACAAATAAATTTATTGAGGATTATTAAGTATTTAATAGGGTCTTTATTTTAAGTTAGTTATTGAATGCCGCTACAGAGTACTATCGAAATTCTTTGGAAAGTGGACTAAACGCCAACATGCCGTATTCGAAAATATGTTATAAAACGTATCACAAAATACCTGAACAAATTTGATGCACTGTATGACCATTTAGTTGACTGACAACTCATCAGCAGTGCCCGAGATCAAAATATTGGAAACCCGGTTAAAGATATAATGAGTAATTGATAAGCACAACCAAAAAAATTCCGTATTACGCCAACATGCCGTATTCGAAAATATGTTATAAAACGTATCACAAAATACCTGAACAAATTTGATGCACTGTATGACCATTTAGTTGACTGACAACTCATCAGCAGTGCCCGAGATCAAAATATTGGAAACCCGGTTAAAGATATAATGAGTAATTGATAAGCACAACCAAAAAAATTCAACACAATTAAAACAAACAGGTATTCAAACTCAGCTAAGGGTTACCTCTGCATCAAAAGGAGGAGCCTTAGAAATTTCTGGATTTTTTTGTCAAATTTTGAACGGAAAATTTAAAGGCATTTTGGTAATGAATCATGCAAGTTCGCGCTCAGACTTTTCTAAAAAAAGGGAATATTTTATATTTAAGCAAAGCTTTCAGTAATTAAATTGATTTTGCAAATACCAATGCCGGCTACGTCCTGTTCCAAAATTTAAAAAAAAAAGAAGAAATAAGTTCAATTATGATGGGATTTTAACATGTCTTGCAATATGCGTACTCTGAATTCATGGGGATAGTCCAGATATGAAACAGATATGAAACATTTAAACGAAGGTTCTCATTAATTTGCTAGATCATCTGATATGTAATAAAATATTATAAATGACACACAAATACAAAACACTGATATATATATATTTTTTCTTAGAAACCAAATTAATGTATGGTATGGTTTTTACGATTATTGAAACGGTTATCAAAACATTTATTTATAGGGGATTTCTGTGAAATTTTTTGAATAACTCTTTGTCTGTTTAGTAGAAACAAGTAGGATTGAACCGTCACACGACTCATTTTTTCTCAGAAAGCCATACTTATATGTAATTTCTTGTTGGGCGGAGTTTTGAATTCAGTAGTATAAAAGAGGACCGCTTTCCACATACTCCACACTTCGTTTGGAGCAACATAGATTAACGATCATCGATTAAAGGGTAAGTTTTAATATTATATGGTATATACTTTGATAAATCTTAATTAAACCGATTGACATGAAATGTTTGAAATTCTTTTCGTTTTTCTCTAAAGCATTTTCGTAGTCTGATTAGACTTTCACAAAAATATCTTACCACTGAACTAAATTGGAAAAAACTAGTTCTGATTTCGACATGTTTAATGTATTTGTTGATTCTCTCTCTCACATTTGCATCTAAAAATACAACTAAATTTGATAAAAATAAAAACGTTTGTGATATAAATAATCATATAATCATACTAGAAATTATTTGAATTATTTGAATCGCTGAAATCATTTGCCTATATGAACCGATTATTTTGTATCTTGACAGTAGTCAGTGGTAAGCGCGAATAAAAAAAATAAAGTTTTTTCGAGAATAGATATTATATAACTACTCATCCAAAGACCAATTTAACCACAAAAAGCTTTTAAATTCTGAAGTTACTTTAGTTAATGATTTTATCATAGCTGTCAGTGAAAATACACTAAAAACACTTGTAAACAATAGATTGTGATAATTAAAAATTCAATTTTTCTCCGATTTACTCATTGACAATTTCAATTATCACAATTTTTATATTATTATTATTTTCGCACTGTTTTGTCGCCCAGTTTTCCTTTTCCGATATTTATTTTTTTTTTAAATAAGAAGGATCAGAGTTCTGTCGTTTAAAAAAGTTCCAATAGTAGCGTATTTTTTCTTACAGAAATGGCAGAAGAGAGACTCCGAGAAGAATTTTTGGTAAAAGCAGCGCTTCAACATGTATCCGATATTTTCCCGAACGAATTCAAGAAAGCGATGGCTGATCAAAAGAAGGCAGATGAAATGAAGGAAGAAGCTCGGAAGACAGTTGCTGAACACCTGACAACTGTTGAGAATGTTCAAAAAAAGAAGCAGAAATCATGGGATGCGTTTTCACATCTGCCTAAACCGAGACAGGAAAAAATCCGGTCCTCCCTTAAGATGAAAACTTTTAAAATGGAGATTGGTTCATCTGGTGCCACTAAGTCTGTGACGATGATGAGAGGTTCAAAGGAGTTCCAGGCTCCAATCAAATTATCAAGCAGTGGAGCTGTAACTAACGCATCAAACTTGCAGATGGCCAGTATCGTTGTAGAATGCGTTATATTTATTTTAGAACTGATTGGCATTGATATACCTGACAACGAAGAGGAAATAAAAAAGGCGATTAAAATAGCTATAGTCGCACTTGAAAAATCCAAAACTTTGATTGATGACACCAATAAAATAGCCCAGGCATACGAAGAGAATGACATGGTTGGAGTAGCCAAAGGAATCATCGTCCTCGTCATAGATGTTTTTGAGGAAGGCGTATTTTGGGATATCGTCAAAGCCCTTCTATCCGACATGGCATGGTATGATTGGATTCTTACAGCAGCTAAAATCTCGGCTTTCATTGTGGCTCTTGTGGCAACAGGTGGCCTTGCAGAAATTGGTGAACTGATTTCGATCTTGGTCGATGCAACATTCTTCTTAGAGAAGCTGGTTAACATTTCAAAATTCAAAGCAATGTAAAACATGCATCTGGAAGTACATGTACTGTAAATGAAAACAATCTATATTCAATGTAACACTTTTTGTTTTTCCTATCAGTACTTGAAATATGTAATAACTGTTCTTTTTTCTTGTTTTGTAAGCTTTTTAATGTTGAAATGTATTGGAATCTGTTAATTAAACTTTTCAACTGATATTCGATGTTTCATTACATATGTGAATACTACTTGCTTTTCAGACAAAACAAAGTTGTGGTTAATTAGAAAACAAATGTCGGTATCATAGGAAACACAGCAAACTGTGTACATTTAGTTCGGCAAACACATTTGTGTTACAACAACTTGATCTATTTCGCTGTTGTTTGATTGTCAGCATTTTCCGGGTAGTCAGTTTTAGTTTTCCCTCAAGTGTGGTATAAACTGACCTTACAATCTAATTGAAATTAGATATATACTAATTGCTCCTTTCAGTCACTGCATGTAGATCTAATAACACTCCATTTTACTTTCTTTTCTGATGACCTATTGACAATCCTCAGGTTTTATCATTAAGCTAATGCCTTCAAAATCATGAAGGTTGAAATCTGATTGGCTGATTGGAAAGGTCATCAAAGCAGAAAGTAAAATAGAGTGTTGTACTGAAAGTAGCAATTACTATATCTAATTTTAATTAGATAACTTCCCTTATAAATTTAAATCTCCAGAAACTATCAATGGGTAATAAATTTGGTATATTCGTTAACCAGACTCAAACTAGCAACCACTTTCTAGCAGCCATTCGCTAGCAGCCACTTTTTTGAAATGTCTAAAAACCCAAAATTTATAAAAGTTTGAAGTCCGGCATAGATTTTAAGCGCTTGTGGTTTAATTTAAAAATATACACCATAGCTTTTATTTCTGCCAGGGGTTAGCCCCTAAGGCCCACACTATATTTTCAAAGTTGACTGGGGGGAGGGTTCGGACATATAATTTCACAATGTTTTAAAAGCATGAAGTGTGAAAATTTTTTAACCGCTTGTGGGTTTTTTAAAAGCTAGATTTCAATTTTGTCAACATGATTAATAATTACAATAGATGAAGCTGAGCAAGGCAAGGAACTATTTGATTATGCACTATTTCCAGGTACGTTCTATCTTGATTTCCCGTCTCGTCACGTGAAAGGCATATTATCATTTTCGTATTTTCTGTTATGAAATGTATAAAACGTCTCCATTAAAATCCTTACTATATTAACTAATGGGTCTATAGTTACATTTTTCAGTTAACCTGCATTTTATGGTTTTAGAATATTATGCTAAAATATAAACTATCTAGCAATGGAATGCATAACAAATCACACAGTTCTGACAGCTAATCACATGTTCACTGTGTTTTCCTCCAGTAATTTTTTCCCAGGGTATTCCCAAAAGCATACAGAGAGAAATCAAAGTCTTGCAAAATAACAATCCAAAGATACTTATATTAGATATAGTTAATTTATACTATGCTGTAAACGACGCATTTCAAGGAGATACCTCTCATCAGCAGCATATCAACCGAAATATTTGGAAGACCAAAAACCAAACTTATATTAAACAAGAAATACTCAACCAAAAATACCGAAATAGGAAGCCAAATTCTTGCAAATGTTTTTTTTTATATTTGATTCGAATTTAAAAGTGATCTCACACTGCTTTATTAAAAAAAACATTGCCAAAAAACTGTATGTAAATTTCTGTGTCCCCGATAAAAAGAATTTTCCTACAGACATTTTGATGATATTATTCGTCTTAAAAATCGCTGTAAGGTCTCCAATAAAAGCTCATATCCTAAAGCAGAATCAATTTGGGTCCCTAGCGTCGACTTAAGTGACACTAATGACATATTGACCATTAAATTCTAAAAGAATATAAAAACAAAACATTTCAAGCGTACGTGGTGTTCGTCGAAGGTTGGTAAAAAAAGAGGAAAAAAGAAAAAAAGTCCAATCGTTCAATCTTTTATATTATCAATGTTTTTTTTCTTTTCATTTTTTTTCACTCATTTTACTCGTGGTTATATCACTACAACGACAGCCTTGTTTCCTTTGTTATTATCATTTTCGACTTAACCTTATCGCAAGAATATGTTTTATTGTTCTAATAGCGCATGCTCAAGAAAACAAATACAATATTTCAACAATTCTTTTTTTTTTTAATAATTGTGACATACCTCAGATAGTCGCCAAATTAACAGTCGATTATCAGACCTCAAGATTGTACAACTCCTTCAATTAAAATAATGAATTTAATGTAAGTCTTGCTAATAAGCAATTATGGCCATAATGTTTAATTTTAATAAAAAAAAATCCTTATTTACAATCTTCAATGAATTCAAGTCCTAGTCTGCATTGTAACAATGTCTTCATTAAATTTTCAAGTATAAATTATGTTTGAGCAAGTTGTTCATTAATTTAAATCTTTATTTGTTTAGCTTCAATTAATGCCAGTTGCTATTCAAAAAAATATTTATATTCCTAAGAAATAGTTGATTCTTTATTTCAAAATCAATAAAAAAAATACTTAGTAGGAATGGTATAGTTATAAAGAAGAGAACAATAACATAATAGTAAAGATTCCAGTCTTAGTTAGGCTGCATGGCAATTTCAAGATGGATTATTTTTCACTGTTTCTTATTTTTGCAAAGTTTTCTGCAGGAGGTAAGGTCTATCAAATTCTCATTTATAGATGACAATTTTGAAATATTATATTGTACCTGTGTAAAGGCCACCAGTACCGCTAATAAACATATTTAGGTTCAAATGCATGATAAAAAATGATTTCTTGTGCATAACGATAAACTTTCAACAATAAGCATAATATAGCATATGTTTCCCTTTATGTGTGCTACCTGTATCTCTTTATACTGAGTTTTACATGGAATGATGTGTAGTCAACCCAAAGTTGTCTCAACCTGTGTTAGTATAGACAGAAAAATATTGCTAAATAGTCTAGTTTTAATATACATAAAAAAGCATAGATAAAGAAAAAATGATTTTCATTCTGATAACTGATATTTGCAATTTATTTTTATACATTCTACAATTTCAATGTTTCATAAAGCTCTGTTAAATTCAGTTTGACTAGTTTATTGCGTTTATGTTTTGGCCCTTTTGAATTTATAATTCGACCCGAATCGTGCTTGATGAACGCAGAAAAGCCTTTAGAGTTTTTACTTTACCCGACTAAGCATTGGGTATTTACATTTCGTTACGGTCCTATGTTTTACATAACGGTTTTCAATATTTAAATTAGATAGGGTAATACCCATTGAATTCCTTTCTGCACGGACGATTTCGGTGGTCAGTATACAAAGAAAATTTAAGGCGCGCTTGACCAATACGACATTCGTTACAAGATAGTAAGATTTTTTTCAAACTACTTTGGGTTTTTGTTTTGCCCATTTCATACCTGCAATGTCATATTTTAATCATTGCAACACATACATAAATGTTTAAAAAAAATTATTCGAAATGTACACATCTTGTGCATCAAAATTAGTATCAAAGAATATTTGCATTTTGTGAGCTCTGAATGGCTCTGACAAAATAACCCAAATCATCAGTGCAAACAACTCTAAATTCAAAAATCAAATAAGTTTGAGAAACTTCAGAATTTCAATAGACGATGCATGTCAGTAACTGAAATATTTAACTTAGGACAGGAGCAAATACTACGCCGTGCAAAAAAACTACATGTATTTTTTACATTTGTTTTAAATTTAAGGTGAATTTAAACCAAAAATTCTTTGATTCCAATTTTTACCCACAAGATGTTCACATTTCGTCGATTTAAGACTCATGAGACAGTTAAGTGTTCAAGGCCTAAAATGTTGAAAAATTTAAACAACCCAAAAGTTCAATCGTCATTCGGAGAGTAGGTGATATTGCCTCGATTAAAGAGAAAAATATATGTATTTGTCAAACATAAAAAAATAAGGAAAATACGCGATAAGTCTTTTATTTTGCAAATTAAATATAATTCATAGGTTTATTGCATGTTATTGTTTGAAATGTATATGCTCTAGTTATTCAACTCTTAATGCAGAATTCCCCAATATTGGTACATGTAAGTTGTCTCCCATTTACGGAGTTACCTGCTCTTTGGAGAAAGTGTCTTCAGTAGACATCAATAGACAAAATATTTTCCTATTTCTGCAAAAGGATTTTCCTTTCTAACAATATCCTCCACACACATTAATGATATGTTCTTGGATATATTTTCCTACACTTTTATTGTCTGATGGAGGACTTCCTGAATTTAACATTTACAACAACAAAAAATCTTTGCCCTTTATGTTTAATACAAGACATGTTCTATCAGGAAAGATAACTCATACATACGGGAGACAACTCCAATATCCACAAGTAGGGAAAAGTCTTCCTTGTAAGACGACCTATTCAGCTTTTTTTAAAAATAAGTACAGAAATAATGTGTACATGAGAATAGAATTTCCATTTTGTTTGGGTGAACGCTTTTAATCAAAGATCATAGAAATCGTGCGGGAACTGAGTTCCTCATGCTCAATATTTTTTTTAGAAAATACATGCGTCAAAAGTCATTTTCCTGAGGTCACCGTTTCTATAAGCAACGATAGATGAATTACTGCATAATAATAACATAATGATATGAAAATAAGAATCATTGAAATTTTATTTGGAATTCTGCGAAATTACCCACGAAGGATAGGTATATTGAGCGAAGGTAAACGTGCGAGTTATTGTAATTTCCTGAAAAATGAAATTCATTTAATCTTGATGAAATTTCATCATTAAGCAAGACAAGAAAATGTGTATTGACACTGGACCAATACTTTAAAAAATCGGCATATATGAACCTCTTAAAATTCATTTAAATTATAAAAAAACTGTAAAGACATTTCTTAGTTTGGGAATTTTTGTACCATTTTCTTGTACAAACTTCTTGCTTGAAAACTTTCGAGCCACTTGGAAACGATAAACTAAGTTTTTTTTTCGATCGTGAAAAGAAATAATAGCCACATGAAAAAATATGTGTTTCACAATTAAAATATTTCAAAAGATGAGACAAAAAAATCCTACGTGTATTTTGTATCATTTTGGCATATTTTGGCTATTTTTCTGCAAACTCACTTGAAAATACCATGATGTGACCTGAGAAAGAACTGTCTACTACAACCGTTACTACTTTTAATGTTCGCCATTAAATTAGAAATGAGTTATAAAAATTAATAAATCATAAAATTGATTTTTATTCAATTTAATTGTCACCAATGAGGGTTTTTTGTATGTTGGAATATAGTGCTATGTTCCTTACCATTATCAATTAAATTTATTTCCAATATACAGTTAATGGTTATTGTCTCAGATCTGTGACAGATTGGCAGTATTACAAAGATCTAAATTTAGTCTTCAGAAAAAGTATATCAATGACCCCAATAACGTGGAAATTCAAAGTGATTGGAAATGTTCCGGTTTAATGGATTCTTTGAAATATTATATTTAGAATTCTAGATAGATTAGTTTTACCAACATCATAACGACTTTGTTTTAGTTCCATTTTAATGATCCTCAAAGCGTTGCCGTTGTATTCCTCAGACATTACCATGTTAATTTTTGTGAAAATGTCAGTTATAAATTTGGTATTTTCATTAATAATTAATACATTGCCTGTTGAGAAGAACATTCAGTTAGGTCTTGAATACAATTATTCCTAAATTCATGTAAATTGCGCCCAAGACAATATCATTACATATGCTTTTCTTTTCCTTTTAAATACAATTAGAAATTTCCAAAGAAACTTGTTTTTATCATATATCGGTTTATACCCTTATTGACATTTTTATATATGTAGTACTGCTCTAAAACGTTTTTAGTTCATTGATGTAGATGTCTACATTGTTGGTGTTGAGAATTGCTGTTGAAAAATTAACTGTTAAAAATATGCACATGCAATGCTTTGTATCTAATGAATATGTACATTTTCAAAGCACGTTTCGTCGATTTAAAAAAAAAACGAGTCAATCCTTAATGAATTTTGTATTAATTTGCCATAATAAATGTGTACATGTATTTACTGCTCTGTTACGACTTTCTGAAACATTAATAGTTATCATGCTTGCCAGTTTTGTGCACGAAAAATGAATAAATCATAATATTGGTAATGCATACATGTACATGCATATACTTTTATTTGATTGTTCAATTTTATTGCTGTCAATTAGCGTTACTTATATGTTCGTATCTATTGTTATGTTGCGAAATATTGTCAATTTGATTTATTTCCAATTTCATTTAATTGTTACTGTCTTGTATATGTGACCGATCGACAGTAATATAATTACAAAGATTTAATATCAATGAAATATCAATGACCCCAATTACGTTGAAATTTGAATTATTTAAAAAATGTTCCGTCCTATAAATACCTTTTATTTAATTTTATTATACTTTATGTAAATTTCTCTACTTTTAATGAATTTTCATTGGTTTACAAGAATGCGGTATTTTTCTCGAAACAGCGGGTGGTATTCTGCACTGTCACCCGCTCATAAAATCCAAGACATTCAGTATAATAAAATAAATAAAATATTCCTAAGAGGGTGACGTAATATATTGTAACCCCGACAGAACATAGTCAACCTCGCAGACATTTTCACGAAAAATTAACATGGTAATGTCTGAGGAATGCAGCGGAAATGCTTTGATGATCATTAAAATAACACTAAAACAAAGTCGTTATGATGTTGTTAAAAATAATCTATCTAGAATTCTAAATATAATATTTCAAAGAATCCATCAAACCGGAACATTTCCAATCACTTTAAATTTCCACGTAATTGGGGTCATTGATATACTTTTTCTGAAGACTAAATTTAGATCTTTGTAAAACTGCCAATCTGTCACAGATCTGAGACAATAACCATTAACTGTATATTGGAAATATATTTAATTTATAATGGTAAGGAACATAACACTATATTCCAAAATACGAAAAACCCTCATTGGTGACAAATAAATTTTATGATTTATTAATTTTTATAACTCATTTCTAATTTAATGGCGAACATTAAAAGTAGTAACGGTTGTAGTAGACAGTTCTTTCTCAGGTCACATCATTGTATTTTCAAGTGAGTTTTCAGAAAAATAGCCAAAATATGCCAAAATGATACAAAATACACGTAGGATTTTTTTGTCTCATCTTTTGAAATATTTTAATTGTGAAACACATATTTTTTCATGTGGCTATTATTTCTTTTCACGATCGAAAAAAAACTTAGTTGATCGTTTCCAAGTGGCTCGAAAGGTTTCAAGCAAGAAGTTTGTACAAGAAAACAGTACAAAAATTCCCAAACTAAGAAATAGTCTTGACAGTTTTTTTTATAAATTAAATAAAATTTAAGAGGGTCATATATCAAGACTTTTTAAAGATTTTTGTCCAGTGTCAATACACATTTTCTTGTCTTGCTTAATGATGAAATTTTATAAAGATTAAATGAATTTCATTTTTCAGGAAATTAGAATAACTCGCACGTTTACCTTCGCTCATTATACCTAACCTTCTTGGGTAATTTCGCAGAATTTCAAATGAAATTTCAATGATTCTTATTTTCATATCATTATGTTATTATTGTGCAGTAACTCATCTATCGTTGCTTATAGAAACGGTGACCTCAGGAAAATGACTTTTGACGCATGTATCTTCTAAAAAAAATATTGAGCATGAGGAACTCAGTTCCCGCACGATTTCTATGATCTTTGATTAAAAGCGTTCACCCAAACAAAATGGAAATTCTATTCCAATGTACACATTATTTCTGTACTTATTTTTAAAAAAGCTGAATAGGTCGTCTTACAAGGAAGACTATTCCCTACTTGTGGATATTGGAGTTGTCCCCCATATGCATGAGTTATCTTTCCTGATAGAAGGTGTCTTGTATTAAACATAAAGGGCAAGACCTCCATGAGACATTGAAAAGTGTAGGAAAATATATCCAAGAACATATCATTAATGTGTGTGGATGATATTGTTAGAAAGGAAAATCCTTTTGCAGAAATAGGAAAATATTTTGTCTATTGATGTCTACTGAAGACACTTTCTCCAAAGAGCAGGTAACTCCGTTAATGGGAGACAACTTACATGTATCAAAATTGGGGAATTATGCATTAAGAGTTGAATAACTAGAGCATATACATTTCAAACAATAACATGCAATAAACGTATGAATTATATTTAATTTGCAAAACAAAAAACTTTTCGGGTATTTTCCTTGTTTTTTTTAATGTTTTACAAAGAAATATATTTTTCTCTTTAATCTTTAATCCCAAACTCTCCGAATGACGATTGAAATTTTGGCTTGTTTAAATTTTTCAACATTTTAGGCCTTGAACACTTTACCTGTCTTATCAGTCTTAAATCGACGAAATGTGAACATCTTGTGCGTCAAAATTGGAATCAAAGATTTTTTGGTTTAAATTCATCTTAATTTTAAAACAAATGTAAAAAATACATGTATTTTTTTTTGCACGGCATAGTATTTGCCCCTGTCCTAAGTTGAATATTTCAGTTACTGGCATGCATCTTAAGAATTTAGAGTTGTTTGCACTGATGATAAGGGTTATTTTGTCGCAGCCATTCAGAGCTCACAATATGCAAATATTATTTGATACCAATTTTGATGCACAAGATATGTACATTTCGAAATAGATTCTTTTTTTAAACATTTACGTATGTGTTGCAATGATTAAAATGTGACATTGCATGTATGAATGGGCATAGCAAAAACCCAAAGTAGTTTGAAAAAAAATAATGTAACATAGTGAGACATTCTCCAAGATATGGTTTAAACGCCAACAATATAGAGAAAGCTCACTTTCCTTCAATGCATAGAACACTCAGGACAATACAAATTCGAATCAAAGTTCTGAATTTTTTAAGTAAAGCAAAAGTGAATATCTAAACATTGTTTAATTGTTATTCATAACAATAATGATTAGATACTTTTCAAAACAGAATTTTAGATTTTGAAATAAATTGCATACAAACGCAGTCTATTCTTTAAATTGGAAGAGCCAATTGGAATCGCAGTAAAGTGAGAAACTTTGTTTCCATTTCTCCCTGTAACGTTTGGGTGATGGCCTCAAACAAAATTGTCATTTGGCCGATTTTGTTTACATTTTTCTTACTTACTTTTATGATTTTGGTGTCAAGAATTATTCCAACATGTCATTGCATGTACTGTTTATAATTATTATAATTATGAAGGGGCCTCGGTGCCCGAGTGTTCTAGGTAGCTCGTAATTACTACTAACGAACACTAGCCTGTCAACCCTGAGGTTGTGAGTTCGAATCTCACCTATGGCGGAGTGTGTTCGATTCCGATCTAAATTGACAAGGATTGCCAATTTCCCTACCGAAGGTCGGTGGTTCTCTCCGGGCTACTCCGCCACACAAAACAAATTAGGCCAAGATAACTAAATATAATAATTACAATATCTTAACCCCCCCCCCCCCCCCACTCCCTTAAAAGAAGTTGGAGGGTAACGAGAACTTCGCATGAACAATATATACAGAAATATATAGTATGTATATATTGTTTTAATAAGATCTGGATAAAGCATATATCTAATTTCTTGTCTCATAAAATCAATTTTGAGAGGACTCAGCCGGTAAGGATGTTGCTTAATTGGAGAAGCATCGCCTAAATAAACATCATGACACACAGCAGTGGTTTTGTTTGGCACATCTGGAAAAAGGGTTTTAAAAGAAAATACCAAAGTTTTCACATTTTCTCTGCGATCGAAAGTCAGAGTTTTGAGTCTAAATTTGACGAAATTACTGAATTTTTCAATCTAACAGTTTGTTCCATAGTCTTGGAATCCAAAAATGGTTCAATTATGTCTAGTTTGTCATGATCGTTCTCCAATTTATCCATGGCTATAGTGGCAACTGGTTTACTCTCATCGTCATTAGTACGCTCAAAATATGGTTTTAACATATTAATGTGGCACTCTATTTTATTTACGCCGACCTGGAGTTTTTACAAGATAATTCAAATCATTGATTTTACTCTCGATTGTATAAGGACCACAGTATGTATTTAGCCTGTAAAGGATGCCCAGGGACTGGCAAAATTACAAGTACCTTATCACCACACCAGGCTCAAAAACTCTGTCCCTGGCATCTTTATCATACCATATTTTCATCTTCTGTATAGTTTTTGAGTTTTTTCGGAGCAATTTGACAATCAGTATACAATTTTTCTTTAAATCTAGATACATATTCTAGAATATTCATGTCAGTGCGTTCAGTAAGCCATTTTCCTTAACCAATTTCAAAGGTCCGCTTACAGTATGACCAAACACCAGCTCAAAGGGGCTAAAACCCAGGGAATCTTGAACAGCCTCTCGGACCGCAAAAAGTAGAAAGTGAACATCATCATCCCAGTCCCTGTCAAATTGAAGTCAAACATTTCTAACCATGTTCTTCAGTGTTTGATGAAAACGTTCTAAGGCACCTTGAGATTCCGGATGATAAGCACTTGATCTATACTGATCAATCTCTAACTTGTAAACGACCTGCTGAAATAAACCTGATATGAAATGTTAACCCTGGTCGGACTGTATAGACTTAGGAAGTCCTACTAATGTGAAAAATTTGATAAGAGCTTTGACAATAGTTGGTGCTTGATATTCCTTAAGGACATAGCTTCAGGAAAGCTAGTGGATGTACACATGGTCGTCATTAAATACGCATTTCCAGTCTTGGTCTTTGGTAAAGGTGCAACGCAATCAATAAGTACTCGACTGAAAGGTTCTTTAAAGGCTGGGATTGGCAGAGGTGGTGCTGGTGGTATTTGTTGGTTAGGCTTGCCAACAATCTGGCATGTATGGCATGATTTGCGGTATTCTGTGACATCATTTCTAAATCTGGGCCAGTAGAAATGTAAGATATTAAGGCAAATCTTCCTTATACCTAAATGTCCAGCCAAGGGGGTGTCATGGGCAAGACCAATAATTTCTTGCCTATAGACTTTAGGCACCACCACTTGGTATACCACTCTCCATTCCTCCTTGGGATAGCATCAGGGCGCCTCCACTTCCTCATCAAAATGCCGTCTTGATGGTAGTAACATTCGGCCGCTTTGTCTGCTTCTTCTTAGGGTAGAGCCCTCTTGCGGAGCTGAAGAACCTCATGGTCTTTATTTTGTTCTTCCATAAATTTTCTTTTGTCTAATGAATGGCTATTCACGTCTGGCCAGGGCATAATTACATGCTTGTTAGTACCAGGTGGTCTTATTATGGCCTTTTCTGAGCTACCGGTACTTTTCATGTCCGCAAGGAAAGTGTCACAAAGGTCCTTATAATCGTACTGGACTTCTTGTAAATCCTCATTTTGTTGTTTTTTTGCCATCGCCCTAGTAACAACACAAGCTGGATACAGTTCAGCATCATCTTCAGGTAATTTAACCTCCACCGCCGGTTCGCTGGTAACAATTGGTTTAGCAACCACTTTGTTCCTAGCTAGATTATTTCCTAGCAATAATGAAACACCCTCAACAGGGAGAGTAGGAGGAACACCCACAACAACTGGTCCAGTAATAAAATCCGACTTCAAATAAATACGATGGAGCGGAACATCTATACAACCTAACTCTACACCTTGTAACAAAACGGAGGCACCAACAGACGTCTCTTCGGACAAAGGCAACACACCTTCTAACAACAAAGCCTGAGAAGCTCCAGTGTCCCTTAAAATCTTAATAGGCTGAGGAGTAAAGGGTATAATTATCGGAACAACAGCTGCATCTTGCAATGTCTCAACAGTTTTGTCATCTAAATGTGTTTTTAAGTCTAAATTAACAAATAGATCTTCTTTTTCCATAGCAAATTCAACATAGGTTTGTGATTCAAACTTTTTATAAGACCTAAATTTCTGTCTATATGCTTCTGGCACTAGCTCATGAGCTTTCAAAACTTCCTGTTTAACAGTGTCATAATCAGAACTTTTTTCTGAAGAAAGTGCTGAGTAAATTTCAGCGGCCTTGCCCCCAAAAACACTTTGCAGCATTGTAATCCAATAAGGCTTTGGCCATTTCAAATTTTGAGCAATTTTCACAAACTGTGGAAAATATTTATCAACCGTTTTTTCACAAAATTTGGGAACCAAACATATATTTTTTGCTGCATCAAAATGTTCTGATTTTGACTCATATTTAGTGTTGCTTTCCACTTTGACCATTTCCGTTTTTATTTTCTCCATCTCTAACCTTTCCCTCATTTCAAGTTCTGCCTGTAATTGTTTTAATTTAAATTCATCTTCTTTTTCTAATTGTTTTAATTTAAATTTGTCTTCTTTTTCTAATTGTTTAAATTTATCTTCATTTTCCATCTGTTTTAATTTAAGTTCATGTTCTAATTCAAGCTGTTTTAATTTGAAAGCATCAACATTTTCGACCTTGAGTTCAAGAGCCTCTTCACCAAAAATTTCTGAGTCAACAAATTTTTTATAATTTGTTTTCTCATAGATGCTCTAAAATCTATTTGTAGATGTTTAGCAAGCAACACTAATTCTTTCTTTAATTTATCAAACACGTTCAGGTCTGGCGTTTTCAAAAATTTACCACCATCAAATGTCATTTTGTAGAATTTTGTTGCCTAATTCTAATAAAAATACTGAGAAATTTTTAATAAGATATTAACGTTCTCCCACACGAGTTATACATGTTATAAGGCCACACAAAACAAATTAGGCCAAGATAAATAAATTAAATAATTACAATATCATAACATTACCCACAATACCTTGTTCTGGGAAAAAATTTGAATTGTGAAATTTTAATGCACTTTAATTTATTAATACCTGTAACCACAAGTACCCCCTGCAATAAACGGGTGTACTTTTAAAAATAGATACAAAATTATGTTCCTTGCACTTTTCACATTTTTTTTTATAATTCGATAACTTTTTTTAGATAAAATCTGTAATGAACAATTTAAAATGTGCATTTTGTTAACAAAATTTAATTTCATCTATCAATTAAATTAGTTTATTGAATTGAACTTAGTATATTTATCCAACTTTTATACATTGCCAAGTCCACATTTTACATTTAAATTTTACACAATGTTAAGCTCGATTTCGTTTTGCTCGTGGAATAATTTGGCGGGAATCTTTGTATATAAGGGATGTGAATATTTAGAACATCGTCAGACGTTTATGAAAGTTTACGGAAAGCGGATAAACCCACCCACCCTTTATCCCTTCAATTGTTTGTTTTCTCCTTTTTTGTGAATTTATATTTTCAGAAACATCGTCATAGCTTGTGTGTTCCTTTATTGTCTGGTAGATAAATAGCTTTAAAGAATTCTGCTTTGGATTAACCCAACAGAGGACTGTACTTCAAGCTGATTCTGGCCAACATATGTTAACAATTTCACGAACATTACGGGATGGCGGAATTTATCATTTACGCTGGTTTGGATCTACCCAACAGCCGAGACTAACATTCATGGAATGGTTACCCTTCAATGTTACTTTGTCAACTTGTTTTATGTTGGCCAATTTTTGCTTTCTCGATTAAAGCTATGACAAAGCATCATCCAACCAATTAGTAGTTTGTTTTATTTCAATTATTTCATTATACAATAAAAATTTCACTCTTACAAAAATACTGAACTATTATACCTTTGGAAAAATACACACAAATTGCTCAGTAACAAATATTAGAAATGTGGAATACAATGTATTTACCAGATATCACATAGTTTACATGTTGCGGAAAAAATGTTCATATGCAATAAATACCATAGTTTAATTTTCAAATTATGTACAACACTCTGTCACCGTGCAGAAGTTTATTCTGCGATATATTTTATGAAGTTATTTCTTTTATATTCATGATAAAAAATTTAATTCAGCAAAATAATATGCTTTCTTGTGTTTGTTAACCTTTTTTTCCTGGTAGATAATGATGAAAACAGAATAGGAATAGGAGACGGAATTGCAAAAATAGTTTTTGACAAAAACTAAATGAAGTAAAGAGTATTTTATAATTGTAGATTTGAGAACATATAATTAGCCAAAACAGGGGGTGTACATGTAATGCATTTGGTTTCTGAAATTGTAGTTGTACCCGTTTGATGCCTGTGTCAATGTTGGGGTTAAGACGCTGTTGGTAGGCTCTTGTTAATATAGTTTAGGACATATCTTAACTTACGATAGATTGTAAACATCACTAAGGATTACGATATATCCTAAGATCATCTTAGGACATATCTTAGTCCTAAGTTACATGTATCTTCTAAAATCTGGCCCCTGGTAGACAATTATAAAAACAGATTAAGAATAGAGGACAGAATGGCAAAAATCGTCTTTGACAAAAACTAAATGAAAAAAAAGTTTATTTAAACGCTCCTTTAAATAATTAATAAAGACGCCACATGCAATTTCATTTGATAAATTAAAACGAACTAACTTTTTTAACTTCTTTTACAATAAAAAGTCAATAAGAATTGTTTATCCAAGTACATTGCACTTTGCCACATAAACTGTGTGTTGTCTCTTATAACTATCAATCTATATTCGGTTTAATGTAATAATAGATATCTCGGTTAATTTTTCATTCTGATGAAAAATAACCTTAGCCAAAATTGTTAATGTAGGTATTTCTTCAATATGTGTTTTGAAAGTAAAAAAAAACCTAAATAAGTTAAGTTTATTGTTTTTCGGAAATTTGGTTGTTGACAGTACTTTTGAAGAACGTTGGAAATAATCACGTGGTCAAGACGGGTTGAAGAGCGCGTCACAAGTGTATGTCGCATTTGAATCGATAATTTGAATGTACAAATAAATGTGAACATGGATTTCCATTCTAAAACAATTCAGTATTAGATGAAACGCGTCATTTGATTGATTAACTTTTTTCATCTATCATATCAAATACTAATTATTTCTTTTCTACTATGATGTCATAAGTTTTAGACTTTAAAACAACAGCATGAAATATATAATAAGGATTAAGGATGCTCGCTGGTCATGTTTTGGTCTTTTTGTCAGATTTTCGACATCCTCGGGTTATTTCTTAAACATGTTAAACATGATTTTTTTCTGCCCATGAACCCCTACTTTGTCTTTTATAATTCAATCATATATACCGTAAAATGGTACTTGACAAAATCTTACGAAATCCTTTTTATGTTTTCATACATTTTTGAGAGACTGAAGTTGCCAATGGAAAGTCGAGGAAAAATCCAGAGAAAACCCATTTCCTGCAATTTTTCAAGGCCACTAAAACACCTATTTATTTCCTATTAGACCAGCGATCATCCTTAACTGTAATTTTGATGTAGTCTACTGGAAATAACCTCAATGCATGCGTTGCACACACTAGAATAACTCGCCACGCGGATTATTTATTGTGCACACGCGATTTAGGTTATTTGTTCATAGACTTCAAAAAATGACAGTCTGTTCTTAAATATATAGCGTTCAACTGAAAATAATAAAATCACGGAAAAAACTGCTGAAAACTAAAGTCTACCATTCGTGTTCAGAAGAGTGAATTGATAATGTCGTCAGATATATTCATTTTATATTGAAAAAAACGGAGACAGTATGACTTTAAACCACATTCTTGTACCTATTCAATGTAACCGAAAGCCAAAATCTGTTTCGGCGATATCAAACGAAAGTTGCTGCAATGCACACAAGAAGTGATGACAAAAATATCAATATCGGCTTTATTTAAAATTTTTGTGCGCTTTAATTTGTCACATTTAACCAAATTGATATTTGTACGTTGGGTATGTTGATGTTTACAAATCCAGGAAGCGAAATACCTTATATACAATAATTACGGCCTTCTGAGTCGGGAGGTATCCAAAATTGTCAACCCTACTAAACGTTATTTCCTCCGAGGGGAATAACAGTTAACAGTGTTGACAGTTTTGGATATCTCCCGACTCATAGGGCCGTAACTGTTTTATTATACCGAACAAATATTGGTGTTCAATCAAAATTCTCTCGGAAAGAAGACTGAACACCAGCAAGCCGTATTCGAAAATATGTAAGTTCGCGCTCAGACTGTTCTAGTAATTAAATTATTTTGTAAATACCAATTCCGGCTATGTCCTGTTCCAAAATTTAAAAAAAGAAGTAAGTAGGAAATTGTACGGTCGTCATCACGAATTGGTTGACCGTTACAGTGTTCCAATATCTAAGATGATGTTCGACCTGTTCCCACTGTCGTAACCTTTCATGTACCTCCACCGATTTGTGACTACCACTGGATTGAATTTTGTGCCGTATACGGAGCAGGAACTGCTTAACCTTCCGGAGCACCTGAGTTCACTCCTGGTTTTTATAGGAGTTTGTGTTGTTCATTGTTTGTTAGTTTTCAGTGTTTATTTGTTGTGCTTGTGGTTGTTCGTTTGTCTTCCCGGGTTTTGTCTGTCAAATGGATTGCGTTTTTAAAGGGAAAGAAAAAGACAACCATCTGCAGGATAACTGGCTGTCAATTATGATAATATGCGTACACTGAATTCATAGTGATAGTCCAGATATGAAACATTGAAACGAAAATTCTCATTAATTTGCTGAATTCTCTGATATGTAATAATACATTATTCTTCCGGAGCACCTGAGTCTACCCCCGTTTTTTGGTGGGGTCCATGTTGTTCATATCTTTTCAGTTTTTTAATTGTAGTGCATGAATTGTTGTGGTCTTGTCTTCGTTGTTCTCCGGGGTTTGTCAGTCGTTTCGATTTTCCCCTCCTTCGAATATCCCTTTGGTATTTCTTGACTTTATTTATAAATGACACAGAAATACAAAAGTACTGATATATATATATTTCTTAGAATCCAAAATCCATGTATGGTATAGTTTTTACGATTATTGAAACGGTTAACAAAACATTTATTTATAGGTGATTTCTGTGAAATGTTTTGAATAACTCTTTGTCTGTTTAGTAGAAACAAGTAGGATTTAACCGTCACACGACTCATTTTTTCTCAGAAAGCCATACGTATATGTAATTTCTTGTTGGGCGGAGTTTCGAATTCAGTAGTATAAAAGAGGACCGCTTTCCACATACTCCACACTTCGTTTGGAGCAACATAGATTAACGATCATCGATTAAAGGGTAAGTTTTAATATTATATGGTATATTCTTTGATAAATCTTAATTAAACCGATGGACATGAAATGTTTGAAATTCTTTTCATTTTTCTCTAAAGCATTTTCGTAGTTTGATTAGACTTTCACAAAAATATCTTACCACTGAACTAAATTGGAAAAAAACTAGTTCTGATTTCGACATGTTTAATGTATTTGTTGATTCTCTCTCTCAAATTTGCATCTAAAGATACAACTAAATTTGATAAAAATAAAAACGTTTGTGATATAAATAATCATATAATCATACTAGAAATTATTTGAATTATTTGAATCGCTGAAATCATTTGCCTATATGAACCGATTATTTTGTATCTTGAAAGTAGTCAGTGGTAAGCGCGAATAAAAAAATAAAGTTTTTTCGAGAATAGATATTATATAACTACTCATCCAAAGACCAATTTAACCACAAAAAGCTTTTAAATTCTGAAGTTACTTTAGTTAATGATTTTATCATAGCTGTCAGTGAAAATACACTAAAAACACTTGTAAACAATAGATTGTGATAATTGAAAATTCAATTTTTCTCCGATTTACTCATTGACAATTTCAATTATCACAATTTTTATATTATTATTATTTTCGCACTGTTTTGTCGCCCAGTTTTCCTTTTCCGATATTTATTTTTTTTAAATAAGAAGGATCAGAGTTCTGTCGTTTAAAAAAGTTCCAATAGTAGCGTATTTTTTCTTACAGAAATGGCAGAAGAGAGACTCCGAGAAGAATTTTTGGTAAAAGCAGCGCTTCAACATGTATCCGATATGTTCCCGAACGAATTCAAGAAAGCGGTAGCTGATCAAAAGAAGGCAGATGAAATAAAGGTAGAAGCTCGAAAGAAAGTTGCTGAACACCTGACAACTGTTGAGAATGTTCAAAAAAAGAAGCAGAAATCATGGGATGCGTTTTCACATCTGCCTAAACCGAGACAGGAAAAAATCCGGTCCTCCCTTAAGATGAAAACTTTTAAAATGGAGATTGGTGCATCTGGTGCCACTAAGTCTGTGACGATGATGAGAGGTTCAAAGGAGTTCCAGGCTCCAATCAAATTATCAAGCAGTGGAGCTGTAACTAACGCATCAAACTTGCAGATGGCCAGTATCGTTGTAGAATGCGTTATATTTATTTTAGAACTGATTGGCATTGATATACCTGACAACGAAGAGGAAATAAAAAAGGCGATTAAAATAGCTATAGTCGCACTTGAAAAATCCAAAACTTTGATTGATGACACCAATAAAATAGCCCAGGCATACGAAGAGAATGACATGGTCGGAGTAGCCAAAGGAATCATCGTCCTCGTCATAGATGTTTTTGAGGAAGGCGTATTTTGGGATATCGTCAAAGCCCTTCTATCCGACATGGCATGGTATGATTGGATTCTTACAGCAGCTAAAATCTCGGCTTTCATTGTGGCTCTTGTGGCAACAGGTGGCCTTGCAGAAATTGCTGAACTGATTTCGATCTTGGTCGATGCAACATTCTTCTTAGAGAAGCTGGTTAACATTTCAAAATTCAAAGCAATGTAAAACATGCATCTGGAAGTACATGTACTGTAAATGAAAACAATCTATATTCAATGTAACACTTTTTGTTTTTCCTATCAGTACTTGAAATATGTAATAACTGTTCTTTTTTCTTGTTTTGTAAGCTTTTTAATATTGAAATGTATTGGAATCTGTTAATTAAACTTTTCAACTGATATTCGATGTTTCATTACATATGTGAATACTACTTGCTTTTCAGACAAAACAAAGTTGTGGTTAATTAGAAAACAAATGTCGGTATCATAGGAAACACAGCACACTGTGTACATTTAGTTCGGCAAACACATTTGTGTTACAACAACTTGATCTATTTCGCTGTTGTTTGATTGTCAGCATTTTCCGGGTAGTCAGTTTTAGTTTTCCCTCAAGTGTGGTATTACACTCACCTTACAATCTAATTAAAATTAGATATACGTATTGCTCCTTTCAGTCACAGCATGTAGATCTAACAACACTCCATTTTACTTTCTGTTCTTATGACCTATTGAGAATCCTCGGGTTTTATCATTAGACTAATGCCTTCAAAATCATGAAGGTTGAAATCTGATTGGCTGATTGGAAAGGTCATCAAAACAGAAAGTAAAATAGAGTGTTGTTAGATCTACATGCAGTGAAAGAAAGGAGCAATTAGTATATCTAATTTTAATTACGTAATAAATTTAAATCTCCAGAAACTATCAATGGGTAATAAATTTGGTATATTCGTTAACCAAACTCAAGCTAGCAGCCACTTTCTAGCAGCCATTCGCTAGCAGCCATTCGCTAGCAGCCATTTTTTTTAAATGTCTGAAAACCCAAAATTTATATAAGAATATAACGTTTTGAAATGCCAACACCTATTTATGATTGGATTCTTACAGCAGCTAAAATCTCGGCTTTCATTGTGGCTCTTGTGGCAACAGGTGGCCTTGCAGAAATTGCTGAACTGATTTCGAAAGCCACTTTTGAGATACATGCAACAAACTGTAAATAACGACAAACTCAAACAACCCTGAACGAAAAAATGAACATATATAGCAATATGAAAACTGTTAGTCCAGCCTTGGCCTCAGTGACTTATTTTTGGGATTTTTTTTTTCGAGCTGCTGTCACTGCATGACGGCAGACAAAATAATCTAAAAAAACAACAATTATTGAGGCCAGTGCTGAACTAAAAAAATTGTGTATCTGGTTTATTAGTGCACGGTTCATGTCTATAGTGTTATTAAATGGGCATTTTCATATAAAGCCTGTATTATGTCCGAGTCAGTCGTATTGGGTCGAGGTTAACTGTATAGGCCCGAGGCAACACTTAAGTATTTCAAATTTAACTTATAGATAATGTATTATATATAATTCATACCTCATCAAAACATTCGTTTTGCAATAAAATAACCAAAGATTACGAGAAACCCCTTTGATGACGTAACAAAAAATACAAAAAATGTCCGGACACTCCCCCCACTCAACTCTGCAAATCTAGTGTAGGCCTTAGGGGCGCTAACCCATCTAACCCCTGGGTGAAATAAAAGCTATGGTGTATATCTTTAATTTAAACCACAATCGGTTAAAAACTTTGGGGGGAGGGTCCGGACATATAATTTCACAATGTTTTAAAAGTATGAAGTCCGACAAAGTTTTTAACCGCTTGTGGATTTTTTAAAAGCTAGATTTCAATTTTGTCCATATGATTAATAATTACGATAGATGAAGCTGAGCAAGGCAAGGAACTATATGATTATGCACTATTTTTAGGTACGTTCTATCTAGATTTCCCGTCTCGTCACGCGAAAGGCATATTATCATTTTCGCATTTTCTGTTATAAAATGTATAAAACGTCTCCATTAAAATCCTTACTATATTAACTATTGGATCTATAGTTACATTTTTCAGTTAACTTGCATTTTATGGTCTTAGAATATCATGCTAAAATATAAACTATCTAGCAATGGAATGCATAACAAATCACACAGCTGACAGCTAATCACATGTTCACTGTGTTTTCCTCTAGAAATTTTTTCCCAGAGTATTCCCAAAAGCATACAGAGAGAAATCAAAGTCTTGCAAAATAACAATCCAAAGATACTTATATTAGATATAGTTAATTTATACTATGCTGTATAGGACGCATTTAAAGGAGTTACCTTTCATCAGCAGCATTAAAACCGAAATATTTGGAAGACCAAAAACCAAACTTATATTAAACAAGAAGTACTCAACCAAATATACCGAAATAGGAAGCCAAATTCTTGAAAATGTTTTTTTTTTTTTTATATTTGATTCAATTTAAAAGTGATCTCACACTGCTTTATCAACAAAAAAAAAACATTGCCAAAAAACTGTATGTAAATTTCCTCTTAAAAATCGCTGTAAGGTCTCCAATAAAAGCTCATATCCTAAGGCAGGATCAATTTGGGTCCCTAGCGTCGACTTAAGTGACACTAATGACATATTGACCATTAAATTCTAAAAGAATATAAAAACAAAACATTTCAAGCGTACGTGGTGTTCATCGAAGGTTGGTAAAAAAAAGAGGGAAAAAGAAAAAATGTCCGATCGTTTAATCTTTTATATTATCAATAACAGCTTCCAATTGCTTTTCAGTATTTTCATATGCTCATGTCAATGTGTGTTTCGGATAAGCCACAATTCCAAAATTCTTGTTTGGTATTCAAACTCAACACAATAAGGTATTTAAACAAACAAAAATAGATTTCTTCTGTTATTATGCACAACTACATGACTATCCGAATTCGGATAAGAAGAAATAATCACATATTTCTGAACCTGCAACCAGTCATTTAAGTTACACTAAATATTCTTAATTGACTGTTTTTTCTTTTCATTTTTTGTCACCCATTTTACTTGTGGTTACATCACTACGACAGCCTTGTTTCCTTTGTTATTATCATTTTCGACATAACCTTATCGCAAGAATATGTTTTATTGTTCTAATAGCGCATACTCAAAAAAAAAACGAATACACTATTTCAACAATTCATTTTTTTTATAATAGTGACATACCTTAGATAGTCGCCAAATTAACAATCGATAATCAGACCTCAAGATTGTACAACTCCCTAAATTAAAATAATGAATTTAATGCAAGTCTTTCTAATAAGCAATTATGGCCATAATGTTTAATTTTAATATAAAAAAATCCTTATTTGCAATCTTCAATGAATTCAAGTCCTAGTCTGCATTGTAATAATGTCGTCATTAAATTTTCAAGTATAAATTATGTTTGAGCAAGTTATTCATTAATTTAAATCTTTATTTGTTTGGCTCCAATTAATGCCAGTTGCTATTAAAAAAATATTTATATTCCTAAGAAATATTTGATTCTTTATTTCAAAATCAATAAACAAATTCTTAGTAGGAATGGTATAGTTATAAAGAAGAGAACAATAACATAATAGTAAAGAGTCCAGTCTTAGTTAAGCTGCATGGCGATTTCAAAATGGATTATTTTTTACTGTTTCTTATTTTTGCAAAGTTTTCTGCAGGAGGTAAGGTCTATCAAATTCTCATTCATAGTTGACATTTTTGAAATGTTATATTGTACCTGTTTAAGGTGGTACCCAACACTACAGGGAGATAACTCTTAAAAATCACCAGAACGTATTAATCAGATTTAGTAAGAAAAGAGAAATTAAGCTTGTGTATGATCAAAATTGATGTTTGCCAAACTGCTATATATTCAATGAAATTATTCCCGTGAAGTGTGAAATTCTATTTACTAAAAAAAATCAACATTTATGTCAACAGGTCAAAGTAAATATTTCCTAAAAATTTTATCAAAATTAAACAAGCCAAATTTATTTTAGTCAATGTGTTGGGTACCACCTTAAAAGGCCACCAGTACCTCCAATAAACATATTTAGGTTCAAATGCATGATAAAAAATGATTTCTTGTGCATAACGATAAACTTTCTACAATAAGCATAATATAGCATATGTTTCCCTTTATGTGTGCTACATGTATCTCTTTATACTGAGTTTTACATGGAATGATGTGTAGTCAACCCAAAGCTGTCTCAACCTTCTTTAGAATAGACAGAAAAAATATTGCTAAATAGTCTAGTTTTAATATACATAAAAAAGCATCTATTAGATAAAGAAAAAATGATTTTCATTCTGATAACTGATATTTGCAATTTATTTTTATACATTCTACAATTTCAATGTATCATCAAGCTCTGTTAAATTCAGTTTGACTAGTTTATTGCTTTTTATGTTTTGGCCCTTTTGAATTTATAATTCGACCCGAATCGTGCTTGATGAACGCAGAAAAGCCTTTCGAGTTTTTACTTTACCCGACTAATCATTGGGTATTTACATTTCTTTACGGTCCTATGTTTTACATAACGGTTTTCAATATTTAAATTAGATAGGGTAATACCCATTGAATTCCTTTCTGCGCGGACGATTTCGGTGGTCAGTATACAACGAAAATTTAAGGCGCGCTTGACCAATACGACATTCGTTACAAGATAGTAAGGACAAAGTAGTTGGTTTGGTATACTATTCCCCACCCACACACCCCTGATAACCATCTTATATGTTACTTTCTCATTTCTTATCGACTTGTGTATGGTGAATTTTGATGCATTTATGTATGGCTGATTGTATGTAGATATGTTAAATATGTTATATTAAATGCGATCTTATAGCGAACGTACAACCCTATACTGTGTTTGGTTTTTCGTACGATATCTAGTTAAGAAAAACTTTATTTTCGTAGGAGTGAAACGAGGGAGAAAATAATAAATTTTCTTGTTTAATCTAAGAGAATGTTATATGCAGTTAACAAAGTAGTAACAAATTAGTGTTGGATTATTTTCTTTTGTCCCTGTATGGTCATACAATTTATATAAAATTGAAACTCTCAGATTTGTTCATATGACCTTCTATATTTCGATCTTTCCCAAAGTATTTTATGCGTTTACTTCTAGTTAACATGTCACCATTGCTCATATATACTAGTCTACAAAAGTAACGATACACGAGTTCGGAACCTAATATCTTAAGTATGAGGGCAACAGTGGTTTGCTACTTGATTTCTTGATCTAATGATCTAATGATTCTCATTTTGAAATTTGGAGAACATTTGAAATGATGGAAAATGGAAATTTCCAAAAAGTTGCGGAAAATCGGGAGCAAAATTGACACACATTTTGTAAAATGAAAATCCAGTCACTGAAATCAGTACAAAACACTCAAATCTTTTCTCTCACAGACATTATGATTCACATAACGGGGTAAAAATATTGATTTATTTAATTTTGGGTTGAAAATTGTGATTTTTGAAATCTCAAAAATGGAATTTTTTATTTTAAACTTTTTGCACAAAAATCCATTCTTTTGATGAGAAAACAATCTACTATAAAAACCAGATGTATGGGTCTATTTTGCTGCTAAGAACAGCTGTTTGAAATTATGAATATATGAAAAATGCATTACCCTGTATCGTTTCTTTTGTTGACTAGTATATCTTTGTTTTTATTACTTCACAATTTTGTATGGATTTCAAAACTTCGGCCACCTTATCATTTAAAAATAAGATTTTATGACCAAGATTTACAGGTTTTATAATAAAATAAATACCTATTATGTAAATCTTAATATAGTTTCCTGACTTTTTCAGCATCTCAAAACCTACCTGCTAATGTAGAAATCGTCGATGTAGTACTTGGGTATGATATCTTTCTGCCTTTCAATAATTATAAAGAAGACAGTCCTACCCCAGTAATATGGACAAAAGATAACTCCCCTGTACGTGATTGTGGAAGATCAGAAAGACGCAGTGGAGGGCAGTTGAACCCAGCTTCTCTGACCATCATTAACAGTGAATTGTGTGATTTGGGGATTTACACCTGTTGCTTGGAAGATTTCTCGAGATGTAGAGAATACATAGTTGGAGGTAGGTAAAATTAATAGATACATGTGCAATACCGACTCTTCTGTGAAAAAATAGATAGAGCTTAAGGGACCATTTAACTTCAAGGAGGGGGGTTATGGTTTTTTGTCCGAGTTAGAATTTTTTTTTTAGTTTTTCAGCGCTATCAATCAACCATACCCCCCCCCCCCCAACCCACTTGAAGTTAAATGGTCGGTCCCTAAATAAAACCAGAAGTTAAGTTTATATCATCTTATATTAATACATTTAGAATATCGATAATTATCCGAAATTTTCTATTTCTCTGTTAAATGTCACACAGTCCAAAAATGACGTCGTAGCTTAAATTTGACGTTAGAAAGGGAAACGGGACTGTAACAGGATTTTATTTCTTAAATGAATGTCGTAGATACACATATGCTATATATGTTGGATATAAATTTCGATAATTAAGACCAGAAATAATAGGTGTACAGAAAAATTTGGCAACCACAGAATTTTTTTTTTAAATATTCTAAAAATAGTAAACAGATAAACAAACAAATTAAACAAAAACAAATAAATATAAATAAATTAAGTTAAAGAACTTAATTTCTCAAAAACCAAATAAAAAATATTCACAAAAAACGAATCACGCTTTAAAAGTAATGATCCAGAAATAGCTCTGAAACAAAATAAAAAGCATAACTTTATAAGTAAAACGTCTCGCATAAATCTAGCGTATTTTTACCTCAGAACGCTACAGACTGACGTTACGTTTAGTGATACCAACATCTTGCGCGACGTTTTTATCTTTTTAATCAATTTTTCAGGTTTCTCTCTTTAATTAGAATTTAACATAAGATTTTACTTCCTGCTTGCTGTAGAAATACTTTTAAGCACATTGTATCGATATCTGGACTTGAAACAGTAAAAATATCCCGTTACGTTCAGTTTGGCAATAATACTTATTATAACTTATTTTTATTTTAGTATTGGTATTCCGCGGAGCCAGTGGAAGGCTTGGTGGATCCAGTATTTATGACGCTTGGATATCATCGGGAGCATCAAAAACAAAATCAAATTCTGACTACATTGTGGGGTCTAGATCACAGTTTCATTATAGATCAGACTTGATTGACAAATGGAACAATTTTAATATCAAACAGGTATACAAAAAGTTGGCTATCAAGCATTTTAAACACGAAATATAGCGTAAAACCCAACACAGAATTGTTTAATTTTTCTGAGGAATTTTTGACAAATAGTTTTTTTTGAAGGTGGAACACGATTATAGCAGTTCGTCCTTGGAACACCAGTACCAGGTGACATAATACTGCCGTATTTTTTGGAAAATGGGCTGACAAAAGTTCTTAAAAAAGACCAAACTTTACTAAATAACAATCCAAAGATACTAATATTAGATGTATACGACGCATTTCAAGGAGTTACCTCTCATCAGCAGCATTAAAACCGAAACATTTGGAAGGCCAAAAACCAAACTTATACTAAACAAGAAGTACTCAACCAAAAATACGGAAATAGGAAGCCAAATTTCAGCTAAGGAGATGTACCATGTGCAATACAAGGAATGAACCCTTAGTATTTCTATTTTTTTTACTTTTGCTAAATACTGGTAATTTCTGTAACAAATCAATGAATAATCACTGGGTTGGCGAATACCATCACGGACGTAGGGTCCACCAGCAGGGGCATCATCCCAGGAGTTTCAAAATAACAATCCAAAGATACTAATATTAGATATAGTAAATTTATACTATGCTGTATACGACGCATTTCAAGGAGTTACCTCTCATCAGCAAAAATGAAATGATCCCTTAATACTGAGATCGGTTTTACTAATAGAGATGTTTTAGCAATATCCTGTATCCATTAATTTGTTATGACATTTACTGTAATAATTTTGTAGGAAATTTTTAAAAGAATTTTTTATGAAGGTCATTTCGTAATATATCCCCGTCTTAAATTCGATGCTTTTGGAACTCGTGGTTTGAATATATATATTAAATTTATATTGATATACTCTCAAACGCCGGGAAAATATAATATTAAACGATTGGATGGCGTTTATTGATTGGACAATAGCCTTTGTTTGATCTGAACTTCTACCAATAGATGTTATCTGGACGGTGCAGTTGTAATTGCCAAGTCAAAATAATTCGGATTTTTACCCTTGCATACTGGTGATGAGAAATTCCCTCAAGCCTCTTATTATGCATTGTATGTGTACTTATCAAACACTACTTCTTATCTACAAATTTGTCGAACTGTGCACGTACTGTGCATAAAAATTGGTATTAAGGAGAATAAATATATCCAAGGAGCAATCCAAAAAACGCAATCCATTAGACAGATAAAACCCGGGAAGACAAACGAACAACCACAAGCACAACAAACTAAAAAACAATGAAAAACACGAACTCCTATAAAAACCAGGAGTGAACTCAGGTGCTCCGGAAAGGTAAGCAGTTCCTGGTCCGTATACGGCACCCGTCGTTAAGTTATTTTAAAAAGTTTACTTTAAGCTTGCGTAAATCCAAGCCTCAGATTGGTGCTGATTGGGAATCTAATAATATTTTTTTCTTAATACTTAAAAATATAGGTACGCTTGCGGGTATACAAAGATGGCAACGAAGTTGCTTACTTCATATTTAAAGGACATGATACGGATAAAATGTCCTGGATGGCACGAGAAAGGTTACTGTACAGTTCTTATGATGACTTACAGGGCTGTTCATGTAACTATTTTTCTGTTATTGGGTAAGTTGCATGTATGCTACTGGAATGCCGGTATCGCAACATTTATTTGTAGGTCAAACATGTTAATTTTAATGCGTGGTAATATTCAAATTGAGAATACCCCTTGATGTATACAACAAGTGTATTTTGTTTCATTGTCTGGACATTTCAGTCTGGGCTTCACGTATTAACTGATTGACAGGGAATGTGTAGTGGTATGATTTTTCTCGAGCCTGCAACTGTTGTCGCGCAAGCGAGACATAGCGATCTTGCATTACGACAGCGTCGACGGCGGCGGGGTCAACATTTATATTCAACCTGTGGATAAAGTTTTTTAAACATTACCAAACTTAAAAAGAAGCTTGTTCATGATCAAAAGATAGTGTCCGGAGGAAAATTTTGTAATAATTTTTTTTCCAATTTTTCCATATTTTATTTATAAATGGACTTAGTTTTTCTCCCAGTTAACATTACATACAGTCTGCAGTTAAAGTATTTAAAACAGTAATTACTTTCTTAAACCATCCTGAATTTTTACCAAACTTTGACAGAAGCTTCTTGATAATCAATAAATAATATGTGAAGAAAATATTTATATACATTCTACTATTACAATATAACATTCAACTATTACACTGAAAACATAGACAACATCGAAAACAGGCGAGACACTGGGTTCCGTGGAACCCGTACGAATTTTTTTATATTGCTTGAATACAAGCGGTAAAAGAGTAGCTTAACATTGAAAATTGAGAAACTGTTGAATTAATATCCAGTTGTTAATCTCCTTAATATAAGATACTATGGAGATAATATAGTACTTATATGAAAATTATTGTAATTATATGAAAACTTTCCAGTGATTGTTAAATAAACGGAAAAAAACACATTTGCTCTACATTTTTGTGTAAGGTTAAAATTGTCACTGACTTGTTTTGTTTCTACTTACTTTTCTATAATATGAAAAAACTACCTTATAAGCCGGCTTAATCCTTGACACAGTATTTCTATATGCAATTTACAAAAGCGAAAGAAAGGAAATGTGTTTAACTGCTGTTTTGTACAAAGTCAATAGGGGTAAAAAGATAAACAAGTCTAAAGCTGACTACATACACTTTACAAAAACGAGAGGAAGAAATTGTATTTAAAATGCTGTTTCGAACTTTAAAAACAAATTCAAATTGCCTCAAAAAATAGTTTACTACATTGCAAGTCTAAAGCTGATTCTAGCATCGTAGGTGGAATGCTGTGCTATCTGTCGCTAAAGGACACAACTTTATGCAAAACATTTGCCGAATACTGTTATAATGTGTCTGTGTAGTTATATCTTTGTAATATTGCCTTTTAGGTTTATATTTTATTTTATTTTATTTTATTTTATTTTTTTATTTTATTTTTTTTTTATTTTATTTTATTTTATTTTATTTTTTTATTTTATTTTTGTATTTTATTTTATTTTATTTTATTTTATATTTTTATTTTATTTTATTTTATTTTATTTTATTTTATTTATTGGCAATTGGAAAAGTTGACCTATTCTTCAATACTTCAATAACATGCGTATAATTTAAGGAGAAGATCGGAATTAAAATTAATCCTAAAGTATTCTACATCAGCCATGTATTTGCGTATATGATAAAATATTTCTAAAAAGCTCAGTTAATGTTACAACGTAAATTATTTTTAGTGATTATTTTATTAATTTTTTTCATTAATTCAAATTTTATTTTTAGACATGATGAAGTAAGTATCACAGGCAACGTCGACAAGAGGCATTTCTTTATCAACAGAAGGTATGGTATAATTAGTTGCGAGGATCATGGGTGGTTTGTTGTTGTAGAGGAAAACAGTAGATGCAACTGGGATAATGGACTGTTACCAAACATACTTTACAGTACAAAGCCAGGAGTAACTGATTGGGATCATGGTGAGTTACTAGTTATACTTTACAGTACAAATCCAGGAGTAACTGATTGGGATCGTGGTGAGTTACTAATTATACTTTACAGTACAAAACCAGGAGTAACTGATTGGGATCATGGTGAGTTACAAATTATACTTTACAGTACAAAACCAGGAGTAACTGATTGAAATCATGGTGAGTTACTAATTATACTTTACAGTACAAAGCCAGGAGTAATTGATTGCGATCATGGTGAGTTACTAATTATACTTTACAGTACAAAACCAGGAGTAACTGATTGGAATCATGGTGAGTTATTAGTTATACTTTACAGTAAAAAGCCAGGAGTAACTGATTGGAATCATGGTGAGTTACTAGTTATACTTTACAGTACAAAACCAGGAGTAACTGATTTGAATCATGGTGAGTTACTAATTATACTTTACAGTACAAAACCAGGAGTAACTGATTGGAATCATGGTGAGTTACTAGTTATACTTTACAGTACAAAACCAGGAGTAACTGATTGGAATCATGGTGAGTTACTAATTATACTTCGCAGTACAAAGCAGGAGTAGCTGATTGGGATCATGGTGCGTTACTAGTTATACTTTACAGTACAAAGCCAGGAGTAATTGATTGGGATCACGGTGAGTTACTAATTATACTTTACAATATAAAGCCAGGAGTAACTGAATGGGATCATGGTTAGTTACTAAATGACAAAGATTATAGTGTGTTACCCAATATATGCTGTAGTACAAAGTCCTACGTAAATGATCGAGATTATGATGAATTACCCTAAAAATACTCAACATTACGAAATCCGGAGTCAGTAACTATGATTGAGTTGGCTTACCATACATATACTAAATATCCCAAGGCGGGAAATTATGATACCACGTCCAGTTATCAAAAAATCTCTATAGTTCTGAACCGGAAGAAACGAACAGAGATCTTGGTTAGTTACTAAATATTATATGTAGTACAATACCTAACGAAACTGGCTGAGATATTCTCTATAATACAAATCCTGAAGGTATTGAATAAGATCGTGGTTAGTTATTAAATATTCTCCTATTCTTGACGTGGTTATTCGATGGGATAAAAATACAGAATTTTCTTGAAGTTTTTGTTGAAAATCATAGAAGAAACAGATTCTCTATCAATTTACTCGTGAGTTATAAACTTTCTCAACAGTCGATAGTTAAATTTTAGATTATAAATTCAAAATTTAACTATCTCGGGTGGAGAAATTCCATAACTGACTCGTACATGAAGGAGAATCTATATTTCTCTATAGTCCAAAACCCGAAGTAACTGATTGAAATCATAGTGAATTACCAGTCATTCTCCATATTAAAAAAGCTTGAAAAACTAACTGAAATATATTCCTATATTACAAGAGACTGACTGAGATCATGGTGAGTCACCAAACATTATCTGTAGCACAAAACCTGCAGAAACTGACTGAGGTCGTGAAAGGTAAAAACTATATAGCAAACGCCTGGCGTAGCTGTCGAGATTTCTGTAAGTTGCAAAGAAAACTATGTATTTCCACATTGTTCAAAGTCAGGAGTGAGATCAAGCTGATTTACCAAATAGGCCGTTTCGTACAAATTGGGTAAGTTTACATGATCATGGTAAGTTACCAAACATACGCTATATTATTAACCAATGACTTTTAAATACAGTATAAATGGACCATTTAATATAACAGGAAGTTCTTTAAAGCTGACATTTGTACAGGGTCTATGTCCTATATAAAGATTAATACAGGGCATGGCCCCTGTATAAACTTGACTGTATAAGCTGCCGCTTTCTTTTCTCTATAGAAAAATAGATTGTTTTGTTGCGTTATGACCACAATAGTTTTTCTTTTTTTTCAAAATTTACTGTAATTTTAGGTCATTGGTTAATAAAGGTGTCATAAAATGGGTATTTTCATATAAATCTTGTATTATGTCCTCGTACCGTCGTATTAGGCCTCGATCAACTGTATAGCCTTTGCGTTGCCTCGGACCTATACAGCTGAGCTCGACCCAATACGACTGACTCGGACATAATACCGGTTTTATATGAAAATACGCATTTAATAACGCTATAGTACAAAATATGTGTTACCAAACAAATCAAATAGTACAAACTGAATAATTGGCTGAGATCATAGTGAGATGCGAAAAATAATGTTTTATACAACCAGAGTTACTGAATGAAATCATGATGAGTTACCATCAGGATCTGCCTTGATAGTTTGGAAGGATGTTGTATCATAAACATATATTATGAATTAAACGAACATTGGTCTTTGTGTTGTTCAAATAAAATTTGCGTAACATTTTTTCAAAGAAATGAAATATAAGGATGCTCGCTGGTCATGTTTGGTTTTTTGTCAGATTTTCGGAATCCTCGGGTTTTATCCATTTCTTAAACACTAAATTTTTTGCCCATGAACCCCTACTTTTTCTTTTATAATTCAATCACATATACCTTAAAATGGTATTTGACAAAATTTAATGAATTCCTTTGAAAACTTTCTTACAGTTTTGAAGTTGCCAATGCAAAGACAATGAAAAATCCAGAGAAAACCTATTTCCTGCAAATCTTCATGGCGTTATAGCTCTAAAATGAGTACATGAACCTATTTTTTTTTCTTGCTTATTTGTTTATTATTCATTTGTTCTCTCAAACTAAAACACCTATTTCAAATCCTATTTATTTCCTATTAGACCAGCGATCATCCATAAGACAGGTTATTCAACATATTCATGTGCCGCTCCAAATTCAATGGACTTATAAAGCAAATCAATATGACGACAACATATGACATCATATATATGTTGTTTTTACAGCTGAGGCTGCTGACGAAATGACCATATCGCTTGTGCTTCAAAGTAAGTGATCTCTATATTATAATTTGAGATTGTAATGAAAAATTGCAAGTGTTCAATACAATTTCTGTTTTAACCACATGCATTTCCTTTTTAAAGCATTGAAGAAATGAGTGCATTATGCAACACTTCACTTTAGCATAAAAGTATCAAGATAAAATAATTACAGGTTACACAGTAATATGATACCAAAACATACGTATACGAACGACAACATTATTAACTTTTACGTTATCACCAAAGTCATCTTAATACACTAGAATACAGTTATGCCCGTTTTATTTTTGTCAATGAAAATTCTGAAAACACCTATAAAAACTGTAAAAGATGGTCGTACGTCAGATGACGAGGAAAAATTGTTGTCCCGTGTTAAGGAAAACTTAAAGAATTATCAATAAATTTAATCAATTAAAGGAACACGAAATCAACACAATGCAAAAGATATGCACAATTTGTCGATTTAGGACTGATCAGTTGTGTCCAAGGCCCAAATTGCTAAATGCCGAAATAATAAACCAAAAAAGCTGAAAAGTAAATTCGAACGTAAAAATTACCAAAATACTAAATCTAAACCTACTTAAGGACAGAATCCTTCACAGTCGTAAGTAAGGTAAAGGAAAATACAACTTAAGGACCACGATATGGATGAAAGTTACCTCGGACGATTTTATAACATTGTTTAATACTACGTGTAATTATCCAATTAATCTTTTAAAAATTTGTATCAAAAATAGCAAACTACACATCACATGTTGCCACAACAGAAAATGAATCACACTGGAAATCAACAACTGGTGAGTTTATTTCTTACACACAGTAAATTACATCACGATATATAGTGTTTCTCAAATCCCTGTGTCATCTTTCGGTCCACAAATTTCATACTTATACTTTACATAAGTAAGAAATATATATATTGGTCAATAGAAAGTCACATGATACATGTATATTAAAGCTGAGATATTTTACTTGAACATCTTCCGATAAGTTGATAAAAACCATAATTTAGGGAAGAAATGGCGATTATTCCTCTTTCATCGCAGTGAGGAACTGCTATAGCCTCTTTTCAAACGCCAGTTACAATGTATGATGTCACATCATAGTATAAAATGGTCTGAGTTTTCGTGGAATAATTTTGCTGCCTTGTGCACAGAAGCCCCCCCCCCCCCTCCCCTCCACCCACACACCCAAGAAAAAAGCAAATAAAAGTAAATTCAGTAATGGTTCAATCTGAAGAATGATAACAGAATGTTTTATATGAATCATACAATCGCTTTTGAATGATATTACTAACTTTACAACTAACAAGTGTTTTTCTAAAACTCCTTCAGAAGAAAACAAACTAAGAACTTCTACGCACGCAAATACAAGTGAAGAACCAGAGAGAACACGCAGTACTCAGAGCACAAATAATCAACCATTAACTACAGCTCAAGAAGGTAGACAAATTAAACATAGAATTCTTTTCAAGATAATTTATATTTTTTATCTTTGAAGTATTGGTATTTACTATAAATTAACTTTTTTTCGGTGGTATTTCAAATTTATTATTTATTCCATTTAATTTTGATTTTATTTAACTTCATTTATTATATATTTCTCTTTATTTTTAATCCATTTCATTATAAACCTATTACATAATTTTGTTTTTGTCCCACAATTAAAAGTCAAGGTACCATTAATCATAGCTATATGTTTTCACATATATCTTAACAAGAAAATTTAAAACGTTTCTTGTTACCCCTTTTTTATACCGATCAGTCAACGGAAAAAAGATTTTTATACCGATCATTCAACGGAAACCAGCTCTCCAGACAACAAGATGAAATGTATTTCAGAGGATGGTAGGTTAATACAAATAGTGAATCAAGTTCACTAATTGTGTCTACCAATGCTAAAGAATTCGCTTGATAATGATAAACTTCGGATAGATTGGTTGGTTGTTGTTTGTTTATCGTCCACTGGCAAATATTTCATGCTTTTGAGCACGGAAACCAGTTCAACAATTTATCAAAAACAATTCAAATAGGGATGGAACGAGACATAAAATCAACTGCCATTGTAAAAGGGTGGATGGTTGGGTAGGGTCGGATAATATACCCTTCTATTAGCCTAATCGTTTTCGAAAAACACAGAAGGGTCTTTAGTGTGCAGGGAGCATGGCAGTCAATCCCCGAAACAGAGGCTCTTGTATCTCCTACGTCGTTTGATTGACGTAGGAGATACAAGAGCCTCTGTTTCGGAGATTGCATGGCAGTCTCCAAACACGCTACAAACTATGGTCAGCTGGATATACTTTCGACAGAACGCGGAAGGAAATTACGCGTGAACAAATAAAAACAAATTGTCTATATTACATGTTAAAATCATCCCCATATTTTATCACAATGACCAAAAGTTTGTGTTTACATTAGATAAAATCCATAAAAACTTTCAGCTTCCTATATCACACTACCTGCTTTGTCAATACATGATCTTTCTAACATTCCATGCGGTTACATAGTTTGAAACATTCAGCGTGGTTATGATAAAGGTCAATCAATAAACTGTGACGGGTGGCATTAACGGTACAAGACATCATTGCCCTTCTGGAACACCTGTTGTTACGCCCATTTTTTTAATGGGAGTTAACATTTCTAGTGCTTTAGTTTCTGTGCTTTCTTTTTCTAGTTTTGTTTAGTTTATGATACGTTTTTTGTTAGTTATATATGCATCCTAGTAGCATTTGTTTGTTGTGTTCCATTCTCCTGACTGTCTTTTCCTTGAACTTCGAATTTGTGGACTTTTTCCACTGTGTTTTTGGCGATACTGAAGCTGGAAGAAGAAACTGACATGCTCGGAATTTGATAACAAAATGTAACATAACACCCAAGAAAAAATATATAGCCATGTAAGTTATAAAAGCATAGCAAATGATACATAAAATTTAACCTGAAATCACAAAGAACAGAATACGGTTAGACGAGAAACTTGAAATACAAAATCTAGCCATGCATGTAAGTAAGAAACCTTGTACTCAGTTGACGGAGTAATTTCAGCTGTGCGTATATTATATATAATGTCAAATGATTATTTATAATATGTTGTGAATAGTAGATACTATGTAGATTTTATTCTGACAATAATTTTCTCGTTGGATTTTTATGCTTTTGCAATAGGTAACTATATATATTTTTATAGATTCACAGGTGTGTATGTGTGAGTGCACCAAAGTACAAGAAGAGTTTTGGGATTCTTTGGACGGCCTTACAGATGAGGAACTACGTGAGAAATTAAAATCTAGAATCGAAACACTGCAAAACGTTCTAACAGTTAACAGACCTGAACTATCATCCCACGTTAGAACACTAACCAGTGCAAAAGATAACCGGAAGTCATCAGAACAGATTGGAATTGTGGCAATTGCATGTCTTTGTGTATCTGTTGTTCTAGTCGTGATGGTGGATCTTTTTAGTTTGAAACAAAAGCGCAAAATTAAATGAAATTTATGTACATAGATATAAATATAACTTAATTCCGATAGAATTATGGTGTCTTCTCATTTACTGTTTGACGAATAATTAATTCATAGATAATTTCAATAATTGACCTAACATAGTCTTGATTTGTTTATTGCAAATATTTTGAAAAAAAACATGCCTTTGTATATTAATGTTGGATAATATATATAGATTTTTTGGTAAATATAAATTATGTCAGATCCTTTCTGAAATACGTGGTGAAAATGAAAAATATACCTACTGATTTCCAAACCAATTAAGTTTCTGTTTCACGCTATTAAACAAAAACCTCACGAAAGTGCCGTTGCTACGCATTTAGTTTACAAGAACGCTATTTCGGAACTTCTCTAGTTGATCTTTCCAATAAACGTTAAAACTAGGGAAATCCCATGCAGAAATTTAGTTACCCGGAAGTGGTTAAAAATATTCTGTATTTTTATCCCACCGATTAAACACGTCAAGAAAAGGAGAAATAATGTTACATAACCTGTTTTTTTTTTATCAGAGGATCGCTACTAACTTTCTGGTGAGATGCATTCATGGATTGTGCTTTACACGTAAGTATCACACCTATATCTGTATTATACCTTAGCTGAAATTTGGCTTCCTATTTCGGTATTTTTGGTTTATATGAGTACTTCCTGTTTAAAATTAGTTTGTTTTTTGGTCTTCCAAATGTTTTTGTTTGTTGCTGATGAGAGGTATCTCCTTGAAATGCGTCGTTTACAGCATAGTATAAATTTACTATAATATCTAATATTAGTATCTTTGGATTGTTATTTTTTTAATACAAACTTAAATTGTATAAAGTACTTTTAACAAAATAGCCGTTCTAGGAAAATAATTTATCCCAAAGAAAACTGGTATTTCAAATTGCTATAGCTGTATTATACACAAATATGTAAAAGATGTCTTTTTTTTGGAATAATTCAAGTTAACAATGAATGATCTTGTACTTTATTTAAGTTAGCAACTTTGTTATTTTTAACAGCATGTTTTTTTCTCAGTGATGTATAGCCATATAAATTTAAATGATGCATTTAATATACCTTTTTTTATTATAATATATTATAAAATTAACTTTCTCTTTTATCATTTTCATAGAGATTAATCTGAGCTTGAATACGTCTCTCGACATAAAGCGGCAGTGTTATCCGAATGATCAAAAATGCATTAACATTTTTTCACTAATATAACAGCATTCGTGTAAAGCTTTTATTGGACAGGTTTGATATGATCCACGTTTAACCAAGAATGTAACTCAAAAAGCTACTAATGGTAATATTGAACAGGACATGAGGTGCCAGAATTTCTCCGTACTTCAGGTGGAGAGCGACAGTAAAATCTCGTTTACTTAACATTTGTCACCCCTATACATGTATGTAGATTTCTATGTCATGAGTTTGCCAACCATATCATTTTTTATCTATGTTTTTAAGTGGGGTCCATGTTACATGTAGATCATTTTCTAAATTTTCTGTTATGTTTCTTTTGATTCCCCATTTCGGTTTTGTTGTTTGTCAATGGATTTATAATTTTTGATTGGCCCTTTTTAATTGCCTCACTCTATTTCACATATCTATCTATACTATTAAATTTGTGGACTGAAAATTTTTGGCTTTTTTTTATCTCCGAGCCGACGATCCTCAGAAATATAATATAATCTATGCTATTAAATTTGTGGACTGAAGATTTCTAGCCTTTTCACCCTCGAGCCGACGATCGTCAAAAATATTATATAATAATAAATAGTTAGTGCATGTTATATAGTTTCTAATTTCATATATCAATTGCTTTAATTAACGTAGCTTAATTTAAAAAACCTAACATGTCCGTGATCCGAGTTACATGCTTGGTTCCGATTCCGTTACGGTTTTGATTATTATTTCTAAGCATGCGCGAAAGGGTAACCGGTCCATTCGCCCTGAGTTCGTTCGCCCATAGAGTCCATTCGCCCTGAGTTCGTTCGCCCATAGAGTCCATTCGCCCTGAGTTCTTTCGCCCATAGAGTCCATTCGCCCTGAGTTCGTTCGCTCATAGAGTCCATTTGCCCTGAGTTCGTTCGCCCATAGAGTCCATTCGCCCTGAGTTCGTTCGCCCATAGAGTCCATTCGCCCTGAGTTCTTTCGCACATAGTATCCATTCGCCCTGAGTTCGTTCGCCCATAGAGTCCATTCGCCCTGAGTTCGTTCGCCCATAGAGTCCATTCGCCCTGAGTTCTTTCGCCCATAGAGTCCATTCGCCCTGAGTTCGTTCGCTCATAGAGTCCATTCGCCCTGAGTTCTTTCGCCCATAGAGTCCATTCGCCCTGAGTTCGTTCGCCCATAGAGTCCATTCGCCCTGAGTTCTTTCGCACATAGTATCCATTCGCCCTGAGTTCGTTCGCCCATAGAGTCCATTCGCCCTGAGTTCGTTCACCCTATATATATATATTTAGTATATAGTATAGAGCCGAGGGAAGGAAGTGTTCATGGAAAACTAATATAATTTTTTTTCTAAAGGAATTTGTTATGTTTTGAAATTACAATGAAATGAAATATGAGATATAACAATAAAGATAAACTAAATTCCTTAACTGAACATTTGTATAAATATTTGAAATACAACACAGAACCAGAGCTCTATCTAAAACACAAATTTTAAATTTCGGAAATTGAAAACTGAGTTTAGAACTTGTGAAACTAGAGTCAGGGAGAGATAATAAAATTCTACGTCAAAACAGATTATATAAATTATTTAATCAAAATTCCTTTGATGGTGAAGCACATACTTCATTCTTAATTGTAATAAAAATTCTGACTTGCGGGAATTTTTTTTTTTTTGTTTTTTTTTTTTTTGTTTTTTTTTTGTTTTTGTTTTTTTTTGTCCGAAATATACAAATCACAGCTCAAATTTCGATAAATTAAATATAATCTTAA
Source organism: Mytilisepta virgata (assembly GCA_028015205.1). Taxonomy (NCBI): domain Eukaryota; kingdom Metazoa; phylum Mollusca; class Bivalvia; order Mytilida; family Mytilidae; genus Mytilisepta; species Mytilisepta virgata. Next base: position 8,635,548 of record CM051510.1, read on the forward strand.
ACCCAACAAATCTTAGACAGGTACAAAGTTTCATAATAGTTTAAGTTTCATACTGTCCGAAACCCAAAGAAAGTTTCCAGCGGTTTATGCTGCTAGTTACGGTTTTACATTGATGAAGTATTTATTAATGAGTTATATTTTTATATAATTCATGTACAAAATAATTCTTCACTTTGTCCAACTCTCGAATTATTCGTTTTAAACCAGTGGAAAATTACAATAGATTTCCCTTGCATTAAGGAAATATGAAGATTTGTTCACCCGAGGAAAGTCATGTTTCCCGAGGGCTTGTTCGAGGGAAACATGACTTTTCGAGGTGCACAAATCTTCATATTTCACTAATGCAAGGGAAATTAATGATTTATTCCACTAACTCGAGTTACATCCTGAGAATTTCGAATAACTAGGATATGATGGTGAAACACGAATCTGAGAGGGAAACACGATGTTTTGTTCAATATCACGTGGGAGAGTCTCAACCAATGAAATACGTACATAGCTATGAATTAATATATATAGTGGAATAATACATTTTGTAAATCAGAGAAGTAATTATTGAACAGACTGTTCTGTTGAATTGTATTTAGATTAAATTAAACTAAATATACTTCACGCTAGTTTTTAATCAAATCATTACGAACGGAATAAGCGTGTTTTTTTCACACATATCAACAAAATAAAAGAACGAAAAAAAACATGTGGTTCGAACGAAACACGAATTATTCGAAATATTTAGTAGATCAGTAATAATAAAATCTTAGAATCTGTTGCTACATCTTGCTAATGTAATCTGTTTAACGGAAATTCATTAGAATAATTATGATTTTCGTTTAGTAGACCTAGAATTAATTTTCGTTGCGTGTACATAAATAATATCAGCATAGCGGAAAATAGGCACATTTAATAACCATTGGAATATCTGTTAGAGAAATCATCCACCGAAGATACATTACAAAACAAATACATAGTCTAGAAGAAAATCTACTAGTTTAATGATTTTTATTTTAGCATTATACTTGTTGTCAGAATAATTGTGAGTGCTCGCATTAGCCCGGGACTAAAAACATTTTTAAAATTAACTGACTTTTCTTACAAGAAAGGCTGCGTGACAAGATATTTCAACTGATAGTTGCATTGAGAATGGGATTTAGTAGTTTGGAGCGTAGAGATTTCATGGATGTCCTACAAATACTTATTAAATACTCGATTTTTCATTGACATTTTATTCATGTTGAAGAATTATAGAATGGTTTAATTGGATGTTTTATAATAGCAAAAATATGGGCGAGCGAGCGAAATTTTAATTTAATTTTTTTTCTTGAGGACTAGTTTTTCTCATGCAAAGATCAAATTTAGGTGCTGGACAAATCTTTTTAACCAAAATATTGCAAAAATTAGATACAAATATTTATTTTTTTACCAAATTTTAGGTGCGGGCAAACATTTTTTATTTTCAATTTCTTGAAAAAATTAAGAATTTGGGGCGAATTTTCTGCAATTTTGCAAAATGAAGCGGCAAAAGAATTTTTCCTTAAAATTTACAAATTCCGAAAATTGGAGCGGCGATATCCAAAGAAATAAAAATCAATTTGGTATGGCTAAACTGCTGTTGATTCGCTGTTGCAAATATCAAAGCAAGCCATGTTCATTCATTATATACAAGTTTACGATCTACGATAAATGAAGTGTTTCTACTTCTAGGTTTTCGGATAAATGAAGTGTTTCTACTTCTAGGTTTTCGGATAAATGAAGTGTTTCTACTTCTAGGTTTTCGATTGTAACTCCCCTGCAAATAGTCCAGTTGTGAATACCGATCAACCATGCACCGGAAGAGGTGTTGTGTTTTAGACATTGTCGAAACCAAAGAAGGAAAGATAAATCATATAATAAATACACAAAAAGAGAATATTTCAATATTTTTAATAAAATGTACACTGATATTTGAATATTTTTAATGAAATTAAACAAAAATAAAAGAATTCGCGCATATGTATATTTTCACCGAATATTGATTATTATACCCCCCGCAAACAAAGTTTGGGGGGGGTATATAGGAATCACCTTGTCCGTCCGTCTGTCTGTCTGTCCGTCTGTCCGTCTGTCCGTCTGTCCATATATCTTGTAAGCGCAACTCCTCCTAGACCGCTCAATGGATTTCAACGAAACTTTACAGAAAGGAAGTACATCATCCAAAGATGTGCATGAAGAAAAATCTTTGCTTTCCGATATCACACAAGGGAGATAATTGGACTTCTATTTTTTTTTGCTTATACATTATATATGAACCTCGTAAGCGCAACTCCTCCTAGACCGCTCAATGGAATTCAACGATACATTACAGAAAGGAAGTACATCATCCGAAGATGTGCATGAAGAAAAATCTTTGCTTTCCGATATCACACAAGGGAGATAATTGGACTTCTATTTTTTTTGGCTTATACATTATATATGAACCTCGTAAGCGCAACTCCTCCTAGACCGCTCAATGGATTTCAACGAAACTTTACAGAAAGGAAGTACATCATCCAGAGATGTGCATGAAGAAAAATCTTTGCTTTCCGATTTCACACAAGGGAGATAATTGGACTTCTATTTTTTTTGGCTTATACATTATATATGAACCTCGTAAGCGCAACTCCTCCTAGACTGCTCAATGGATTTCGACGAAACTTTACAGAAAGGAAGTACATCATCCAAAGATGTGCATGAGGAAAAATCTTTGCTTTCCGATATCACACAAGGGAGATAATTTGACTTCTATTTTTTTTTTTTTTTTGCTTATACATTATGTATGAACCTCGTAAGCGCAACTCCTCCTAGACCGCTCAATGGATTTCAACAAAACTTTACAGAAAGGAAGTACATCATCCAGAGATGTGCATGAAGAAAAATCTTTGCTTTCCAATTTCACACAAGGGAGATAATTGGACTTCTATTTTTTTTTTGGCTTATACATTATATATGAACCTCGTAAGCGCAACTCCTCCTAGACCACTCAATGGATTTCAACGAAACTTTACAGAAAGGAAGTACATCATCCAAAGATGTGCATGAAGAAAAATCTTTGCTTTCCGATATCACACAAGGGAGGTAATTGGACTTCAAAGCGGGGGGTATCCTTTGTGAGCTTTGCTCACAGTACATCTAGTTAGAACAGAGCCTAGGTCGAGGAAAGGTCACATATATATTTTAATAGTTTACCTTCCGAATATTCTAAGATCATTTCATCATTTTTTTATATAGATTTTTTTCTTACGTGTATATTGACAAACCTGACGATCATTAAAGACATTTACTAAAGATCAAATATATAGATTATATTAAATTTACCGATTTAATACATCAACATTTTTATACTGACTAGAACCGTTTCTAGAAATGGGGCAGTCCAAAAAAATCCTTGTTTAATTTGACAATACTGAAATACCTTTGTTTCGTAATCAGCGCTTTGATGACGTACAATGTAACCTCTATTGACACAGGGTTATACATTTTGTTTAATATTATAGGTATTCTTTTTGCACAATGTATTCCACCCCCAAATGGTCCCAGAGTTCTATAGCTTCTGTCCATTGGTTGTACTGTTTCTGTATCTTGAAGCATTATAAATTTTTCGTGTAAACGCCGTTCATTAAGTCATTCTTTTCAATAGAATAATCAAATATTTATTATAGAATTTCAAAAAATTAAACGAAAACATCCATTTATCATTACCTTTGACAATTTATTCCTATTCAAATGTTTCTTTGTCATGTTTGTAGAGTTAGGCAAGGTTATTCTTAGTTCTTTGGATTTATTGTGGCAAAAATAGGAGCGAGCGAGCGAGCGAGATTTTAATTTTTTTTCTTGAGGACTTGTGTTCTCATGCGAAGATCAAATTTCCGTGCAGCACAAATGTTTTTTACCAAAATATTGCAAAAAATATAAGTATTTACCAAATTTTAGGAGGGGGCAAACATTTTTTAATTTCATTTTCTTGAAAAATGTAGAATTTGGGGCGAATTTTCCTCATTTTTGCAAATTTTACGGCAAAAAAAATGTTTTATTTTTAAAATTTCTGAAAATCGGAGAGAACATATCTAGAGGACTAAAAATCAATTTTGTATGGCCTAAGATAGATAGGAAGAACAAGAGACTTGTATAAAATATATATTTATCTGTATTACTAAACAAAGGAAAACATGAAAGTGTCATTCAAAAACAAATAAATGACAACTTCAAAGCTATATTCTGACTGATTGTTTTAGTCAAGTTATATTACGTTAAAGTAGCCTGATTCATTCAAGGTTAGTGGATCAGTAACAACCAAGAGGTAAAATGGATTCATGGAATATAATCTTTGTTTTGTCTCTCCTCTTGGCATTCTGGACAACGGGTAAATTGATTATTATTATTTAATACATAAAGTTTGTATTTACGTTAAATAATCCTTAATGCAATTTTTATATTTTTTTAAATAGTCTTTTTATTTATTTATTTATTTATTTATTTATTTATTTATTTATTTAAAACAGAGGAAGATATTCAGTACCTGTATCTGCATTGTATATATTAATATATAAATAATGATAGTGATTTTTAAGCAAATAATATTTATTCAATGCATTTGATCAATTCTAATTTCCCATAAATTCACTGTAAATTTCGATAACCATATTAGAAAATGTACCGTCTGTCTAAAGAAATATTAGGACTCTTAGAATAAATGTGTTTTGCTGATCATTTGGCAATTTTTATCCAATTTTCGAGAACTTTTTGGTTTATCAATTTCATAGCTTAAACTTTAAAAAAAAAAAAAAAAAACACTTCGGCCACCGAAATTTTTATGCAAAGGCGACCAATAGTCGGGGACATATTTACCCCCATTCGTCCGTCCGAATGTTATCATACATTTCTCCTCGGTTAGAATGTTTTTTTTCAGTTTGCAGGATGACTGTACCCTTATTGAAGTTGTACCTTTTAGAAAAATTAATTTGTCTTTTATGAATGTGAAATTAGCATGACGCGGGGTTTTGCCCGGGTAATTCCTAAAGTTTTCAAGATTGTAAAATGAGTGTACATATTGAAAAGATATGAAGGTGTATAAGCTTTACGAGTTTCCATTTTCCTCAAAATTATGGTTTGTTAAAGTTGGACAGTTCCTGACAATACTCATCCATATGCAGATAAGACGGTATACAATAAATAAATCCTGGTGTTGGGCACCACATGTGTGTATATGTCTGTACATATGTGTCTTACAGACACAAAAAGTATATGAGTGTACAAAGCTGGGGCGGAGGCATAGTTCTATCTAGTTTCTTTTTAATTCTTTTAATTTTCATTTTCAATTTTTGAGTGTTGTATTCGCTTTGCTCTAATTATAAAAGTTGTGACTGTCATGTGAAACGACACATTCGAAAGCGCAAAATCTTATGTTTATATGCTGCCAGACTGACAGTCTGAAACGGATAATTATACTTTGTGTGAAATCTTAAATGCTTGGAATTGCATTAAAGTTACACAAAGATTTAAGTCTGATTTCTTTTGTTTTTGTCTTAAGACATCTTTTTTCTCTGAAAGTTCTTGCCTTCTTGTAATCAATATGACTAGCCGTAGGGTTCAGTTCGATCACAAAAAGGACAAATATACCTAAGGAGAAATAAAAAAAAAACGTAATCCATTGGACAGACAAACCCGGGAAGACAAATGAACAACCACAAGAACAAATAATAACGGAAAACGAAAAAAAACAATGAACAACACGAACTCCTATAAAAACCAGGAGTGAACCCAGGTGCTCCGGAAGGGTAAGCAGTTCCTGCTCCGTATACGGCACCCGTTGAGAAGTTCAACAAAGTCAATCCGGGGGAAGTCACAAATCGGTCGAGGCACATGAAAGTTACGACAGTGGGAACAGGTACAACATGATCTTAGAGATTGGAACACTGTAATGGTCAATCAATTCGTGATGACGACCGTAAAATTTCCTAAATTATGCATATTGTCTTATTAGTATCTATATAATTCATTGATCATGTTGATGTCATACTCTCTTCTATTTAAGGTGGTACCCAACACTATAGGGAGATAACTCTTAAAAATCGCCAGAGCGTTTTAATCAAATTTAATATTAAGTAAAGAAAAATTAAGCTTCTCTATGATCAAAATTGATGTTTGCCAAACTGCTATATATTCAATGAAATTATTCCCGTGAAGTGTGAAATTATATCTACTAAAAAAATTAAAATTTATGGCAACAGGTCAAAGTAAATATTTCCTAAAAATTTTATGAAAATTAAACGAGCCAAATTTATTTTAGTCAAGGTGTTGGGTACCACCTTAAATACGGATATTCACTAGATTGTAATGCTCTTGTTTTATAACATAGCTATACACCATATTTTCATGCTCTGTTCCTATTTTAACATGGAGATGTACTATATCTGTTGCTCGGGTAAAAATACAAATACAAATATAACGCTTAGCCATGTTAAAATAAGCATAGAGTATGACGTTGTTTTCTTAAATTGCTTTGAAAACCTTATCATATCTTACAGGTACTTGACTTAATCGCACAATTTATTATTCAATTAATCTGAGTCAGAAAAACCATCGTCTGAAATCCTTATTGTTGTGAAATTCACCGACAAATGTCTTTATTTTTTTCAGAGAAATGTAAAATGTGTTTTGACAAATCCTAGACATAATTTATTTGTTTCGAGAAAAAAATCTGACAATAAAATTCTATCGAAGACAAAGTTTCTTTTGTTCTCATTTGTGTTCAACGATCCATTATAGTTAGAAAAAATGAAAAAGAAACTTATTTTGATCAAAATAAATGGAACGAAGACAAAATTCTATAATTTCATGAATAGCTTAGGACATTATACAATATTGACTGGGTTCGAGAACAGCAGCTGTTTTTATTGACCCGAAGAACAAACGTTTTTGTCATTTGTCACATGTTTGTGTTCAACGATCCATCATAATTTTATACAAAAATGAAAATGAAAATTATTTTGATTCGTAAGTTCAAAATAAATGGAACACAGACATAATTCTATAATTACATAACTACTTATGAAGGTCCTTTTGGTTTGGTTTCCGTAGCGATAATTTTTTTACGTAGTGAGGTTGCTAGCCTCACGTACAATCCTCCTCCTCTCACACCTTGCGCTTGGGACCAGGCAATGGTGGAGTTAATTACATGAATAGCTTAGGACATTATACAGTCAATGACTGTGTTCGAGGACAACATCTGTTTTTATTGACCCGAAGAACAAAAGTTTACCTGACGACGGAAGCTGAGGTAACAAAACAAAAAAAAACACTGTTTTGTTTCACCTTTTATATGAGAAGTAAACAAAGTCTGCGGGCGTGACGTTATCAACCAATCGAATTAAGGCAGGCGGTCAACAGATCACTAGAGTCCAACAGTCCGAAAACTGTTGTATTGCAACAGTCACTTCATACGGGATAGAAAATCTTCAAAAGAGTTAAAATATAACTTATTTTATAGAACAAAAGCATTTCTTTTTTCGGTATTATACATGTAAGTTTTTTATTCTTTTAGTCATACATGTATCCTTGTGGCGTTTATTTGTTGTGTTCCATTCTCGTGACTTTGTCTTTTCCTTGGACTTCGAATTTATGGACTTTTTGTCGCTTCGGTATTCTTTTGTCGATATAATTATGCTATTAGGATTCAGAAACAAAGCAGTATAATGTTAGGGGATGTAAAACTAAACAGACAGAGTGATTTCCAGAAATAAATTCCGTTGTGAAATGATTAAAGGTATGGTGTAGATCTTTTACTTGTGTATTAAATTTAAGTCTTGTCCAGTATTAACAATGTATGTTTCTTTAAAAGCACCGAAAGCCGAAAAACATACAAGTCGGAATTAAAAGGACATAGCAGGCTGACTGAGATACACTTAAGCATGTGATATTACGACGACTCTCTCGTAAGAGCGATATTGCTGTCGTATAATCCTCTATTTTCCTTCTTTGTTAATTTCATCGCTCCAAACATTTTACAGACGTCATCAGGAATTTATTGGCCGATATGAAGTTTCTATCACCATATGAAACCATGCAGATATCTTCAGTTAGATTCTTTGTCCTTCTAGGATTGACACCTGACCTTACTCGACACTTCACTGGATTTTACTCACTAGAAATGTGACAGGTGGCGTTAACGGAACACCTGATGTCCTTTTGGTGGGAATTCAAATTGTGGCACTTGTTGTTATCCCACTTCTTTGTCAATACGGTATTCTTTTGCCGATATTTTTTAACAATATGATTTTGAGTATCAGTTTCATGTCTAGTATCAAGTAAAGTCAAGAAATACCAAAGGGATATTCGAAGGAGGGGAAAATCGAAAAAACTGACAAACTCCGGAGAACAACGAAGACAACATCAAAACAATACATGCACTACAATTAAAAACTAAAAACATATGAACAACATGGACCCCACCAAAAAACCGGGGGTAGACTCAGGTGCTCCGGAAGCAGTCTCATGCTGCCCATGTCAAACCCGGTATGAGGAAGGGATAACACCAATGGAACAGGTCCATTTTCATTTGTGAAACGTTTTTTTTCATACCTGTCAACCAAGTCATGATGACGTCCATAAAACTTTAATAAGGCTAACTCCAACTTAGGAGCGACATACCCCTGTCTGAGCAACGTTTCTGTCAGGAACTAACTCGGTCACTGTGCATTTCGAGTTGTTATATTCGTGATTCAAACTTTTACACATGCAAGCCACGGAATTTGTTTAATGTCACGACTGTGTTGGTCTTGTGTATTTTTTTTATATTTTGATATGTAGTGAATGGATTATGTAGTTTACCTTGTGGAATACAGCGTGTAAATGGAGGAATTCTGGGTATAACAGACACAGAAAGTTACTTCAGCTCTTGTGAAAACCCAACTGTATACGAAGCCAGAGGCGTGAGGGATGGTCCACCATTTACGGAAATTAGAGAATGCTACGATAGGAGGGGAGCCTTTACTGTTTACCGGTAAATGTATCTTGCTCAAATTTATCTTATTTATTATTAATCGCATTTGATGTTCTTTTTCTTTTTAGTTTTCATTTAGATTTGTTTCTGTATAATAAGCCGTATTTTATGTACTTCTTTTTATTTTGGTTTGTTTTGTGAATTGGGTATACAGGGGAAATGTTTTAATTGCCTTTTTTATCTGAAACTTTCAACTTCAATTTTAACTGACTGTTAAGGTGGTACCCAACACCTTGACTAAAATAAATTTGGCTCGTTTAATTTTCATAAAATTTTTAGGAAATATTTACTTTGACCTGTTGACATAAATGTTGATTTTTTTCCTAAATAGAATTTCACACTTCACGGGAATAATTTCATTGAATATATAGCAGTTTGGCAAACATCAATTTTGATCATAGAGAAACTTAATTTCTCTTTACTTATTAAATTTGATTAAAACGCTCTGGTGATTTTTAAGAGTTATCTCCCTGTAGTGTTGGGTACCACCTTAAATTTGAGAATATACAGTGAATTTTATAATACAATTTCAGTCGTCGAGGAAACCAGTACCGATGTTCTAAGGCTGTATACGTAAACGAAGATTATAGAGTTGTATATCTCTACAAAACGACGTTCAGTAAGTGCTGACAAGTTTTTATCTCGATGCTTCAATAGAAGTAGATAGGGTTTTGTGTAATATTTGTCAATAAAAATACAAGGTAAGCAAGGCACTTTTTAGATAAATATGGGACCGTTTGTGAAGGGATGGAAAATTGAAGAAGGTTGTATAAATAACTTTATCCCAAACGATTGCCGTAGTTTAATGTCATTACAAATGTTCCATTTTAGAAGAACCTTATATCAAAGATGAAACAGTTCATAGTTTGATTTTATTTTGAGTGACACCGTTATACATATAGACAATAACAGTGCACTGACTTGAAATAAAACCCATATACGGATAAGGCTTAGAATCTGGTGAAAATGCGAGGATTTTCGGAGCATTTTCCACGATTCGTGCCGAATTCGTATATCGAATCTTATGTGAAGTCAATGGACTTTTATTTTCTTTATACTGCAAACTTTGGTGGCATTAATGGATATTGCTACCAATTTCAAAATCATTTAAAACGTGTGTTACCCTTAAGAGGCCCCAACTGATTTTGCGGAAGAACTCACCTTTTCAAAATTCGATGAGCAGGTATACCATTGATAGTCGCATAGGATTATTTAAAATAAAGGATATTTAGGCTGCAAATAAAAAATTTCAACAATAAAAAGTAAGTAACAAGAGAATAAGTATTGATTTTTTTTCTAAAAGTTTTTTCATTTTAGTTCCGTCAATCAGGTCAAGTAGGTGTGGCCTAAATGTATAATACAGTCAGTAACCGTATATCACATGTATATATACTTTCAACGAATTTTGACTTCTCAAATAGAACGACTGCAGTATAAAATGAAATGTTCACAGGAGGTGCTAATATATACAGATAGCAATTTGTTCCAAAGTCAATACCAGTATACCGTATGAAATTTAACAGGTCAAAGGACAAAAATAATTCTTTTTTATTTTTTAAATTGTATACAACGAGTTCCGTAATATTGAAATTATAATCAGATAGAAATTATTCACATCGTTTTATCTTAAATTTAGTCATGAATATTCCTTCATACTTTCAGGAACGTTTAGGACGAATCCTAGTATCTGTGATGTTTGTGCCGGCGAAAGATTTAGCAGAACGCCTTTAATCTATATAAGTAAGTCTTTATTTTTGTTTTTTGTGCTATTTTATGTTATTTTTTTTCTCGGGTGTTTGTCTGTTGGGTAGTGTTGATTGATTGGTTTGTTTGTTTGTTTAGTTGGGGTTTAACGCCGTTTTCAGCACATTTTGGCCATTTCGCGGCGGCCAGTTTTTATTGGTGGAGGAAGCCGGAGTACCCGGAGAGAACCACTGACTTTCGGTAGGACAATTGGCAATCCTTGTCTGTTAAGATCGGAGTCTAACACACCGCGCCACAGCTGAGATTCGAACTCACAACCCCAGCGTTGACAGGCTAGTAATCAGCAGTAGTCATGACGAACTACCTAGACCACTCGGCCACCGAGGCCCCTTTGATTGATTGGTATATATGTCATTGTTGACCTTTTATGTTATCCATTTTGTTGTTTCTTTATATACACGTAGATTAAAATGTTCGTTGGAGAGCTATTTCCAGTTGTGATAGTTTGATTAAATCACTAGGGCCTCGATGGCCGAGTGGTCTAGGTAGTTCGTCATGACTACTAATGATCAATAGCCTTGTGAGTTCGAATCTCACCTGTACCGCGGTTTGTTCGACTCCGATCTTAATTGACAAGGATTTGCCATTTTTCCAACCGGAGGTCGGTGGTTCTCTCCGGTTACTCCGGCTTCCTCCACTAATAAAAACTGGCCGTTGCGAAATAGCCAAATGTGCTGAAAACGACGTAAAACCCCAACTTAACAAACAAACAAACAAATAAATCACTATACGTGTATAGATGGCATGTTTATGTACTAGATAAATGATTTCATGTACAATTGAAAAAAAGAAGTCGTGCTTTCATCTGTGATTTTTATCTTGAAACTGACAAGATTGCCATTATCCTCGATTTGTCATTTATTTGTCTGTAGTGTATGACGGAGTGTTTAAGTAGAAAACAAAACAATTTGCAACATTGTGCAAAGCGGTTCAACCAATACTTAGATTTAGCCCTTCGTCAATAAGTCTACTCATATCATTTTTCACAAAAATAAAACAAGAAAAAAACGAACCATAACCTTGTAGCAGATCAACATTCGCCCAAATCGTCTGGAAAACAAATAAAGATCAGACATTTTAAGATTAATTGGTTTGAGGTTTTAAGGTAATGAAAATAACTTGCTTAAAAAGGACAAATATACCTAAGGAGTAATCAAAACAAACGTAATCCATTAGACAGACAAACCTGGGAAGACAAATGAACAACCACAAGCACAACAAATAAACACAGAAAACTAAAAAAACAATGAACAACACGAACTCCTATAAAAACCAGGAGTGAACCCAGGTGCTCCGTGAAGTTCAACAAAGTCAATCCGGTGGAAGTCACAAATCGGTAGAGGCACATGAAAGGTTACGACAGTGGGAACTAGTCTAAAATCATCTTAGATATTGGAACACTGTAATGGTCAATCGATTCGTGATGACGACCGTAAAATTTCCTAAGTGATGACATCAACTTTTCCTTGATGAAACCCTGGTTAAGAAGCTTTTGTGACAGCAGTAATCCTCTTTGTCGAAAGTCATGGTAACTCACGCATGCCCTTGAAAATCGGATAAGCTGAGAAACGTAGACGCCATATGCAGGCGATGCTGGTATATTGCTACTCAAGAAGGGAAAATTAACAATAGGAAAGTTGAAGTCATCACGTTTGTCATAAAGTTTTGTCTTCAAACGTCCCTCATAGTCTATTTCAAGAAACAAATCCAAATATGAAGCGGACTTTGGTGTATCTGTAGTATCCTTAATTTCAAGCTTACTGGGGTAGATAAGATGTAGAAAGTCTTGGAATTTGTCGTTATTTAACGACAACACATCATCTATATAACGAAAAGTGAAATTAAAGGATTGGGCTAGTTTCTTTTTGTTTTCACGTAGTAACCCTTGAATGAAGTCCGCTTCATATGAGAACAGAAACAGATCGGCGAGGAGAGGAGCACAGTTGGTTCCTATTGGAATGCCGATTGTTTGTTGGAAAATTAGACCGCAAAATTTAACAAATATGTTGTCCTTGAGAAAATCTAACATGTCTGTAATTTCATCTTCAGAATACTTTTTGTCAGAATCAGAGTGGTTCTTCACGAAATAAGCCTTTTCTCTACCTAGAACCAGAAATTTATACCTGCGTGTCCCATTTTTCTTGAAAAAAACATTGATGAACTAGTTGCTTTAAGCGATCTTTTAATTGAGAATGTGGTATGGTAGTGTAGAGTGTAGAGAAATCGAATGTTTTTATGCTGTTGCATGTAGCCAAAGATTTTGATTTTAGATATTGAAGTAAATTTTTGGAGTTTTTAAGAATCCACATCTGATTGACGCCACTGATGGAATATGATGTTTCACAGTAATTCTGAAGGCCCTCTTTAATACATGTCAATATGAATGTTAAAATCTTTGAAAGAGGTTTTGTAGAGCAATTAGCTTAAAAGATGTTAAAGTTGTCATTGAGATTAAGAATAAACGTTTGAGATTATGAATAAACGTTTGAATCTTTTGCTTTTTGTATTAAATTCCAGTATCATTCATATATTACTCAAGTTTGTTTCTTATATGTAATAAGACTCAACTTTTTTCTTCACATGAAACTTCTAGAGCGTTGGGCATGACAAATGTTTATCGAATTTTAAAGTTTCATTGTGATTACGATTTAATACGTCGACTACAAAATTTATGCCGCAGGCCAAAATGTATATATCATATTTTTATTGTTATATAAAAAATAAAATGCATCACTTCTTTATATAATATATATATATATATGTATAAATTTCAACATTTTACGCCCAAGACAAAGAAACAGGCACTAAATGATAATGAACACAATTCACATCTCTTAAAATCATTTGCTCAGAATTCTGATATTTATTTTTCTGAAAATATACTTTTTGAAGAACAAAAAAGAAAAAAAAGAAAAATAAATCATTAATATGGATGATGAATGAAATAAAAATTCTTAACATTTTTTATTTTCCATGTCATTTAGTAGTACCAATTCAGAACATGCTAACTCATTGTTATTTCTTTGTGTTTTTTTTTCTTTGAAGTTGTTTTTGTCTGAATATATGTTAATTGATTGGTGACCTTTCTTCTTGTTCGTTTTATTTTTTATTTTAAAAGCTAGCAATCTTAGTGTACGAATCCTATTCAGGTTCTGAGAAGTTGTAATGGTCGATGTATCAGTGTTTGTTTGCACTGGTTGTCCTGTGGTCCATTAGTTTGAATAAATTATTCTCTGATATCCGATCGCTATAAAAACATTTAGTTGACACATTTACCAAAAATATTTATGTATGAAGATAATAAACAAACCCCGAAGATGTTGTCTGTTTGGCGCAAACACCAGTAAAACAATTTTGATCTTAAACGGCCATTCTGATCTTAATACTCTTACTTTGTCTTGATATTCTACAATATCATATATTTTTAAAAGACAATCAAGATAACAAAATAAAATAAAATATCGTTGTCTTGTAGACTATCAAAATCAGTGAATACAAGTTAAGATCAGTTCAGCACAGGTAAACGTAAACCAAAACGTCTTAACCAGTCTTGATTGAATACAAGTTAAGATCAGTTCAGCACAGGTAAACGTAAACCAAAAAGTCTTAACCAGTCTTGATTGAATACAATGAAATATATACTAGTATTATTTTTATCTTGTTGTCTTGATTTTGGCTGAAACTTCAGAAATTGTAAAAATCAAGATTAAACAAGACAGAAATGGTCGTTTAAGATCACAAGTACGTTTCTTGTGATATATTATTACTGCCCATCTCTATCATTGTATATAATAGGTTGACCAATATTTTAAATCAATCTGTCAAATTAGAATTACCTTTTTTTAATTAATATTCATTTATTTATTTTCTGATTTCTATTTTCTGATTTATGAATATCTATATTTGATTTTAGCAAAAGGGACGGATCGTAAGTATAACATTTTTCAATTTGATTGGCAGTGAATTGTTGTAAAATTAAATTTTGCTTCAACTGTAATAATTTAATATTGGATGTAACTTGTCATTTGATTGGTCAATTTTTTTCGTCTATCATATCATAGGCTAATTTTCGTGCTGACTATGGCATCATTAAAGGGAATCCTTTAGACGTCAAAACAACCGTTGGAATTAAATTATAAAGATTGACTGTAATTTTATTTTCAGCCTAGTCGAAATAACCTCAGTGCAGATGGTGCACACTTTCAAATAACCCGCCAACATGTGTGCACCAGGTGATTGAGGTTATTTCTCCATAGACTGAAAAAAATATGGTTAATCCTTAAATATACATTAAACACAAAAACAAACATGAAAAACATTTTGCACTCTTGAGTACAGTATTTTCTTTGGTCTTATTACCACATGTACTTTTATTTTGACATATGAACGTACATAAGTACATTTAAACTATTTTAGGTGATATTATATGTTTATGGTTACATATTGTGGAACTTGATTAATGGCCAGTTTCACTTTCTCGTTTATGATGATCGAGCAATTTGAATACATCACTTCACTACGATGTATGTAAAACTTATGTTTTATGGCGTCCTGTGATAAATAATGCATGTACCTCATACATTTAAAACAGAAGTCTTACCTTCAAATAAAGAGACTCCATTTAGCTGCTGTAGTTTATTATTAATTTTGTTTGAAAAAAAAATCCCTTTTTGACTCAACTTAAATACAAATGTACCACATATAAAAGGTCTTATGGTAACTTTAAATCTATACTACTAAAAATAAGGGCTCGATTTCTTTGGGCCGTCATCACACAACAACTGCAGTAGACAAATCAAAATTTGATTGATTGAGGATGAATGTGTTGTATGAAAATTGCACACGTTTTGTCGATACGTTTCTATAAATGCTGGAATTATCAATAAGTTAACTCGATCCGAACCACCTACATGTTTTCATGTTTCATCGTTCGTCTTCACTTTCTGTCTAATTCGTTAGCTATACAGTGACCAGAGATACTAGTAACCGAAAAAGTACCATATACCGCAGATTCTATTAGTAAACTACTTACATTTCTAAATATTGAAAGAGCGGGTGATTTTGACATTTTTGATATAAGCAATATATTTACACAACTAATAATCGAACATTTAATTAAGAAAACAATGCGTCACTCTTGGATAAAACATAGAATCATAAGTTTTAGTGAGCTTTTAAGGAGAACACACAAGCACATAACAAGAGGACTTTTTTATTATTTATTTGTTTACCGGAAATTATAGTATCTGGGTTTACCTTTGAATATTGTTTCAATTTGTTATAATAAATTGGTTCCAGTAATAAATTACTATTGTTACAGGGAATAGACATGTCATAGTAACAGCTAAGTAGGGCAAATCCGCTTGGAAAAGCAATATGTTTTTCACCCATCGCTTTACAAGAAACATATATCTCACCATCCAAAAATAGTGTGGTGATCTGTCCAAGGGGCAAGAAAAGGCATTCCATCTTCTGATACCCGTGCTTTCACGGGTTGTTGCCTAGTAACTATTATGCTAAAAGAGTACAATTCGTATCGAACACAAAATGGTACGCTTTTCGCGCATAGCTTTATATTACTGGTTTTGACTCCTCTTTTGATCATTTTGTTTGTAATTTTTTAGTTTTATTTCAAGATAGACAAAGTTTGTTGAAATGCATTAAATTTGGTATTACACTATTAATACTACTTCCTGTCAGAGTTGACACCTTTGTTGATGACCTCAAGTGCCAAAAGGAATAACTAGCTGAGGAGTTGCTATGTGTCTTTCTTTAACTTCAAGTTGTTTTCGTGAAATTCGTGAAACCTACAGTTTTATTTTAAATTTCTGGAACTTTGACTTCAGCTCCATTGACGAGAAATAGATTGTGGAATAGCAGTGCAGCTTTTGCATAAAAACTTCGGTATGAAAAGAAAATCGTCGTATGAATTGAATACTATATTATTGTAATTCCATTTTATATAAATAATGGCAGTTGAAGTCAAACGTCTATGTACACATCTTCATTATTCAATTAGATTATTGAAAAAATGTAATTTAAATACAATGGAAATGGAAAATGTTGGTCTATAGTGTTACAAATGTTTAAATAACCAGTAAAAAAAAAGATATACAACATGTTCACTTTTTCGAACGACACCTTTAGAAATATGGTAGTTAATTTAATTGGAGATACATTAGAGAGTTCTAATTTTTTGTGAAATTCTAATTATGTATTGTGTATAATTTTTTAACTTGATAGACTTTACATAATACAAATATAGAAAACATTTTGCATTATATCAATAAAGATATCAGGGGAGCAGGGTGGCCGAGTGGTTAAGGCGCTGGATTTTAAAACCACGAGGTCGACACCTCTGCAAGTTCGAATCTCACATATGTCAAGGTTTCCATGCACCTACCTTAGCCCGCGGGTCTCACCGATTTTCCTGCTTGGAATATCGGACTTTCCTTCCCCACAATCCTGTCGACCATGCGAGAAACCCATATCTGCTAAACGATCCTTAATCTCGCCGTCGAGAAAAGGCTCTACAGAGCTTATGTTGATTGTTGACTTGTACACATATATGTGTACACACCGACGTTAAATAAAACTTACCTATACCTTTATCAAGTACATGACCAAATTCAATTGAAAGTTGGAAATATAACGCTTTAATATTAATTTTTTAAACTTCCTGTCTTCAATCATTTTTCAATGTTTAAAACACACTGAATCCTTGTAATGGTTGTAAAGGGAGATAGATCATTGGGTAAGGATTCCGCAAAAATCTATAGCTCAGTTTTCATAAAAAGTCGACATACAATACTATCAGATGTTACTTTCTTATGATATTATCGTCCTTGTTAAGGATGATCGCTGGTCTAATAAGAAATAAATAGGATTTGAAATAGGTGTTTTAGTTTGAGAGACCATATGAATAGTAAACAAATAAGCAAGAAAAAAATATAGGTTCATGTGCTCATTTTAGAGCTATAAGGCCTTGAAATTTGCAGGAAATTGGTTTTCTCTGGGTTTTCATTGTCTTTCCATTGACAACTTCAGTCTCTCAAAAATGTATGAAAAAATAAAAAGGATTTCATAAAATTTTGTCAAATACCATTTTAAGGTATATATGATTGAATTACAAAAGAAAAAGTAGGGGTTCATGGGCAAAAAATTTCATGTTTAAGAAATGGATAAAACCCGAGGATTCCGAAAATTTGACAAAAAGACCAAAACATGACCAGCGAGCATCCTTAAGAAAAGTTGATAAAATGATAATATATTATTGGATAGTTTCAATTGTATTTTACAGCAACTCTAGCAAGTGCTTGTAAGTATATTTTCTTATTGATATTGGCTTCAGTAATTCGAGTAGCCTGAAATCTAATTCTTCATTTGTAACAATTTTCCACGTGTCGTGGCTTATATTCACCATTTCATTACTTCATTAATAACTGAACTCGACTAAAACAAATAGTTTAGGTGGTTGTCATAGCAATGGATTATCATTTCATGGGTCTCATTTTAAATATGCTGAGAAAACATATTGTATGTAATTACTTCGTAAATTACTATCCAGAAATTGATATTGTGAATAATGTTAAGGGGGTACAGAACACATAAGGGCGTTAACTCTTTAAAAATCAACTGAACGTTTTAATCGCATACTATTAGAAAAGAAGAATCAAGCTTCTCAATGATCAAAATTAGTGTTTGTCAAACTGCTATATACCCAATGAAATAATGCCCGTAAATTGTGTGGGTAAAATTTCTTGAAATTTTTAAAATTTTTGTCAACGGGTCAAAGTAATATTTAGTCAAAGTGTTGGATACCCCCTTAACTTGTGTGGAAACTAAGGAATATCCCCCTACTGCATAGCTCTGACCTTAGATGGTTTTGGCTTTATCCCTTTGGTAATTTCGGAATTTTGCTCTTCAACGTATTGGCTTATTGTTATATTAGAACATTTAAGGCCTTGAGCATAACAAATGATTGGTAAATCGGCAAAATGTGCATAAAAATTGGTATCAAAGAATTTATTTAACATAATTTTGATTATTAATTCTACTTATAAAAAGAACAAATAATTATCAATAATGAATTAAGAGTGTCAGGAATTTGGAACATATTAATCTATTTTTTTAACTATCTTGCAGACAACCCGCCAAGTAAGTAATTTTATTATATCAACTATCATAATAATAATAATAATAATAATAATAATAATTTTTTTTTCAGACATAAATAGTCCATCGTTATATACAAATATGCTGAAAATTTTCAATATACAAAATGAAAAATTAAGAATTATAATACTAATAAATATAATTAGAGATTCTAATTTGATTACATATCAGTCAAAGTTCACATAAATCTCGGTATACCATTTTTTAGTAAAGGCGAACTATACCATAAATCACTACCAATAATAGCAAGAACAAGATGATTATCAGACTGCTGCAAACGTTTATACAAACTATAGATAGTTTACGTCTCATTTCCTGAAAACATCTTACATCATTTCTGACAAACATACCACTAGCACTACATCGTGAATTAAAACCCATCAATATTCTGAACGCATTTTAATACACTATTTTCATTTTAGTAAGAGACGATATTATTATTATTATTACTATTATTATCATATCTATAAATGCATCTAATACAGTAAGACTCGCTGTTGATAAAACATCTTATACCATAATAGTTGAATTCTTTTGGTATCGTAATCTTAAATAAGCTTTGTTTTGTATAATTACTCGCACCAAAGAATATATTTAGTATGTAACAAGAACTGAACATAATAATATACTACATGTTGTGAGAATAAACTTATTACTTACAACCAAGAAGAGAGTAAGTGGGATGTCGAAAATTCACTCATAGCCAAAAGTACATTTGAGAACTCAATATACTCAGAAAACCTTATTTTTAATAGAACTTTATCAACTGAAAATTTGAAAATATATGAAAATAAAATGTATCACAAAATACCTCAATAAATTTGATGCACTGTATGGCCATTTTGTTGACTGACAACTCATCAGCAGTGATCGAGATCAAAATGTTGGAAAACGGGTTAAAGATATAATGATGAATTAATAAGCACAACCATAAAAAACTCAAACAAATAAAACAAACAGGAATCCAAACTCAGCTAAGGGTTATCTCTGCATCAAAAGGAAGAGCCTGGTACCTGTAATGTTTGTCAAATTTTGAACGGAGAATTTAAAGGCATTTGAGTAAAAAATAATGCCAGGATAATTCTGGCTACTGGGCTGATAATGTCATCGGGGACTTAATCATGTCATAGTTCAACCGATGACGACCAGTAGAATGATACATAAGGGGAACTTACATTCCACGAGCAGTAGTATCACAGCAGTGATAGTAAATTATAGAATAGCAGAAATTGTTGACTGCTGCCACAAGGTTATAGTTTACTGTTATGTGGAGTAAAAATAAAAACTTTTTTTTCCGTTGTAGTATTTATGTAAAGTCAAGAAGTACCAAAGGGATATTCGAAGAAGGGAACAATCAAAACAACTGACAAACTCCGGAGAACAATGAAGACAAGACCAAGACAATACATGAACTACAATTAAAAACTAAAAACAAATGAACAACATGGACCACGGGGGTAGACCCAGTTGCTCCGGAAGAGTAAGCAGTCTCTGCTTCCTGCAGGACACCCGCCATGCTGCCCATGTCAAATCTGATATGAGAAAGGGATAACATGAATGGTACATGTACAGGTCCATTTTCTTTTGGTAAACGGTTTTTTCATACCTGTCAACCAAGTCATGATGACGTCCATAAAACTTTCATAAGGATGACTCCAACTCAGAAGCAACATAACGTATGAGTTGTGAAATATATACTCCATACGCCGGCGCTTCTGGAATATTGCCGCTCAGAAATGGAACGTCATCCCGTTTGTCGTAAAATTTTGTATTCAACCCTCCACTGGTGTCAATTTCGAGGTGAAGGTAAAGATAAGATGTAGACTTGGCAGTGTCTGTGGTATCCTTAATTTTGAACTCATTGGGATAGATGAGATGTAAGAAATTCCCAAAACGTGAATTGTTGAGTGATAAAACATCATCTGTGTAGCGGAAGCTGAAATTGAAGGTACGGGCTAACTTCTTCTGTTTTTTTCCTTAAGAAGCCCATGAAGGAAGTCTATATGTCCATTGTTAATCTCTGTAGAATATGTGTTGTGTATTTGCTTCTATTTGTAGGAATGGGTTGTAATCGACCCGTAAATTGTCCAGTTGTGAATCCGATGACTGATTATCCATGCACTGGGTGCGAAGATTTCAGAGAAGAGGGCTTGTGTTGTGGACATTGTCAGGACCAAGCAAGAAGATGAAAATTGTACAAATAGAATTGAAATTTTATCAATTAAAAAGTTAAAGGGATATTAATTAAAGTTTACACGTGTGTAAGTATTCATCAAAGAGCATCCATTAAAAAATCTTTAATAGACCACACGGACTGTAAAAACAACACGGGTATATAAGAGGCGTCTTTTAAAAATCAAACGTTTAGACATGGGGCTGACCCATACAGATTGAGACAAGTTTAGCAAGTTTATGAGTTATCTACTCCGCCAAGACAAATAAAACCAATCAATTCAAGCCTACGATCAAATGGCTTAAACTACAACCTAACCTAGCCTAAAGAATTGAATTTTCCGAGAAACTGGCAGCTAACTGAAATATGTAACTTCATGATACACGTAAAAAGTCCGCTTTCTCTTAGACATGCTAGACTAGAGTACTGTTGGGAGTTTCATCGTTTAAACAAATTGACTATTTTATATTGGTCTTAACTTTTTGTTCAGGTTAGATAATTTAGTTTGTTCGGAGATTTAACCAGCAAGTTGAGGATGTGATGTTCAGAAAACGACTGGACTATCCGTTGGTCTCCATTTTGATGGAGCGGATGAGAATTTAAACAAGTAACATAATCTAAACTAGGGGATATGTTTGACACAACATCCCTATTTGACGTGGCATAAGTTTACATAAAAGAACGGCGTTTTTACTGCATGTTAATTGATGGAAATTTGATGTCATTTATATGTTACCGGAGAAATTCTAAATACACCACCTAGAGAACTGATACAAATAGCACAGAATAAGTGATATAATTACTAGTATGTGGAAACGTGAGACGATAGTTAAGATAAAATGATAGCATTTATTTTCAAGGTACTAGATTGCTCAATTGTGTACCCTACTCAGGTCAAAATATAAGAACATTGTAGATTGAACAAAACATCAGTGTGTACTCAGCATATCTTTTGTATGATGAATTAGGTGTATAAAAATATGAAAGAATTTTACATCCAGGTGAAAATAAATTGTTGACCATTTTTTGAACCGGTAACCCTAGTTTTGTAAAGTTGGCTTAATAGGAAGATGGTCATCATGCATTTTCAAATATATTTCTGAGTACTATTATGAAAGTACTTTAATTGACTATGATTGTTGGCTCTAAGTGTTTGTTAAAAAGTGGTGAAAATCTAAAAAAGGACATAATTATCCCTATGGCAAAATAAATAATAACGTTTTCCCGCAATTGACACCGACACAAAATCCTACAGGATTCTAATACGATTGTTGCGAATCATGTCCGGGTAAAACTGTTAAATTACGATAGACTTTATGACGTAATTTACGAGTTTTTTAGGCTAGCTTGTAAGTCTGTCAAGCGTTAAATGACCTTACATTGATCTATTAATGTGTGAGTATCTGTCATCCAAATAACGTTAAGTACTTACCGAGCTAAAAACCCCTTTCATGAAGAAGAAGAGGGGATACATTGTACTTCCCCAAGATACATTTTTGTAATTTCATAATAAAATATATTACAAAATACCGAATTAAATGTGATGCACTGTATGGCCATTTCGTTGACTGACAACTCATCGTCAGTGCTCGAGATCAAAATGTTGGAAATCAAGATATAATGATGAATTAATAAGCACAACATCAAAACCCAAAACAATTAAAACAAACAGGAATCCAAACTCAGCTAAGAGTTAACTCTGCATCAAAAGGAAGAGCCTTAGAAATTTATGGTAATTTCTGTCAAATTTTGAACGGAAAATTTAAAGGCAATTACGTAATGAATCATGCTAGAAAAAATATCCTGGCTACTTGGCTGATAATGCCTTCGGGGACTTACAGTCCACCAGCAGTGACATAGACCCAGTGGTAGTTATAAAATATATCACAAAATACCGAATTAAATTTGATGCACTGTATGGCTATTTCGTTGACCGACAACTGATCAGCAGTGCTCGAGATCAATATGTTGGAAATCCGGTTAAAGCTATAATGATGAATTAATTAGCACAATCATCAAAGCCCAAAACAATTAAAATATAAATTATATTATAGCTTTAATTATTACCTAATAGTATATTAATTACCTTTCTATTGTGCATATTTCAGTTTCACTTTTAATTTCTCTATCGGGCAATAGAACGACGATCTATTTCCCGCGACCTTTGACCTGCTTTATGACTGGTCAAGTACGCTTCGTGAAGATTTATTAACTCAACCAGCGTCTTAATTCCCAATATAATAAAATGTTCGAATGATTCAGTTATTCACTGACAGACTATAATAACAACATGTTAACTGTTTGAAAATACAATTTAATTACTTTATTCTAGACTAATCTCTATATCCCAAAACTTTGAAAATACAAAAATGTGCATCCCAAAACAACTATTAGGTAACAAAAAAGTTTTTGAATGTGTAGCCAGTAATGGGAACAGCTCATGTGTTCAATTGCCCTCAGCAGTTAGCTTCGGGCAATAGAAAACTAAGCTGTTCCCAGTACCTTGGCATGAATGTTCCCTATGAGGTGCTGACCAAGTTTTTTTACTTTGTTGCAGATCCGTCATTCAAGATGGCCGCCAGCGGGGAACTTAGTTAAACATAGGACCTTATGGGAAATACATACAAAAATCTTCGAGGGAACCACTGAATGGATCGAAACCAAACATAGCATGAATGATCCTTATGATGTTTTTAATAATTCCAAAAATTAACTCCTCGAACCACGTTTTTAGCTCACCCGACCCGTCGTCCGTCGGTCAACATTTCACATTTCAAATGGATTGAAACGAAACATGGCACAAATGTTCCTTGCATGATGCTGACCAAATGTTGTTACTTTTGTGCCGATCCGTAATCCAACATGGCTGCAAGCGGGGAACTTAGTTTAACATTGGATGCCATGGGAAATACATACAAAAATCTAAAAATCTTCTTCTAGACAACCGCTGAATTGATGAAATCCAAACATGGCATACATGTTCCTTATGAGGTTCTGACCAAGTGTTGGTATTTTGTTGCCAATCCGTCATCCAAGATGGCTACTAATGGGGAATTTAGTTTAACATAGAACCCTATAGGAAATACATACAAAAATCTACTTCTAGAGAACGCTGAATGCATTAAACCCAAACATGGCACGAATGTGGCACGAATGTGGCACGAATGTGGCACGAATGTTCCTTATGAGGTGCCGACCAAGTGTTGTTACTTTGATGCCGATCTGTCGTCCAAGATGGATGTCAGCGGGGGCTTAGTTTAACATAGAACCTTATGGGAAATGCATACAAAAATCTTCTTCTAGGGAACCCATGAATGGATTGAAACAAAACATAGCATGAATGTTCCTTATGATGTTCTGTCCAAGTGTTGTTACTTTGATGCCAATCTGTCATCCACGATGGCCGTCAGCAAAAGTCTTAGTTTAGCAAAGGACTTTTTGTGAATTACATATAAACGGCTTCTTTTTGCAAATTACTGAATCGATTGAAACCAAACATGGCATGGATGTTAATCGCAAGGTCCTTACGCGATAAACAAATGGAAATATCAGGTGAGCGATACAGGCTCCTGGGAGCCGCTGGTTTGTATAAACCATCAGAATGTTCTCTCATGACTAACCCCCTTAAATTTGACTATTTGATCACAACATGATCACATTTCATTTTCCCCCCGATATTTGTATAAAATTCTTTGATACCAATTTTGATGCACAAGATGTACGCATTTCGTCGATTTACGACTCGAATTTGTGCTCATGGCCTAAAATGTTGAAAACCAAAACAGCAATCCAAAAAGTTGAACAGCAAATTCAAAATTTAGCAGCTTAATCTAACGCCAGGTGGAGCTGTTTTCCCACAATATATTCAATAACTGGGTTACTTTATATTCATCACCTATCTATTTAAAATTGGGGTACCAGATAAAATGTTTACAATCAACGTGTCTGCCTATTTGATCTAAGTTTTTATTATAAAATATAACATACATTTATGTTAACAACCTAATATCAATCTAATTAAAAACCGATCTCTCATCACTCCCGTTTTCTGATATGTTGCGTGGGAGATCTAACGAAACCCGCTTTGAGGTCACATGTGAGTGACCTCGTAGGTGTGTCCTGTTCGACCAATGAAATTGCGGCTTAGGCGATCTTGTAAATTGATCGTGTGGTAAAGGGATGTAACTCATTTTATTAACGAAGAAATCGTCAGTCCCCAGAATTCATAAACTTTTTTGATTGGCTTACAGATAGGAAGTCAACTCATTTGCATGTAATTATAAATTCATAAGTTCCAGTGTGACCTCAAAGCGGATTTCGTTAGATCTCCCACGCGACATATCAGAAAACGGGAGTGATGAGAGATTGGTTTTTAATTAGATTGGCTCGATATACTCTCAAATCGATTACACCGTGTTATAAAATCATACCCGCAGATATTAAACACTTATAAAATAAAAAACCACTGCAAAAATCGAACAAGCTAATGAAATTGTCATTTCTGTAGTGCCACAAGTGTCGCCACAAGGTTTTGTTGGTGGCGAACTGACGTCACGGCTATTGCACACATCAGAATTATCTTGACATTGGTATTGGCAGACAATGTTATGGGAGTTTTCTTCGCAACAGTTTGTCCCGCACCCAAAATGTTCTGGAGTTCTGCACCGTCTGTCCGCTGATCGTACTGTTTTTCTATCTGTAAAAGAAAAACATTCATCTGGAAACATTTGATCACAGAAATTGATCTGAAGGGAAATTCTAAAGATGTAGCTATACACAACGTGTTTGAGAGAGTGCATGATGCCGATCAAACAGGAATAATCTACGCCATTACAGTCCCGAATATCTGTCCAGGTTAATACTTTTACAGAATTCAAACCTTTCTAAAACCTTTCTTAGGTAAATGCGACTTTTCCATTAATACGTATTTTGATATGTTTCCGATTGAAATGAACCCCCTTGGGTGTCTCCTGGTAGCGTGATCGCCTCGAGTGCGGAAGGTCGCGAGTTCGATACCCGGCCGGGTGAAACAAAAAACATTAAAACTGTTATTAGTTACTTCTCCGCGAAGCACGCGGCATCTAGGAGTAGTAGAAAAAGACTGGTCGGCCCGGAATCAGTATACTGTTCCCGGACGTGGTGATATGTCTTCCTGCGAACTGTTACCTCGCGAGCTAGCACGTTGAAAATCAGGTTTAAAGTGTCGGTCTAGTACAAAGAATGGTTCATATTCCTATCATAGCAACATGTTATCGTCCAGATATGTATTTAATAATTGCCACTGGACGTTTTACATCCGATCGAAATATATATGGTATTTTTGAATGAATTGTTCTAAGAATTTTTATCGTTAATTGACAACTAACTCGTGAACCTAAATTTTGTGTACCTGTTGAAAGTTAATTCAGAAATACACATTAAATGTACGCAAGGAACTTGGCATCTAAGTTTATTCAGTCACAATACTAATTTCATAATGACCGAACTTTCTCCTCGACTTGAATACCAATTATGGAAACTATTTATCTTTGAACCAAACTGATTTTTTTCTGAACGATGTGGTTTATCTCAATAATTTACTTAATACATACCCTTCAAAGAGTTCTCTGGGTATCCTACAACCAGTCAATCACGTACTGGTAACTATATTTGTCTTAAATTGCCACGTATGTAATTAATTATTCTTATTTGGTTTTGATCAGATCAGTTCAGGACAGTTTGATTAGTCTTTGTCCTGGTTAGATCAGTTCAGGACAGTTTGATTAGTCTTTGTCCTGGTTAGATCAGTTCAGGACAGTTTGATTAGTCTTTGTCCTGGTTAGATCAGTTCAGGACAGTTTGATTAGTCTTTGTCCTGGTTAGATCAGTTCAGGACAGTTTGATTAGTCTTTGTCCTGGTTAGATCAGTTCAGGACAGTTTGATTAGTCTTTGTTCTGGTTAGATCAGTTCAGGACAGTTTGATTAGTCTTTGTCCTGGTTAGATCAGTTCAGGGCAGTTTGATTAGTCTTTGTCCTGGTTAGATCAGTTCAGGGCAGTTTGATTAGTCTTTGTCCTGGTTAGATCAGTTCAGGGCAGTTTGATTAGTCTTTGTCCTGGTTAGATCAGTTCAGGACAGTTTGATTAGTCTTTGTCCTGGTTAGATCAGTTCAGGACAGTTTGATTAGTCTTTGTCCTGGTTAGATCAGTTCAGGACAGTTTGATTAGTCTTTGTCCTGGTTAGATCAGTTCAGGACAGTTTGATTAGTCTTTGTCCTGGTTAGATCTGTTCAGGACAGTTTTATTAGTCTTTGTCCTGGTTAGATCAGTTTAGGACAGTTTTATTAGTCTTTGTCCTGGTTAGACCAGTTCAGGACAGTTTGATTAGTCTTTGTCCTGGTTAGATCAGTTCAGGACAGTTTGATTAGTCTTTGTCCTGGTTAGACCAGTTCAGGACAGTTTGATTAGTCTTTGTCCTGGTTAGATCAGTTCAGGGCAGTTTGATTAGTCTTTGTCCTGCTTAGATCAGTTCAGGAAAGGTAATAGTTTAAACATTATAGATGTATAATAAATTCGTAACGTTTATAAGGTGTCGTAAACCAGTTTTAACTGACTGCAAGACAATATATCTCGTTTTAGTCTTGTTTGCCTTAATTTTGTCTGCCTTTCCTACGCTCATATTGGTATACCTGTATGTTTTTCAATGTTGCTGTTGTTATTAGGGCAAAACCACTAGTTTCAGAGTTAGATAATTATTTTATCGACTATCTTTTACCTTTTATCGTGTGAAATGACGTTACAATTGTTTTGTTTCACGGTAAACGTTATGAACAAAAATGTGATGTCAGTCTATTGTGTCATACTTTTTCAATTACCAATAGAACAAACATGATGATTTATCTTTTTTAAGATATGAAAAATAATTGGAACCATATTTGTCGGTGTTAGTATTATAATGACCAGTAAATATAAACAATTCAAAATATATACATCACGAAAAATGCGTTGAATTTTTATATATATTTTTTAGAAGAATATGTTGTTAATGCAGCTGTATTTGTGGGGGGGAAATGAGACTTGATTTTTATAGAAAAATAAAATACAGTGCGTCAAAACAATTCTACTTTTTTGTATTGAATCAAGTGTCAATCTTTAATTTCCTATCATATATGATGTTTTATTATATGATGGTATTTTTTCTTGATCCTGATTGGCCGGAAATAGCATAAGAGGTTGTGAATACCCCCGATAGCAACCTAACAGTCATAAAAAATTCCGAATTCATAGTTATGATCTAAAAATAAAAGTGGCAGGTTACGCGGAATTTGATAGCAACCTAATATGATCTAAAAATAAGATGGGACTTTACTAAAAGTGGTAAGTTGCGCGGAATTTAATAGCCACCTAATAAGATCTAAAATTAAAATTTAATAAAATTACAATCTGGACTTTACTAAAATTTAGAATTGTTGAATACTGTTGGATAAACTTACTCTGTTACATAAACATGTAATAAAACACTTATTGACTTTGAACTAGGCTGCTATCGATTTATCAACCCTCCGAATCAATATTCACCTCGACTACGGCTCGATTCTGACAGTGACGAAACCATTTTTGTCGAAGATATACTTCCGTTTCTTCTCCGAGACTAGCAAAATTTGTTGTATAACTGCCACCCCTCCCCCTCCCCGAAATAAAATAAAAATGCATTTGAATTGATATAACTTCTCTTATTAAATTGTATCGGTGTTATACAGCTATAAATTAATATTTAACCACTTAATCATTGTTTCGTGTTGTTTTTGTGCTGTACGTCCGTCTGCGGGTCACAACGTTCGTGACATAAAAAATTCTGACAGTGACGAAACCATTTTCGTTGACGATATACTTTCGTTTGTTCTCCAACGGAAAATTTGTCGTATAACTACGACCTCCCCCCCGCCACTCCTCCCACTCCTCTTCCATTACAGTGCACGCATAAACTGTTTAGACTTTACATTGGAATAAAACAAAACGATAGAATTGCTGCTTATATATGTGTATTTGTGCAGGACATGTCAGATTTACTGATTTGGTTGATTTTTTTTTTTATTTCCAATAAAAAATTTCCATTTTCACAGTTGTGAAGGTTTGTAAACATAAAGTCTTCTGCAGTTTACATTGGAATGAAACGATGTTGATTGTAATACATAACCGGATTTTCTGGCTTGCTTAACTCTTTAGATATCCCATAGCAAAATATGGGCATTACGTGTAAGTTAGTGAACATAAAATTTCCTATAGTTATACCCGCACTTTCGAATGAAAGTTCGGGTATATTGCCGTTGCGGTCGTCCGTCCGTCTGTCATACTTTCTTGTGACGCAAACTCCTCCTTCACTTTTGAATTTTTACCAATTTTTTGTGCCATATTGTTGCTTACTAACTGTAGAAGCGCAATAAGGTTTTAGAATTCTAATTTTTTAAAAGGGGGCCTGGGAGGGACCAAATAGGGCCAAATTATAAAAAGAGCCTTGGGACGTGAACTCATCTTTCATTTTTGAATTTAAACCATTTTTATTGTTGCCATATTGTTGTTTACCAACTGCAGATGCGCAATGAGGTTTTAGAAATCCAATTTTTTTAAAAGGCGGTGGGAGGGACCAAAAAGGGCCGAAAGAGAAAAAAAACATAATTACTTAAATAAGTATGTCATATTGTTGGTTGCTAGCTTCAGATGTGCACAAGGTTTTGGAATTCCAAATTTCTAAAAAAGGGCCTGGGAGGGACCAAAAAAGGCCAAAATAGACAAAGAGCCTTGTGATGCGAACTCCTACTTCATTTTTGAATTTAAATCATTTTTATTGTTGCCATATTGTTGCTTACCAACTGTAGATGCGCAATAAGGTTTTTGAATTCCAAATTTTTTTAAAGGGGGTGGGAGGGACAAAAAAGGGCGGAAACAGAAAAAGACCATAATTACTAAAATTTTATCTAAAGAAAAAAAAAATATAAGAAATTTGTGAATTTCAGTTTAAGGGGCTATAGGTCCCTAAAAGTGTCCAAATAGTTAAATTATTGTAAAAGTGGGTTGTGATATATTTGTGAAAAAGGTTATTTGTTACAGATGCAAACTGTAATGCTAAGCATGCTTTTGTTTTGCATTTTGAGGATTTAAAGGGCCAAAAAGTTAGATTACAGTAAAAGTGGGTTGTGATATATTTCTGCAAAGCTTATTTGTTACAGATGCAAACTGTAATGCAATGGAAACTGAAAATATTATGTATGTTTGTTTACAAATAAATGTGGGGTGCGGGTATAGCTGTCGTTCCGACAGCTCCTACCTCTAGTTTTATATTTACATATTTTAACAATTTATGTTGATCCTAGCTCTATTGAGACACATGAATCAACACTGTTAGTTAACCTTTTATTTTTTGTTACTTCAGGCAGTTTATCCCTTTAATTTATAATTAAAGATATTGATCCCAGCTCTAATGAGACATTGTTAGTTTATCACTTTAATTTTTTTAAAAGATGTTGGTCCCAGCTTTATATTGAGACACATGAACCCACATCGTTAGTTTATCAGAAAGTCTTCAATCTAAGATATTGAACAACTAAAGAATGTCAGTGATTAACATAAAGATCTTTGATCCTAAAATAAACATTGCATGGTTTATTTTAACTCGCGGTAAGTTTTGTCCTTGACACTAAATGTGCATCAAAATCATCACTTTGATGAAACAAATGTGGGGGTGCAGGTATAACTGTCGTCTTCGGACAGTACTCTAGTTTACTTTGGAATGAAACGAAACTGATAAAATTTGGCCGAAACGTTCGTTGTCCGAAATGTACTAGGCCGAAATGTCCCAGTCCGAATTGTCCTAGTACGAAACGTCCTAGGCCGAAACGTCCTACAGTCATTGAATGGCCAATTTATACTGTATTTTAAGTCATTGGTTAAAATGAACAATATATATCTAATAATATATGTAAATACCTAAAATAAGAACATTAGAATTACATGCATACAAACCTAATTCATAAACGACTTTAGTTACACAGAGTCCGTTTGTACATGGCATAATAGGACTACCTCTTGTAAAGTTCCAGGGCTGGTCTACACATTCATAGTCAAGGCTAGGGTCTCCAGTTAACGTATATGTACATACATAACAATCAAATGAATTGACGTCTGAAATAAAATTAAACAAACCGATTTTAAACAAACTCTTCATAAGACATCACGATATTTGATGGAAGTTTTGTTTTTGTCTCAAACGTTCGTGAAGTATAATTTCCGAGGCGTTGAAATAAAGACTGCCTGGGTTTTTGAGTAAACAACCAATTACCTATTAGCGTGTTAAACATACTCCTTGTTTAATAACCCCTATCGATTAAAAGTAGCCTGAGAAACGAAAGATTTTATGTCCTTTCTCGAGTGGAGCGACTAAAAAAATTCTATCACTAGTGGAAGATGACCCGGGCTTTCCCAACCACGCATGTAAGTGCCTATTTCTTCCATTATAAAGCACCATTTTTAAAACACGTTTTACTTTTGCCCGTGTCTATAAAGTGAAGGCAAATAAGTGAAGTCAAACAATTCAGGACTTTTATCTTATTGACGAACTATGAAGTCGGACGAACTTAGCGATGGATTGGATATCACAACGAGTAGAGACGAATGCACGCGAACTAGTCTCAACTCGGTCGTCTCTACCCGGAAACGGCCATTTATTATGTCAAGCCGTTTTACTATTTATTCTAATGCTGCCAGTATCAGATAACATATGAAAAAATACTTAAAATATAGAGAATAATTGATTTGTATCTTATAAAACAGAGTAGATTTAAAAGACAATGCATGCAAAACAGGCAAAATTTGGCATTTTTTATTGGAGTAAGGATAACTGAAATTTCCTTAGTATGTTTGGAAAATTTAGAGTACAGAAAATGATTTCCCCAGGGAGATCTCATTGAGACCAGGTTTGTGAAACAATTAATTTCTAATTGTACCACGAAAATCGCACCTCTGGTGCAGATTTTTGCACTATACTAGATTTTATCTATCTTTAGGGACAACGAAATATAGGTAAATGCCGTCAAGTTTAGGCCATTTTATATAAATTATTACATGAAAATAAATAGTGACCCTGAACAGTCTTTTCCGGCGTTACCGGTCAGTTTGAATAAGGAGCGTAAGCATTAAACTAATGTCCGTGAATGCCGAGAAAAAAAATCAATTTGCTAGATTACGTCCTGCTCACACTCAACATCCTATATTTTAATTTCAAATATATCTTAGCAGTTTTGTATGTTAAAAGGTAAGTAATTTGTAAGTTAATTGGTAAACTATACGTGCAATTTCCCGCCAAATCCATTCGGAATAACGGTGTTTTCCTTCCATGTCTATTTATCACGGTGATTAGGTATTCATCTCCTCTTTATACGTGTTGCCTCGGGCTTAAATCATTTCAAAAAAAAATATAAAAATGACATTAAAGTTTTTGCGTCACTAGGCACCACATGTTTCATATGTATATCTGATACTACCAATTTTCAATTTTGATTGGTGGGGGGATGTTCATTATAAAGTTCCAAAAAGGGCGAAATTTTCAATAAGTTAACAGAAAATATTCTATTCGATTGGAAATATTTAAAAAAGAAAAATAAATGATTTGGAGACAAAATTCTCGCACATTTTCAAAAATAATGGTGGACTATCATTCGGATGTGTCTCTCTCATTTTGTAGATCAAAAACATACGATATTATTAAAGACTATATTAATAAACTTACCTTTGAACAAAGAAATAAGTAAAATGAAAGTTGTCCAATATTTCATCAATTGTAATTTCCACAGCCCTGTATCAAAAATATTCATGTTTTGATACTAATTAAGCGATTCGGGAAGTAAAAATTACGAATTACCTGTGTGTTTAATAGGCGGAACGTTGTAACTGTATTTTTAATTTTCTATGTCATTATCTGTGTGTTACCTGTTACAAGTCGATGTACAAGAAAATATGTATATTGTTCATAAATAATTATCTTGTTTGATTATCATCACAAAGCCCTTAGGAACTATTTGTTCTTGATTTGCAGTTGTACATTTTGAAATAAAATGTCGTATTTTTAGCAGGTCACTGTTGATATTATAACCATGAAATATTGCGTAATAAACATACTTAAATTTGATAACTTTTATAAGTTTGTTATTTAATGTATGGTCATGTTTTTTAATTTTTGTCTGATGTTCAGAATCATCTGGTTTTATCCATTTGAATGCCATAAATCATTTTTCCAGCTAACACCCATTTTTCTTTTCATAAATCTTTTGCATGCAGAATAATAAGCCATTTGTAAAAATCTTATAAGATCCTTGTTATTATTTAATGGTTTTGAGAAATGAAACTTGTCAATGATAAAGCTATGTAAAATCAAGAGAGCATATTTTTCCCGCTAAATTTTCAATGGCTTATAACTCGAAAACAAGTACACGGACCTATAATTTGTTTCGCTCTTTTAGTTCCTTTATTAATCCACTATCAATATTTACCAGTGTTGTGAAAAGCTTGTTATTTTGAAACTGGGCAGCGAACATCTTTAAGTGTTTGTACGCACTCGGGTAGAATTTTTAGTGACAAGAGGTCCAAAGTTATTTGGCAGACAGTGGCGATCAGCAGAAAAAGCATGCATCCAAAATCCACGCTATCGCCTAAGTGGTTTATACTCAAAGTATAGTAATAAAAAAAGACAGGTCGTTCAGTTGTCGGAGTCTTCTAATTAATACAAACATTTGTAAGGTAATCGTCACTACCCGTAAAAAATGGATGATCTCATTATACCCTGCTACGAAGGAGTGGAGGGTGACCTGGTTTGCCTCTTCCGTCTTCCTTAAAAAAATGTTTTAGTCCCATAATTCTCAGCAAATATAGACAAATTAATTCGCATCACCATGCCGAATTGTAAGATGTGTACCTATAATATACATATCACGTGAAAGAGCTACTTCCCGTTTTAATTCTTATCAACTACTGTGTGTCTTTTTCAAATCTCAAATCTCAAGTATTTTTTCGGGAATATCTCAAACGTTTCTTTAAAATGAAAGTAAAAATAACTTTAGTACTGTTTGTTTCCAATTATAGTCAAAATGAATTATTGTCTTTTCCAAAGCTGGTATGCGCCAAATACTTTACGAGAGCTGATTTTTCATTTTTTTTTTTTTTTTTTTTTTTTTTTGTGCATTTCACTGATAATTGTATCATATATGACGACACCACAAACAAATGGCGATGTTTCTGAAAGTCTGATCCATGTTGAACATTAATTAAAAAGATAATTTTGTACGACCGGTTTTTTGTGAAGTTAAAATTAAATTTTAAACAGGATTTTGAAATGGAAACAAATATAGTATAAATTAAGCAATTCAAGTCGAAGATCGTTGCTATGGTGAAGGAAAAACCGATTTAATGCAACTCCGATTTTTTTCAAAAGTATATGTAGACATAGTGGAAATGTCTTTTTACAATTCTTAATGACTAAAATCCGGTTCTTACATGCAAGTCGATTGATAATTTAAATTATACATTTCTTTTTGTAAATAAATTACTTTTTAACAGGTATAAATTTATTCCTTCTATACAAGGACGTATAACTAACATACGTCCTTGTTCTATATCTATGTTTTCATTAAATAAAAATAGAAAGTGGCAAAGGGTGTGACACAGTTTGAAATATATTATTATTTATTATGAAGGATACATATACTCTATATATTCTTTACTAAAAATAGTTAAAACGTAAATACAATATAACGTCAGAAGTAAACATTATGTAATTTTAAATTAGTATAATTCAGTTTCGCCTTTGGACAAATTAAAAAAAACTATACAAACAATCTGTCAATGGGGTTTACCTAACTGATATATCCTATTTATAATTATATGATATTAATTAAGACGAATATTAGTTCAACATTCACTAACCTAGATGCACTTTGAGTAAATGCAATTACTATTAACAAGGATTTCAATAGTAGTTAGTTATACGTCCTTGACAACAGACAACTATCCTTGGTTGGAGAATTATTTTAAACAGACACAAGCAACGACAAGTGTAAGTGATTTATCAATTAATTAATTTATCAAATAGTAACATATATCCTTATGAAGCTAAAATTGCTAAAAATCAGTCTTTGAAAACAAGACGCCTTCTTTCATCATATTCTGAAATCGAAGCTGACTTTGTTTCCAAGTTTACATTAGTACGAACAACCTCAGAGAAGTTACAACTCACCATTGACTACTCAGACTCCCATCTAATTTTGGTAATGGTTACAATTTTTCTATGCAAGAAAATAATTCATCACCAGCCATGTTGCAGAGATTATTTCCTTCTCCAGTTAATATAATCTCCAGAAATTTTCGGAAGGTAAGTTACATTTGTATGCATACGGATTCGATGGTGGAAATGAATCAAATTTCGGAATAAGTTGTGAAAATAATATCGTTTTCTTTGTGTTAAATATGAAATGTATATTTAAAATTTCATGGGGATTTCAGCCAAAATTGAATTATAAATATAAGGCATTCAAGGTTCAAAAAGTAAATTATTGAGTTTCGATAATGTGAACAGATAAGAAGTTATACTAATTTGAGAGTGGATAGTGTACGTCAGTAATAATACGTGTTTCATTATTCTTCTGATCGATTATATTGTTTTTTTTTATTTATATAACCACTTTCCAAGGTTTTAAATTATTAAAATGTGCCCAGAGTTTTAAAATTAGAAATTCATTCATTCATTCATGTCTTTATTTCTTCTAATAGAGATTACAACATGCGTAAAGCGTAAATATATACAAGAATATCGAGCAAAATGTACATGAACACAAAAGATAAGCAGTTATAACATACAATATATCACAATATCAAAATGAGGGGAATAAGTGTAAAAACAAAATATGCAATATTATCAGTAATATTACGCATCAGATACATTTCAGATACATTTCAGCACCATGTATTGCTGACGAATACGCTTGTAACAGTCGAGCTCAAGATCGACTTAATATAGAGTTTAACATACGGTTATAGTCTGCAGCAGATCGAACCACATGCGTGAAACACAATGAGCGGAAATCGTTCAGTTCAGATTTAACAAGTTCAGTAGACGGTTGTTTCCCAAGCATAACACAGTATAAGACACCTGGGTCATAATAACTCAACTCAACGTATAGATCTAGGGGAAAGTTTTCGATTATCAGATCAAAGAAAATACTACGTTGATCAGCAGTATAACTACACTCGCACGATGAATGCATCATTACGTCCAAAAATGAACGGTGACATAGGTTACAATCTTTAACTTCAGTATCAGGTACTATGACGATTAATTTCGCAATAAAAAAATGCCGTTCTTAGGTCAATGGAAGACGACGGCCAACGCCATATGTCAGCAACAGATATGTTCGTATGCACTTGATGGAACATTGTGAATTCACGATCAGAAACCACACGGTCATGCCATAAATTATATTGAACAGAGTTAATAGCGGCAGTCACTATGTTTCTCCATTGAGATTTACATGGAAAGTTACCAAAGTTCAGATATATATTTAGGAATTCACAAAGATTGTATTTTTGAAAAATCTTTAAAGCGTCCGGGACGAAACCATTTCGGGAGTTGATATTTGGTAAACAGGTAAAAAGTGTAATAAGAAAAATTTGTTTCGAAATGTTCTTTGGTTCCATTCTACAAAGTTTCCCAAAAAAGTACAGTTTTCGTTTTTCCACTTCGCATATTAATGGGTTTAGTCCTAACATACTTTCGCACATATCCGTCCTTGTTCGGGGCTTGAACCTCTGAATGTCCTTTACAAAGAAGTGTTGGAGACGATTAAGTTG
This sequence comes from Mytilisepta virgata, assembly GCA_028015205.1. NCBI lineage: Eukaryota > Metazoa > Mollusca > Bivalvia > Mytilida > Mytilidae > Mytilisepta > Mytilisepta virgata. The sequence goes on from CM051510.1 coordinate 8,672,542, forward strand.
AGTAATGTCTTGATTTCTCAAACTATACCAAAATTCACAGCCATGTAAGCATGTAGGCACGACGACAGATTTATAAAGTTTAAGTATTGCTATTGGATTGATGTTTTCTGTTCGAATGTTTGTAATTGCAAAGTACGAATTACGACCTTTCCTGCAGGCGGAATTAATTCTAGCTGTAGACTTTAAGTTATCACACACCTCAATGCCCAGGTAAGTATATTTATCCGTTATAGGAATGCACTGTTTGTTAAGTGTCCATTGAAAGTTCGATTTAAATCTATTTTTGCTGAAACACATAATGCATGATTTTGTGGCACTAAACTGGAATCTCCACTTATTAGCATAATTAGAACATATATCAAGCATCTGTTGGAGTTTAACCGGCGAATTTGCTAAGCAAACAATATCGTCAGCAAGACATGGTGCACAAGAAGTTATATAGTCAACCCCCATTTTTGGATTACATGTTTCAAGTTCATTTAATAAATCATTAATGAAGACTAAATATAACATACCAGATAATACACCTCCTTGACGTACCCCTTCATCTACAGTAAAATATCTAGATTTGCATTGATTCATTACAACTGCACTTTCAGTTTTTGAGTACAAATCATCAATGTACGCATTGCCCCTTACTTTCATATTATATAATTTATACATTAGGGCTTTACACCAGACTGTATCGAAAGCTTTACGGCTATCAAGGAAGGCAGAATAAACATTACTGTGTAATTCCATATTGTGGAATATAGTTTCATGAAAGATAAAAGAGGCTGTCAGACATCCCAAACCGCTCTGAAATCCTTGTTGGAGGGGGTTAGGAAATATATCAGGCGAAAGAACATGGCACTGTAAACGAGATAACAACAGTTTCTCAAACACTTTCAGTATACAGGAAAGAAGACATACTGGTCTGTAACTGTCAGGAGAAGATTTATTCTTATTCCCTCCTTTGTAGATCGGTACAATGAAACCATTTTTCCACTGTGTTGGAACGTGTGTTTGATTCACTATTTTATTAAACAGCAAAGTAAGTGTTTTTACTACAATTTGTCCGCCATATAACAAATGTTCGTTTTGTATCTTATCGGGACCACACGCCTTTTTCTTTTTAAGTTCATTAATAATCAAAGTTATTTCATCTTCAGTTATAATGCCTCCCGGAAGTAAGTTTTGACCACTATTGCATATATTATGCAGACTGTTGTACTTGTTCAAAATTTCTTGGAATGTTTCATCATCAAAGGATGGATCGCTTGATTGTGTATATAATTGTTCAAAATACTGAGCAAATCCCTCTGTCACAGATTCAGGGTTCTTATACGTAACATCAGATATGATTATCTCGGGTACACATTGTCTTCGTTTTGGCTTTTGACGATTTATCATTTTCCAATTGAGAGTGGATAGTGTACGTCAGTAATAATACGTGTTTGATTATTCTTCTGATCGATTATATTGTTTTTTTTTTTATTTATATAACCACTTTCCAAGGTTTTAAATTATTAAAATGTGCCCAGAGTTTTAAAATTAGAAATAAATTTCGATAGAATTTTAAGAAATAAAATCAATTACTTCATTCTGCTATATTAGGGACGAGATCAAAAGTTCAATGTAGGATAAAAAACTTAATTCACATAGTTTTTTTACTGACCCCCCACCCCCCTCTTAACTTAATTTGGGAAAAATTATTTACCAATATGGGCATATGCTTTGAGAGTATACTTTTTGTATCATGGGTCCTGTTTTTCCTCAACAATGTATGTTTGTTCTGTATATTGACTTGGACATCAATTGAATCCGTATTTTTCAATCCGAAAATCGATGTCGGATAACAAAACTTGCAGCGATTATAACTCCCCCCATCCCCAATTACGTTTTTTATCCTACATTGAACTTTTGATCTCGTCCCTATATTGTGTTTTGAGAATATATTACCCGGTTTATGATCACGTGTATAATGCATATACTTAATATTTTATGAACCGATATCTTATAACTCGTTTTGATCTCGTCCCTATATTGTGTTTTGAGAATATATTACCCGGTTTATGATCACGTCTATAATGCATATACTTAATATTTTATGAACCGATACCTTATAACTCGTTTTGATCTCGTCCCTATATTGTGTTTTGAGAATATATTACCCGGTTTATGATCATCTCTATAATGCATATACTTAATATTTTATGAACCGATACCTTATAACTCGTTGCATGAATTTTAATTAATGGTATTTTTTTAAATAATTAAGGAACGAATATGATATCTTTTGACAAAATTTTAGAAACTAATTTTAAAGAATAATATTATATTAAAATCCGGCTCCTTTAAAATCTTATAATCTTTATGTTTGACGTATGCCAATGTACATATGCAAAATATCTGGATAATGAAATGTTTGACCTATCAAAATGACTCTATTATATCTATATTTTTATATTTTCCTTTTTTCTAACTGAAATGAAAAAAATAATAACATTACTAGGTGTGCGCTCCTTTACATAAGCTACCGTGAAGAGAAGTAAAATAATTTGTTGCGCTTACTTTGTTTTTCTGTTAAATGTTGTCTGTTATTTCTTTCATTGAAGGTGAATGAAATTTGAAGAATAATATTTGTTAATGCATTCGCTTCTTGGATTTCTTCATTAAAATTCATGAAATTTTGTTTTCAGATTTATAACTAATCCACATTAAAATTAGTGAGACCGCTTAGGTGTGACGTAGGGGGTATTTATTAACATAATTTTATAATTTCAGATCGATGAGATGGATCCAGAAATATGTGTATCATTTTTAAGAATACAGGAAAGAAACAGGTAAAGTCTTGTCCACAGAAACCTGACACCAGCTGGCTGGATTTGAGTGAAACAGTGAGAAAGGTTTCAGCTCCAGAATATGACAAAAGAAGGCGTCTTGTTTTCAAAGACTGATTTTTAGCAATTTTAGCTTCATAAGGTTATATGTTATTAATTGATAAATCACTTACACTTGTCGTTGTTTGTGTCTGATTAAAATAATTCTCCAACCAAGAATAGTTGTCTGTTGTGTACCCAGCTTGTACCATTTCACTCACATGACTTCATAAAGTTGGCAAAGACGCATTAACACAACCATAACGGAAACATTTAACACACAAACATAGATACTTTGCCATTTTAAGAATAATGCTTTCTGGTAGGTGTTAGCAGGTTATAAATCATTTCTCATTGCTTGAGTAAATTAATTAATAGTAATTGCATTTACTCAAAGTGCATCCAGGTTAGTGAATGTTGAACTAATATTCAATCAGTCTTAATTAATATCATATCATTATACATAGGATATATAAGTTAGGTAAACCCCATTGACAGATTGTTTGCATAGTTTTTTTTTAATTTGTCCAAAGGCGAAACTGAATTATACTAATTTAAAATTACATAATGTTTACTTCTGACGTTATATTGTATTTACGTTTTAACGATTTTTAGTAAAGAATATATATCCTTCATAATAAATAATAATATATTTCAAACTGTGTCACTCCCTTTGCCACTTTCTATTTTTTTTTAATGAAAACATAGATATAGAACAAGGACGTATGTTAGTTATACGTCCTTGTATAGAAGGAATAAATTTATACCTGTTAAAAAGTAATTTATTTAAAAAAAGAAATGTATAATTTAAATTATCAATCGACTTGCATGTAAGAACCGGATTTTAGTCATTAAAAATTGTAAAAAGACATTTCCACTATGTCTGCATATACTTTTGAAAAAATCGGAGTTGCATTAAATCGGTTTTTCCTTCACCATAGCAACGATCTTCGACTTGAATTGCTTAATTTATACTATATTTGTTTCCATTTCAAAATCCTGTTTAAAATTTAATTTTAACTTCACAAAAAACCGATCGTACAAAATTATCTTTTCAATTAATGTTCATAACAAAAAAAACAGCATAACTTTCCATGCATTATTGGTACCACAAATAGTTAAATTTTGGTTGTAGTTATATTGTGGTTTATTCGGCGCCTGTTGCTACTGTCCCACAATTAAACACGCTGAAATAAAGTGATAAAAAAATCCAAAATAATTGCACTTTCTTTTAATCTTGAAAAGTTATTAAGCTTGGTTTATTGAGTTATATACATTTTATTAAAACTAACCTATTCAATGTCATTTCTTTTATCAAAACAATTAGGCCTTTAAAAGAAACTATTAACACTTGTCAGTCATGACAGTCTGTAATCAAAATTACACAAACAGATTAGAAAGTCTCCTCTCATTGCATTGAGTTTTATTTTCATCTTTGATATTTTTCTAAAAGCGCCAAAATTAGTCACATTAATATATTGTAACACGTCGTATTTTAAACAAAAACCGTTAAATATCCCTACATTCCCTACGCCAGAATATCCAAATTTACGACACGTCATTAGTATTAATAATTAATTAACATTTTCATAAAGAATGCTATTAACAAAAGCTATTTAACAAATCAACAAGAAAACTACCTTTATTCCATACTCTAAACTGTCATGTAAACCCAAAAAGCATGTGGGGAAACGTATTATATATAGTTCGCAAAATATTTATTTTTTTTATACCCTCGTCAAAATTTTGACGGGACATATTATGATATACAAATGTCCAGCGCCAGTCTGTCCGTCTGTCCGTCTGTCCGTCGTAAACATGTCGCGCCGTAACTTGAGAACGACTCATCCAAATTTCACGAAACTTAACATAGTTGTTTCTTATGATGGTCAAACGATCTGTATACTTTTTGGTGAAAATAAGATTAAAACTTTTTGAGTTACGGGACTTTGTAACTAAAACAGAAGTGTGTTTTTTTTTCACATGTCGCGCTGTATCTCAAAAACGATTTATGATTATTGCTTAAAACTTTACACACTTCTTAGTCATATTAATCTAAAGATCTGTATACTTTTTGGTGATGATTCAAAATTTTGTTTTAGAGTTTTTGAGATTTTTGTAAAAAAGGAGGGGGGGGTTCAAATATCGCGCCGTATCTCAAAAACGATTTATGATTATTGCTTAAAACTTCACACACTTCTTAGTTATATTAATCTAAAGATCTGCATACTTTTTGGTGATGATTCAAAATTTTATTTTAGAGTTTTTGAGTTTTTTGTAAAAAAAAAAAAGGGGGGGGCTCACATGTCGCGCCGTATCTCAAAAACGATTTATGATTATTGCATAAAATTTTACACACTTCTTAGTTATATTAATCTAAAGATCTGTATACTTTTTGGCGATGATCCAAAATTTTATTTTAGAGTTATTGAGTTTTTTGTAAAAAAAAAAGGGGGGGGGGGGTTTCACATGTCGCGCCGTGTCTCAAAAACGATTTATGATTATTGCTTAAAACTTTATACAGTTCTTAGTTATATTAATCTGAAGATCTGTGTACTTTTTCGTGATGATTCTTTATTTTATTTTTGAGTTATTGAATTTTTATTGAGCGTTTTGGTAAAAAAAGGTAGTCTTTTTTGGTCACATTTCGCACCGTATCTCTATTGCTTAAAAGTTTACACGCTTATGTTTTGCCGGGTTTCCATATACATCCAACCAGCATTTATTATGTTTTTTTTTCACAAGATGACGGGCGTATCATGCGCTCGTGGCGCAGCTGTTTATTTAAACATAGTGTGACTTAACTGTGCTATAAAATACGTACCTGTCCATAATGTAAATTCTTGAAAAATACCCATTCCAGTCTTAAGTTAATTTAATATTTATTTTTAAAAGAAATATTAACCAGGATTAAAACCGGCAAATATATAGATCATGTAGATATACATCTTATTTTATTAAAAAATAATAATCCACGAAATAAGAATCGTATGCGGTCCATAATCCATCTTTTAACCTTATCGAACAGGTACATGTAATAATTGCGGCAACGAACACGTTAAAATTGAAAATATTTCGATTCTTAAACGAATCCTCATTTCCTTCAACACTCTTGAGAAATCCAAGTAACAAGCGTAATGCGGATGTATTTTTATTTTAATGCAGTAATTACCAATACACTAAAATTTACATTTTATCGTTGGCCATATATTATGATGATCAGTAATATCAGATGTGAATATACCTAAAAAAAACATAAAAATTGTTATATATTTATGGATATAATTTTCGATAAGTGATTATACTCGTGAATACACTAACATTTGCACCGGATAGTAACTTCACCTTTCGAACAGGTACGTGTAGATAAATACACACAGGTTATAATGGTGGTAGCAGATGCGATCAAATAGATATTTTTTATTCTTCAATGAATATATTTTTCTTTCTACACCTCGCTGAGAAAGTTATCTTTATTATACAGAATATCAGACATGACCCGGTTGAATTTATATTTAATTCCAAGTAATTACCAATACGCTAAAATTAAAATTTTGTCTTTGGATATATATTATGACGATCATTATCATCACTTGTGAATAAACCTAAATAAAAACAAATACATTGTTTTCTATTTTATTATCTATTTATGGATATAGTTTTGGACAAGTGATTTAAATCGTGAATACACATCTTTTGCACCACACAAGACAGGATAAAAACGTCACCTTCCAGGCTAAGTACTATAGCTGCCATACAATTCTTGAGATCGATAAAACATGGCAATTTTGTCACGCTGCGTGCAACCACCACGGGTGGCCAAAGTTATCGGTCGCTCATTAATATCACGGAACACCATTAACACTATCGGTGTTGGCTTAACTCTATCGGCGTTGGCTTAACCTCCTAGGCTTATGCGTAATTTCAGAGGGTTTGCTTGATAGTTAAGCAAAAACCGCTAATCTTAAGCTTTTCCCGAGGATACTAAGCATTAGCTGTTTCTAGTGATATAGGACCTTATGGGAAATACATACAAAAATCTTCGAGGGAACCACTGAATGGATTGAAACCAAACATAGCATGAATGTTCCTTATGATGTTTTTAATAATTCCAAAAATTAACTCCTCGAACCACGTTTTTAGCTCACCCGACCCGTTGTCCGTCAAATGGATTGAAACGAAACATGGCACAAATATTCCTTACATGATGCTGACCAAATGTTGTTACTTTTGTGCCGATCCGTGATCCAACATGGCTACAAGCGGGGAACTTATAATTAGTTTAACATTGGATGCCATGGGAAATACATACAAAAATCTAAAAATCTTCTTCTAGACAGAAATCCAAACATAGCATACATGTTCCTTATGAGGTTCTGTCCAAGTGTTGGTATTTTGTTGCCAATCCGTCATCCAAGATGGCTACTAATGGGGAATTTAGATTAACATAGAACCCTATAGGAAATACATGCAAAAATCTTCTTCTGGAGAACGCTGAATGGATTAAACCCAAACATGGCACGAATGTGGCACGAATGTTCCTTATGAGGTGCCGACCAAGTGTTGTTACTTTGATGCCGATCTGTCGTTCAAGATGGATGTCAGCGGGGGCTTAGTTTAACATAGAACCTTGTGGGAAATGCATACAAAAATCTTCTTCTAGGGAACCACTGAATGGATTGAAACAAAACATAGCATGAATGTTCCTTATGATGTTCTGTCCAAGTATTGTTACTTTGATGCCAATCTGTCATCCATGATGGCCGTCAGCAAAAGACTTAGTTTAACATAGGACCCTATGTGAATTACATATAAACGGCTTTTTGCAAATTACTAATGGATTGAAACCAAACATGGCATGGATGTTAATCGCAATGTCCTTAAGCGATAAACAAATGGAAATATCAGGTCAGCGATACAGGCTCCTGGGAGCCGCTGGTTTGTATTAACCATCATAATGTACTCTCATGACTAACCCCCTTAAATTTGACTATTTGATCACAACATGATCACATTTCATTTCCCCCCCCCCCCCCGATATTTGTATAATAAAATTCTTTGATACCAATTTTGATGCACAAGATGTACGCATTTCGTCGATTTACGACTCGAATTTGTGCTCATGGCCTAAAATGTTGAAAACCAAAACAGCAATCCAAAAAGTTGAACAGCAAATTCAAAATTTAGCAGCTTCATCTAACGCCAGGTGGAGCTGTTTTCCCAAAATATATTCAATAACTGGGTTACTTTATATTTATCACCTATCTATTTAAAATTGGGGTACCAGATAAAATGTTTACTATCAACGTGTCTGCCTATTTGATCTAAGTTTTTATTATAAAACATAACATACATTTATGTTAACAACCTAATATTGCTCGATATACTCTCAAATCGATTACACACGTGTTATACCAAAAATGTGCGCGACGGAGAAAACAGCGAACGACAATAAAACTGAAGTCGACAAAATTCATGCTTCAACAAAGAAATTTTTTTCTGACATTAAATCTGTTGAAAAGAATGTTCAAGCGGAATCCGATCGAATAAATCGAATGTCCGATACCCGTGCTATTGGAGTGAGCAGTTTAAAGGCGAAAACTGATATTATGAATTCAAAACTGAAAGAAATAGATGACAATGTTGAAAAGGTCAGCGATAATTACAACTCATTGTGTGCAGCAATAACCGATATGCGAAAGCGTCTGGTTAACACGGAAAAGGAGCTTAAAACTGTCTGCAAGAACCAGAAAAGTTATTCTGAAATTGTCAAAAGCGTTCCCTTATCAACTACGAACGGAGATACAATCACACGAGATGTAACACCAATCATTCAACACACAACGCCTTCGACTTTAGACAATTCCGGTAAATCGCATATTCATTTGAAAGGCGACTGTTCTATCGTAAAATCTGACAAGAAATCAAATGAAACTTTACCAGTTGGGAACATAGACCGTAACTCTGATGAAAGTCATGAGAACATATCAGTGCATTTTCCGAGGTCTGTTTGTAATCCACTGGCCCGCTCGAAATTTCAGGGTGTAGTTAATCGCACACGGAGAAGAGTAGCCAGATTCTATGTGGGTGGAATTAATAAAGAAATTTCTTCGGAACAGGGTATGAGGTACTTTCTAAGACAAAATGGGATACGAGTTACATTTCTAAAATATTTCAACAAGGAATCACGGAAAACAGCATCTGCACATCTTAATATTGATGCCAGTGACGAACACATTGTACGTCAACCTGAGTTTTGGCCGAAAGGAGTCTTTGCGAGGGACTGGATGCCTTGGGCAGCGTTTACAAACGGCAAATAAATTAGAAAACCCCTAACCGTACTATGAACTTAAAAGTAGCATGTTGGAATTGTCGGGGCATCATGTCTGGTGTTCCTTATCTCATAGACTTTTTGCACAAAAACAAACTTGATGTTATGGCTCTCTCTGAACATTGGTTGCGGACTTGTCAAATTGACTTTCTAGACACCATTGACCCTGTGAACTATGCTAGTTATGGAAAAGGAGCCGATGATAATTGTTACCAATCATATAACTTCAATAATAGAGGTGGTATCGGATTCTTAGTTTCGACAAAATTACAACCATTCGTACAAACGTTAGAAATCCCTAGTAACAGGATCATGGGAATTGAACTAGACATTCCTTATTCAACAAACATTTACTTCATTGCAGTATACTTACCTGCCTGTACACAACGCTATGAACTGTTCTCTAATGAACTGGAAACACTGATAGATACGTACAACGTTTATTCTAACATGGGAAATGTCATTCTGTTGGGCGACTTTAATTGTAAGATCGAAGGCCCAAAGTATTCATTCACTCATGACAAGCGAACAGCTAGTTTTCAATCATTTCTGCGCGAATTTGACTTACATTCCGTGCACTTGGAGCCTGACGCATCTGGACCTGTATGCACATTTCAGTCCTATGTAGATGGTCCGAAATCAGCCATTGATCATATCATTGTAAACAAGGACAATCTTGCAAATATTTCTGAAACGTTTGTCTCAGATGATGACATTTTTAATGTATCCGACCACAAACCGATTAAATGTTCGTTTTCATTGACCGGGAATATTTGTGACTTACCGAAAACAGCTTCAAGTGACCAACCGCGTGTATCATGGACAAAAGCTATACAATGTGATGTAGTTTCTGATTATACATTTGCAGTTTCGCAATTTCTGTGGGATACTGTTACTCCTCCCGCTTCAGCCGATAATATAGAAAAATACTATAATGAAATCGTTACCGCTATTTTACAAGCTGATACTGAGATTCTGCCTCACAAACAATTCGTTAAACATTTAAAACCTTATTGGTCAAAAACTGTAAAGGAATTCCATAATGTAATGCGAAATAAGCGTCAAATATGGATTGCTAATGGTAAAATACATGATATCAACAATGTTTACTACAGGGACTATAAATCTGCTAAGCTTAATTTTAGAAAACAGCTGGAATTCGCCTATGAAACGTATATTTCTGAGGTAAATAATAAGATAGAAGAATCAGCAGACTCTAATCAGCGTTTTGTATGGTATGTTATTAAAACCAACCGAAAATCAACAAGTATATGTCAGCAATTAAAGGTAGATGGTGAAACAATGAACTCTGCGGATGAAATACGAGATGGATGGGCAACTCATTTTGAGTCTGTGTTTAAATATAATAGTAATTTGATTGACAGTACAAATGAGCAACATGTTAATAAAACAGTCAGTGACTTACTCACACTTATAGAACTAAACAATGACCACGTGGTGAAATTCACGTGTGAGGAGATCTATAAGCTTTGTGAAAGTTTACCACGGAATAAATCTCCAGGCCTAGACGGAATTACATACGAACATTTGAAATTCGGCGGAAGAGTACTTCAACGTCATTTATGTCATCTATTTAATCTTGTGATTGAAACTTGTTATACTCCGATGTGCTGGAAAGACAGTTGCATTATACCTCTTTTCAAAGGGGGGCATAAATCGAAATCCGACCCAAATTCCTACCGTGGTATCTCATTGTTGCACAGCATTTCAAAACTATTTGAGAAAGCGTTTTATTTACGTTTAGAGTCGCTTCAGCACAACTTTCCTCATCCGACACAGGTAGCATACCAAAAGAACTTATGCAGCACACACGCTAGTTTCAATATGCAGGAAGTGGTTCATCACAATTTGGAACGTAATAGCAACGTTATCGTCACACTCTTAGACAGTACGAAGGCCTTCGATAGCGTGTGGCATAATGCACTGCTCTTGAAATTACATGAATATGGAGTACGTGGACGACTTTGGAGGCTAATTTATGGATTGTATGAAAGTATGCGTAGCTGTGTATTGTTTAATGGAAAACTTTCTAGGTGGTTCCTACTCGAAAGAGGGGTCAGACAAGGTGGAGTTTTATCCGCTATCTTCTATTTGGTATTCATCAACGACCTTCTTTGTGAAATAGAAAACAGTAATTGCGGCTGTATGCTATTCAACCTTAAAGTATTTAGTTCCGTTCAGGCTGATGACATTGCCTTAATGTCCACTACTATAAATGGAATGAGAGTTTTATTAGACATTTGCCAAAAAAACAGCAAAAATTGGGGATTTAAGTTCTCGGCGTTAAAAAGTGAGATTTTGAAGTTTCAGTCTTCAAAGCCAAATAGTTCTGTCGATGATTTGAAACTTTATGGCGAAAAAATTCCCGTTGTTACATCTACCAAGCATGTTGGGATAATTCTGAACAGTGGTTTCAGAAGTATGGATAGAACTCTTAATGCGAGTAGAACTTTACGTGCAACGGCATTATCCGTGTTAAAGTCAGGAATACACCCTTCATTTCTAAATCCTTTAACTTGTGCAAAGATAATTTCACAGATATGTTACCCAAAAGCATTTTTTGCGTGTGAACTCTGGAATAGACTTTCATTAAAGGAACTGACAATGTTGGAACGCTCCCACAGATATGTATGTAAACTAATACAAGGATTACCGACGCGTACACGTTCGGATAAATGCACAAGTATGCTTGGTTGGCTTCCTATTCAGTGTTACATAGACAAATGTAAACTACAGTTTTTCGGTAGAGTTTGTAGAATGGACAATAGTTTGTTACCGAAGCAGATTCTCCTTTTACGTTTACTGGAATTTACTAATAAATGTGTACAAAGACAGGGTGGGTTCATTCCTGACATTTTGGAAATCATAGAAGAATACGATTTATCAGACTTTGTTAACGATTTTCTTAGAATAGGTTTCTTTCCTAGCAAAACTGCCTGGAATATTTGCATAACGAACTCTATTAAAAGTAAAGAAGAACATAGATGGAGACAAAGAATGTCTGTTGACAGTGACTTTAATTTCTTTTCTAAAATACACAAGAACATTGTACCACATCGAGCCTGGACTGTTGTTAAATCTTATCCGAATTTACGCAATGCTGCAAAATACGTCATTGACCTTTGTGCAATTGTACGTACTGAAGAAACTGTTCTATTGTGTGATAAATGTGGACTTTTCTTTACAAACATCATTGTACATATACTTTGTTCCTGTGATCGAATACTCAATTTAAGAGAACAACTGTGGGAAAGAGTAATTAGTATCGACCCAATAGAATTTAGTGTTTATTTAGACGGTCTACCGCAGGACACTTTCACAGCAGTAATGCTATCATGTGACACTGAATATGAACTGGAGGAGGAAGACCGTATGTATTTTTCTAAGACATGTGCAGAATACGTCTACAAAATGTGTAATTTGTTTTATAACTGTTAATTTAAACTACAAACTCTAATCGTTTGATTTCTTTTATCACGGCTATAAACTTTAAACACATATTGTTTCATGTAATCTAATTCTATGAATAGTTTCATTTTCTATATGTACATGTAATCTTCGCTAAGAAGGAAATAAAGTTAATAATAATAATAACACACGTGTTATACAATCATACCCGCAGATATTAAACCACTGCTGTGACGTCAGCCTATTCATTTACCGTGGATTCTTTTTCTAGAATCAACACTTCTTTAATTCATCACTGAAATGAAGTCATCAAATTATATTCTATTGTTCCTTTTGTGTACATGATGTCATTAAGTTTGAATTGGCTAATTTACTTATTTCTGTTCACAGCTGGTATTAGTTTAAAAACTTACCTTTGATTTTTGCAAATTTTTATTTGCCGTGACTGGGGTTCGAACTCCCTCCTTCAAGTAAATCATGTGTCATAGTTGAAGAACACGTCGACGAAACCTCTCGGCTACCAATCGTATAATATCTACATGTCGTTTTTACATATATCAATATATGATACGGTACAATATATACATAAGGTTTTCGCCTTTATATATTTAAAAACGACGTTTGTATAGTATAAGATGGTAGCCGCAAGGTTAGGATGAGTTGAGAGTAACACTTGTAGACATAGTTCGAATCTCTGTTTCGGTGTTCCCTTTTTTCTAAATCTTGATATAGCTTAGTAATAAGAAAAGATCTTTATTTTTTTTTTATTTGATTATTATTTCCAATTTCATGTAATTCAATAAAACATTAGAACATTGTTATTTTGATGTTTATGACAATCTCATCTGTTTCACTGCATATTTTGACATATTTTTATAATATAAAAAGTGTAAATCGAATGGATTTAAACTATTTTTTCTTTCACTAAGTATTATGTTTTACTGGAACATTATTTGGACTATGCTTTATTTTGTCAATAATGGACAAATTTCTGAATCATATGCCTTATACTGTAAGTCCATACGGTTTTGTATTAATTTTCATTTACCATTAAAATCATCAACGTGACTATATATATATCTAATTGAATAGTAGTATAGAGAATTAAGTTAATTTAAGCTCACACATAATAGGGTCTAATTAAGAAAGGAAAGGTAGTTGGGAAAAGTCGTCACAACAATAGTTTAAGTAAGAGATACAATGGATAAGCGTTGGTTCATGAAAAACAAACCATTCGCCCTCCGGGCTCATGGTTTCTTTTTCAAGAATCAATTCTTATCCATTGTATCTCTAATACTTAAACACTTATAAGATAAAAAACTACAGCAAAACTCGAACAAGCTAATGAAATTGTCATTTCTGTAGTGCCACAATTGTTGCCACAAGGGCTCGTTGGTGGCGAAGTGACGTTACATCTATTGCACACATCAGAATCATCTTGACATTGGTATTGGCAGACAATGTTATGGGAGTTTTCTTCGCAACAGTTTGTCCCGCACCCAAAATTTTCTGGAGTTCTGCACCGTCTGTCCACTGATCGTACTGTTTTTCTATCTGTAAAAGAAAAACATTCATCTGGAAACATTTGATCACAGAAATTGATATGAAGGGAAATTCTAAAGACGTAGCTATACACACCGTGTTTGAGAGGGTGCATGATGCCGATCAAACATGAATAATCTATGCATTTGCAGTCCCGAATATCTGTCCAGGTTAATACTTTTACAGAATTCAAACCTTTCTAAAACCTTTCTTAGGTAAATGCGACTTTTCCATTAATACGTATTTTGATATGTTTCCGATTGAAATGAACCGTCTTGGGTGTCTCCTGGTAGCGTGATCGCCTCGAGTTCGGAAGGTCGCGAGTTCGATACCCGGCCGGGTGAAGCAAAAAACATTAAAACTGGTATTAGTTACTTCTCCGCGAAGCACGCGGAATCTAGGAGTAGTAGAAAAAGACTGGTCGGCCCGGAATCAGTATACTGTTCCCGGGCGGGGTGATATGTCTTCCTGCGAACTGTTACCTCGCGAGCTAGCACGTTAAAAATCAGGTTTAAAGTGTCGGTCTAGTACAAAGAATGGTTCATATTCATATCATAGCAACATGTTATCGTCCAGATATGTATTTAATAATTGCCACTGGACGTTTTACATCCGATCGAAATATATATGGTATTTTTGAAGAGCCTTGTAACGTGAACTCCTCTTTCATTTTTGAATTTAAACCATTTTTATTGTTGCCATATTGTTGCTTACCAACTGTAGATGCGCAATAAGGTTTTGGAATTCCAATTTTAAAAGGGGGTTGGAGGGACCAAAAATGGCCGAAACAGAAAAAAAGCATAATTACTAAAATAACTATGTCATATCGTTACTTGCTAACTGCAGATGCGCAAAAGGTTTGGGAATTCCAAATTTCTAAAAGGGGGCCTGGGGGACCGAAAAGGGCCAAAATAGACAAAGAGCCTTGTGACGCGAACTCCTATTTCATTTTTGAATTTAAATCAGTTTTATTGTTGCCATATTGTTGCTTACCAACTGTAGATGCGCAATAAGGTTTTGGGATTCCAAATTTTAAAGGGGATGCGAGGGACCACAAAGGGCCAAAACAGAAAAAGACCATAATTACTAAAATTTTATTTAAAGAAAAAAAATTGAAGAAATTTGTGAATTTCAGTTTCAGGGGCTATAGGTCCCTAAAAAGGTCCAAATAGTTAAATTATAGTAAAAGTGGGTTGTGATATATTTGTGAAAAGGTTATCTGTTACAGATATGCTGTTATTTTGTATTTTGAGGATTTAAAGGGCCAAAAGGGGAAAAGAGGACAAAAAGTTAGATTACAGTACAAGTGGGTTGTGATATATCTCTGCAAAGGTTATTTGTTACAGATGCAAACTGTAATGTAATGGAAACAGGAAATGTTAAGAATGTTTGTTTACAAATAAATGTCGGGTGCAGGTATAGCTGTCGTTCCGACAGCCCCTACCTCTAGTTATAATATGATTGTACATGTGATGTGGATGTGCAATAAGGTTTTGAAATTTTGATTTCTTTCGTGGAGCGAAATTTGGTCCGAAAAAGAGCGAATTTTCTAAATATGCTTAAAACATCAATTTTTGAAGCATTTTTTATTCTAGGCTTCTGGTTTCATTGTCCATGGTGTAAAGATGGAAAAACTGGTTTCAAAACTTTCATTTTCGCTGAATGGACGAAATCAACAAATTGTCAAAATATGAATGTGACATCGACTCCTTATTGATTATTGATGCTAGGCTTCTACTTTGATTATAGAATGATTGCGAAATAAGGTTTTAAATTTTGACTTCATTCGCGGAATTTTCAAAATATGCTTAAAACATTAATTTCTAAGGCATTTTTTATGCTAGGCTTCTGGTGTCTTCATAGATAGATTGTCCATGATGGACAGATGCAAAAATAGATGCTACAATTTTAGACCTATGGCATATAGGAAGTATTATAATTATCGAAATATGCTGTTGATTTTTTTTTCAATTTAAAGCAAAAATATAAATTAATTTTCTCACCTCATCAAATCTTCCAGCACTCCACACCCTTTCCCCTCAAATTCAAATTTTCATACCCTTATTGGGTTATGTGGGATGGACTGAAATGTTTTTTTACTAAAAAAATCAAAACAGCGTAATGCAGATGTGGCACTGGGTTCTGCGGAATTCCTTTTGAATTTGTTATTTAAAAAGGTTTTTTTTTAAATATTTTCTTATTTTAAAAAATTTAAATATGTATACAGACTAGAAGAATTGAACCTCAAACTCGCATAGATTATACGAGTCCACCACGGTACTGTTTTTGTCCTCCGCGGCAACGCGACGGAGAGACTTAGTAATGGTCTACGTCCGTCGGTCCGTCACAATTATTTGTGGACGCATCTCATCTGAGACTGCTGATCGGATTTCGTTAATCGCCATATGTACTTGATTCTATCGTACCGCCATTTTGAATCGACAAATTTTACTGGAATTATGGGACTTTTAACTTTTTTTCTGTATTTTACACTATAGGAACACTTTGTGGACGCAACTCCTCTGCGACCACTGATCATGTTTCGTTCAAATTTTGTACGATTGTTAGTCACTACATTTAGTTGATCCTATGAAACCGCGATTTTGATTCAATGAATTTTACGGGAGTTATGGGACTTTAACGTTTTTGTGCATGTGACACTATACGAACACTTTGTGGACGCAACTCCTGTGAGACCGCTGATCGGATTTCGTTCAAATTTTTAGGATTATTAGTCATCGTTTGTACTTGATCCTGTCGCACCGCGATTTTGATTCGACAAATTTTACTGGAGTTATGGGACTTTAACTTTTTTCTGTATTTGACAATATAGGAACACTTTGTGGGTGCAACTCCTCTGAGACCGCTGATCGGATTTTGTTCAAATTTTGTAGGATTGTTAGTCACCACATGTACTTGATCCTATGCCGCCATTTCATTAATACATATTTTGTATATCTTGTGGGGCTTCGACTTTTCTCTGCGGCAGGGGACATATGGCTACATGTAGCAATCTTGTTTATATTTTTTATAAATATTTTTATATATTTGTATATATTTTTATATTTACATATTTTAACAATTTTTGTTGATCCTAGCTCTATTGAGACACATGAATCAACACTGTTAGTTAACCTTTTATTTTTTGTTACTTCAGGCAGTTTATCCCTTTAATTTATAATTAAAGATATTGATTCCAGCTCTAATGAGACATTGTTAGTTTATCACTTTATTATTTTTAAAAGATGTTGATCCCAGCTCTATTGAGACACATGAATCCACATCATTAGTTTATCAGAAAGTCTTTAATCTAAGATGTTGAACAACTAAAAAATGTCGGGTATTAACCTAAAGATCTTTGATCCTAAAATAAACGTTGCATGGTTTATTTTAACTCGCGATAATTTTTGTGCTTAACACTAAATTTGCATCAAAATCATCACTTGGATGAAACAAATGTGGGGTGAAGGTATAACTGTCGTCTCCGATAGTACTCTAGTTTACTTTGGAATGAAACGAAATTGATAAAATTTGGCCGAAACGTCAGTTGTCAGAAATGTCCTAGGCCGAAATGTCCCAGTCCGAATTGTCCTAGTACGAAACATCCTAGGCCGAAACGTCCTACAGTCATTGAATGGCCTATTTATACTGTATTTTAAGTCATTGGTTAAAATGAACAATATATATCTGATAATATATGTAAATACCTAAAATAAGAACATTAGAATTAAATGCATACAAACCTAATTCATAAACGACTTTAGTTACACAGAGTCCGTGTGTACATGGCATAATAGGACTACTACCTCTTGTATAGTTCCAGGGCTGGTCTACACATTCGTAGTCAAGGGTAATGTCTTCACTTAACATATATGTACATACATAACAATCAAATGAATTGGCGTCTGAAATAAAATTAAACAAACCGATTTTAAACAAACTCTTCATAAGACATCTCGATGTTTAATTTTTTGTCTCAAACGTTCGTGAAGTATAATTTCCGGGGCGTTGAAATAAACAATGCCTGGGTTTTTGAGTAAACGACCAATTACCTATTATGCGTGTTAATCATACTCCTTGTTTAATAACCCCTGTCGATTAAAAGTAGCCTGAGAAACGAAAGATAAATAGGTTCTTACATACGTTCTTGGGAAAGACCGGGTGATATTCACTCGTGATAGAAATTTTATGTCTTTTCGCGAGTGGAGCGACACAAAAATTTCTATCACGAGTGGAAGATGACACGGGCTTTCCCAACAACCCATGTAAGTATATATTTCTTCCATAAAGCACAATTTTTAAAACACATTTCAATTTTGCCGTGTCTATAAAGTGAAGGCAAATAATCCATTCCTACAATTGTGACGTCAAACAATTCAGGACGTTTATCTTAAGGTGCGTTTACACGATACGATTTTCCATTCGATTTTCATTCGATTTTTACCTGTGCACCTGCTTTCGACTAAAATCGTACCGTGTGAACACTAAAATCGAAAGTCGGACGTCAAGTCGAAACGTCGTTTTGAAATCGAAACGTACGCTATTTCCATTCGGCTTTTTGACTAGAATCGGATCGTGTGAACGCCAAATCGACTAAATTAATGAGTCGATTGAAAAAATCAAGCAAATAATTTTAATCAACTATACATTCAGATTTTCACATCATTTTACAAGTTTTTAATTCGTCAAAGGAACATTGTTATCTTTTGTTCATAAACCTGGCTATTCTGCGCCTACAGTATATGTAATGTCAAACTAAGTATTAAATTAGAAAATTTAAGAAAATTATTCTTTCAGATAGTGAAGTGGCCATAATACAATGTTCGTACATTTTTCCTGTAAATTAAGTCTTTTTGCCAGAAATTCTCACAAATACATTTTTGGTTAGATTTAGATGAAATTTTTACCATTGATCGCAGACTTTATTGTAGTTTTTTTTAAATAATTTTTACTGAATTTTGCGAAAGACCATTTTAAAAGTTGTCATTATTTTTAATTTAGAAAAGGACAATTCAATATACCCTGTTTGCTTCTGAACTTCAATATTTAAAATTTATATATTTTTATTTATTAGCACTTCAAAACTACAAATCACAATTACTTGAGAAAATTGTCAAAAGAAACAGCAATAAATTATGCAAATACTTTTACTAAAATATGTAGAACCAAACAGGAATTATTGAGAATTTTTCAAGTAAGATGGTATTAAATTAAATATATAGGAAAATGTTCGTGTGGAAACTAAATTATTGACACTTACTGTACGTCATATATTGTTCGTTATTTGTTTTTACATGCATCTCATATAGGACTCCCCCCCCCCCTTTTTAACAGACCTTTACTTATAAATTATCTATTTGAACATACGACTGCGACGTGCAATGCAACGGGTAAGTGCGTTTGTCGACACTCGTTCTTCAGACATGGCTGACATGATAGCAGTTGAAATTCTTGACAATAATGAAGAACAGAAGCATTGATCTCTATGAAAATGAACCATCTCTATATATATTGGACGTAACGTCCCAACCGCATCATGACAAACTTGAGAGGAAACGGGCTCTAGAGCGAATTGATGGCAAAATAAACATAGGAATTAGATCTATATACATATATGTCATGAATATATTCAAAATTTCATGTTTTTACATTTACATCACTCCATTTTTAGAGAAAAAACCTATCTAATGTTGCATCAATGTTGTTTTCTATTATGCAATGGGGGATAACTCGTATAAATGCATTAAATATCGTGACGTAAGATTTCCAAAGGGTACTTGGATTGTACATTGTTTCTATTCTAAAACAAAATCTTTCTATTTTTGGGCTATTTTAACAGGCTGTCGTTTCCTCTTTTTAACCCCTGTATGAAGCAGAATTTCAGGAATATTTGATATCCAACCGGTTTAGTGTATAAAAATAAAAGTACGCCAAAATGATGATACAAATATTCGGAAATATTGCAATTTGGTTTTTTGTTCAAAGGGTCATGTGAACTATTGCCATCAGTTTGCGTCCGGCGTCAGCCGTCGTTATCGTCGTCCGACTGTCGACATTTCACACTTTAATCTTCTTGTTTGAAATAACCGGGCCAATTGGAACCATAATTTGGTAGAATGGTCCTTGGAAACGGGTTTTGACATATCATTAGACTTCAAATGTCAAATATTATCGAGGCATTTTGTCATTTGTCAATTTTTTCAGTTGGAAAGTTCGATCTCTCACATTTTGTTTTTCGCCTTTTCTTGGCTACTGTGAATCAGATGAGCGATTACCGGCTCCTGGGAGCCTCTGGTTAAAAGTTATTAACCAATCCTAATCATTAATTCAATTATATCATATATTTTTTAATTTTGATAAGGTAATTGCCGATTACACGCCGTATGGATAATTTCGGACGTTGCTGCGTTTCGAAACATATTAAAAGCACCTGTTCAAATCTGTTCAAAATCGAATGGAAAATCGTATCGTGTGAACAGAACGCTGTACGATTTACCTGAGCGACGGTATTAAATCGGGTGGAAAATCGAAAGGAAAATCGTATCGTGTAAACGCACCTTTAGTGACGAACTATGAAGTCGGACGAACTTAGCGATGGATTGGATATCACAACGAGTAGAGACGTATGCACGCGAACTCGTCTCAACTCGGTCGTCTCTACCCGGAAACGGCCATTTATTATGGCAAACCGTTTTACTATTTATTCTAATGCTGCCAGTATCAGATAACATATGAAAAAAATACTTAAAATATAGAGAATAATTAATTTGGATCTTATAAAACAGAGTAGATTTAAAAGACAATGCATGCAAAACAGGCAAAATTTGGCATTTTTTATTGGAGTAAGGATAACTGAAATTTCCTTAGTATTTTGGGAAAATTTAGAGTACAGAAAATGATTTCCCCAGGGAGATCCCATTGAGACCAGGTTTGTGAAAAATTAAATTTCTAATTGTACCACGAAAATCGCACCTGCATGTGGTGCAGATTTTTGCACTGTACTAGATTTTACCTAGCATTAAGGCCAACGAAATATAGGAAAATGCCGTCAAGTTTAGGCCATTTTATTTGAATTATTACATGAAAATAAATAGTGACCCTGAAGAGTCTTTTCCGGCGTTACCGGTCAGTTTGAATCAGGAGCGTAAGCATTAAACTAATGTCCGTGAATGCCGAGAAAAAAATTACAACATGCCAGATTACGTCCTGCTCACACTCAACATCCTATATTTTAATTTATAATATGTCTTAGCAGTTTTGTATGTTAAAAGGTCAGTAATTTGTAAGTTAATTGGTAAACTATACGTGCAATTTCCCGCCAAATCCATTCGGAATAACGGTGTTTTCCTTCCATGTCTATTTATCACGGTGATTAAGTATTTATCTCCTCTTTATATTTATACGTGTTGCCTCGGGCTTAAATCATTTAAAAAAAAATATAAAAAAGGGCACCACATGTTTCATATGTATATCTGATACTACCAATTTCCAATTTTGATTGATGGGGGGGATGTTCATTATAAAGTTCCAAAAAGGGCGAAATTTTGAATAAGTTAACAGAAAATATTCTATTCGATTGGAAATATTTAAAAAAGAAAAATAAATGATTTGGAGATAACATTCTCGCACATTTTCAAAAATAATGGTGGATTATCATTCGGATGTTTCTCTCTCATTTTGTAGATCAAAAACATACGATTTTTTTTATTAAAGACTATATTAATAAACTTACCTTTGAACAAAGAAATGAGTAAAATGAAAGTTGTCCAATATTTCATCAATTTCCACAGCCCTGTATCAAAAATATTCATTTTTTGATACTAATTAATCGATTCGGGAAGTAAAAGTTACGAATTACTTGTATGTTTAATAGTCGGAACGTTGTAACTGTATATTTAATTTCTGTAGTAGAGAACTTATAAGAAGTAGTGGATTCGGAAAAGATCATCAACGAGCGACGTTAGTCGCGAGTTGATTATCGATTCCGAATTCACTACTTCTTATAAGTTCTCTCACTTAAACCATTGCTATGTATTCTTTAAGTCATTACTCTTTGTGATATACAATTTCAGCGTTTCCTTATAGTTTGTTGACATTTTTGTTGTCGGAATCGAATAAAATATATCCCATTCGAATCACATTTTTAAAATTAAATTTTAATTCTGAGTGAGTTTAAAATCACTATTCGTTCTGCGTGGATTTTTGTCATAGATGGATTATTTCAAAGATGAAAATAAAAAATCGATTAAACAAACAAATGAATATAGTCCGACTATAAATACAGATAATTCTAACACAGAATAATAACCATATGTATTTAAGTTAGAATCACTATAAAAAAAACTACAATTCCAAAAGTATTTTTAAAAAAGTAGCAATCTAAATTTTGTGAAAATCCACAAAAATCTGATGAGGATTTAAGTGCAAACTTTTTTTTAATGTATGATGACATTTCGTCGGCGTCTGAAAATGAAACTTTTCCTGTTATAAAACCTATTTATGAGGATATATCGTCTGCATCAGACGAGGATTTAATGTGTACCTTAGTCGATAGGGTAGATTCTGAGCTACGAACCAAACCAGGGCCCTCAAGAATAAAGAAGATAGTGTCTGATAATCAAATAGAAGAGCTTTCTGTGAGAAGGTTATTATTATATTTTTATATTTATTTGAATCGTTAGAGATAAATCCTCATCCCCACTTTTTCCGAAGTATTTGCCCCCTCCCCCCCCCTCGTTTTTTTCTAAAGTATATATATGATGTTCTGAAACGGTCCTATGCAGTTATATATGAACCACACGACCTTCAACCGTGTTCAACACGTAGGAAAGGCCCATAAAATATGTATAAGAGGATAACTATTTTTATCAGGGAGAAGACAAGATTATTATTTTTTCCTGTCAAAAAAAATGTCGCTTGGGTTGCATCAAATTTTTTAAAAAAATGCGTCTTATTGACAGTTTTTTTGGGGGGTTATATTTGAAAGGTCTCAGTTAAACAACGTCAGAGTAGTTAATCAGTTGAATACACAAAACTTGTACTCTCCTTTATACAATTTGCTTGAAGTAAGCTAGTTTCCATGTACAGAAAAAATTGTACAACTTCAGTTAGGTCGAAAACTGAGAAGGGGTTGATTACACAAAACTTGTACTTTCCTTTGTTATTAAGTTTGATGAAAAATTTCCTACATTTAATTTCCAAAGTCCGGAAAAATGGGAATGCATTCTTTTTAAAAAAATCCATGCATAAAATGTTGCAGGTGCACAGCATCAATATATTACCTTACAATAAGACGTTCACCATGCGGGTACTAAATTTTATGGGAAGCAAATATTTCAAAAGTTCTGGCAAAAAATCGTTTGTTTCACTAACGACATTTTATTTTGAAAAATCCTGTTCATACAGGTAAAATAAAAATAATCCTCTGACCAACAGAAAAAATAAATTTTTGTCTCGAGAAAAAAAAAGTTTCGATAGTTGGTGCCTTATCGTTTACAACATTCATTTTCTATCAATTTGTAGATAGAGTTTTTTTTTACGGTTGTAATTAAATCTACTCATTCACACGAAATTCGTTGAACTGTGGTGAGTAGTATTTATAGACACAATCAGAACTTCAGTGGATTCCTAAAAAATAATCCACTGTTTCTTCAATAGATGACGTCACAACAATGGTTTAAGTAGTAGAGAACTTATAAGAAGTAGTGGATTCGGAAAAGATAATCAACGAGCGACGTTAGTCGCGAGTTGATTATCGATTCCGAATTTACTACTTCTTATAAGTTCTCTCACTTAAACCATTGCTATGTATTCTTTTCACTTAAACCATTGCTATGTATTCTTTAAGTCATTACTCTTTGTGATATACAATTACAGCGTTTCCTTATAGCAGTCAGGGGATCGACTTGTTTGAGTCAGAATTGTTCTGATGCAAAAAAATCAGAACTCACCTACGTATATACGTCAGAAAAAAATTTTTGCCGATGTAAAGATATTTCAAAATTGTCGCGTTACTATTGCCTCCAATAAGAAATATTGATAGTCAAGACTTCGGAGGTCACTTGCACTATTACAAACTCTTGGACTTACACAATGAGTGTATATAGATTTTATTCCATGTTTTTGACGAAAAATCAACATTTTTTAGTGTGACTTTAATTCTTTGCACTGTCTTAAATCGGTTTTTTTCAACCTCTCTCATAATTTTTACGCAATCTTTACACATTTTTGCGTTAATCAGAAAATTTTGGTTTAGATTCACGACCTATAAGAGAGGGTTCACGGCATCTGAAGATGGTAACTGTCGTGTACATTTAATTGCATTCTGACGTGTGCAAGTAGCTTGACAGGAAAATTGGAAAGAAGAAAGATAACTCCGTCTTCCTTATACATTTTTTCTACTGAAGACCGTAAGTTGTTCGTCGACCTCGACAAAGCCTGGAAATTTATTTGGTTTTACCAACCAAACAATTCCAAAACAATTACTGAAACCTAATTTTTTTCTGAAAATTGAGCAAAAATATCTATGAAGGTTGTATTTCTTTGTACAAAAAAATTTTAAAAGGCTCCTTTATTATATTTTATTTTTAGTTACATAAGCTTAAATCTAGCATATTTTCGAAGATTATAAAAATTCTAAATTCTTAGAAAAAGATAAAAAAAAAAAAATTTCTATCCATTTCACAATATCCTTATTTTTATATTGTTTGTACGATTTTATTATTATTTTTTTAAATGCTCAAATATTTTTCATTATATGTCATATCATCATTTTGTTTAATTTAGTAATGACACAATACATTTTTGTTTTCACTTTGAAAATTTCCAGACAAAATGGTTTTCATCTTATTATTTATCTTTTTTGTCATTTTTAAAAACTACAATCCGCAAGAATGTCACATTTTGAGGGGGAGGAAATGGATCCTGTAAGGGAAATGGTAAAAGCAATTGTAGGCATCTTGTTCTACATATTAAAGCGTAAACTATCATACATTCAATAATTTAAAAGTTTAATTCATATAACATTTTGTACTCCATTCTGCTTTTTTAACATTTTTCGATCGAGTTATTTAAGATTCTCAATTAATAAAGTGGGGGGGGGGGGGGGGCTCGCAGACCTCGGTAGCTTCGGTGGCCGAGTAGTCGTCATGTTAGCCTAGCCTGTCAACATCGAATCTCACATGTGGCGGGGTGTGTTCGACTCCGATCTCAATTGACATGAATTGCCAATTTTTCTACAAGAGGTCGATGATTCTCTCCGGGTACTCAGGTAATCAGGTTTCCTCCACAAATAAATACTGGCCGCCGCGAAATAGCTAAATGTGCTGAAAACGGCATAAAATCCCAACTAAACAAAAAAACAAGCTATTAATCAGATATATGTGTACTTTTATGTACAGGTAACTCACAGATCTCATTTACGAGTTTTATACATATATATGGTATTTTGCTTTTATTTTGTTGCATTTGGAAGTTTTGTATACATGTAAATGTATGCTTTAAATACTATTTTATGGTAAATGAAGTAATATTTCATCAAAGTTTCTTTGCAGATAAGCATTGGAGGGGGTAAAAATATCTTAATGCAGGGATCAGCGTAAAAAGTAGTTCCGTAGGCAGGTTAGGATGAAGTCCTAGTTTTGCTCCTTCTCATGGATGTACAAAATATTTCACCTGGTAAATAATGACTGATACTTTAAAAAATAAACATCTAGATAACTTCCTTATTGCATGTCAAAATTTGCTTTTATTTAAAGGTTTTATTCACGGATGCAGTAATGCAGTAAGTTGACGTCTTGCATAATATATCGATCGAGTGCGTAATTGGCCCCGGGTGGAAAGGGGGGTGTCTCCTCACTATTATTACTTGGTAGTATGAGTATGGCAAAATATAAGTAAAGGGTGTGGTTTTGCTTAGCAAAATCTTACTTTATTGAAACCCTGGCCGTTCCATTGAAGTCATGCATAAAAAAAACTTAAGTTAAAAAATGCTTAAGATTTGACTTAACTCTAAAATAAATAGCGGGTAACTCTAAAATAAATAGTGGGTGACTTCAGTCGTTTCAAAACCAATTAAATAATAAAACTTCATTCATACAAAAGGGGCATGCATTTTGAAGAAAATATCCAATTACCCCCAATTATATTCTCTGTGAATATTTGATTTATATTAAAACTTTGTATCTTGGCTTATTCATACTTTAGGTTTAGGCGTATAGGCACATTTAATATGTGGTAAAGTTTAAAACTTATAAAATAAGATATATTTGTAACAATAGGCTATCGTAAATTTATCTCCTCAGTCTATATATAGATTTACCAAATATTTACTACGACCCGAATGAAATTAATGCATTTAATGAATGATAATTGTTACTCATCAGTGTCTACCTTTATTGTTGCCGTATGATCCATTAGCAGGGAACAGATTTTTAGAGATCACACAAATTCCATAGATACATGGATCACCATCTGAGGACGTCAAAATATTCATATTTGACAGAAATACAAATTTTACACGATTGTGTTCATACAATTCGTATATCGAATATTATGTCAAGTCATTGCACTGTTATTGTCTTTATACTGCAATCTTTGGTGACATTAGTCGACATTACTACCAATTTTAAAATTATTTAAAACGTTTGTTACCTTCAAGATGCCCCCCGTGGATTTGGCGGGGGAACTCACCCCTTGAAAGATCGATGAGAAGGTGTACAATTGATAATTGCATAAGATTATTCAAAATAAGGGAAAACTTGGCTGTAAATATTTTTTTCAACAATATAAAATACGTAACACATGTAACAAGACAATACGTATTGATATTTTGTTTTAAAGATTTGTCAGTAGGTTTGTAAGTTTTTTTGATTTTTTTTGGGGGGGAGGGGCTGGGATTTTTGTTCTTGATATTATATTTCTTTTGTAGGTCTGGATAAAATCAATTTATTCTTTTCCACACTTCTAGCAAAGTAGTTTTTTTCCGAGAAGAGAGTTTTTTTTTATTAATTTTATGCAGCATGAAGTATTGGATTAAATCTTTAGTTGAAATAATGTAGCAAAATATTATAGGGATTGAATTTTTATTAGAACATCCATTGGATATTGTAAGTTAACAACGTCCTTCTAGATCTACTCTGTCCACACATCTTGAAGGTTCAACTAAAAACTCAATGCCTTACCGTAATTTACGACCCATGTGACACGTGACTTACAATTAACTTGCGTACAGTAAATGTATTAAATGTTTGCCACCAAACATAAATGAATTGACATGCCTATTTGCCTTTCAGGATAAAAAGTGACTACTGTACATCATGTTTATATGTTTTTAATTATTTTTCTTCTTCAAATTAACACCTATTTTCATATTTCATAATGTTCTTGATTTTTAAAAAATGCTTTATTTTTTGTTTTTATACTAAAAAATAAAAGATTTTAAAATAGTACATTTCCTTGATCTGCCACTATTTATAGAATATTACAACGATTTTTTTTTATTACAATAAGTATGGTGTAATTTATTTTGATTTAAACTCAATTCAGTTCAGCTAAAACTTTTTGCAAACATACAAAACTAAGCGGGTTATATCAATACAAATTCATCTCATGACAAATTAAACGAACAAATACATGATGTGAAAATAGCTTTACATCCTCCCTTCCTCAGTTCTAATGACTGAAATACAAAATAAATAAAAATGTCTTTATCATTGGGTGTTGATGGGTTTAAAATTAGTTTAAATCTTTCCTCTGTTTCCATGTAGTAAATAATGGGATTTTTTTGTAAAAATATTTTAGAATAGGTTTTCTCAGTTCCAAATTTTCTTACAATCGAATTAAAAAAAAAACACATGTTAATAAGCAAATAGTTAATGTCAAAGTCAGGACTTATTAGTGCACTCGGGACACTTTGGGATTGTGAAATGATTTCATCTGTGGTATAATTTGGTACAAGTTGCAATTTAAACGGTATTAAAGATAGATGTCCTTTTTATCAAACAACGGACACAATCCATTTATTACTGAACAGATCAATCGAGAATGGACTGTCAAATCCCAGTAGATCTATTACGTTGGTAATTATAATGCCGTTATGGTCCATTGAATTAAAGCGGTCAGACTGAATTTCTCTTACATTGAAGTCTTTAATGTGTGAGATGTTTCTGAGGGTTAATGAGTTCTATGATTGAAGATTCTACATTAATTTTTCGAAGAATCTATATTAAGGTCAAATCGAACTAATTGAAAGTATCCTACAGTTTTCTGATTTTTCGATGTAAAATTCCATAAAAAGCATTGTGTAAATCCTACAGTTTCGTGAAAAAGTAATATTATATTGCTACATACACGAAAGCTCTGATGATTAAAAAAAAATATCTGTGTGTTCCCATGTTCGACTGTTGAAAATTACAAAAAAGGCACCAATTGTGGGCAATTTTTATGCAAAGTCATGACGGCGTTCGTTAAACGTTGCAGATATAGTAGCCTAAACTATTTACTTTGCAGACCAGTTACTTTCTTTCATTTTCTTATTTTTACCATATCTATTACCTTTTATATTGGGGCCTCGGTGGCCGAGTGGTCAAAGTAGTTCGTTATGACTATTAGGTACTCCGGCTTACTCCATCAATAAAAACTGGCTGCCGCGAAATTGCCGAAAATGGCGTATTTTATATTAAAAAAGGAGTACAATTATCTATATTATTGTATTTTTACTGGATTTGTTCGAAAATAAAATATATGGTAACATTGAATCTGCTTGTCAGTGCGGATAACAAGGTACATAACTTTACACGTAGAGAAAACAATTTATTTATTGAACTTTATCGTTGGGTATGCAACAGCATGTATAGCAACAAATGATATTTAATATTCAAATTGTTCTGCTCAAGCTAAAAAATCTCATATAATTTCTTAAGTGTGAGCGTTCTAAGCAAGTTATATTGTAGTCCGCTGCAAAATCCGCTGTCCGCTACTTTATAATATATTTCGTAGGCAATATTTGTTCTTATAAATTTATCAACAATGTATCTAATACACTAGGGAACTATTTCATCAAATAACATTACCAAATGCTTTTTAATGCCATACTTGTACACTTATGTAATTTATAAAACCGTGCGTATCGTCATTATGGTAGACTAAAATATGAAGATTCTGTCCTTGAAACTTCTAATAATATTTGAAATTAATACTTACTGAAATAAATTAAATTCCAATTTAATCTTCTCATGTGTTCCTAGTCAATGAAGATTTAAAGACTTTCATTCAAGGTACAACATCTTATCTAGTTTAATTACCCAGATATGTTTAATTACCGATGAATTTCAAATAATGTTTTTTTTTTAAAAAGACAGACAATTTTAAATAATCTTGTGTTTATATATGAATCAATGTGTAAGCCATTGTATATGAAGGGTGTGCGAGTTTTTAAATACATGTATTTGCAAATCTTCAACGGGCACTGATGGAAAAATTAATTTTACTTTCTTCGCTCCGATACATCTCCATCCAATTAATTCTTCTTCTTGTTTATTACCAGATTTGTAAAAAGTTACATACATGTTAATTTTCACATCTATTTTTCAATCAACCATTACAAAAGATCATTGTATATGTTATGGTATCTATTTAAATCAGATTCGAAAATACCCAGCTGAAAGTCATAAACTTGTAGATTCTTAATGGATTAAGTCAGTTTGTTCGGTCTCATTTAAATTTTGCGCACTGATTTTTTCAATTCGGTTTCATTTATTTTCGTTTAAATCAGATTGAAAGTAAAGTCAAGAAATACCAAAGGGATATTCGAAGGAGGGGAAAATCGAAAATAACTGACAAACTCCGAAGAACACCGAAGACAAGACCAAAACAATACAAACACTACACTTAAAACCTAAAAACATATGAACAACATGGATCCCACCAAAAAACCGGGGGTAGTCTTTCAATTTTGCAGAGATGTCAGTTTGTTACTTTCTCATATTCTCATGTAAAGTTATCCTTCATAAAATATACTAATCAGAGATTCCTCTGATGTCAGATGACCCTGTTTCTCAATTGACTAGCGTCAGAGATCACTCTATATACAAATTTGTCGACTCTGTCCAGATATAGTTAATCAGTTTTATATAGGGATTTTATTTCTTGTAAATGAACTTGAGTTGAGTGCTTTTTTTATGTCAGCTAATTAACCCTTTCTTTCACAGTTTTTGTCATCACTACAGTGGTAAAAAAAAGTCATGAAATATTTTTCATCTTTTAATTGAGTAGAATTTTAACATAATTTATATAACCTATTGTTCTGTAGATTAAACGGTCTAGATATTATATTTTACTATGCTTTATTGAGCCAAGCATAATAGTGCCCAGCTGTCAATATGAAGCTATCGTATTTAAATACTGTTCGGAGCATCCCTTTTGTGAAGATTACTGCGGTCCTTCTGCAGAAATTTTTCATCTTACCTTTTTCGCAAAATGTATCTCCTCCCTGACCAATTCATATACCTGCTGTTCCTTGTCAGTTAACGTTGGGGTATGAAAGTACGATTTTGAGAAGGATTTTTTGTTAGAGAATGCTGTTTTTATCACACAATCCTTTAAAATTATATTAATATTCACATCAGAATATAACAAAACATTAATTTTTATGGTAAATCTGTTATCATCATTTATGGTAAGATTTCCTCTGTTTAATTTGTTAAAAGATGACCGAATTGTTTCAATGAACTCCCAAATGGATCAGCGAATGTATACATAACACGGGATCTTTAAATCATAAATTACACTTTTTGACCTGTATTTTACAATGTTATTCCTGAAATTGTATATAATTACAATTTTCGGAAAAGGCTAAAGGCATTTTTCGAAAATGAACAATAAGAAATTAAAAAAAAATCGGAACGTTCCAAAGAAGAAAAGATGTATTTTATTATTACCCGGCTCCTTTATTTTTTTTTTTTTATCTAGCAAGTTTATGCGCACATCATTTTCTGACTGTAACAAGTAAGTTAAGAACAACGAGAAGGGAAGTTACTCTTAGAAGAAAAATCTTAGCTAGAACAAACTAACTTGCACAAGTCAGAATAATATACCATTAACTAAAGAGAGATAACTCTTCCAGGATTTTTTTTCTGACTGTTAAGAGTAAGAAACATTCTGACTTAAATATGTAGATCCCCTCACTGTATAGTTTGTTCACATTTTTGTTGTCGGAATCGAATAAAATATATCCCATTCGAATCACATTTTTAAAATTAAATTTTAATTCTGAGTGAGTTTAAAATCACTATTCGTTCTGCATGGATTTTTGTCATAGATGGATTATTTCAAAGATGAAAATAAAAAATCGATTAAACAAACAAATGAATATAGTCCGACTATAAATACAGATAATTCTAACACAGAATAATAACCATATGTATTTAATTTAGAATCACTATAAAAAAAACTACAATTCCAAAAGTATTTTTAAAAAAGTAGCATTAAATCACGATGCTAGAACATTTGTCATAAAAATGTTTTTTGAACTTACCCCTAGTCAAATATTAGTATATATATGAGTGTAGAAGTTTGAATAAAAACTACTCATCATTAATTATATGACAATGGAAATGACGACGAGGATATTTTTATAACGCAATCTAAATTTTGTGAAAATCCACAAAAATCTGATGAGGATTTAAGTGCAAACTTTTTTTTAATGTATGATGACATTTCGTCGGCATCTGAAAATGAAACTTTTCCTGTTATAAAACCTATTTATGAGGATATATCGTCTGCATCAGACGAGGATTTAATGTGTACCTTAGTCGATAGGGTAGATTCTGAGCTACGAACCAAACCAGGGCCGTCAAGAATAAAGAAGATAGTGTCTGATAATCAAATAGAAGAGCTTTCTGTGAGAAGGTTATTATTATATTTTTATATTTATTTGAATCGTCAGAGATAAATCCTCATCCCCACTTTTTCCGAAGTATTTGCCCCCTCCCCCCCCCCCCCTCGTTCTTTTCTAAAGTATATATATATGATGTTCTGAAACGGTCCAATGCAGTTATATATGAACCGCACGACCTTCAACCGTGTTCAACACGTAGGAAAGCCCCATAAAATATTTATAAGAGGATAACTATTTTTATCAGGGGGAAGACAAGATTATTATTTTTTCCTGTCAAAAAAATGTCGCTTGGGTTGCATCAAATTTTTAAAAAAAATGCGTCTTATTGACAGTTTTTTTTTGGGGTTATATTTGAAAGGTCTCAGTTAAACAACGTCAGAGTAGTTAACCAGTTGAATACACAAAACTTGTACTCTCCTTTATACAATTTGCTTGAAGTAAGCTAGTTTCCACGTACAGAAAAAATTGTACAACTTCAGTTAGGTCGAAAACTGAGAAGGGGTTGATTACACAAAACTTGTACTTTCCTTTGTTATTAAGTTTGATGAAAAATTTCCTACATTTAATTTCCAAAGTCCGGAAAAATGGGAATGCATTCTTTTTAAAAAAAATCCATGCATAAAATGTTGCAGGTGCACAGCATCAATATATTACCTTACAATAAGACGTTCACCATGCGGGTACTAAATTTTATGGGAAGCAAATATTTCAAAAGTGCTGGCAAAAAATCGTTTGTTTTACTAACGACATTTTATTTTGAAAAATCCTGTTCATACAGGTAAAATAAAAATAATCCTCTGACCAACAGAAGAAAAAAAAAATTTGTCTCGAGAAAAAAAACAGTTTCGATAGTTGGTGCCTTATGTAGTAGAGAACTTATAAGAAGTAGTGGATTCGGAAAAGATAATCAACGAGCGACGTTAGTCGCGAGTTGATTATCGATTCCGAATTCACTACTTTTTATAAGTTCTCTCACTTAAACCATTGCTATGTATTCTTTAAGTCATTACTCTTTGTGATATACAATTACAGCGTTTCCTTATAGCAATGTATAGTTTGTTCACATTTTTGTTGTCGGAATCGAATAAAATATATCCCATTCGAATCACATTTTTAAAATTAAATTTTAATTCTGGGTGAGTTTAAAATCACTATTCGTTCTGCATGGATTTTTGTCATGGGTGGATTATTTCAAAGATGAAAATAAAAAATCGATTAAACAAACAAATGAATATAGTCCGACTATAAATACAGATAATTCTAACACAGAATAATAACCATATGTATTTAATTTAGAATCACTATAAAAAAAACTACAATTCCAAAAGTATTTTTAAAAAAGTAGCATTAAATCACGATGCTAGAACATTTGTCATAAAAATGTTTTTTGAACTTACGCCTAGTCAAATATTAGTATATATATAAGTGTAGAAGTTTGAATAAAAACTACTCATCATTAATTATATGGCAATGGAAATGACGACGAGGATATTTTTATAACGCAATCTAAATTTTGTGAAAATCCACAAAAATCTGATGAGGATTTAAGTGCAAACTTTTTTTTAATGTATGATGACATTTCGTCGGCATCTGAAAATGAAACTTTTCCTGTTATAAAACCTATTTATGAGGATATATCGTCTGCATCAGACGAGGATTTAATGTGTACCTTAGTCGATAGGGTAGATTCTGAGCTACGAACCAAACCAGGGCCGTCAAGAATAAAGAAGATAGTGTCTGATAATCAAATAGAAGAGCTTTCTGTGAGAAGGTTATTATTATATTTTTATATTTATTTGAATCGTTAGAGATAAATCCTCATCCCCACTTTTTCCGAAGTATTTGCCCCCTCCCCCCCCCTCGTTTTTTATAAAGTATATATATGATGTTCTGAAACGGTCCTATGCAGTTATATATGAACCGCACGACCTTCAACCGTGTTCAACACGTAGGAAAGGCCCATAAAATATTTATAAGAGGATAACTATTTTTATCAGGGAGAAGACAAGATTATTATTTTTTCCTGTCAAAAAAATGTCGCTTGGGTTGCATCAAATTTTTTTTTAAAATGCGTCTTATTGACAGTTTTTTTTGGGGGGTTATATTTGAAAGGTCTCAGTTAAACAACGTCAGAGTAGTTAATCAGTTGAATACACAAAACTTGCACTCTCCTTTATACAATTTCCTTGAAGTAAGCTAGTTTCCACGTACAGAAAAAATTGTACAACTTCAGTTAGGTCGAAAACTGAGAAGGGGTTGATTACACAAAACTTGTACTTTCCTTTGTTATTAAGTTTGATGAAAAATTTCCTACATTTAATTTCCAAAGTCCGGAAAAATGGGAATGCATTCTTTTTAAAAAAATCCATGCATAAAATGTTGCAGGTGCACAGCATCAATATATTACCTTACAATAAGACGTTCACCATGCGGGTACTAAATTTTATGGGAAGCAAATATGTCAAAAGTGCTGGCAAAAAATCGTTTGTTTCACTAACGACATTTTATTTTGAAAAATCCTGTTCCTACATGTAAAATAAAAATAATCCTCTGACCAACAGAAAAAATAAATTTTTGTCTCGAGAAAAAAAAACAGTTTCGATAGTTGGTGCCTTATCGTTTACAACATTCATTTTCTATCAATTTGTAGGTAGAGTTTTTTTTACGGTTGTAATTAAATCTACTCATTCACACGAAATTCGTTGAACTGTGGTGAGTAGTATTTATAGACACAATCAGAACTTCAGTGGATTCCTAAAAAATAATCCACTGTTTCTTCAATAGATGACGTCACAACAATGGTTTAAGTAGTAGAGAACTTATAAGAAGTAGTGGATTCGGAAAAGATAATCAACGAGCGACGTTCGATTCCGAATTCATACTTCTTATAAGTTCTCTCACTTAAACCATTGCTATGTATTCTTTAAGTCATTACTCTTTGTGATATACAATTACACCGTTTCCTTATAGCAGTCAGGGGATCGACTTGTTTGAGTCAGAATTGTTCTGAAGCAAAAAAATCAGAACTCACCTACGTATATACGTCAGAAAAAAATTCGTCGATTTTCGCCGATGTAAAGATATTTCAAAATTGTCGCGTTACTATTGCCTCCAATAAGAAATATTGATAGTCAAGACTTCGGAGGTCACTTGCACTATTACAAACTCTTGGACTTACACAATGAGTGTATATAGATTTTATTCCATGTTTTTTTACGAAAAATCAACATTTTTTAGTGTGACTTTAATTCTTTGCACTGTCTTAAATCGGTTTTTTTCAACCTCTCTCATAATTTTTACGCAATCTTTACACATTTTTGCGTTAATCAGAAAATTTTGGTTTAGATTCACGACCTATAAGAGAGGGTTCACGGCATCTGAAGATGGTAACTGTCGTGTACATTTAATTGCATTCTGACGTGTGCAAGTAGCTTGACAGGAAAATCGGAAAGAAGAAAGATAACTCCGTCTTCCTTATACATTTTTTCTACTGAAGACGGTAAGTTGTTCGTCGACCTCGACAAAGCCTGGAAATTTATTTGGTTTTACCAACCAAACAATTCCAAAACAATTACTGAAACCTAATTTTTTTCTGAAAATTGAGCAAAAATATCTATGAAGGTTGTATTTCTTTGTACAAAAAATTTTTAAAAGGCTCCTTTATTATATTTTATTTTTAGTTACATAAGCTTAAATCTAGCATATTTTGGAAGATTATAAAAATTCTAAATTCTTAGAAAAAGATAAAAAAAAAAAAAAAATTTCTATCCATTTCACAATATCCTTATTTTTATATTGTTTGTACGATTTTATTATTATTTTTTTAAATGCTCAAATATTTTTCATTATATGTCATATCATCATTTTGTTTAATTTAGTAATGACACAATACATTTTTGTTTTCACTTTGAAAATTTCCAGACAAAATGGTTTTCATCTTATTATTTATCTTTTTTGTCATTTTTAAAAACTACAATCCGCAAGAAGGTCACATTTTGAGGGGGAGGAAATGGATCCTGTAAGGGAAATGGTAAAAGCAATTGTAGGCATCTTGTTCTACATATTAAAGCGTAAACTATCATACATTCAATAATTTAAAAGTTCAATTCATATAACATTTTGTACTCCATTCTGCTTTTTTAACATTTTTCGATCGAGTTATTTTATTTAAGATTCTCAATTAATAAAGTGGGGGGGGGGGGGGAGGGCTCGCAGACCTCGGTAGCTTCGGTGGCCGAGTAGTCGTCATGTTAGCCTAGCCTGTCAACATCGAATCTCACATGTGGCGGGGTGTGTTCGACTCCGATCTCAATTGACATGGATTGCCAATTTTTCTACAAGAGGTCGATGGTTCTCTCCGGGTACTCAGGTACTCAGGTTTCCTCCACAAATAAATACTGGCCGCCGCGAAATAGCTAAATGTGCTGAAAACGGCGTAAAATCCCAACTAAACAAAAAAAACAAGCTATTAATCAGATATATGTGTACTTTTATGTACAGGTAACTCACAGATCTCATTTACGAGTTTTATACATATATATGGTATTTTGCTTTTATTTTGTTGCATTTGGAAGTTTTGTATACATGTAAATGTATGCTTTAAATACTATTTTATGGTAAATGAAGTAATATTTCATCAAAGTTTCTTTGCAGATAAGCATTGGAGGGGGTAAAAATATCTTAATGCAGGGATCAGCGTAAAAAGTAGTTCCGTAGGCAGGTTAGGATGAAGTCCTAGTTTTGCTCCTTCTCATGGATGTACAAAATATTTCACCTGGTAAATAATGACTGATACTTTAAAAAATAAACATCTAGATAACTTCCTTATTGCATGTCAAAATTTGCTTTTATTTAAAGGTTTTATTCACGGATGCAGTAATGCAGTAAGTTGACGTCTCGCATAATATATCGATCGAGTGCGTAATTGGCCCCGGGTGGAAAGGGGGGTGTCTCCTCACTATTATTACTTAGTAGTATGAGTATGGCAAAATATAAGTAAAGGGTGTGGTTTTGCTTAGCGAAATCTTACTTTATTGAAACCCTGGCCGTTCCATTGAAGTCATGCATAAAAAAAACTTAAGTTAAAAATGCTTAAGATTTGACTTAACTCTAAAATAAATAGCGGGTAACTCTAAAATAAAAGGTGGGTGACTTCAGTCGTTTCAAAACCAATTAAATAATAAAACTTCATTCATACAAAAGGGGCATGCATTTTGAAGAAAATATCCAATTACCCCCAATAATATTCTCTGTGAATATTTGATTTATATTAAAACTTTGTATCTTGGCTTATTCATACTTTAGGTTTAGGCGTATAGGCACATTTAATATGTGGTAAAGTTTAAAACTTATAAAATAAGATATATTTGTAACAATAGGCTATCGTAAATTTATCTCCTCAGTTTATATATAGATTTACCAAATATTTACTACGACCCGCATGAAATTAATGCATTTAATGAATGATAATTGTTACTCATCAGTGTCCACCTTTATTGTTGCCGTATGATCCATTAGCAGGGAACAGATTTTTAGAGATCACACAAATCCCATAGATACATGGATCACCATCTGAGGACTTCAAAATATTCAGATTTGACAGAAATACAAATTTTACACGATTGTGTTCATACAATTCGTATATCGAATATTATGTCAAGTCATTGCACTGTTATTGTCTTTATACTGCAATCTTTGGTGACATTAGTCGACATTAATACCAATTTTAAAATTATTTAAAACGTTTGTTACCTTCAAGATGCCCCCGTGGATTTGGCGGGGGAACTCACCCCTTGAAAGATCGATGAGAAGGTGTACAATTGATAATTGCATAAGATTATTCAAAATAAGGGAAAACTTGGCTGTAAATATTTTTTTTTAACAATATAAAATACGTAACACATGTAACAAGACAATACGTATTGATATTTTGTTTTAAAGATTTGTCAGTAGGTTTGTAAGTTTTTTTGTTTTTTTTTTGGGGGGGGGGGAGGGGCTGGGATTTTTGTTCTTGATATTATATTTCTTTTGTAGGTCTGGATAAAATCAATTTATTCTTTTCCACACTTCTAGCAAAGTAGTTTTTTTCCGAGAAGAGAGTTTTTTTTTTATTAATTTTATGCAGCGTGAAGTATTGGATTAAATCTTTAGTTGAAATAATGTAGCAAAATATTATAAGGATTGAATTTTTATTAGAACATACATTGGATATTGTAAGTTAACAACGTCCTTCTAGATCTACTCTGTCCACACATCTTGAAGGTTCAACTAAAAACTCAATGCCTTACCGTAATTTACGACCCATGTGACACGTGACTTACAATTAACTTGCGTACAGTAAATGTATTAAATGTTTGCCACCAAACATAAATGAATTGACATGCCTATTTGCCTTTCAGGATAAAAAGTGACTACTGTACATCATGTTTATATGTTTTTAATTATTTTTCTTCTTCAAATTAACACCTATTTTCATATTTCATAATGTTCTTGATTTTTAAAAAATGCTTTATTTTTTGTTTTTATACTAAAAAATAAAAGATTTTAAAATAGTACATTTCCTTGATCTGCCACTATTTATAGAATATTACAACGATTTTTTTTTATTACAATAAGTATGGTGTAATTTATTTTGATTTAAACTCAATTCAATTCAGCTAAAACTTTTTGCAAACATACAAAACTAAGCGGGTTATACCAATACAAATTCATCTCATGACAAATTAAACGAACAAATACATGATGTGAAAATAGCTTTACATCCTCCCTTCCTCAGTTCTAATGACTGAAATACAAAATAAATAAAAATGTCTTTATCATTGGGTGTTGATGGGTTTAAAATTAGTTTAAATCTTTCCTCTGTTTCCATGTAGTAAATAATGGGATTTTTTTGTAAAAATATTTTAGAATAGGTTTTCTCAGTTCCAAATTTTCTTACAATCGAATTAAAAAAAAAACACATGTTAATAAGCAAATAGTTAATGTCAAAGTCAGGACTTATTAGTGCACTCGGGACACTTTGGGATTGTGAAATGATTTCATCTGTGGTATAATTTGGTACAATTTGCAATTTAAACGGTATTAGAGATAGATGTCCTTTTTATCAAACAACGGACACAATCCATTTATTACTGAACAGATCAATCGAGAATGGACTGTCAAATCCCAGTAGATCTATTACGTTGGTAATTATAATGCCGTTATGGTCCATTGAATTACAGCGGTCAGACTGAATTTCTCTTACATTGAAGTCTTTAATGTGTGAGATGTTTCTGAGGGTTAATGGGTTCTATGATTGAAGATTCTACATTAATTTTTCGAAGAATCTATATTAAGGTCAAATCGAACTAATTGAAAGTATCCTACAGTTTTCTGATTTTTCGATGTAAAAGTCCATAAAAATCATTGTGTAAATCCTACAGTTTCGTGAAAAAGTAATATTATATTGCTACATACACGAAAGCTCTGATGATTAAAAAAAAATATCTGTGTGTTCCCATGTTCGACTGTTGAAAATTACAAAAAAGGCACCAATTGTGGGCAATTTTTATGCAAAGTCATGACGGCGTTCGTTAAACGTTGCAGATATAGTAGCCTAAACTATTTACTTTGCAGACCAGTTACTGTCTTTCATTTTCTAATTTTTTACCATATCTATTACCTTTTATATTGGGGCCTCGGTGGCCGAGTGGTCAAAGTAGTTCGTTATGACTATTAGGTACTCCGGCTTACTCCATCAATAAAAACTGGCTGCCGCGAAATTGCCGAAAATGGCGTATTTTATATTAAAAAAAGGAGTACAATTATCTATATTATTGTATTTTTACTGGATTTGTTCGAAAATAAAATATATGGTAACATTGAATCTGCTTGTCAGTGCGGATAACAAGGTACATAACTTTACACGTAGAGAAAACAATTTATTTATTAAACTTTATCGTTGGGTATGCAACAGCATGTATAGCAACAAATGATATTTAATATTCAAATTGTTCTGCTCAAGCTAAAAAATCTCATATAATTTCTTAAGTGTGAGCGTTCTAAGCAAGTTATATTGTAGTCCGCTGCAAAATCCGCTGTCCGCTACTTTATAATATATTTCGTAGGCAATATTTGTTCTTATAAATTTATCAACAATGTGTCTAATACACTAGGGAACTATTTCATCAAATAACATTACCAAATGCTTTTTAATGCCATACTTGTACACTTATGTAATTTATAAAACCGTGCGTATCGTCATTATGGTAGACTAAAATATGAAGATTCTGTCCTTGAAACTTCTAATAATATTTGAAATTTTATTCATCCGACTGCATGGCTTGCCTTAATACTTACTGAAATAAATTAAATTCCAATTTAATCTTCTCGTGTGTTCCTAGTCAATGAAGATTTAAAGACTTTCATTCAAGGTACAACATCTTATCTAGTTTAATTACCCAGATATGTTTAATTACCGATGAATTTCAAATAATGTTTTTTTAAAAAGACAGACAATTTTAAATAATCTTGTGTTTATATATGAATCAATGTGTAAGCCATTGTATATGAAGGGTGTGCGAGTTTTTAAATACATGTATTTGCAAATCTTCAACGGGCACTGATGGAAAAATTAATTTTACTTTCTTCGCTGCGATACATCTCATCCAATTAATTCTTCTTCTTGTTTATTACCAGATTTGTAAAAAGTTACATACATGTTAATTTTCACATCTATTTTTCAATCAACCATTACAAAAGATAATTGTATATGTTATGGTATCTATTTAAATCAGATTCGAAAATACCCAGCTGAAAGTTATAAACTTGTAGATTCTTAATGGATTAAGTAAGTTTGTTCGGTCTCATTTAAATTTTGCGCACTGATTTTTTCAATTCGGTTTCATTTATTTTCGTTTAAATCAGATTGAAAGTAAAGTCAAGAAATACTAAAGGGATATTCGAAGGAGGGGAAAATCGAAAATAACTGACAAACTTCGAAGAACACCGAAGACAAGACCAAAACAATACAAACACTACACTTAAAACCTAAAAACATATGAACAACATGGATCCCACCAAAAAACCGGGGGTAGTCTTTCAATTTTGCAGAGATGTCAGTTTGTTACTTTCTCATATTCTCATGTAAAGTTATCCTTCATAAAATATACTAGTCAGAGATTCCTCTGACGTCAGATGACCCTGTTTCTCAATTGACTAGCGTCAGAGATAACTCTATATACAAATTTGTCGACTCTGTCCAGATATAGTTAATCAGTTTTATATAGGGGTTTTATTTCTTGTAAATAAACTTGAGTTGAGTGCTTTTTTTATGTCAGCTAATTAACCCTATCTTTCACAGTTTTTGTCATCACTACAGTGGTAAAAAAAAGTCATGAAATATTTTTCATCTTTTAATTGAGTAGAATTTTAACATAATTTAATTAACCTATTGTTCTGTAGATTAAACGGTCTAGATATTATATATTACTATGCTTTATTGAGCCAAGCATAATAGTACCCAGCTGTCAATATGAAGCTATCGTATTTAAATACTGTTCGGAGCATCCCTTTTGTGAAGATTACTGCGGTCCTTCTGCAGAAATTTTTCATCTTACCTTTTTCGCAAAATGTATCTCCTCCCTGACCAATTCATATACCTGCTGTTCCTTGTCAGTTAACGTTGGGGTATGAAAGTACGATTTTGAGAAGGATTTTTTGTTAGAGAATGCTGTTTTTATCACACAATCCTTTAAAATTATATTAATATTCACATCAGAATATAACAAAACATTAATTTTTATGGTAAATCTGTTATCATCATTTATGGTAAGATTTCCTCTGTTTAATTTGTTAAAAGATGACCGAATTGTTTCAATGAACTCCCAAATGGATCAGCGAATGTATACATAACACGGGATCTTTAAATCATAAATTACACTTTTTGACCTGTATTTTACAATGTTATTCCTGAAATTGTATATAATTACAATTTTCGGAAAAGGCTAAAGGCATTTTTCGAAAATGAACAATAAGAAATTAAAAAAAAATCGGAACTTTCCAAAGAAGAAAAGATGTATTTTATTATTACCCGGCTCCTTTATTTATTTATTTATTTTTTTTATTTAGCAAGTTTATGCGCACATCATTTTCTGACTGTAACAAGTAAGTTAAGAACAGCGAGAAGGGAAGTTACTCTTAGTCAAAAAATGTCTTGAATTGGATCAAGAAGAAAAATCTTAGCTAGAACAAACTAACTTGCACAAGTCAGAATAATATACCATTAACTAAAGAGAGATAACTCTTCCAGGATTTTTTTTCTGACTGTTAAGAGTAAGAAACATTCTGACTTAAATATGTAGATCCCCTCACTGTATAGTTTGTTCACATTTTTGTTGTCGGAATCTAATAAAATATATCCCATTCGAATCACATTTTTAAAATTAAATTTTAATTCTGAGTGAGTTTAAAATCACTATTCGTTCTGCATGGATTTTTGTCATAGATGGATTATTTCAAAGATGAAAATAAAAAATCGATTAAACAAACAAATGAATATAGTCCGACTATAAATACAGATAATTCTAACACAGAATAATAACCATATGTATTTAATTTAGAATCACTATAAAAAAAACTACAATTCCAAAAGTATTTTTAAAAAAAGTAGCAATAAATCACGATGCTAGAACATTTGTCATAAAAATGTTTTTTGAACTTACCCCTAGTCAAATATTAGTATATATATGAGTGTAGAAGTTTGAATAAAAACTACTCATCATTAATTATATGACAATGGAAATGACGACGAGGATATTTTTATAACGCAATCTAAATTTTGTGAAAATCCACAAAAATCTGATGAGGATTTAAGTGCAAACTTTTTTTTAATGTATGATGACATTTCGTCGGCATCTGAAAATGAAACTTTTCCTGTTATAAAACCTATTTATGAGGATATATCGCCTGCATCAGACGAGGATTTAATGTGTTCCTTAGTCGATAGGGTAGATTCTGAGCTACGAACCAAACCAGGGCCGTCAAGAATAAAGAAGATAGTGTCTGATAATCAAATAGAAGAGCTTTCTGTGAGAAGGTTATTATTATATTTTTATATTTATTTGAATCGTTAGAGATAAATCCTCATCCCCACTTTTTCCGAAGTATTTGCCCCCTCCCCCCCCCCCCCTCGTTTTTTATAAAGTATATATATGATGTTCTGAAACGGTCCTGTGCAGTTATATATGAACCGCACGATCTTCAACTGTGTTCAACACGTAGGAAAGGCCCATAAATTATGTATAAGAGGATAACTATTTTTATCAGGGAGAAGACAAGATTATTATTTTTTCCTGTCAAGAAAACTGTCGCTTGGGTTGCATCAAATTTTAAAAAAAATGCGTCTTATTGACAGTTTTTTGGGGTGGTTATATTTGAAAGGTCTCAGTTAAACAACGTCAGAGTAGTTAATCAGTTGAATACACAAAACTTGTACCCTCCTTTGTACAATTTGCTTGAAATAAGCTAGTTTCCATGTACAGAAAAAAATGTACAACTTCAGTTAGGTCGAAAACTGAGAAGGGTGGATTACACAAAATTTGTACTTTCCTTTATTATTAAGTTTGCTGAAAAATTTCCTACATTTAAGTTCCAAAGTCCGGAAAAATGGGAATGCATTCTTTTTAAAAAAAATCCATGCATAAAATGTTGCAGGTGCACAGCATCAATATATTACCTTACAATAAGAATTTCACTATGGGGGTACTAAATTTTATGGGAAGCAAATATTTCAAAAGTGTTGTCAAAAAATCGTTTGTTTCACTAACGACATTTTATTT
Organism: Mytilisepta virgata; assembly: GCA_028015205.1. NCBI lineage: Eukaryota > Metazoa > Mollusca > Bivalvia > Mytilida > Mytilidae > Mytilisepta > Mytilisepta virgata. The sequence goes on from CM051510.1 coordinate 8,716,417, forward strand.
TGAAAAATCCTGTTCCTACATGTAAAATAAAAATAATCCTCTGACCAACAGAAAAAATAAATTCGAGAAAAAAAAAACAGTTTCGATAGTTGGTGCCTTATCGTTTACAACATTCATTTTCTATCAATTTGTAGATAGAGTTTTTTTTACGGTTGTAATTAAATCTACTCATTCACACGAAATTCATTGAACTGTGGTGAGTAGTATTTATAGACACAATCAGAACTTCAGTGGATTCCTAAAAAATAATCCACTGTTTCTTCAATAGATGACGTCACAACAATGGTTTAAATGTCATTACCTGTGTGTTACCTGTTACAAGTCGATGTACAAGAAAATATGTATATTGTTCATAAATAATTATCTTGTTTGATTATCATCACAAAGCCCTTAGGAACTATTTGTTCTTGATTTGCAATTGTACATTTTGAAATAAAATGTCGTATTTTTAGCAGGTCACTGTTGATATTATGACCATGAAATATTGCGTAATAAACATACTTAAATTTGATAACTTTTATAATTTCGTTTTTCAATGTATCAATTGCATGATTAAGAATCATCACGTAAGGATGTTCGCTGGTCATGTTTTTGCATTTTTGTCAGATTTTCGGAATCATCTGGTTTTATCCATTTGAATGCCATAAATTATTTCTCCCGCTAACACCCATTTTTCTTTTCATAAATCTTTTGCATGCAGAATAATAAGCCATTTGTAAAAATCTTATAAGATCCTTGTTATTATTTAATGGTTTTTGAGAAATGAAACTTGTCAATGAGTAAAATCAAGAGAGCATATTTTTCCCGCCAAATTTTCAATGGCTTATTACACGGACCTATAATTTTTTTCCCTCTTATAGTTCCTTTATTAATCCACTCTCAATATATTTACCTGCGTTATGAAAAGCTTGTTATTTTGAAACTGAGCAGCGAACATCATTAAGTGGTTGTATGCACTCAGGTAGAATTTTTACAAGAGTGGCTTGCGTATCGGTCCAAAGTTATTTGGCAGACAGTGACGATCAGCAAAATCCACACTATCGCCTAAGTGGTTTATACTCAAAGTATAGTAATAAAAAAAACAGGTCGTTCAGTTGTCGGAGTCTTCTAATTAATACAAACATTTGTAAGGTAATCGTCACTAGCCGTAAAAAATGGATGATCTCATTATACCCTGCTACGAAGGAGTGGAGGGTGCCCTGGTTTGCCTCTTCCGTCTTCTTTAAAAAAATGATTTAGTCCTATAATTCTCAGCAAATATAGGAAAATTAATTCGCATCACCATGACGAATTGTAAGATGTGTACCTATTGTTACGGCCGAAATCACCTTTTAAATTGTAGCCAACAAAAGACACAAATCAATAATAAAATTTAACAAGATTTATTATATACAAGTTTACAAAAAGTATTACACAAAAATAAAATGTCAACTTAACTGTTCAAAATCCTGTTTTTTCTTGATCCGGAATTCTGGTCACTGTTGCCTGAATCCAAACGGAATATTATATCCAATCAGTCACAATCTAGTATGACGTAACGAAAATAAAAGTCTGTTAAGTACGATGTGTGAAACGTAAATAAATCCAACAGCTGAGAACACAAGAATATCTGGTCCAACACGTTCTGATCTGCAAGTTTAACTTTCGTGTCCATATATATACTGTAGAACGGAAACTTCTGGAATACGGTAGAAGTTCGAATCACACCATAATTATTACGTAAGTCAAATAGAAAGTTCTAGTTATTCCACCAGTATCCATTATTGTTCCAGTGATTTCTAAACTGCGCAGTTATAACATTATTTGGTAAACAACTATAAGTATTATGTAAACATAGTATACATGTTATAAGGCAACGCAAAACAAATTAGGCCAAGATAAATAAATATAATAATTACAATATCATAACAAAATGAATATAATAATACAATATCATAACACCTCCCCCCTTAAAAGAAGTTGGAGGGTAACGAGAACTTCGCATGAACAATATATACAAAAATATATAGTATGTATACTTTGTTTTAATAAGATCTAGATAAAGCATCTGCTATTACGTTATCTTTACCTTTAATATGTTTTACAATAATATCATATTCTTGTAACAATAAACTCCACCTAGTCAACATCTGGTTCTTGTTTCTCATTTTATGTATGAAGGTGAGAGGATTATGATCAGTATAAACCAGAATAGGATGCATAGTGGGATTTAAATATACATCAAAATGTTGAAGTGCAGACAACAGTGTAAAACATTCTTTTTCAATAGTGGAATAATTTTTCTGATGTTTATCTAATTTCTTGGAAAAATATGATATAGGTTTCTCAACATTATCATCTGTTTCTTGATATAAAACGGCTCCAACTCCTACATCACTTGCATCAACGGCAAGTTTGAATTGCTTTTTAAAGTCTGGAGTGATAAGAACGGGACTGTTAATTAAAATTGATTTGCTTTTTTCAAAAGAGTTTTGACAATTATCACTCCAGATGAATTTAGAATCTTTCCGTAAAAGATGAGTCAATGGTTGAACAACAGTAGCAAAATTTGAACAAAATTTTCTGTAAAATCCAATCATGCCTAAATATCTCATAAGTTGTTTTTTATTTGTAGGAGGAGGAAAATTGGTAATTGCATCCACTTTAGCCATAATAGGTTTCACTTGCCCTTGGCCAACTGTGTGCCCTAAATAATCAACAGTGGCCTTACAAAATTCACTTTTAGCAAGATTAACAGTCAAATTTGATTGTGACAATCTATCAAAAGTATCATATAAATGTGTTAAATGCTCTTCCCAGCTATCACTACATACAATAAGATCATCAATATAAGCATAACAACAGTCTAAATCTTTTATAACATTATTGATCATTCTTTGAAATGTAGCTGGAGCATTTTTCATACCAAACGGCATGACAGTATATTGAAATAAGCCGTCTGGTGTGACAAAAGCTGATATTTCACGAGCTCTCGGTGTCAGGGGGACCTGCCAGTAACCTTTTAATAAATCAAATTTGCTTACGAATTTTGATTGTCCAATGTTATCAATGCAATCGTCTATCCTTGGAATCGGATAGGAGTCAGATTTTGAGACTGAGTTTACTTTTCTGAAATCAGTAACGAAACGAAAGGTTTTATCTGGTTTGGGTACAAGAAGACAAGGAGAGCTCCATTCACTGTTACTCGGCTCAATAATATCATTGTCAAGCATATATCTAATTTCTTGTCTCATAACATCAAGTTTAAGTGGATTGAGCCGGTAAGGATGTTGCTTAATTGGAGAAGCATCGCCTACATCAACATCATGACAAACAGCAGTGGTTTTGTTTGGCACATCTGGAAAAAGATTTTTAAAAGAAAATACCAAAGTTTTCAATTTTTCTCTGCGATCGAAAGTCAGATGTGCAAGTTTTGAGTCTAAATTTGACAAAATTTCAGAATTTTGCAATCTAACAGTTTGTTCCATAGTCTTGGAATCAAAAGATGGTTCAATTATGGCTGGTTTGTCATGATCGTTCTCCGATTTAACCATGGCTAAAGTGGCAACTGGTTTACTCTCACCTTCATTAGTACGCTCAAAATATGGTTTTAACATATTAATGTGACACACTCTATTTTGTTTACGCCGACCTGGAGTTTTTACAATATAATTCAAATCATTGATTTTACTGTCAATTATATAAGGACCACAGTATTTAGCCTGTAAAGGATGCCCAGGGACTGGCAAAAATACAAGTACCTTATCACCAGGCTCAAAAACTCTGTCCCTGGCATCTTTATCATACCATATTTTCATCTTATTCTGTACAGTTTTTAAGTTTTTCTGAGCAATTTGACAAGCAGTATACAATTTTTCTTTAAATCTAGATACATAGTCTAGAAGATTCAAGTCAGTGTGTTCAGTAAGCCATTTTTCCTTAATCAATTTCAAAGGTCCCCTTACAGTATGACCAAACACTAACTCAAAGGGGCTAAAACCAAGGGATTCTTGAACAGCCTCTCGAACCGCAAAAAGTAGAAAGTGAACACCATCATCCCAGTCCCTGTCAAATTGAAGACAAAAAGTCCTAATCATGTTCTTCAATGTTTGATGAAAACGTTCTAAGGCACCTTGAGATTCTGGATGATAAGCACTTGATCTATACTGAGCAATCCCTAACTGGTAAACGACCTGCTGAAATAAACCTGACATGAAATTTGAACCCTGGTCGGACTGTATAGACTTAGGAAGTCCTACTAATGTGAAAAATTTGATAAGAGCTTTGACAATAGTTGGTGTCTTGATATTCCTTAAGGGAATAGCCTCAGGAAAGCGAGTGGATGTACACATGATCGTTAATAAATAAGCATTTCCAGTCTTGGTCTTTGGTAAAGGTCCAACGCAATCAATAAGTACTCGGCTGAAAGGTTCTTCAAAGGCTGGAATTGGCAGAAGTGGTGCTGGTGGTATTGTCTGGTTAGGCTTGCCAACAACCTGGCATATATGGCATGATTTGCAGTATTCTGTGACATCATTTCTAAGTCTGGGCCAGTAGAAATGTTGTAATATCTTAAGACAAGTCTTCCTTATACCTAAATGTCCAGCCAAGGGGGTGTCATGGGCAAGACCAATAATTTCTTGCCTATAGACTTTAGGCACCACCACTTGGTATACCACTCTCCATTCCTCCTCTGGGATAGCATCAGGGGGCCTCCACTTCCTCATCAAAATGCCGTCTTGATGGTAGTAACATTCGGCCACTTTGTCTGCTTCTTCTTGGGGTAGAGCCCTCTTGCAGAGCTGAAGAACCTCAGGGTCTTTGTTCTGTTCTTCCCTAAATGTTCTTTTGTCTAATGAATGGCTATTCACGTCTGGCCATGGCATAATTACATGCTTGTTGGTACCAGGTGGTCTTATGGCCTTTTCTGAGCTACCGAGACCTTCAATGTCGGCAAAGAAAGAGTCAGAAAGGTCCATATAATCATACTGGCCTTCTTGTAAATCCTCATCTTGTTGTTTTCTTGCCATTGCCCTAGTAACAACACAAGCTGGATACAGTTCAGAATCATCTTCTGGTGATTTAACATCCACCACCGGTTCACTTGTAACAATTGGTTCAGCAACCACTTTGTTCCTAGCTAGATCATTTCCTAGCAATAATGAAACACCCTCAACAGGGAGAGTAGGACGAACACCCACAACAACTGGTCCAGTAATTAAATCTGACTTCAAATAAATACGATGGAGGGGAACATCTATACAACCTAACTCCACACCTCGTAACAAAACGGAGGCACCAACGGACGTCTCCTCGGACAAAGGCAACACACCTTCTAACAACAAAGACTGAGAAGCTCCAGTGTCCCGTAAAATCTTAATAGGCTGAGGAGTAGTATTATTAACAATAGAAACAAACCCATCAGACATAAAGGGTTTATAATCCTCCATGTAATCACAAAAACTGGACTTAAAAGCCTGACTCGCAGGACATTCCAACTTATTGGTAACAACGGGTGTCGTACAAGCACTGGACTTGGGCTTATGATCTCTTTCATTTTTCTTCTGGAGTCTAAAACAATCAGCCATCAGGTGACCATTTTTCTTACAATAAGCACAAGTTAGTGACTTCTTCTCAAAAGTATCAAATTTTGGACCAGACATGTTATAACTAGACGGACTCTTATTCTGTGCAACAGGCTTAATATCAGTACGCTCAGTGCTTTGATTTTTGTAATTTCCGCTTGAAGTATTAAAATTTTGACCTTTGAAACTTCTTTTATGTGAAATGGTATAATTATCGGAAACAACAGCTGCATCTTGCAATGTCTCAACAGTTTTGTCATCTAAATGTGTTTTTAAGTCTAAATTAACACACTGCTTGAACTCTTCTAATAACATTAATTGTCTTAATTTATCAAAATTTTTATCTATTTTCTTTGACGTAAGCCATTTATCAAATAAATCTTCTTTTTCCCTAGCAAATTCAACATAGGTTTGTGTTTCAAACTTTTTATAAGACCTAAATTTCTGTCTATATGCTTCTGGCACTAGCTCATAAGCTTTCAAAACTTCCTGTTTAACAGTGTCATAATCAGAACTTTTTTCTGAAGAAAGTGCTGAGTAAATTTCAGCGGCCTTGCCCACAAAAACACTTTGCAACATTGTAGTCCAATAAGGCTTTGGCCATTTCAAATTTTGAGCAATTTTCTCAAATTGTGGAAAAAATTTATCCACCGTTTTTTCACAAAATTTCGGAACCAAACGTATATTTTTTGCTGCCTCAAAATGTTCTGATTTTGACTGAGTGTTGCTTTCTACTTTAGCCATTTCTATTTTTATTTTCTCCATCTCTAACCTTTCCCTCATTTCAAGTTCTGCCTGTAATTGTTTTAATTTAAATTCATCTTCTTTTTCTAATTGTTTTAATTTAACTTCGTTTTCCAATTGTTTTAATTTAAATTCATCTTCTTTTTCTAATTGTTTTAATTTAACTTCATTTTCCAATTGTTTTAATTTAAATTCGTCTTCTTTTTCTAATTGTTTTACTTTAAGTTCATGTTCTAATTCAAGCTGTTTTAATTTGAAAACATCAACATTTTCGACCTTGAGGTCAAGAGCCTCTTCACCAAAAATTTCTGAATCAACTAAATTGTCTATTACCAAATTTTTTATAATTTGTTTTCTCATAGATGTTCTAAAATCTATTTTTAGATGTTTAGCAAGCAACACTAATTCTTCTTTCTTTAATTTATCAAACCCTTCCAGGTCTGGCGTTTTCAAAAATTTACCAGCATCAAATGCCATTTTGTAGAATTTTGTTGGCTAATTCTAATAAAAATACTGAAAAAATGTAATAAGATATTAACGTTCTCCCGAGACGAGCCCCCAATTTCTGTTACGGCCGAAATCACCTTTTAAATTGTAGCCAACAAAAGACACAAATCAATAATAAAATTTAACAAGATTTATTATATACAAGTTTACAAAAAGTATTACACAAAAATAAAATGTCAACTTAACTGTTCAAAATCCTGTTTTTTCTTGATCCGGAATTCTGGTCACTGTTGCCTGAATCCAAACGGAATATTATATCCAATCAGTCACAATCTAGTATGACGTAACGAAAATAAAAGTCTGTTAAGTACGATGTGTGAAACGTAAATAAATCCAACAGCTGAGAACACAAGAATATCTGGTCCAACACGTTCTGATCTGCAAGTTTAACTTTCGTGTCCATATATATACTGTAGAACGGAAACTTCTGGAATACGGTAGAAGTTCGAATCACACCATAATTATTACGTAAGTCAAATAGAAAGTTCTAGTTATTCCACCAGTATCCATTATTGTTCCAGTGATTTCTAAACTGCGCAGTTATAACATTATTTGGTAAACAACTATAAGTATTATGTAAACATAGTATACATGTTATTAGGCAACGCAAAACAAATTAGGCCAAGATAAATAAATATAATAATTACAATATCATAACAAAATGAATATAATAATACAATATCATAACACTATAATATACATATCACGTGAAAGAACTACTTCCCGTTTTAATTCTCACCAACTACTATGAGTGTCTTTGTCAAACCGCAAGTATTTTTTCGGGAATATCTCAAACGTTTCTTTAAAATGAAAGTAAAAATGATTAAAGTACCGTTTGTTTCCAATTATAGTCGTAATGAATTATTGTCTTTTCTCCTATTCCTGACGTGTTTAATCGGGGGGATAAAAATACATAATATCTTTAACCACTTCCCGGTGATTAAATTTCTACGTGGGAATTACCGCCCTTTTTTCTACAGTTATTAGAACGATAAACTAGAGAAGTCCCGAAATGACGTCTATGTAAACAAACTACATAGCAACGACATTTTCTTGAGATTTTTGTCGAAGATCATAGGAGAAACAGATTCTCCTTCAATTTACTCGTGAGTTATGGAATTTCTCCGCCCTCAATAGTTAAATTTTAGATTTTAACACGCTCGCTAAAGGCTCGCGTGTTGAAAATGGAAAATTTAACTATCTCGGGTGGAGAAATTCCATAACTCACTCGTATCTGAAGGAGAATCTATATTTCTACAGCTGATATACACCAAATATTTTACGAGAGCTGATTTTTCAATTTTTTTTTTTTTTTTTTTTTGTGCATTTCACTGATTATTGTATCATATATGGCGACACTACAAACAAATGACGATGTTTCTGAAAGTCTGATCCGTGTTGACGTTTAAGACATGTTTAATTGTTATTTTAAACGTCACATGAACGTATAGAACACATTTGACACTTTAACGGAGGTTTTCAGCAATAAATTAGTAGCCGAAGTATGCGAGACGCACAATGGTTGGTTTGAAGTAGAGATTTCTATCTGTAAAACAGTTAACATATACTCCATATATAAGATTAAACGCTATAGGCCATTTTTACAGATTTTATGTTCGCTTCTTGGGGCATGTGGTATATTTAGAAATTTTGCTTTTCAAAATCTGTCTTTTTGGGATTTTCTACTACAAATAAACTTTTTTACAAGAATCAGAACAACCAAATAATTCCACGAAAACACACTGCTAAAGCGCTCAAGTGATCAATAATTTGTGCTTCTAATTACAAGTCAATTGCGGACTGGTAAGAATTTCCGGAAATACCGATATTTTTTTTAGGGGAATTATAATTTTGCCACAATTTTTTTAGGACCGCCAGCAATTTTTGGGGCCGACAAGCGGCCCTACAGGAATTGTAAAATCATCCCTGATGCCATATCTAAATATCACTAATGGAATCAGTTTTGACACACGTTGTTTTTGTTTTTTAGGAGGAGGAGGGGGTAAGACAGTTTATCAAAAGGAAGAATAAGAACTGATGCACTTTTTGATTGCTAGTACATTCCTCCCTTCAAGATAAATTGATAAATTGAAAAATATCCTTCATGGGGCTCTAAATGGGGAAGTTTCAATTCTGTGTTGCTAAAAAAGATTTAACGCTTTTCTCAATTCATTTAAAAGAAGAAGAATACGATAAACTGATTGTTTGAGGTCATAAATTCAACATTGCAAATATAAACAATTAAAACGTATGTCTGGTAAGGTACATTAGCTATGTTCAAGTTACACTTATAGGTCTTTTGAATAGGTTGTTTAAAGTATTAATGCTATATAGAACAACATTACTTTATTCTGTAGTGTTATTTTGTGTATTTAGTATTTTTTCATCAAATTCTTCATCTGTTTTTTAATTTTGAATTTTAAGGCATTATTTTCTAATCTAGTAAGTACAACCAAACTCTCTGCCATGTCATATCCAAAACAAAATGATACAATAGCCTGACAATTGAACAAAAATACATCTATATTGGCAGAAAACTTGAACTTTAATTCATCAAATTGATTAAGCATTCAATTTCTATTTGATAAAATTTAAACACTTTCTATAACATCGTTAACGAAAGGCATTGGTAAATATTTAATAAAGTTTTAAAATAAATAGATACGAGTTAAATAGTTACAGTAAAAAGTGGTTCTGCTTCTTTTCAAATGACTCAATATAGATAAAAATTTAATTGACCTTTAAATTTTATAAAATGAACGGGTCACATTCGAGTAATCATTTTCGGAGTTTGTTTGCGATTATATATCAACCGGTATTTTATGGATGGAGGAAGCGCGGGCAATACTTGGTTGATCATTAAAGTTATGACAAAATACACATATTTAGACCACATGATCACCGCGAGGTTCCCTTTAAGTTGTTTTCTGGACACATAAAATGGTTAAGGCATGTGGGGGCTCAAAATCCCCACATACATCTATACCTGAGGCCACACCCACTTGATTATTAGTTCTTAGGATTTCGCCGCTCAGGTTGTTTTTTTTTTTTTTTTTTTTTTTTTTTTTTTTTGCCGCTTCATTTTGCAAAACAAAAAAATGAAAATGCGCCCGTTATTCTTCATTATTTAAGAAACTAAAAAAAGTGTTAGCCTGCTCCTATAAGTTGGTAAAAATAGAGATTTTTTTCCATTTTGTGCAAAATTTTATTTATAAAAAATTGTGTCGCACGTAAGTGTGATCTTCGCCTGAAAAATAGTCGTCGAGAAAAAATTAAAATCCAATTTTTGCTCGGTAGCACCTTACCATAAAAAATCCAAAGAACTTAAAATCAATTTGGTGAGGTCTTACAGAATGTTAAGTAAAAGCTATAGAACAGCGCTTTTATTGTTGTTATCATTTTAAAAGTTTAGTGAGGCCTCAACTCTGAGAAAAATCTTGCACCACTGGTAATTTAAGGTGGATTTCGTTAAAACATAAATAAACTGATTGTCTAATATATACGTCGTATAGTCAAATTTTGAGGAAGTTTTGACGTTACAACTCTTCTTTTTTTCCAATTTTTGTTGTTACACAACATCTAACATATTGGTTAAAATGATTAGATGAACATTGAAATACATAACACGAAAAACAAACAAAAACTTTAAAATCTACTTCTCTTTAATTCTTTGAAAGGTTTATATCCGAAAGAACTGATTAAATCAGAACAATATTTTTCTATCGTTTCAATTGTTTCTTCTTTAATTGTACTTTTCCATATTTCTGTGGACATATTGGAATTCCTTGATGTTGAAAATGGATTGAGATCAAAAGCTTTTTCAGTATTTAGTTTTAACCATGAATAAACATCTGGATGTTGCGATTTGTCCAGGAAACTGAAAATTATACTTGTTTGGTCTTTTGCATATTTTGCGAGTTTCTCGTACTGCACTATTTTAACCCTTTTGTGATTTCGGCAATTTTTTATGTTCATTATATCCTGATCCATTCTATGGCAAAGTCGTTTCGCCTCTTCCTCGACATTTGTTTCACCAACCATTTGCAATGAAATTCTAGACTGAATGATCGCCCTTGGATCTCGGATTAGATAGATTACATTTAAATTTGGCATAAGGTTTAGCAATATTTGTATTGTGTTGAACGTAACTCTGATCGTTTTGATCGCTCTCAAAGACGACTGATGACAATTTTGTTTTAAAGTTGTGATACATTTCTCCCGTAGTTGTTCATCTGAAGTATTGGTACGAACACATTTGTAGAAGTCTGCACCATGTTTAGAACGAAGCATAAAATCATCTGCGAGTACTGAAAATGGAACGTTCGAGAAATCGCATTCGAGTAATCTCTTCATAATTTGTGGCACTTCAGTATCAGTGTGCGGATCTCCTCTTATGGATCTGTAAAGAAACTGCATAAGAAATAATACCAATATAAAACGCATTAATTGCAGGCAAATAGTACATTTCTTATTTTGGTGAAAGTCTTGAGTTGTTTTGGCTTGTTATAACCGGCCTGACGAAGACACAATATGAAGAACAGAGATAAAGAGAAAAATACAAATGCAATAATATGTTAAGGCAGACTTTACCTAAATTACTGATTTCTATAAAATTTAGCAAGCAACTAAAACGTGCGAAACTGTATCTTAATATAGAAAAATGCAAATATATGTAGTTTTTCTATATGTCTCCAATAACGTTGTTTCAATTTCTAAAAAGGAGGGACTTTTGTTCTTATATTCAATGCAAAAATGGTTGAACAGGTTAAATAATTTCACTTGAAATCTTCACGTTTTAAAAACCTATCTTTTGACTTTTCTAAAAAAAAAAAAAAAAACAATATTATATTGCTACCAATATGTTTAACTTATTGATACTACATATGTAACAGTTTTGTTATGTTCTGGAAATATCATTCAACATTCAGCCATATGTTATTTTTGTACAAAATGTTACAACACAACTGCAACATTTTGCAGCACGATGATTTTACTAATTTTTGCTTTTTAATGGAGAATTTTGTCATTGTTCATTTCAGATAAAACATTCCTTCTCTCTTTCTCATGGTGAGAAATATCAGACAGAGACGACAGAAAGGCTAGTTCGTTATATATGTTAATTTCCACAATTTGTTACTAAAAAAATAAGGAATTCAATGCAATATATATCCTCAACCTTACGAACTGCCTCACCTTTTTTTTTTCTTCAAAAATATTTCTGCTCTTACTAGTGATCATATTAATACCATACTAAACTGATATTTTGGCAAAATATATAAAAATGTAAGTATGCTCCGACAGTAAAGTCCAATGCAATATATACCGTAAAACAGAATTGTGGTCTTTAAAGCTTTTTCTGCCTAAGGCTCTCAGTGGTTCAAAAATGTAAAAATAATTTGGATGCTGGTTGAACAACTCCCCGACAAATGATGACCCGCTTCTCATCTGACCAACAATTATTACTTGTGTTACCGTTTTATCGTGTTGATTTCTCTGCCATTTGTCAAGCGGGTAAGCAGTGACGAAATCTGCAAAAAGTAAATTATCCGGACAAAGATTAAAGTTTTAATTGCTAAGTAGATTATGGAAATAGGCAAAAGCGTCTGAAAAAAACATTAAATAGGAATAAAAATTCAAAAGTGTGTGAAATCAATAGACAAACAAAATAATGATAATAAGGCCACCCCAAATTGGTCTTTAGGTCTTTGGATTTCGTCGCTCCGATTTTTGGACTATGTAAATTCTAAGAAAAAAAATTGCCGCTTCACTTAGCAAAAATGGCGAAAAATCGCCTAAAATTCTTCATTTTTCAAGAAATTAAAAATAAATATTGTTTATTATTTGTTATTTTTACTCATTTTTTGCAATATTTATTTTAAAATAATATGTGCCGCACGTAAAAATTGGTCTTCGCCTGAAAAAAAACTAGTCCACAAGAAAAAAAAATTGAAACAAAAATTTTTGCTCGCTCGCACATCAAAAAATCCAAAGAGCTTAAATTCAATTTGGTGTGGCCTGATGATTAAAATGGATAATTTGTATAAAACATACAAGTTACTCACAAATCAGTGTTACGATCACGCACAATATTATCAGTGCGACTCGAGCTGCAAAAAACATCTTTCAAAATAAAAATCTGTTTGTTTCTCTAGTTTAGCATCTTTCTACAAGCTTCACCAAGACGGAAAATTATGTAAAAGTAGAGAATTCGAACCTGTGTAGACAGTCAAATTATTTACTTAACATGGATATATTAATCCCCATCTCCCCTAAGGAGATAAAAGTAATCCTCGAAAATAATGAAACCGTCAAAGTTGAACTAAGTCAATAATATTATCAAAATTTAATTGACTTTTATGGTATTTTCCTTATTTTTAAATTAACTGAGAATCTTATGAGATTTAAATTTTAAGTCAAGTGTTTTATCTTCACAGCTTCGATAAGTCTTCCTAACTCCTTGATCAACAAATGACGTACATACTTATGAACTGTGTGCCACCAAAGGAGTTGATTTTCGGTGCTTTTAAACACATGCATAAAAAAACAGATCACGTGTTAATCCTTACTTTACCGACAGATTATTAAGACATCCAATGTTTGCTTCGGGAAAGGTTGCGAAGTGCTGTTCTTTGAAGCCAGGATATGCTGTTTACAATTGGCAGTCGGGGATAACTTCAAGCTATTGGTACATTTTTTTTTCACAAATTGACAGCACAAGACCTTGTAAAAGCATTTTAAATTTCGTGATAAGAAATTCCCAAATGTGCCATTTATGGGCGGTTAAAAACAATTATTAAAAGCAACGTTTCGACTTCGGGAAAAAAAACCCAGTTCGTCGATCAACTTTTATTCTACCAACAATCGTCTCGCTTGAAACAGGCACAATGTGGCGGAGTTAAACACATGTTCGCACACAATTATTCATAGGCAGAAAATCCAAATGTAACTTGGGGACAGTTCAATATTTATCAGAGGGGTGGGACGGGGCAAATACTTTTTTGGATAAATATTTGGATGAGCACGATCTTTTTGTAATATGTATAGTGGATGGGCCAGAACTTTTTTTGTAGGAAAAAATCATGCTATGAGTTTCGTCGTCTTGTTCGAAAATTTCTTCTGCAGGCACAAAAACGTAATTAAAACAAAAATAGCAATTTATGATTTAATGTATTTTAAAAATTAAAAAATCATGTAACATGGAAACACAACAATTTTATAACCTTAAGCAACCAACAACAATGTTTCATTTTTTACTCAACATGTAAAAAGAACAGATGGATGAATAGGTGTGTTCCCATTTCGCCTTAGCTGGTAAATACAGGTAAAAAAGGTAAAAAAAGTACTAAGGCGAAATGGGAATTGTACTAAGGCAAAGTGGGAATTTGTGAATTTAGTTGTAATTCTATAAACAATTAATTAAGTAAACAAATAGTAATCAGTTTCAGACTTGTTTTTATTGCAACTGATTATTAATTTTATAAGGTAATAAAAACTTTTTTTTATGTTTTAAATCATGTAATATTTGGGAAAAAATCACTCATTCTAATTAAAAATTAAAATAAGTTGTACAAATAAATTCATGAATAAATTTGTAAAAATAAATTTATGAATTAGCATTTTGATATGAAATAATTCTCGAATCAGAGAAAAAATATGAAATATTTAAGAAAGATAATTTTGGGTTACAACATTCATTTATCACAATAATTAATGTTTGAAAGTGACAAATAACTATGTAACCGAGACCTGGATAGAAGGACGTTTTCAACAACCAACCTGGAACCATTACCAAACAGAAGGACTAAGAACCAATAACCATCTGGAAGGCTGGCACAATAAACTGAAAAAGAGGGTCGGTGTAGCACACCCAACCATCTACAAGATAATAGACGAATTCAAAAGGGAACAGGCAGCCAACGAAGTCAAGATAGAACAATTCTCGAATGGTGGACACAAACGCAAAAGGACAAAGAAGTACCGTGACATCGACGAAAGACTTGCAACATTGAAGACAGAATTGACAACTGGTGTAAAAACATTTATTGAGTATGGTGATGCAGCTTTTTATTTGTTAAAGCTTGGTAATTGATATATTGAATTCCATTGGAATTTACAATAACAAAATTAATGATTGTATATATAAACGTCTAAAAATAAAACAAATAAAATTTTGAATTATAAAAATAATTCAAACTTAGCAAAATGTTCGGATCACTGAGAGCCTTCATCAGTGCTGTCGCGTTGCGTTATGGAATTAACAAATACGTTCTATTCTGTGATTTATATGTCCATAAACATGGAAAAATTTATAATACCTTAAAATGAAAAAAGAAACTCATCATAATTGATTGTTTTTTTTAGTTATAGCAGGGCAACCACTTTTTTTTAAAAGAAATCTCGAGATGGGCAAACACGTTTTTGTACAATTTAAAAAGATGAGCATCAACTTTTTTATGAAACAAAATTTAGCATGCACCGGTCCATCCCTCTGATAAATATTGAACGGTCCCTTGTAATCGTTACTTGATAAAATGAATTCAACATCCTCCCTTTTGTTTCAGTTCAATTTTAAAAATTTGTAGAATTACGTTCTAAACGTTAGATGTCTTATGTGTAATCGGCCTTTATCCGAACCTTACATTAAAATTTTATGTTATGGTTAATACCATGAATACCGGACATATAAATTCTGATCTGTAATATGTTCTTTATAATTAGAATAGTTGTTTGTTAATTTTTGCCTAACCCACTTGGGTTTATAATGCAAATAAAGATAATTCAAATATAAATTGGATTTTTATCCGAAACAGAATAAGAAATGATGAGATTTAATTTTGAGTAACTGGGATCGGTGGCCTGGGAGTGGTCCAGGCAGGTCCCAAATTAGCTACTAAGGGAGCAGTCATTTGATTTTATGGGAGGCCAAGACGAAATGTTTGAACTTGCCAAAATTATTTTATTTGCCGCGGCCTAAATTTTTCCTGTCATTTAAACCTTAAAATTTAATGATTGACAAATGTCCTGCCTTTTTTTTACATCTAAAGTGATACTGGTTTTTTATTTTGCCAAACTCCTGGTCCTGCCCTTTTATTTCAACAAACATAAGACAAGTAGTTGAAGCCAAATCTGGATTTCAATGTTCTACATTTGGATTGCTGGTTAAAAAGGGGTATTATTTTAGATTGTTTGTAATTGGGTATATAACATGGTCAAATTTTTTCTGGAAAGGGGTCGGGGTTCAAATGTGCTGGAAGAACCCACCTGTCAAATTTTTGACAAGGTTCCCCCCGGGTGCGTTCGACTCCGATCTTATGCCAATTTTTCTTGTCACCTCCACCTCCACCAATAAAAAGTGCCCCCTCCCCTCCATGTTCCCTGCGATATATATATAGCTGAAATGGCGTAAAACCCCAGTAAACAATATCAAGCCCGCTATATAGATAAACTCAAAATGAGGTGTGTATTGTTGCTTATTGTTCTTATTTGTAAGCCATTGGCCCTTAATTGGATATAATTGAGCTATAATAAATTTGATTTGATTTGTTATTTGGACATGGACAATAAAAAAATCATATTTTATACATGTTTAATTTCTATATCCTCCTGCAGGAATAGTGATAAATTACGAAACACATGTAACGGACTACGAAAACCCATCTAACATTACTTTATTTAAAATTTGAAAAAGTTACAAGTTATCATTGTAATTTCTGAAAAAAAAGATATACTTAATCAAACTAATGATTACGCCATTAGTGCCGTATTCCTGCAGACGTTGATAATTTTACGAATCACCGAAGGGTGAAACGACTGGTGGCGAGTAGGTAAAACGGATTATTTTCCTACCAAAATTTACCCGAGGTATTCCGAACAGACTACAACACGTGGGAAATTTTGAAGCAGTAAGAAACTGAGAAATGGGAGAACTGGGTAAGATTAAATGAAAATGAACATCATGTTGAGCGAAAACTACATAAACAGATAAAATACATACTCCATATACCTAAAGTTCTGTAAAAAATGGCCTATAACTCATAATTCTACCATAAAATTCTGCACGTGTCTCATTATTCACTTTCTTCACTTGTGATCAAACGAATTATGAAAGACAACTGCTTATAACTGATAACCATGTTTTTCATGCTCTTTATCTCATTAATAGTTTGCGAAAAAATCTTATAGCCTGTAAATACATGTGTTTGAGAAACTTGGGGATAAACTTCTATGAGCCGGGGAGGGGGTGCGAGTGTGACAAGGAAGAAATTTGAAAAAGGCAGCTTCAAAATGGTAGATATTTTTGCATCACAGGGGGTAAAAAACATATAGACATTCAGGTGAAAGCAATGCAGAATCCCAAAATTTTATTATTGACTTCTAGTCCAAAATAAAATTTTCCTTTTTTTCCCTGTCACATGCCAGAAAATTTTAGGATAGGTTCAGGATATCGTAGATTTTGTCTTGTTGAGGACTACATGGTGGCCTCTGCCTTCAGAGAAACCTTTTTTGATATTTCATCGTGGATTGTGCTTTCACTCAGTAATGACTTCTGGCTCTGAATTATGCTGACACTTGGCCATTTTAACAGCTAACAGGCTGCTCACCAGAGACGACACCATGGCAACAGCCATAGTCAATTAAGGAAGATGAGTAAATTTTCTTCCAACATGGGAGAACTGCACCGGAAGTCAATTTTTCTGTTATGGTGTGGTTTTTATGCCCCGCAACTAAAAGTTGGGGGGCATATTGTTTTAAACCTATCCGTCAGTCCTTCCGTCTGTCCATCCCATTATGGGTATATAGTTACTCCTCCTAAAGTTTGAATCCTAGGAATTTTTCACTTTGCTGTCTGTACATATATTGAAGGTGTGCATGTGGTCAGGGTTTACTTCAGATTGCAGTGCGGGGGGCATCACTTTGTCTAGTTTCTGATTGGTTACTTTCATTGATCACATGAGTGGTGCTTCCGAAAAGCCCCTATTTAATGACAGCCAAGCTCTTGGAGTGCATATATATCACCTGAAATAAGTAGTTATCTTAAGAAAACTAATTTTAGTTTTTTCAATGAAGTACACATTTCTGTTAATTTTATATTTACATGTGATACTATTTCTTTTCTTTCTATTAGCTTTATTGAGTGTTTCTGATAAAACAAACTTGGTAGATTTTGCCAGGAAATTATCTGCCCTTGGATTAGAATTGATAGCATCAGGTGGCACATCAAAAGCCATAAGAGATGCAGGGATACCTGTGAAGTAAGTTGTAACTTTTATTGTTATGTTGTTTTAATATGTATTTAGCCAGTGGTGAGAGAAAAAGTAAAAAGTGTGTGCCATTGCGATAAACACTGAAAATTAACTGAAAGTATTTATTATTTTACTTTTTTAGATAACATATATATAGATATATATATATCACAGAATAGAGAATGGAAACTGGGAATTTATCAAAGAGACAACAACCCAAACAAAGCACATGTACATTTGTACATGTATGCTTGGGTTTTGAGTTCATCATTCATTAGCATGGATTTTTCTACCATTCAGTTAGGTCAGAGGACTCTTTCTGAACAGAAATTGTTTCAAAATCCTACAGAATTCCCAAAAATGTTAGCTTACTGCTGTAATTTTGGTTCCCAAATAACCAAAATTTATAAAAAAAAATCGTAATTATTTTATAAGTTTCCTGGATAAACCTCTATCATTCATAAAATAGTTATTGAATTGTATAATGTTGTAGATATGTAAAAAGAAACAATTAATACTGCTAGTTTTTTTGAAACTCCTCCCAAGGATTTTTAAACATGAAATAAGTTCTATCAAGATACTAGCAAGGCCAAAAAAATGTATGTCTCTTTGGGGTTATATCATCCAAAAAACATGATTTCCAGTTGTGCAGTCAGTTGTCCATGGGCTGAGTTTACCCTAATTTTTAATGATTGGATTATTATACCTCCCGCAAACAAAGTTTGAAGGGGTATATAAGAATCAGCTCATCCGTCTGTCTGTCCAGAATTTTTTTGTACCGCTGTTTCTCAAACATGCCTTATTGGAGGTTAATGAAACTTTGCGTACTGTAAGATCCTAGTACGTAGATGTGTACATGCGAGATATGTCCTGGTCCAATACTTTTTTTTCCATAATTTTATACCCTTTTGGACTTAGAAATTCTGTCTATCTCCCAATTTTTTTTGTACCCGCAGTTTCTCAAACATGCCATATGAGAGGTTAATGAAACTTTGCATACAGTTAGATCCTAGTACGTAGATGTGCCCCTGTGAAGTATGTCCTGGTCCAATACTTTTTTCCATAATTTTATACCTTTTTGTTCCTTCAGTTATACCCAGTTGGACATAGAAATTGTGAGACAATTCACCATGATAAGAATGCCCTAGTCCATTAAATTAACAACAGGGGGGGGGTGTATTGTAAGTGAGGTCCCCTCACAGTTCTAGTTTCGCTTGATTATTGGTTGGAAATTTTTATTTCATCACACGAGTCGCAAGTTTCATTAAAACTGCTGTCATATTTGCAATTGTGAACATTGGTATATATAAGGCAAT
The DNA here is from genome assembly GCA_028015205.1 of Mytilisepta virgata. NCBI lineage: Eukaryota > Metazoa > Mollusca > Bivalvia > Mytilida > Mytilidae > Mytilisepta > Mytilisepta virgata. Next base: position 8,735,791 of record CM051510.1, read on the forward strand.
TGATTAAATATATTGGCAACTACAATTTCGCTTTTGACACGAGTTCATAAAGTGAAAAATAAAATGGTTTAGGGTCCCTAAACAGACATATATTTTCTTTTGCCTGATCTGAATTATATTTTCCAGGGATGTTTCAGAAATCACAGGGGCACCTGAAATGCTTGGAGGTCGTGTTAAAACTCTTCATCCAGCTGTGCATGCAGGTAAGTTGTGTATTTATTGATGTGTATAGTTTTCAAAACATGTACATGTACTTCAATTGACAACTTTCATATTAAATATGTATTACCTCCCCTTGTTTCTAACTGTGTTTTAGGTCTGATAAATGTGTTGTAATAAGCCCAAATCACATGTTTATTTTTTCAATGAACAATTTCACTTGTTTCCTTATTACATGAATTAATTGCCTAGGGTTTGTTAACTGATAGAATACTTGTAGGTTACACAAATTCAAACAGGTAAAAATCTTCATATTTAAGTGTGACATTTATACAGTAACAGAGGCATAGCTGTAGTAAGAAATAAGGGGAGGTCAGTATCGGTAAAGGATCATTTGTATGATGCGAAGGCCCCAGTGAAAATCGTCTGTATTCATTTGTTTTTTTACAGAAACATGAATGAGGATAAATGATAGAATTCTTCTTGTTCCTGAAATTATTCTGGATTTTCTCTATTTATAGGTATCCTATCCAGATTAACTGATTCTGATCAGGAGGATATGAAGAAACAGGACTACAAGATGATCAGGTAATTAATAGAATGGGAAAAATTATAAATTTTAATTTTTCCGGTGTCGGTATTTTGTATTTAGAAAATTCTCAACTCTATGGAAGATAAAATGAAATATCACTTACTTGCCTTAATCTAATTAAAAGAAACCTCAACCTACTAACCACATTGTTTTTCAGATTTCTTGAAAAAAAAGAGAATGTCAATAATTATTTCAATAAATTATATGGAGAAAATCCGCTCCTGGAACTAATATATGTTATAGTGTTCAAATCACAGTCATAACGATTGATCATTATCATGTAATGCTGTCATGATGTACTGATTATAATTCATTTAATCCTGTCTAAATATCGTTGGCGACGGCTATTGTTATGTCATTTCCTAGAGTGAAATATGACTTTGGATTTCATTAGGTGAATTATTGCATTTGATTTGACTCGGAAATCCCGGTATTTCACCACACTCAATGTATTAAAATTCATTTAATCCTTTATAAACCAAATCCGTTGTAAACAAAAAAAAACTGTCTTAACTGAACTGTTGAATTAGAAAATATAAACTATTTTTAAGAACTGATAAGTAAACGAGTATAAAATGAACAGTTGTCAATCTGAACAAAATCATCGGTCCCAATGGATTCTACTAGAAATATTTTACTGTATTTTTTTTTTCAGAATTGTTGTAAACAACTTGTATCCATTTGTGAAAACTGTTGCAGATCCTTCAGTTTTGGTAGAGAAGGCTGTAGAACAAATAGACATTGGTTAGTACCTACTTGTTGTGTTGCTTATCTAGGAGGGTTGACACATAGGGATCACTATGTGTTTAATATTTTGTGTCAGCGCCACACTTTCTCTATCCACAGATCCTCAAATCTGTGAATTTTATGAACTTTCAGGAAATCTTTTGTAATTTGTGCGAGCTAGCTTAAAATAGAGGGGTGCACCCTACCCCTTTTTCAATGCACCCCTCTGCCCTTTCGGTGCTCCCCTCTGTCCACTACAATAAGCTTATATGAAATACAAGAAAATCACACTTTTTTTAATGCACATAAACAATACTGAATTAATTGAAACTGAATTAAATAGTGCAGATAAACTAATAGAATTCTTAAAAGGGTATTATTTTAGTGAATAATTAATATTTCTTAAAAGCTGACTTGATCTTGTTTGTCTTTTTCAGATCTGGAAACAGTTCCCCTTAACCTCAATAAATGTCCCTCTGCTCTTAAATCAAAGCTGGAACATTGGTAACTTGTGCCATTGTCCACCTCTTGTTTTGATATTTTCTTTGGAATAATTTTGGGGTTTCTATTTCAAAACATGGACTTTATCATTTTATTCGATACCATAATCATCATGGTAAATTTTTATACGACCACAAATATTTGCGTACATATTAAGGCATGAGCCTGGCGTCCTCGTCCATAGACAGTTAGGTTTTCACTCATTTACTTTTGTTCTAATAAACATATCCTTATAATATTTTATCACAATCATGACAATGGTCCCCATAAGAAAATTTTTTTAAGATCAGTTTTTCACTATATCTTACCATTTTAGAGATATAAGGGGCCAAAAAAAGGGACACACCTCAGTTTTAGAAACTTTTTTATTTCTTATCCATATTATCAATATTTATGTGTACATAATGTATATACATACAAAACTTTATGGGGTCAAGCATAACAGTGTGTCCACACTTCCTTTAATTGTTTTTCTGCCAACATCTTGCAGTCATAGCATGCTGTGCATAGAAAAGCCCCTTTTATTATACCCCCCGAAAACGAAGTTTTGGGGGGTATATAGGTTTCTGTCTGTCCGTCTGTCCGAACCTCGTGTACATGCTTTGTGTTATCATTTCCAGTTACAGCTTATTCGGACCTGTTTACCGCTACGATTTTAGCATTATCACTACGATTTTTAGACCACAAAATTACGCCCTCCGCCCTCTTAAACGTTTTTCTACGTCAACTAAGTAAAACGGTAAAAAAAGAAAAACGCAAAGTTCGCTCGGAACCTTTCGCGACATGTCGATATGCCCAGGCATAAAGTTAAAGGACGCTCGAATGAACGTTGACTTATCCTCAAAGCGCTTTGACTGATGGTAGAACTTTCGTCTTTGCAAACGCCCATAAGATTTTGACTCGGCATCATTTAATGGCGGCATGATGAAGCCAGTAAAAAAACATGCCAGCCAAACGTGAATACACTGATCTTTGGAAATTCCTTCGATCTTCATCAAAAGGCGAAACCATTATATTATGTATGTCAGTCGGTGAAGTCTAACAAATATTTCCATGTGCTCACGGAGGTACATTTTACTGGTGAAGTCTTACAAATTTGGAAAAGTGCCGAAAATCGGAAGAGGACAAAACGAGGGCGGCTGATGATGTGCACAATCATAGCTCAAAATGAATTCCCATTTAGTACAGCTCCGCTCTTTACAATTTGCATTAAGGAAATGTTTCCAGATTAATGAATTGCTGCAGGTATGTAGACCATTTTATCAACTATCAACATAAAAACACTTTCTCACAAAGACAAGTAAGATTTCATTAGGATAAATGAAATTTGTCCCAGCTTGTCTTTCACTCTCTCTCTTAATTCTCCCTATTATGGTCTGGGTGATGGGAAGGTGGGTAAAAAAGAGTATTTTCTAGGGGCCATTATGCCCAATTTTTTTTTGAGTTTGGACTTAGTTTTTTTTCCAGCATTTTTTCCAGCAAATGTCCCCCCCCCCCCTTTTAAGAACTTTGACTTATCCTCACGGCACTTCGACTGATGGTTGAACTTTCGACTTTGCAAACGCCCATAGATTTTGACTCAGCATGTTTTACTGGTGATCTACATACCTGCAGCAAGTCGTTAAGATTTTCTATCATCATTTTTGCATTTTGAACTTGCTCATTTTCCAACAATATTCTATATGAAGAGTACCCATTTTGTGTAATCAACTCATCTTACAGCTTTAAATCAATGGTCTAAAACTTTGCAGGGTGTTTCATCTACTCCTCTTACAGATTTTACTTTCTAAAGTGCAGAGGGCTCAACAGACATGATCGGGGGGTATCAATAGTCCGTAAAGGACAGATTATGTGGACAGGTTTACAAAGCAGTTGGCGCGGGGGGTATTTGTGGCCCACTAGACCACAGTAACTCTAGTTTTTTTTGTCCGAAAATATATGGAACCATGTGGGACAGGATGTGCAATAGAAATCAAGTTAAACAGTTGAAACAACGGGATCATGAGGATGTCAGACCATGTTTATATGTTTAGTTGAGGTATGAGAGATGGCTCAAAAACGATTTTAGCACACATGCACATGTCCAATTTCATTTTCGAGGTATAATGTCAGATTATTTTTTCACTATTTCATAGTTCACGAGGCATTATAAAAATGTTCTTTCTGCCAAATAAAATGTCCATCTTTAAAACTGTCCATTAAGATTAAAAAAATTGTTTATTTAATCCAGGGGGCCTCTGTGGCGGAGTGGTCTAGGTAGTTCGTTATGACTACTAATGGTCACTAGCCTGTTAAGACTCGGGTTGTGAGTTCGAATCTCACCTGTGGCGGGGTGTGTTCGACTCCGATCTAAATTGACAAGGATTGTCAATTTTCCTATCGAAGGTCGGTGGTTCTCTCCGGGTACTCCGGATTCCTCCACCAATAAAAACTGGCCGCTGGAAAATACCCAAATGTGCTGAAAATGGCATAAAACCCCGACTAAACAAACAAACAAACAATCTATTTAATCCAAGTTTATACAGTTTTAAATCAACACTAGTCTTTCAGTTGTCATGAAATGTTTTGTCATAGCAGGTTAAATCACATGGTTAAACAATATTTTTATTTATGGATTTCTTTCGAGTCCCTCAGGTCAAAGTCCATAGCAGGGTATTGATCCATGTATTTCAAAACAAGCAAAGTATCTCGAGTTGAAACAAACTTTGTATGCAGGGTCTATAAAAATACGTTAGGATTATTGCATTTCTGAGGTTTGCCGATAGCTACTTAGGTCATTTCCAAAATGTTCTATGGAACATCCGGGACATACAGAAGAATCGCGAGGTCATTTATGGTCCAGAGTACCCTAATGACAATAATGTTGTATAAAACATCTCTGTATATCTCGTACAGTTTATGTACGATTATTGCATAAATTTTGGCATTTCATTGTGTAAGTCCTGGACAAATTATGACAGAATTGTTAGATCTCTTTTTCTGTGATTATATGTACAGTTGACCCTCGTTATCTCAAAGTGGAAGGGACCAACAAAAAAAAGTTTGAGATAACAGGAGTTTAAGATATCAGGAGGAAATATTGTGCAAAGTTTAATCTAGGCACCAAAACATTACTTTGAGATATCAGGAGTTATGAGATGAAAGAGTTTGAGATAAAGAGAGTCAACTGTATTAGGTTGAAACTACCCCATCTAAGGACCGTCCCAGTCTTAGTTATTTGCACAGATTTAACAGTAATAAAATTTATCAAGGAAATCTTGAGCTTGCATTTTTGTTCAAGAATTTTCTCATTGTTTAGCGCCTCACAGTGACTTCAGGAAAAAAAACAGCAATAAAGCCAAGTACACCACATATATGTTATTAATGTAAATTTGTTTATACATGTATTTAGGTGGAGTAACACTACTGAGAGCAGCAGCTAAGAATCATGCCAGAGTAACAGTTGTCTGTGATCCTAATGATTATGATAGGTAAGGAATTTGTCCTCTAATGCTCAATTTCTACTAACATTAATTAGCCTGTCAACCCTGAGGTTGGGAACCAACTTGCAGATGTTGAGGTTTTATAAATAATTGCTGAGGAGTGCAAATTTCCTGCCAAATGTCTATTGTATTCTATCAGGTGCTCTGGCTTACTACACCAGTACTAAGTGGGTACAATTATAAAGCAGGTTTAGGACATAGTCCCCTTTCGATCAGAGAATTATCGCTGTTACAGAACTGAAGAAGAAGTTATGTCTTTTTGATTTTATGAATGAATTTCTTATAAATCAAGTAAATGCATGTTGAATTCAATTGTCAAGTGGGGGCCTCGGTGGCCGAGTGGTTTAGGTAGTTCGTCATGACAACTAATGATCACTAGCCTGTCACTGGGGTTGTGAGTTCGAATCTCACCTGTGGCGGGGTGTGTTCGACTCTGATCTAAATTGACAAGGATTGCCAATTTTCCTACCGAAGGTCTTGGTTCTCTCCGGGTACTCGGCTTCCTCCACAATAAAAACTGGCCGCCGCGAAATAGCCAAATGTGCTGAAAACGGCGTAAAAACAAAACTAAACAAACAATTGTCAAGTTTCCCTATGATTCTACCATTTCTTCTTGTTTTCATCTTAGGCAGTGATTTAGATTGAATTTTTGGTGAGCATTGCTGTTATTCTGAAAGTGATTTGTGATCCTAATGAATCAAATCTTTTTACAGGGTAATAGAAGAAATGAAATCACAGAATGGGGATACGTCTTTAGAATTACGGAAGAAATTAGCTGTAAAGGTTTGTAATGCAAATAGTTTCAGTAAACCATATTCCCATTTGCAATGCCACCTAACTGAAAATGTTTTAATAAAACGTATCACAAAATACCGAAATAAATTTGATGCACTGTATGGCCATTTCGTTGATTGACAACTCATCAGCAGTGCTCAAGATCAAAATATTGGAAAACCAGTTAAAGATATAAGGATATATTAATAAGCACAACCATCAAAAATCAAAACAATTAAAACAAACGGGTATCCAAACTCAGCTAAGGGTTACCTCTGCATCAAATGGAAGAGCCTTAGAAATTTCATGGTAATTATGTCAAATTTTGAACGGAAAATTTAAAGGCATTTGAGTAATGAATCATGCCAGATGAAAAGTTCTGGCTACTGGGCTGATAATGCCTTTGGGGAATAACAGTCCACCAGTAGTGACATATACCAAGTGGTAGTAGTAAAACGTATCACAAAATATAGAAA